>CM072547.1:28662893-29862893 GCA_036898215.1 Platycarya strobilacea
AAAATTATTAAAGTAATATAAATTCAGTCTAAATTTCAAACATGTCCTTAAGCTACATGCCATTGCCATATTTTACATGCATATATGTCTGTCATGTTCCATTTTTATTTCCTCTAATTTCCTTACCAAACCTTGCATACAGGCGAACAGTTGACCGCAGACAGGCCTCCACCCTATACTTTTCTCCTCTCCAGAATTTCTTCTCCTCCTCCTCCTCAGTGTCCTCATTCTTCTTCTCCATTTCTTTCGTTTTCCTTTCTCTGTAATATTTCTTTTTTTCATTCCCTATACAGTTTCTAAAGACTCGTATTTCTGAGTTTTTTCTCTGTGAAAATTGCTCTCTCCTTTTGCTATTTCCATGGCCGGCCGTTACGACAAAAACCCTTTCGAAGAAGAAGAAGAAGAAGTCAATCCCTTTTCTGTGAGTATTGACCTGCTTATATGTTATCTCTGTAGTCTTACTTCTTGTCTTCAAAAATTCAACTTCGATTTTTCATTTGAGTGATTTTGCCTTGTTTTCGCTGTGTTGAACGTAGAAAGTGATTATAAACACTTTGGTGGGAGAATTATTAAACTTAATAGTTTTTTCATGGGAGCTTTGGTTGGTTGTTAATTTGGTTGACTTTGTGGTTGATGTAGGAAGTGAATTTAATTTTGGTTAATTTTTATTGTTTCTGGTTCATATTGTTAGATTGAATTTTGTCCTGAATTGCTTTATATTATCCTCCCTTAGCTATCTTTGGTTGTTTGACCATAAGTCTTAAAATTTTTTGGTATTGTTTCGTTGAACACAAGCAATATACTTAATCTATGCGGGATCCCATTCATCACCCCTATATACTCAATCTGGAGTATTTTATATCAGATGTATTAATAATTGATTTCTTGGTTTGATTCTAAGATGAACGATCCCGTTTCGTCTGAAACACAATGTTATGTCATCAGTTGGAATATCCAATTTTAATCGATTTGTGTTTCATCTAAAACATGATCTGAAGTGTTATTCAATTTTAATTTTCCTTAAGGTGAATAACTAGAAAAGTTGAATGTTTATTCTGCTTTCATTCTCTGCAATGTCCTAAGTATGTGATTAGATGATTTGGACATATTATGTAGTGTCTGAAGTAAAGGTTTATATTATCATAAATACTTTCATCCTGCCTCCATGGGATTTTAATGGCACAACTTCTTTGTTTTTGGAAAATATTGTTGATATATGTTTTCAACATACTCTTATTGTAGCTTCTTATCACTGCAATTTTTTCAACAGGATCCAGCAGTTAGGGGAAAGGCTGGACGGGCAAACTACAGTGGAGGTGCATTTTACACACCAGTAAGCAGTTTTTCTTATTTTTAACTGTCACAAAAGCTCTTTTCTCCCTCTTTCAAGTTGAAAATTCATTGACATTGTTATATACATATATATTTGTGTGTGTCTGATAATTGATTTAGCATATGGAATTTGTATTTTTTTCATTTTATATTAACATTAGTGTGATGCTTAATTGAAGATTTAGACTCTGGATGAAGTTTTCTCTTTTACCGTTTATCTTTCTTTTGTTAGCACAATCTTTTGCTCTGTTTGGTGAAAGTTTTTGTTTCAATGTCAATAAAAACTAATAAGATTGAAATATCAAAGCATTCGTGGTGCAGTAAGTCTACACAAATGGACTCTTGTAATTTGCTTTTCCACAATTGTAATAATCACAGGCGTGGTTCTTGAATACAAGTATCTTCACTTCTAGTGATTCAAAGCCATGGCCATAGGTGATATCGTTCTACAGTAACATCCTTTTCCTTCAGTATAAGCATCCTTTTCGATAACTTTCAGGTGGCAGCATCCTTAGAATGAAAGTCACGAGCAAGAGGATTACTGATGGTTTTACATTACTGTGTCATTTTTGCAAGTTAAAGTGAGGAGTTTTCCCCCAACCACTTCTTTGTTATAGTGACTGGAATGTGCATTGTTGCATTGTTTTCTATTTTACACCATTATATGTCATGAACTGTGGAAAAACTTCATCCGAGTGATGCTGGATTTTTTCCTTACTTTATGTTTTTGTTATTCTCTTTCAAAGGTATTATCTTTTCAAAATGGTGCTGCTGCCTAGCATAGATGGTTAGCTTATTTGTTTGTAGACACTAGGCCTGAGTTTGATCCCTCCTTAATTGGAGGGGGAGACAAGGGCCGGGTACAATTTATAGGAGATATCCAAAGGCCTTGCTGTGTAGAGGACTGTATTTTGTTTGTATTATGTGGTGATTTTGGTTTATCCATCTTTCTTCCAAATTTTAGGGTTGTGCTCCCCACCTCCTCCCCCCTCCAAGTCAGAAAAATAAAAACAAAAAAGGAATAATGGAATCAATAAAAAGGGAAAAAAAGTTACTTTCTTCCTCCTTGAACTCTTACGTATCATTGTACTTGCTACATTTTCAGAATCCTGCAACTAGGCTTTCACCTCTGCCGCCTGAACCTGCCGGATTCAACTATGGTCATGATGCAACAATTGATATACCCATTGACACAGCTACAGGGGGTCGGAGTTTTAAGGTCATTGAATACCTGAGTTCATGTTATTCCTTTTTACTTTTTAGCGTTAAAGAATTGATATTGACTTTTTCTTACCATAATCTGTTTCAAATTTAGGATTTGCAAAAGAAAGAGAAGGAACTCCAAGCTAAGGAGGCTGAATTGAGAAGGCGTGAGAAGGTCTGGATTTGATGGAATCCAAATTCTGATTCTCCTATTACTGAAAAAACTGTAGACCTAACCGGTGTCATTCTTAACTTTTAGCATGGTAGCTGGCAAGGCTTGTCTGTTGATTTTAAATTTGAAGCACTTATGCTTTGCTCATTTGGCATTACAATTTATGACGCCAATGTGATTAAGTCAACTAAGCAGTAATGCATTAGCATTCACGAGTCATTGAAGGCAATCCAGTTATGCATTGATAGGGTTAAAAACCATGGTTGGCTGTTTTATATGGATCAACAGATATTTTTTCTCAAGTGTTAGCTCTTATTTAAAGAACTGCAAAATATTATTTGCACCCTCCACTGCTAGATGTTTTATACTTTGCTCTCCAAACTAACAAAATTGATACATTGGAATATTGAACTACCAAAAAGCTGCAATGTGCACCCTCCATTACACTTCAACTGTCAAGATTGTACAACCTCATCTATTTCTTGTCCAACTTGACTGCTAAAATTGGACAATGGTGCTTTTTGTAAGCTTTTGGTAGTTAGAAGATGCAATGTGTTGCTTGGTAATTTGATGTGCAAAGTGTAAAACGGTTGGTAGCTGAAAAGTGAGAAGTCAGTTTTCTCATTTAAATAATATATAATGACTAAATTTATGTGATTAACATATGTTAAATTGTTTGGTGTCCATCTCCAACATGATGGCTTCCTAACAAATTATAACTTAGCTTGGAAATTAGAGCTTGAGGATTTTTCTAATCAACCAAAATAAGATTGCCTCTGTTGGTCTAATTTTTCCTCTTACATCTTCTGTAAAGGTCTGAAGGTGTTGTTTTTGTTAATTTCATTGCACAATTATGGCCATTTTGCTATTGATTCAATGTTTTTTAGTTGATTTGAGTCATCTCCATGATTCATGAATTTCACCAATCAGCTTTTCAATGCAGGACGTAAAACGGAAAGAAGATGCTGCCGCACGAGGTAAATTACTCTGCCTGTTTATATTTAAATTTTGTACTTTTGGCCCTGGCAGTGGGCCCTTGCTTTCTGATTTACCTATTTATTAGTTTTCTCTCGTTTAAGATGGAGTATCCACTATCAAAGCCAGTTTGCATCTAAATGCAATATGCCATATTGACTGTACCATCTCGCTTTATTGATAATCTATATTATCAAGTTGGCTGTTTAATTGTCCAATATACTTTGCACCAGTTCTTTTAATTGTGAAGTTGTTCTTTCTGATAGTTGTTTCATAAAATTCATAGTTTCATTTTTCCATTTTGACTGCAGCTGGAATTGTTCTTGAAGAGAAGAATTGGCCTTCTTTTTTTCCACTTATCCATCATGATGTTGCAAATGAAATACCAATCCATCTGCAAAAACTGCAGTATACTGCTTTTTCAACATTCTTAGGTATGTCAGACTTTTCCTGGTTTTATGTTTATATCTTTGACGCTAATAGGATCTCACTCAGGATGCTACAATCTATGATCGGTGGTCTTATATATTAGTCACTGTCAACATCAATTATTTTATGCTAGACGAGGGAAAAGTTTTGCTCATATAAAAAAGATGGGGGAAACTTCTTTGGTTTTGGAAGAAAATGTGAAGAGTGGGATTTTTTTTTTTTGGGGGGGGGGGGGGGGGGTGGTTCCCTTCTGTTAAAGTATTGTTAATTCAACAGATTTATTCTGTAACCACTGGCATCTTTTGTTTTATTTTGGATTGTTTTTTTTTGTTTTCCATCCCGATGTAATTTGATATAGTTAGGGATTTTTATGCCAATTATCTGTTGGAATAATATTGGAAGGGGTGAAGAAGATTTGAGATATAATAAAATATGATTGAGCCTCGTTTGTTTTTGCAAACCATCTCATCTTATTTCATCTTATCTAATCATTATAATTTCTCCAAACTCACAAGAAAAATACAATAAACAATTTAACTTTTTCAAATAAAAAAAAATATTAATTTTTTTTATTCCAATAGTATTTTATTCAACTTACATCTCATCTCATCTCATATGTGTAACCAAATAAGACCTAATCCCTTGGAACACCCTGAATTGAGAATAGGAAGGTAGCAATGTGATCCACATTGTTTACGAGGGAGATGTACCTGCTCTTTATAATGATTCCAAGGGATTTTGGTTCCACAGTTTTGATTTAAAATTGTGCTTTTATGACAGAATCCAGTTCTGGTTTTTATGTGAGATGAAGTAATTTTTAGTGGGTGCTATGATAGACAATGCATTTTGATCTAAGCCACTGAAGGTGATTGACACTAGTGATGGATGGTTATACTGTGCAGGATTGGTTCTATGTCTTACTTGGAATGTCATTGCTGTTACTGCAGCGTGGATTCAGGGAGAAGGTGAGAGATCCGAAATATGCTCCGTCTCCTGGATATGGGGGACACTTCATGTTGATTTAAGTCCTTAAATGCGGTAGATCTTCATCTTACTTTGTTTTTGGTTGTAGGTGTGAAAATTTGGTTCCTAGCCATTATCTACTTCATAGCTGGGGTACCAGGAGCCTATGTTTTGTGGTATCGGCCTCTTTATCGTGCTTTTAGGTACTTATTACACATGATGCCCTACTCTTGTCTCCATAGGTTTATAGGGATGAGAAATCTTTCCATGAAGCCTGGACATGTGAGACTTCAACAAAGGAGCCTTAACAATAGTCTGTGATTATCTTCATAAACAACTCTTCTTCTGATTAGATAGGTAGAAATTTGAGATTTTTATGGACGTCCGGATAATCAACAGAAGTGTATATATGTGACTGTATGGTGTATATCTTCTCTTGGATCAACTTGGACATGTGTTGTTCTGACAGAGAATGTTTATGCTGTGCATTTGCCCATTTACCAATGCTACCCAGAACAAATAATTGGAGTGAAAATACACATGTAATTTCAAGCTATATAACTGTTGGTTTACTGAGTATGCTTGAAGTCTCTCTTTTATTTATCTTGCAGGACCGAAAGTGGCATGAGCTTTGGATGGTTTTTCCTCTTTTATGCAGTAAAATTCTTACAATTCTTCCTTAATTTTTCTATCCCATTTGAGGATTGAAAGATACCGAATTTCACTTGTTCTGTTTTCATCTGTGCTCACAGGTCCACATTGGCTTCTGCATCCTAGCTGCTATTGCCCCTCCTATATTTTTCAAAGGAAAATCTTTCACGTATGTTCTTTTCAAAATTCGAAGTTCTCTTTAGAACGTCGCTAGGTCTCTTTTGCAAGATATCTGGTGTTTAATCACATTTCCCATGGGCTCATTCCCTTGTTTTTTCCCTATATGATCTTTCGAATTAAAAAAAGTTGAAAGAAATGGTTGGTTGCTGCCTTTGTTAATGTCGATGGAGGCATGCAGTGAAAAGTCCTAGGGGTTGGCTAGGGTCTTGGTTATGGCGGTATGCTTTCGCTAGGTCTAGGGTTCAAGCCCTTGGGTGCCAACAATTTATAGGGGCCACATACCATTAGTGAAAGGTGATGATTTACTTTATCTGTATCATGTGGGCGCCTTACAAGATTCCAAGGTTTAACCGGGTAAAAGGCATGTAGTATTTGTTTGGTCTCCGGGGTTCCTTGTCATCTAAAAGTTAATGGTGATGGAGACGTGCATATGCAGTAAAAGATTATTTTTCTAAAACAATGACATTTTCCCTCTTGTGCTGCTAATGGTTGGTTATTGTGTGCATTGGAACAGGGGCTTTTTGTCTGCAATTGATGTTGTGGACAAGAATGCTGTGTCTGGGGTAAGGATGCTTGTAGTGAGCTTTATTATTATGGAATATAAGTTAATTTGAATGTATCTCATTGGTTATTAAATTGTGGTCATGTATTATATTCATAATTCTGAACCTTGATCATGCTGTCTTTCTTAATTGTAGATCATGTACTTCATTGGATTTGGATTATTCTGTCTTGAAACATTAGTCAGCATCTGGGTTCTTCAGGTCAAAGTTTCTCCCAACCTAAAATCAGAAGACCAAATGCAGTTTCTGTGCAGCCCTTACTTCAGTTCTTTGTTTTGATCTGATGTATTCTGTTTCTCTTATTTTGTTTTCAGCAAGTTTATGCGTATTTCCGAGGTAGTGGAAAAGCCGCCGAGATGAGGCGAGACGCTGCAAGGGGAGCTGCGAGGGCAGCACTATGAAGTGGCAAAAGGCGAGATGGCGACCGCACGTATGGACCTAGATTGTATATGGACTTTAGCCACATAAAATGTAGATAGATAGACGATCCGCTCGATTTTGCTGTTTCTTACACCTTTTTACTCCTTTTTTTATAGCTTTGATCTGAGTGCTATCATTTGTTCATGTGGTTTACTGGAGTTTGGTTAAGAGGATTATGATAAACAAGCTACAATCACTTGTGTATTTAAGTTGATCTTCTGTAGAGTATGTACTTCTACCTCACCTGTCATTCTCAATCCAGTTAATAAATGGGCATGCAGAAATTTTACCCCACCATTTATTTGTTGCTCTTTTTTTTTTCCTTAATTTTATTTTATTTTTGTCTATTTTCTCGGACAGTTCAGCATGATATTGGTATGAGATGTACATTCAACTTGATAATTGAAACCACTTTGATAAGCAACTTGAAACAACTCTCTCTAAATAACATTTTGGGAAGCCATTGCCAACAATTCCCCAAGTGTGGCTAAAGGAATGCATGCGCATGCTATGTTGATAGTTTTTAACTTTTAAGAACATTTCATTTTGCTCAGTAGTGAGCTGCTGCTTCATCACTACTAACCAGCCGTGCAGTCAGCATGTACACAGTTGTTTTCTTGATTTATTATCAGCCCTTCCATTTTTTTCTCTCACATACGTAGTTTAAGTTGAAATTCATATCTATCTGCCCATGAAAAAGAACAAGAAATTTATATATCTATTATGTGTTTAGAGCTATTTTGCGTGGGCTGGATAATATCTTCTCAAAGGCCTAATTCAACGGTAGAGGTCTGGCCATTTGAAGTTCTAACCATCATCCTGTAAATGGACACACCTCTACTGTATCTTTGCAAGGAGGGGTCTAGCCATACTGTAACGCCCCGCACTTGAAGGTTAGGATGTTACTTCCTGTTTCTTAAAGAGCACATCTAAACAATACATCTATAGACTCCAAAAACCAGCAGTGAAAACAAGTCCCCAACTTGTAGAACTCCTTTAATAAAATATACATACTTCCACAAAAATAGCATTAATGAAACACAATAAATTTTTTAGGCTCCACAAAGTCTAATAAAACCAGCAAGTTCTAACAACACCAACATAAAAAAATGACAGTTCTCAAAATAAGACTCCAATACTTCCATTGTACCATCCCACTGCACACAAGAAGTCTCGCCCACACATTTGATTATTGATCTCCAGTTGAACCATCAAGATCATTTGAAAATATTGAAGGTGATTGGGTGAATTATTAACAACTTAGTTAGTAGTGAACATATACTAGATTTAAACATAAGCCAATACAAAATGCAGAACAAAATAGATCATCAAATTATCAGAAGGAACCTCAAAAATATTTGTTTACAACAATAACATAAGCAAAATCTTTTGGCATAAACATAATTGAACAACATCATAATAGAAAGTATGTTTAACTCCGTGATAGGGTTGTGCAAATCCTGAAGACTAACCAAACAAAAATTAAATGTGATTTTTTTTTCTTATTCTGTTCGAAATCTCAATTGTGCACACAAAAGAATATATAGAAAGCTACCTTGTTTCAAAAGTGAGTGCATTATAAATATAGATATTGGTGCCAACACATAGAAAGGCCACAGTTTTACACATGTGGTAAGGTTGGGAAGGAAGTAGAAACATAATATTATGCCGGAGGTTTTTTAGATGCAACTTTTCATATCATAATAGAATATTGAACAAATACAGATAATATTCATATCATCATCTATAAAAATTTTAGTTTTTATATTCGCTCTTTTTATACAATTGATAAACGGAGTGCCAAAATGCTCATATCTATACCAGTTATGACAATATTTTTTCTTTTCTTATTTGGATACAATGAGTTATGCAAAAAAAAATGACTGAGGTTGTTTCTAATGTTCCATAACAAAATATGCAAGTTTCTCATAAAATTGATTTTAGTCTGTTTAGGTAAGCCAACATAGGAGTACCACTTACATGACTCTTATAGAGAATTATCTAAGCCTTGATCTCGAGTTACAGCAACATCACAGTCTAAGCAAGAAAGAAACATTCACTATTATGTCAATAATCGACTCAAGTGCAAATTCAATCCAACTAACAAAATCCCATAAATTTAAACTACATTTTAGCATGCGATTCCATCATAATGTTTCGGTTTCAAATCATGGTAGAACATAACTTCCAACAAACCATATATCAGTAGTTTAGCCCATCCGCCTCAGATTCACTTCACCATTCATAATACGCACATCAACAAAAAATTACATGTTCAAAAAAACATACTCTTCACTTTTAATAGCCAATCTACATTTGCTCGACAAATCCAACAACTGAATAGTAACATATCAACCCCACACAACCACATGACTCAACCCACACGGCCACACATATCAAGTCTCCTCTAGCCATAACACCAAATCATAGATTTTTCACATTTCAACCCAACCAAGAAATCACAACTACACAATTTGCAACATGCAAATAGAGATAGTGCAACCTCCAATAGATACCAATGTTCAGATAACGTAATTAATAGTATGGTACTAATGCTTGGATTACCTTGCCCAAATTTTGTGCGATTGATACAACAAATTTGGTAATGAGGAGGCTATTGATGACTAATATCAATGCTCTATGATTCAAAATAGTGGGGTTAACACCGATTATAAATAGTGACAAATACACGATAGAAAGGGAAACTGTCAAACATGGGGGGAATCAACTAAGACATAACTTGGCGATGAGAGGATATCTCATGTGACCCTTGCCAGGAGGATTGAGAGTGGTTACTTTTTATTTTGCAACCCCTATAGAGAATCGAATTACTTTCAGACACACATTGCCATCTCTGTAACCCTTAGGTTCTCACTCACTCAAACACACTCTCTCACTCCAAAAGTAATTCAATAGGTGTGGTTCGTATAGTGAATTGGGATGAGATGAGTTGTAATGAAATTTAAAAGTTTAATAAATATTATTAGACTATTAATTATTAATATTATTATTATTTAGAACTTGAAAAAATTGAATTATTTATTATATTTTATATGAAAATTTAGAAAAATTATAATGATGAAATGAAATAAGATGAGATGAGTAGAGATCATCTCTCATATTGGTCCGTGTCGAAAATGGTTGGTCCAGTTGGTTCTTCTATAGACTCTCAACTGGATATTTTTTCATGATTCGTGCTGACCCAAATTATTTTTATACGAACATGTTTATATAGTATAAGCTGTGAAATCAATTTTTGTATTGACTTCAAAGACTCAAGATTATTGTATTGCATCTTAAAATTCCTTAAAGCATAAGTCTATTATTACAGTACTGGCCTTGCCATAGGGGTAAAATGTAGAAACTAGGATATGACTATTAGGAGTATTTTTACTATGTTAATTAGATGCTTATCAAGTTATGTAATATGCTGAGTTATACAATCTTTATATTTAGGCATAATCTTTAAACTTATGCTTTCCCACCACTTTTTGGCTTGTATATAAAGCACATTTGTACTCTGTTTTGAGTAATGCAATTTTCCAAAATTCATAAAACCCTTTAGCACAAAAGTTATCATGGTATCAGAGAAGAAATATTAAGCTCGGAGGCTTCCTCCAAGTCCTCCTTTGTTCTTGCGATGGATCCTTCGAATTCATACCATCTTCATCATGGAGATAGTCCGGAGACAATTCTTGTCACTTAGCTTCTTACTGGTGATAGTTTCAACACCTAGCGTCACTCCATGCTTATGGCATTAACTGCTAAGAATAAAGTCTGCTTCATTGATGGATCTACTCCATCTCCTTCTGAAATATCTCCTCTGTTTCAGTTTTGGACTCGTTGTAATAATATGGTGCTTTCATGGATTCTTAATTCTCTTTCCAAAGGGATTGCTACAAGCGTCATTTACGTTGATTTTGCTCAAGCGTTGTGGTTAGATCTCAATGAGAGATTTTCGCAAGGTAATGGACCTCAAATATATGAACTACAAAAGTCTATCGCATCTCTTACTCAGGATGATCTTGCTGTTAATGCCTATTTCACAAAGATGAAAGGCCTCTAGGATGAGTTAATCAATTATCATCCCTTACCTATTTATTCTTGTGGCGCTTTGAGATCTTTGATGGATATATATCAACAAGAGTATGTCATGCATTTTTTTATGGGATTGAATAATTCATATTAAAACATTAGAGGTCAGATCCTTCTTAATGATCCTCTACCTTCAATCAACAAAGTTTTTTCTCTAGTTCTTCAAAAAGAATGCCAACGAGAAATTGGATCTGTGTTGCTGCCAGCCATACTTTCTGCTACTACTTTTTCCTCCACCAAATTTGTTCCTTGAAATAAGTCTAACACTTGAAGACCTATTTGCTCTCATTATTCCATACCAGGCCATACAATGAAGAAATGTTTTAAGTTGCATAGATATCCTCTTGGATATCGATCTAAAGTCAGAACCTCTAATTCTTCTAATCCTCCCGCTTCTGCTCACAGTGTTGTTGCTGAATCATCTAGTTCATCGTTGCCTTTAACTCTAGAGCAATGTCAGCAATTATTGGCATTACTCCATACTGAATCATTCCCTTCTTCCTCACACATTGTCAATATGGTAACATCTCCACTTGAATACTTATCTAGTAAGCCTTTCCTTTCATCTTCACATTCTACTTTGTCTCTTAACATAGTCAATTCTAGTGCGATTCCTAGTGGTGAATGGATTATAGACACTGGTACCACGGATCATATGGTTCATTCTGTATCTTTTTTTGCTTCTTATCAGCCTGTTCACAATTCATTTGTCAAATTACCAAATGGTTCTTCTGTACCAATCACACACATTGGATCAATTCACTTGCTTCCTCAACTCGTATTACATAATGTTTTGTGCATTCCT
This sequence comes from Platycarya strobilacea, assembly GCA_036898215.1. Lineage (NCBI taxonomy): Eukaryota > Viridiplantae > Streptophyta > Magnoliopsida > Fagales > Juglandaceae > Platycarya > Platycarya strobilacea. The sequence continues at coordinate 28,674,682 of CM072547.1, forward strand.
TCATTCCATTTTAGTCTTCTTTCTATCAGTAAGCTTACTTAGTCTTCTTCCTATTGTGTAACATTTTTTCATGACTTTTGTTTCCTTCAAGACCCCATCCATTGGAGAATGATTGGAAAGGGTAAAGCTTCTGAAGGACTATATTTTCTGCAGAAACTAGATTTACTTGTGAACTATCCAAGAGATGTATTTTCTAATTCTATTTTTGCTTTACATTCTCGGCATTCAGTTTCTAATATTTGGTATAAGAGATTGGGTCATCCATCTCAATCTAGGATGCAATTGTTGTCTTCTACTGTCCCTCAAATTGTTGTTCCTAGCACAATAGTTTGTAATATTTGTCCTCTTGCTAAACACCAGAGACTACCCTTTCCTTTACAAAGTCAAACAAAATTATGTTGTCCTTTTGAACTAATACACTATGATATATGTGGACCATTTTAGTCTCACTCTTTGGATAAATTTAGATACTTTTTGACAATAGTTGATGATTATACTCGTAGTACTTGGGTTTATTTGTTAAAATCCAAATCTAATGCACGGGTTTTCCTACAACACTTTACAACTTTAGTTGAAACTCAATTTCATATTCAAATCAAGTCTGAATTGATAATGGCAGTGAGTTTTCCATGCATTCCTTATTTGCTAGTAAAGGTATAATCCACCAATTATCATGAGTGGCAACTCCACAACATAACTCAGTTGTGGAAAGAAAGCATCAGCACATCTTGAATGTGGCTCGAGCTCTCTTATTTCATTCTCATTTACCTTTGCATTTCTGGCTTGAATCAATTCTCATTGTTGTTATGCTTCAACTTTATCTCATAACAGGTCCAAGTTTGCTCCTAGAGCTCGTAGATGTATCTTTTTTGGCTATCTTCTTACCATCAGGGGTTACAAATTATATGATCTTGATGCTCATACTATTTTTGTTTCTCGAGATGTTAAATTTCATGAATACATATTTCCTTTTAAATCTTTATCTTAGAATTTGCAATCCCTTCAATCATCTGTTCCAGTTGTTCTTCCTAAATCAATGTCTGATACATCTCCTCAACATTTTGTTATTGCAACACCTTCACATGATCAGTCTCCACATATAACCCCTGAAAAAGAACCTCCTTCACATGATTAGCCTCTATACATAACTCATGAAATAGACCATAACTTACCTGTTTCTAATGATCCACCTCTTAGAAGATCTTCTCGTGGTCACATGTTACCTAGAACAGCTTGATTTGCATTGCCATATGGCCTCCTCCACAGTTTTACCTCCAACATCCTCCAATGTGATATTTGGATTAGCACAGGTACTTTGTATCTTCTTTCCCATTCTATTTCTTATTCTCATTTAACATCTAAATACAAAGCTTTTGTTCTTGCTCTTTCCACGATTTTTGAACCAAAAACATTTCATCAAGCTGTCAAAATCCCTCATTGGAGGATTGCCATGGTTGAAGAAATCACAGCCCTAGAAACAGAATATGGACTTTAATAACTCTCCCACCTAGTAAGGCTACAATTGGTTGCAAATGGGTCTACAAAGTGAAGCTTAGATCATATGGTACACTTGAGAGATATAAGGCTCAGTTAGTTGTTAAGGGGTTCATACAAAAAGAGAGTGTTGATTATTTTTGTCCAGTTGCTAAGATGGTGACAATAGAGTGTCTTCTCTCCATAGTTGCCATTATAGGTTGGCATCTAATTCAATTGGATGTTAATAATACATTTTTTCATGGAGATTTGTTAGAAGAGGTATATATGAATTTACCTTCTGGTTTTGGTGATAAAGATGACAAAAGAGTATGCCGCTTAAATAAATCATTGTATGGATTAAAGCAAGCTTCCCAACAATGGTTTGAAAAATTTTCCATTATATTTCTTGGTTTTAGACAATAAAAAATTGTTTGCTCTTTATTTACCAAAACTCAAGGATAAAGTTTCATGGCTTTATTAGTCTATGCTGATAACATGTTAATAGCCAGCAATGATATGAAATTTGTAAACACATTCAAAACCTTCCTTGACAAGCAATTCAAGCTTAAAGATCTCAGGCCTTTGAAGTACTTTTTGGGACTTGAAGTAGCACATAACCAGTCTAGCTTATTTCTTTCACAAAGAAAATATGTACTAGAAATTCTATTCGACACTGGTTTCCTAGCTTCTAAACCTGGCAAAACACCTATGGAGTAACACCTCAAACTTTCTAGATCTGAAGGAATTCTTCTTGATGATCCCAAGCCTTCAGAAGATTAGTTGGCAGGTTGCTCTACTTGACCATCACCAGATTTGATTTAACATTTGCTGTCCATACATTAAGTCAGTTCTTGGATGCACCTCGACGACCTCATCCCCATGCTACTCATCGAGTATTGGAATATATTAAAGATTCACCTAGTCAAGGCCTCCACTTTCCATCTTCCTCAGAACTCAAATTGGCTATTTTTGCCAATTCTGATTGGGCATAGTGTTAGGATACTTGACGATCCATAATTGGGTTTTGTATATTTCTTGGCAGCTCTCTCATTTCATGGAAATCGAAGAAGCAAAATGTGGTTTTTAGATCATCGGCTGAGGTTGAATATTGAGCACTTGCGAACACTGTTTCTGAATTACTTTGGCTTTTCTCATTGCTGCAGGATCTTCAAGTTTATCATTCAACTCTTGGTGCTGTCTACTGTGATAATAAATCTGCCATTCACATTACAACGAATCTAGTGTTTCACGAATAGACAAAACATATAGAAATTGATTGCCACTTTGTTTGTGATAGAATTCAAGATGGCTCTATTAAGTTTTTTCATATTAATTCTCACAATCAACTTGCTGATTGTTTCACCAAATCTCTTGGTTTTCTGCTATTCTCTGATCTTGTTTCCAAGCTTGGCATTCTTGACATTCATGCACCAACTTGAGGAGGGGATATTATGAGTATTTTTCCTATGTTAATTAGATGTTTATCAAGTTATGTAATATGCTGAGTTGAACAATCTTTATACTTAGGTATAGTTTTTAAACTTACGCTTTCCTATCACTTTTTGGCTTATATATAAAGCACATTTGTACTTTGTTTTGAGTAATGCAATTTTTTCATAATTTTCAAAACCCCTTAGCATAGAAGTTATCACTAACTACTGAAATTGTATTGTTTCTATTGGAATCATTGTTACTACCATGAGTGTAAAACATAACTACCAATTACTTGGATCACTGTTACGAACCCCGCAATTGGTTTGAAATTGTGACTACTATTGTTGATATTATCATTGCTTATGACCTTGGAGAAATTTTTTGTATTTTATAAGTCAATTTTCTATTCATCACTCTATTACTTCTAAACTACTAGCTCGTGTTTTGCACATTAGCAGAGTTTGCTTTTTACTGAGTTAGTAAATTTAGTTGTTGACTTTTCATATTTTGAAATGATATTGTTGGTTGTGATAGTTAGAATAGAAAGTACGATGGACAACATTAAAATAATGGTAAGATAAGTGCCAGTTAACATAAATGAATTAGTTGGATTGGAGAAATTTCATTAGTATTCACTTATTTTCTTTAGAAGAATTTTTGAGATAATTTTATTAAGGACTTTTTTTCAAGTCATGTTCATTATTGTTGATTTTGGTTAAGGCCTGGCTTGGATAGAGAGATACTTCCAAATCGTCTCATCACATTTTATCCTATCATATGTCATCTCAATATCCAAAGACCACAAACACATACATTTTTCAATTTCAAATCTTTAAATTTTTTATCTAACCATTACGTAATTATTACAACTTTTCAAAACCTTTAAAAAAAAATCAACATTTCAAATTTCACAACAAAAAATAATAGTAAGAAATTATATTCTAATAACATTTTAAATTTATAATATTCTTATTCAAGTTTCCTTTCATATTTTCCAAGTTCTCAAAATATTTTAACTTAAATTATTTCTATCCCATCTTATCTCAAATCAAATATCTCAATAATATTCACAAACCATCTCAATTTATCTAAACCTCAACATCTCACTATCTAAATCAAAACTAAAAGTTTCAACCTTGGTTATTAGCGTGATATTGTATTTAATCTCAACAGTTCTATAACTTATTAACGACACCACTAGTTCACGCGGCTTCTGCATTTGAACCAATACCATTTAGTAGTATTTTATGGTCATTTCAATTGCTCTGCAAATGAATGTTTATAAGATGACATTAGTTGAGCCTCTCTAACTGATCTTCCCCTTCTAGAGTGAGAAGCCCCCATCTCTCTCTAGAAAAACTTCATCTTGATCATTTTTGCAGGAGAGGAAGGTGTGAGTCTCGGCTCCACCTTCCTCTCCATCTCCTTATCCTTTCCACTACTTTTTTGTGTAGTTTTTTCCACCCGTTCAGATTTTCTCAGATCTATTGCACTCCAGCCATAAAAAGACGACACGCATCCCACCATAACATTTCCTTGTCGCCAATTTGTTGGGACGACGTAGAATCGCGCCTAAAAATTTGGGGTATGGCCCTCACGCGCGGCTTGTTTCTATGATCTGTTGCACTCCGACAATCTTGCTAGCTACACATGTCACACTAGCAGATTCCTCACCATCCGATCCTTTAGATTGACCCGACCCCACTTCCACTCCACCGGTGCATGGCCTTCAAGCGCCACTTTAAAGGTGCGGCTCATTTATTTTTTCGCTACATATTTGCTCTTTTGTTGCCAGTCTATCTAGGTTATTTCTTTTCCTAACCAGTGATCTTGTAAAAGGGACTAAGGACCTCTCCAACAAATACTTCAAGACATTCAACTGTAATGCATTTGCTTGCATCGCCTTCGGTGATAGCTTTCCTTTAAATGCTTTTAAGATGGTACCATTTTTATAAGGCTTGGGTAGAGACCAATAAATTGGTTTTAAAACCTGCTTTTATTTCTTTCTTTCTTTTTATCACCACTTTTGTATTGTGGTTGTTGTATTGGGATATTTGTCAGGGAACCCTATCACCTTTAACATGTATTATTATTTGAACTTTAAACTGGAGTTGCACATATGGTCATCAAGTGTCCAGGAATAGCATCCTTATTAATTTTAAAGATGCATAGACTTTTGACAAAAAGTTTTTCACAAGTGTAGATGAATATACGATGCCTTAGATGCATTGAGATTGTAAATGGTAAATGCCCTGCTCTTTGAATCTTGTTATGATTTTATGTTTAGAGAATTTGATCTAAAAAGACAAGTTTTGCCCATAACCAAATTGGATCTTATATTTCTTTGTGAATAAGAAAGGGAAAAAAAAGATATATAAATAGCAACAACTCTTTAGATATAGTTTTTACTTTTTAATTTTTCTTAGACAAACATCAATACAAATTCAATTGATTATGTTCATGACTCAAGTGCGGCTTGCTCCATTTTTTCTCTTTGAAGAAAGGAAAGTAAGGCAGTTTAATAGTCTTGGTTGTTCTTAAAAGCAACTGAAGGTTGGTGATACACTAATTCATTTTGAGTCGAGTGAAGAAGTAGACATGGAAGAATTTAGAAAACAATGGGAGAAGTTTCGAGTTTCAAAAGAGGAAAACCAAAATCTAAACATAGAAGTTTGTTGAACCCAAGGTTTCGTATAATGATACATCCACGTATAGATTTTAATGATAACAAATTAATTAAAGTCTCAAATTCAAGTTATATACATAATGGAGCCAAGCACATCAACAAATCATGCATAAGCAAGAAAGGGAATAAGTCTACAAACGAAGTTTTTAGAGTAATTTTGTATATCTCTTGATAAAATTCAAAAAAAGATTAAGGTTCAAAATTAATATTTTCTCATAGAGCATCAAATTGCATTTTTTATATGTGCATGACATCGTTAAAAGTTTTAGTTTTGAAAACTGTATTTTTCACACATGTATGACATCATTAAAAAAATTTGAATTTTAGAAATTTATAATATGATTGATTGTCATATTTGACATGTGCATGTTTTGTTTAAAATTTTTGAAAAGTGATTGATGCACTTTTGACAAACACAAGAAGTAGACAATTTAGTTTGAAAATTTTGAAAAGTGGTTGATACTCTTTTGACATATACAACAACATGATGATTTGATTTGAAAATTAAATCATACTCATTTTGTCATATGCAGAAAGTGAAATATTAGGTTTGAATATTTTACAAAATGAATAAGATTGTTTTTTACAATTGCAAAAAAGAGATGCTTTTATTTAAAAATTTTGAAAAAAGAATAGTGCTCTTTTTTGACATGTGAAAATTTCCAAATCTGAAAATAAAAACTCATTTGCCTGTAAATAACTCTCTTGAGAGCTTAAAAAATATAACAAAAGTTTACACATCAATTATCAAAATTTTGCATAATTCATTTAAGACCCCTTACTCTTTCTTTCCTGAGCATTGAATCTTAATCCTTATTCATTTTGATAAAGATATAAATTGCGCTGTATCATTTTTATTTCACTTATTAAAAATTGTATTATGATAATCTACCCACTATCAGTTCTTATATCAGTAAGAGGGTGTGTATAACTCTTGTGTGTATAGAAGGTATTCTACACAGTGAATAATTAAATATCCACGAGTGAGGTGATTGTAAGTGTAGAGGGTATTTTACACGGATTCTTTGTAGCGGCGTTACTCAAATGTGTAATAAGTTTATATCTTTACCTGAAATGAAATTGAATAGTGAATTTGAGAATTCTCAAGAGATATTTTAAGACAAAGACATAGACAGTGAGACCGAATCTCGTTAAAATACTGAATTTGCTTATTCTTACCTTTACTATTTATATTTTCTATTGTTTCATATTATTTATATTTTATATTGTGTACTTAATTTATAATTGTTAATTTTTTAATATAACTCAATTCACCCACCTCTTGTGTTAGTCATCTAGATAATAATTGGTATCAAAGCAAACGTTCTATTATAAGATTAATTATCTGTTGAGTTAAAATCACATGAGTAACATTGCAGCTATATTTGTTGAAGGTCAATCGAGTGGTCGATCTCCATTATTTTTTAGAGACAATTATATATTCTGGAAAGCCAAAATAAAAATATTTCTTCATTTTCAAGGTCGAGAAATTTGGAAATGTATTGTAAATGAACCTTGTATCCTAACAAAAATTGTTGATGGAGTAAAGGTAAAAAAGGAAGAGGAAGAATTTCATTATAAAGACGATAGACTTTATACAGTGAATATAATGGCTATGAATTTCCTATATAATACTCTCAATGGGAATCAGTTTAATAAAATATTGTCATGCAAAATGACAAAAGAGATTTGGAACAACTTGGAAGTAATTTATGAAAGAACTTCACAAGTTAAAAAATCAAAATTTTATATTCTTACGCATGAATATGAAATGTTCAAAATGAATGATGATGAATCCATTTCTTCTATGTATGCTCGTTTTACTAACATTATAAATAGCTTGATATTTCTTAGTAAAATTTATTTTAGTTTGGAGATAGTAAAAAAAATTCTCAACTTTCTGCCAAAACGTTGAGAATAAAAAATGACGACGATTTTTGAAACTAGAGATCTTAAAAACTCAAAGTAAATAAACTTATCGGGTTACTCACTACTCATGAGTACATATTGAAAAGAGGATAATAAGAAGGAGAGTAAAAGAAGAGATTGACACTTAAAACTGTTCTTCATGAAAATGAAAGCAATGAAGACAAAAAAAGTAATGACAAAGATGAAAAAGTTGTGATGATCACAAGAAGAATTAAAAGGTTCTTAAAAAAAAAATAAACAGTATGGTGTTTGGTTTCGTGCAACTACTATACCAAGAGGTAACTTTTTTAAGAAACGAGATGAGGAAGGTAAAGAAGAGGAAATGGGGAGAGATATAGACTGTAACCAGAATAGTGATAGGAATAGTGGAACTAGATCTTCAAAGCAGTAAAACATTATCATAAACTGTATAGAGAAAAATGGGAGGTAGGGAGTATAGGAGATTTAATTGAGCAATATTGGAATTTAGAAACTATACTCAAACATAGAGGAAAGAATGAGGAAGGTGTGTTAGCTAATGATAGAAATGGAGAAAATATTATGGTGACTATTACAGATTGGGTGAAAGGTGTGGAACAAGTAAGAGCAGAAGGCTTTGAAAATAATAAGTCAGAAGGAAGAAGTTTAGAATATGATACTGTGTTAACTGGAAGTTTAAAAGGAAATGAGTTGTACATGGAAAAGGTGAGGATACCTACTCAAGAGACAGGGAAAAGGAGAGCAAGAAATAAAGGAGCTATAGAAGCTATGTCCTTGAAGTTAGGTAGTAAATTAAAGAGGTGCAATAGAAAATGAGGAGGACAATAAGATGATTAGGGGAGTTAAAAAAAGGAAAGTTTAGCATAAGGGAGGAGGAGCAAACAACAACTTAGATTTTGGCAGAGGTTGCTAGGCAGCCTCACTAACTATTATGAAACACTTAAATTAGAACTATTGTGGGCTTGAGAACCCTAAAACAGTTCATGATCTTTGCTTGTTAGTCAGAGAAAAGAAATCAAACTTAGTTTTTCTCATGGAGACAAAATTAAGGAGTTCCTATTTTGAAAGGATAAATAAGAGACTTGGATATGATTGTTGTTCTGCAGTAGAACCTGTGAGAAGGAGAGGTGGACTAGCAACATTGTGGCACAAGGATTATGCAGTGGAACTTATTAATTACTCCTATCACCATATACATGTCTTAATCACTGAGAAAGAGGATAAAAAAAAGTGATTTTGCAGAGGAGTTTATGGCCACCCAGAAACCAGTTAAAGAAGTAGCACTGGAACCTTCTCTCCATGATCAAACAAAGCTGCAATCGAGCTTGGTATGTCATGGGAGATTTCAAAGGAATTTTGGCCTCTCATGAAAAATTTGTTGGAAAACAAAGACCTAAAAATCAAATGGAGTATTTTAAGGCCTCATGCATGCTTTGTTTTGTAACTGTTTGCATGATCTGGGATGGAAGGGAAGCTACTTCACATGGAGTAATAAATAGGAAGGTTCTCACTTTATAAAGAAAATATTTGATCATGTTGTAGCTAATTCTCAGTGGAAGGAATATATTTAAGAGGTTTTTTGTTGAAACTCTACCTGCAAGGAGATCAAATCACAAACCTATCCTGGTGACTTGCCAAAGAAAAGAGTATTATATCCTTATAAAGAACAACAATTTCAAATTTAAGGCAAAGTGGGTTAAAGATGAGGGAAGGGGGGGGGGGATTTATTAGAGAAGAGTGGGACAGTGATGTAGGGACAATATGGTTGAGATTTGGTAAAAAGAAAATTAAAAATCTGCTCTCAAAACCTCACCAAGTGGAGTAAAAGGAAGAATGTGAACTATGATGAGGAAATAATGTTGAAAATTGATGAACTAAAACAGTTGCAAGATGTTGAGGGGCTACAAAATATTGAGGAAATCAAACACTTGCAGCAAAAGCTTGAGACAAAGAGCTAAAGTCAACTGTTACCATATTAGAGATAAAAATACCAGTTTTTCTCGCTTGCGTGCTACCCAAAGACAAAAGAAGAATAAGATCAAGTGTATCCAATATATGCAAGGCAGAAGATGGAATAACCAGGAAGACATCACAGAAGCATTCAACAAGTATTTTAAAGATATGTTTACTTCCAATAGACCTACTAGAGAAGAATTGGAAAATTGTCTAAGTTGCATTGAGGCAAAGGTAATTGAGGACATGAATAACAAATTACAACAGCAATTCAAAAGGGAAGATGTTGAAGAAGCCTTGCACCAAATGGTACCTCTAAAAGCCCCTGATCCTAATGGTTGTAATGCTCAATTTTATCAAACATATTGGCACATTGTAGGGGATGAGATATGTGATTCTATCTTACAGTTCCTAAATGGAGATAGGCTTGATATGGGTGTAAATTATACTATTATTGCTTTAATCCCCAAAGTAAAAGGGCTTATTCTTGTAAATCAATTTAGACCAATTACTCTTTGTAATATGTTGTATAAATTGATCTCCAAAGTTCTCGCTAACAAGTTGAAGCATGTCTTGCACTTTATTATCTCAAGCAACCAAAGTGCTTTCATCTCAAATAGACTTATCATTGATAATGTGATAACTACCTATGACTTATTACATTCCATGAAGACCAAACGAAAGGGCAGAATAGGTTTTAGGGCAATCAAGTTGAATATGACAAAGACTTATGACCGTGTTGAATGAAGCTCTTTAAAAGCCGTTATGAAGAAAATCGGCTTTGGGAACAAATGGTAAAGCTTGTAATTAAGGGTGTAAACGGTCCAATCCGATTTGGAAAAGCAATTGACCGATTTTATCTGGTCTGTTATTTTCATTATCCTGGACCAGACCAAACTCAACACCAGTCCAATTTGGTCCGATCTGGTCCAGGAGGTCATACATATATATTATAATTTATTTTATACTACAACTCTTATAATATAAATTTATAATATTAATATATAAGTATTATATATTAGTATTATAAATTTATATATATTATAGTTATACATTAGTATTAATAATTTATATGTTAGTACTTATATACTATATAATATAGTTATACATTAAAGAATATATATATATTATTATAATTAAGGAGTCATATTCGGTTTCGTTCGATCTGGTCCAAGGAGAGAAATTCTATGGACCTGGACCGAATTGAATAGTGTTCGGTCCTATATTTTTTGGACCGAATTGGACCATATCAAAATTTGGTCTGAGATAGTTGGTCTGGTCCGATCCATCAGTTCGAACTAAATTTCTTACACCCCTATTTGTGATGGACTATATCGCTACTATCAGCTAATCAATTTTAGTAAACAAGAAAAGTGGTGATGAGTTCAAACCTGAATAGGGATTAGGCAAGGAGACATTTTGTCTCCTACCTATTTATACTATAAGCTGAAATGTATAATGCTTTGTTAAAACAACTGAGCATAAGGAGGATATAAAAGGCGTAGCGGCAGCTCGAGGAGTGAAGGTAAATCACTTTTTTTTTTCTGATGACCGTACTTTTTTGTAGAGGAATTCTCACTGAGTGGCAAAAAATCCAGGGTCTACTACAATTGTTTGAAAGGCCTCTAGGCAGTGTTTAAATCGAGATGTCAATAAGCTATTGGTGCGACTTGTAAAGTTGGATATTTGGCAAACATTCACATGAAAAAGGAAAATTAGACAACTTTTTTATTGGGTAAATTCACTTGACAGAAGCGAGCTTCGCAAGTTAAACATTTGAATTTCTGTAACTCATGTACTGGTATGCCTAGAATTAAGAACCTTTATTTCTATGCCAAATAACCACACTAGCCAGTACTGTAGACAGTTTCCAGCTTAGATTTTTTTTTTTTTGAATAATGTTATTTTGATATTTTATTTTTACATCTCATTTTAACATCTTATAAATTTTAATATTTTTCTTTATTTAATAGTTAAAAAAATAATTATTAGTATATTGATATTTTTTATTTTTTATTTTAAAAATAACTTAGATGTACCTGTATTTTATAGAGGCAGCGTAGCCCCACTCAATTTTTTACAAGCGTTTTTTTATACATTCAACTCATTAATGATGTGGATCCACGATAATGGAAAAATGTTGCTAACTTTCATTTTTAAATAATTACGGCGGGCTGGTGTTGACGCATCAAACTTACAAGTTGCAAAATTTAAGATTTAGTCAAAAGCTTTTAGATAATATATTGGATATTAGTCATATTGCAATTGGAGATTTGGATCCACATATATAAAGTCAAGACTCAAGAGGTTCAAGTGTAACCTTCTTGTTCATATTTGACAATTTGTACTTCGCTAAAAAAAGATAGTACATATTGCAATTATAAATACCTATCGGTTGGTTATACAGTCAGATCAAATTATATATTTTATTAAAAATTAAATAAAATATTATTATAATATTATTTTCATTTTAAAATTTGAAATTAATTATCTATTATATAAATTTAGAAAAATTATAATGATTATACAATATGAGATAATTTAATTTTGTGTAACTAAACCAACTCTTAAATACTCTTTAAAAAAATGAAATTTTCCATCCTACACAATATGAGATTCAATTCATCATCCAATCACCCACATATTTAGATATACTCTACATGAAATTAGATGAAATAAATTAAAAATTAAAAATTAAATAAAATATTGTTATAATATTTTTTTTAATATGAGTTTTATTTTGAAATTTGAAAAAATTATTTTGAAATTTGAAAAAATTAAATTATTTATTTTATTTTATATGAAAATTTGAGAAAGTAGTAATAATGAGTTGAGATGAGCTTAGATAAGATTATTTGTGAAAACATACGGGCCTCATAACTAATGCTTTAGCTTGGCTGACTCTTTTTCACTATGATATTACTATTTACAGAACAAATCATAACTGAAAACTAATCCAGTTCAGAAGCACATCTCTATGAAAACAAAACATGAAAATTGGTTAAAGAAAAAAAAAGGTTCCAAATTGACATTCAACAGATAAAATGGACCCCAAAATATCCACCTCTTCAAGATTACATATTAAGCAAATTAGCATCAACCAACCTGTAATTAAACCACTCCATATTCTCCACTTTTTATTTGTTATCATATATATATATAATATATATATAAATCCTACATCCCCAGGAGGGAGGATTAGGATATTCATGATATTGGAGAAACTAAAAAAAAAGGCATTAATGGATATCCAAACTCCTTTTTTTATGGCTGAATAAGCATAGAAACTCTTACACCAACAGCATAGATATAGATATAATAAATAGGCATATCTCAAAATATCTCATACTGATCTATAGCTGCTATTACTGATCTCATATAGGAACTATTACCGGCAACCGGCTGCATGTTCATGACCATCTAGCAATAGCCAATACATTTCTTCTTGCAATCAATGGTGCAGCCACCACCACCGCCACCGCCTCCATAACCCTTCCCGGACCGGCTATAGGAGGTGAAACACTTGGCTGGACACGTCACCTTCTTCTTGTAACACGGACCCTTTTCCTTGCACACCACCGTGGGCCTTATTACACCATTCTTGGAGTGCCCTCCACTCGGACCTCCATAACCGCCTCCATACCCGCCTCCGTACTCATTTCCTCCCCACCCTTTCCCGAAACCAGGTATGTTAAACCCGCCTCCGGGGCCAAAGAAACCGCCCATGCCACCATCGTTTCCACCACCACCTTTGTTGTTGTCTTTGTCCTTGGAGTGGCTAAGCTGGGCTGAGAAGGGTCCATCGGATCCAAGTCGGGTAGCTAGGGAGACGGACGCTGTGAAAAGCAGAAAGGCCAAGAACAAACTGGTAATGGGTTTCATTTTAGCAGTGATTCAGAGTGTGATGATTTGAGATGAGAAATGGGAAACTTTAGTGTGAACTGTCAAGGAATATTTAAGCACGGTTGGGATAATAAAAATTAAAAAAAGAGCATTTATGTGGCGGGTGCTGGACAGTTGAGGGAGCCTCCATGAATGTGATTAGGTGGGGTTACCATTATTACGCTCTCCTTTCTTTTCTTTTCTGGTTTTTTTTTTTCTTTCTTTTTAATTTTCCTCTTATTATGCTATTGTCACCTTTCACATGACACACTACATGTATAACACTTCTTTTTCTTAAATTGTGTTTTTAATTTTAATTTTTTAAAATTAATTAAATATTTTTATTCATTATTCATATATCAGAAATATCTGATAAAATAAAAAAAAATAAAAAAAAAATTGTATAATGTATAATATAAAAAATAATGAATAAAATTTCTCAGTAAAAATTTACTAATTTGAATTTTAATACTTAGGCCTCATGTTTGCTGTGCAGCACTGGCGCTGGAGCCATGCACATGGCAAAGGCAGACTGGTCCAATTGGTAGATGTTTTCAAGGGGATGGAAGTGGGTTTTATCTGTACGCAACCAACAAAAATTGAGAAATATCATCCTCATAAAAAAGTTTTTACAAAAATAATTATATAAAAATTAAATTGATTAATATAATTTATCAAATTATAAAATTATTTGTATTATAAAAAATAAAGTTTTGTTAGTTCACTCGAGGGACAACTCTTGAGATGTATTTATACTGTGTTTTTTTTTCATTTATCTTGATTTATTTATTTCTATTCTTAAATATTTTTAAAAAAAATCACAATATTATTAAAAAAAAATACTTACTTAATCATTGAATAAAAAAGTATATAATACATATATATATTTTTTTGTATAGGAGATTTCTTTGAGAAATATTATCAAGTGATCTAGGAATTTTTTAAAGTATATTTGATAAATAAATGAAATTACATCAATTTACAAGATTATTATTTTTATAATTTTTTTTGTGAATATAACAATATTTTTTATTTTTCTCTCTATATATATATCATCTCTGGGGTCTAGGATATCATAAATTAGAATTAAACGTCAATATAATCAAAATAATAGGAAACAACATCAGAATAGGGGAGGTTTTATTTTTTATTTTTTATATTTGAGTATAGGGATGGGTTTTCCATTGTGCTTTAATAACAATATAACATGTAGGCATTGTGATATATTAATTTGATTTTTATCAATCTTATCATAAATGAATTTGATAACAAGAGATTTTATTTAGAACATGATAGCAGAATTGCATTAAAAGCTTTGTTGACAGTTGAAGCTCTAATTCTATTTAACAGTCATTTTGATTTCGACGGGGTGCCTGAACTTAACTAACACGTATTGGAGTCATATTTCAATTACCCAATAATAAAATTTATTTAAAACTGCATTAAACTTGTAAACACATCAACATATATTGTAATATATATATATGAAATGCTACTATAAGAAATAAGACTTTTTATGATGCTAAAAATTCGCTGCAAAAAATCCTAAAATTGCCTCAAATAAGAATCCTCGATGGATTTCGATCCAGGCATTGGACATTCGATGCAAAAATATTACTTTCATCAACCCATATCAAGCCATATAGCTTGACTAACAAAAGAAGGATAAAAATCTCACAATTAGGCCTGCTCATCTGCTCCACCTGATTTTGCGTTTTTCTTTATCTTTTTAATAATTTTTACATTTTTAGTTTAGAGATTTAAAAAGAATTTGGATCTGGAGCACAAACTTTCGAATTCAAAACCCCGGATTAATTGGCCTACTCACAAAATCTCAATATCATTAACATCCCATGCATGTCTTACCAACTGATGCGCATCCATATGTTCCAGTCTATTCACATGCAAGATTTGAATTTCTTTAAAAAACCTCATCATTCTTGTATGAAATTAGATTATTTAGATCTTGTTTGGATTGCAAACTCATTTTTTCTTAAACTTATTATTATATTTTTTAAAATTCTCATACAAAATATAAATTTTAATATAAATTTTTTAAATTTCAATGTAATTTTTTTAAATTTTAATAACTTTTTTAATTCTCAAAATAATAATAATAATATTTTATTAATTTTTAAAATTTATCTGAACCCATCTCATTTTAATTTTAAATCCAAACGGCCTTAAGCACACTAAACAATTAAAAAAAAAGATTTACGTATGAAATTAAATTATTTATTAGACTATGGGAGACAAATAAATGTTTGTAGAAAAGGAGAGGAGCACAAAGACACCGAATCTGACAACAACTACTAAGTACTCCAAATCTAGTGCTTTAATTAATAAAGAAGAGATCAGATTTGTGGTGGCCGGCTGTGTATGTGTACGTGCTTTGACAACCCAAGCCAGCTCGCATCAATGCTTCCAACTGCAGTCTGCAATTCATTAAAATTGAGTTGCCAAGTGTAGGGGCGGAACCACATGCAAGCTTGGGGCCGCTAACCGCCTTTCAATTTAAATAATAATAATAATAATAATAATAATAATAATAATAATATAGTATATTGATAAATATAATTTTTTTTTATATTTTTAAAATTTTATTAAAATTAGACACTTAATATTCAAGCATTCAAAATTTTTATTAAAATTATTTTTCTGAATTACAATATGTACATAATTTTACTCTAATTTTTTACTTCATTGACACTTAAATCTCTAATACTAAATATTAAAATTCTTATAAGATAATTTATATATGTGTATTTTTTGTATACAATTTTATTATATATGATTAATATTTCTTATATAGTCACATAACAAAAAATATATATTATTTATATTTATGCATATCACATACTTTATCAATTATCTACTAAATATCGAATCATAATTTTGTCCCCGACTATATGTCAAAGAAAATAATGTTAGAGACATTTATTTACTACTAGTTGTAATATAAAAATATAAATTATAGTTTATTTATATAGAGTATTAGTAATAAATTATAAGTAATAAGTATATTATTATTATTTAATATATTATTATTAATTTATCACTATTTAGTAACATATAAATATATTATATGCTAATATAATAGTGTTATTAATACTATTTGTTTCCTATTCTTTTACTTAGATTATTTTTCTTTTGTCATTTTTCTTAAGAGTAAGTTTTTTTTAATATTTTTCGACTTAAATATGTGATAAATATATAAATTGGGTTGAAAATAATTAAATTTAGACAAAAAAAATATATTTGATCATTGTAGAATTTTAGATTAAATTTATCCCATTAAATTATATAGAGCTCTCCTGGACTGGACTGCCCCTAAACTAAATTGGACTGGATCGAATAGGAGTTCGGTCTGGTCCAGAATGATAGAATTATTGGACCGAATAGAATCGATCCACAAATTTCTCGAATCGAACCAGACCATTTACACCCTAATTTGAATATTTATGAAAACATATATATTTGAACGTCCTTGAAACTTTTGTGAACATGCTTCCACAAACATATTTTTTTCTTTCTTTTACTATTGAAATAAATAATAAATAAATATTTTTAAGCACTTATTATAGAAAACACATACGTAAAGTATGAAAACCTAAAACTTTCTAAAAGAAATTATACATAGAAAACCTAGCTTACGCCTGCCGGGACTTCAACTGGTGGCAATGCTTCATGCTTCCAGCCATTTAGAGCATCAAATGAATTTTTATGCCACTATTCAGATGTTTAAGAACCAAAGAACTCTCACTATAAGAAAATTGGCTATCTGTAGTTAATTATTCTCTGTCAAAATAATTATTTCCTGCTAATTTTTGTAACAAATAGTCATATTCGCAACAAATAATTTGTCAAGAATACTGATTTTTTTTGTAATGTCTTCCCAAAAACCATCTATGGCAAGTGAGAAGTCTTAAACTTCTCTTCCCACCTAAAAGCGCAACGTAAATTAGCATCAATACGTAATACCTACTTGAAAACTTAGGAGTCATATAATATATTATTAACATATAAAGTTTCAAATGCATCCGAAAGATTAAGAGTCCGATATTAAATAACCCCAGTATATTTATATGCCAAAAAAAAAAGATTCATTTTCGTTCCAATCATGACTCTGAAATGCCCTAATTTAACTTGATTATTGATAATGTACCTAATTAACTCCGGAGCTCGAATCAACGCCTAACCCTTGGTAACACAAAACATACCATCTCATATTGATACATTGAATGAGGAAAATGCATGCATGGCATCGGTGTAATTAATATATATATATATATATATGTTATAAAACTAAAAAGAAAACTACTACTATTGCAAGAGAAATATAAAAGAAACTCTCTGAAACTTTCTTCTTTCTCTATATTTTCTTATGAATTTCATTACAACTGAAGCCCATATTTATAGGCATTGAAATTACTATGCAAGTTACTATACAAGTCACTATGCAAGTTACTATGCAGATTTTAAAATAATAGTGGTGGAGTCATTCACATAATTTTAGTGGTGGGACAGGGGGCAGCTGCCGTTTCGTTCGTTCATTACAATTCATAACATTCCCCCTTGAATGACCACCCATAAAAAATCTGCCTCGTTAAAACCTTGCCAAGGAAAAATCCAGTGGGAAGAAAAACCAATGGTGAAGGAAAAAGAGTACAGTCTTCTTATGTATCCACAAGTGCTTTAATATTGCCTCATTAAAACCTTGCAAAGGAAAATCCAATGGGATAAAATCTTAGCGAAGGAAAAAGAGTACAATCAACACAAGTCTTCAGGACTTTTACTCCCTCTGGAAAGTGCATGACGATAGATTTTTGAATCTTCACATTTTAATATTTTGCACAATTTTCTTAAATGTCACAGTTGGTGATGCCTTCATGAATAAATCTGCCAGATTATCACTTGATCGTATCTTTGATATATCCTCCTTTGATTTAAATGATACAAGTAGTTTATTTTCGTATAAAATTGTTGAATTATCATTGATTATGAAATACCACACTTTTCTTGGATACGTTGAGTCATTGATTTCAGCCAAATATACTCTCGACTTGTTTCATGAATTGCAATAATCTCTGAGTGATTTGAAGATGAAAAATAATATCTGGTTGACAAATTTAATAGAAATCTGATACCTGCAGTAATACTTAAACTCCCCATGATAATATGCGTTAGTGTTTCAAATAATAAGCAAATATGATTTCAGTATATATAACAAGTTAAGAATTCAAACACGATCTCCAACTAAATAATGCATTAGAGAGAGTATAATAATATTTTCATCTAAAATTTTCTCCCCCTCATTCGGCGTTATTAGGAAGAATTTGTTTATATACGGCGGAAATAACATTGTAAACCATCTATGTATGATAAAAGCTGTAAAAGTTTTGAGTTTTAATATTATCGGTTCGGTGGAAAATCAAATCTGCTTGATATTGTGGACAAACGAGATATTGAAGAGATTTGAAGGCTTCGGGTTGTTGTTTAAATATAACCAATTTTACCATTGGTTTACTCTAGCAAAAAGATCTTGCATTCCTCATAGATTCAGTTGTTGGTCATCCAGAACGATATTATGTCTGATAGAAATTCTAATGTCCCAGATTTAAACCACGAACCTTTTATACCTCAACTACTTATATTTTCTCCTGAGGCTGTAAACACCATGATAGGAGCAGAGATATATCTTTCTAGTAAATCTGATCCTGAAATTGTTGCAGCATCAAGAACCCTCAGTGCTCAATATGCTGCCTCTCTTACAACCATGTCTCAGAGGCTATTGGTGAGAAAGAGTGAGGTTGATCATCTTAAAACTCAAATATCTGAGTTGTATCAAACGTTTGCAACTAAAGATAGAAAAAATAAAGATTTAAGACAAGAAAACAAGGAGCTGAAGAAATTTATAGACTGGTATTCTCGTGACCTGAAAACACGAGTAGAAGAGCTGGAACGAGAAAGAGCTCAGATACAAAGTCAACAACAGCAGCTAACGACAGAGGTTCAGCGTTTACAAGAAAATAGGGATAGCTGTAATTAATCTCGCTGGCTTTTAAAATTATGCATCCAGCATATCTTGTAAAGTGAGATTTGAAGAGATGATGGTTTGTCTTGTTCTTATTTCTATTTCTATAAGAACCGTCTTTAGTTTCATTTAGTACGTATCAAATCTTCTTCTCATATCTATAATTCATCTGTATTTATATTCTTATTCTACAAATTTTCAATGGCTCATCAATTTCCTTTTACTATTTCTCACGATCAACATATGAGGTATCATTCACTTCAATTACAAGTTGTTCCTGCATCTTCCGCATGTGCCATATTGCAGCAAGCAAATGATCTGGCTAATAAGTCAGATCGTGAAGCCGTTTATGAGCTGGTGACTCTCGACACCCGATACTCCTCCTTTATTGTTGGATTTTCCAACCGATTACAATCCAAAAATCGTGAGATTGAGGAGCTTAACGAAAAGGTTTCCGTACTTCAATGACTCGTTCAAGAGTCTGACAGAAAAATTGCAAACTTAAAGTAAGAAAATAAGGATTTAAAATTCTTACTTGCCTCTTCATTTCGATTGCCTAATCCTTTAGATAAGAATGGTATGTTGCTTTATGAAAAGCAAATGCATTTGAGAGATGAGGCTAGAAGTCTCAAATTCTTGTAACTCATCTATGAATTGAATAATAAGATCTTTCCATTTCAAATGCATTCCTTGAATTTATAGCAACCCTTGTAATCTTTTCAAGAGTTCTAACAAGGTAAATCATCAATGTAAACTGCAATAATGGCAAATCTGAATTTTGATAAAACACATGGATATATAGGATTATTCTTAAATCATTCTTTCAATAGATACTTGTTGATTCAATTATACCACATGCGTCCGGATTGCTTTAACCCATATAAAGATCTTTACTTTATAAAGTACATACTCCTAAATGTACTTGGATTAGATGCTTCAAGTATCGTAAATCTTTATATATGTAATGATCTAATGATCCTTATAAATATGCAGGGACCACATTCATTAACTGCATATCTAATCCTTTTGTAATAACCAAATCGATTAAAAATATGAATGTGATTGCATTCATAACAAGAAAATATGTTTCCTCATAATTGCTCTCGGGTTTCTACAGGAAATCTTATGCGACAAATTATACCGCATAATTTCATTTCGCATTACGCTTTCGTATAAATACTCATTTATATCTGACAAATATTACACCATTTGGTGTTTGGACAACAGGTCCAAATGCATCTCGCTTCACTAGCGAGTTTAATTCAGTTTTAATAACTGCTTTTCATTTTGGCCAATCATTTCTATGTCGACATTCTTCGACGATTTTTATCTCACTTTCTTCATTACTTCTGGTAATGTCAAGTGTTATCATATATGTTGTCGACAACAGTTTTATTTCTATCCATAAATTTTTCGGTACTCATGAAATGTATTGAGATCTCATTGTTCCTCTCCAGGGGAAAACATTTCATGAAACACCTCTACAGGAGGTTCCTCTTCAGGAGGTTTATACTCTTCAGAAGAATTATATTTTATATAGAAAATACGGTCTCTTCATGAGCACCGATTTTTATTTTTCTTGTGCACCAATAGGTCTTCAACGCTTCAGGTGTATCTTAGACTTATTTATTACTGTTTTAACAACTCATCCTTCAGGGACTTCAATTCTTGCTTAAGCATTAACAGCAGTAATATATGATTTTACCACACCTTTAGTATCAGTAAATACATCATATAATTGATTTGCAACACTTTGTAAATAGATAATCCTCTGAACTTCTGGTTCACATTTATTTGTAAGAGGATCAAATTTAAACAGGGTTTTATGATCTCAAGTAATTTCTTGTCGTGCTTCAGGCACCGATATTTCATTATTTCAAAACATGATGAAATATTAATAAATTTATATATAAAAACTTAGTATAAGTAAATCAAGTGTTTGGCCGTACAACAAGTACGTGACTACTGTTTAGTCATACCACATCTATGACAAACATTTTTATCTTTTTATGAAGAATTATTCTGAGGGCCTTTATCCTTTTCTGGGTTGGATCACTTCTGGTGATACGATATATTTTTATCATCTTTAGTGTTGTCGCTTTTGGGACCAACACTTCTATAATTTTTCTACCACGTCTACGCCCTTAGTTCCTTTGAAAGGATGCACCGTTCACTTCTGGGAATTGTGTAAATTCGATATTATTAATAGGACATAACTGGTATAACAAAAACTCATTATTTAGCTCAATTACTAGAAGACAAAACAAAAATTTAGAATATTTGTTGAACTTTCACTCTCGATATTGCTACTGCAGGAGCACATTCGAGATATGAAAAATAATGTCTTCTTTTATATATCATCATCAGTGACATTTTCACTGCATAATTTTAATATTGAGCTGATTTTAAAGAGTGCAGAATATTCAATACCACTCTTAAAATCTTGCAACTTCAGGTGCAATAAATCATAATGATCTTTTGAGAGGATTACATTTTCTGGTGCTTATATCACTCTCTTAATTTATTTCACACAGTAAGATGATTTTTCATCATGAGATACACAGCACGGTCCTTCAGGGACACATGGTTTTCTTCTATGATTGTATCTTTCAAGTTCATCATCATATCTAAATAGATCTCATCAAGGATCTGGATAAATAACATTTTTCATAAATGTCAATAGTAATAAATCTCAATATTTGACATTATATTACAAAAATAAATCTGTGAATTTGAAATATATTTACATTATCGTGAGAATAAAAATAAAATTTTATCAAGTAATATTCAGAAATATTACCTTTAATATTTATCTCAAGGACTGCAAATAATATATTGAAAAACTTACTTGAAGTAGAAGACCATTAGCTTCAGTATCGGTAGAATCTCGTGTTAATAACGTGTTATAAAACTAAAAAGAAAACTACTACTATTGCAAGAGAAATATAAAAGAAACTCTCTGAAACTTTCTTCCTTCTCTATATTTTTTTATGAATTTCATTACAACTGAAACTCATATTTATAGGCGTTGAAATTACTATGCAAGTTACTATGCAAGTTACTATGTAAGTCACTATGCAAGTCACTATGCAGATTTTAAAATAATAGTGGTAGGGTCATTCACATAATTTTAGTGGTGGGACAGGAGGCAGCTGCCGTTTCGTTCGTTCATTACAATTCATAACAATATATATATATATATATATATTTATATTCATTATTGAACTTAATGGATTGACATTTAACGGAATATTATTTGAGATTTAACATAAAAACAATAAAAATGACTGTTTATAGTTAAATAACCACATTATATATATAAAGATAAAGATATACGGTTGCATTGATCTCCCCCAGCAAAGAAAGACTTAATAGCGCTCACTATATCATCTTTCCCATCATTAGAGATGGGGGTGGATGGAACCAATTAGAAGTGCAAATTGCAAAATTGGGAAATTTAAGGTATTTTTTTTATGTGAATTTAATATTTATATATATATATATATATATATATATTAAAGTAAGTATGCAGTGCTTATGCATTTTATGATTATAAATGTGACTTATTTATATTGAACTAATGGAAAATAATGGATATACAATCTTTTATATAATTATATATTTTAAATGAACGACATTTTTATAAAATAGACATAAATATCTTCATTTTAAAATATGGTTGTATAAAATTAAAGGTTGGAGAAAAATATTATACATGTTGCGTTACTCTAAAAGAATACCATTTAACTAGTTAAACTCAAAGTATATGTGATAAATGAAAAAATATAATATCATAATTAGTCAGTACAAAGAAATTATATAAAAACAAACTCATAATAACGTGACTTGATATGATATATTAATTGTAAAGTTATTTTTATTATAAAATAAATCTAAAATATCATACAAAATCATATCAACTTGTAGTTTGTTTTTGTGGTAATATTTCTTTGTAGTTATAGTATCTTTTATATCATAATAGTAATTTTAAATTTAAAGGTTTGATTTTACTCTAAGAGGTAGAATATTAGAATAATCTGGATGAAGCGTAATGATCATATATGTATGTAGAGAAACAATTTTTATAGTTATAAAATGTGTAAATACTATCCAATCCATGATTGTATCTAGCCCTAATCTATCTATAATGCATTGTTTGTCCCACAACAGGTCTCATTTTTCTGCCTTTTTTCAAGTGTTAGTGACTATTCATAACTATTACCTTAACATGAAAAGTGAGTTTGACGCAATGCTTTATTTCCATCATAGTCAATCGCAATTCGACATTAAAAATATATTGATTTTCACCCAATAATTGAACATTGTTGTAAATAAACATAGCATATTTTATTCTATTCATAAGTCTATTTTTTCCTATGAGTTTTAGGCTATATTTGGAGTTGCGCTAAGTTGAGTTTTTTTATGAATAATAATTAATTGAGACAATAAAGTAAATTTTGTGGGGCTCACTTAAGATAAGTTTAGATGCGTTTGGATGTTAAAATGACTAGTTTAGAAGATATATTGATGAAAATTTGGATAAAAGTTGTGGGTCTCCCATATAAAGAGGTATTGAGTTAAAAAAAAGTTGTGAGTCTTATGTGTAAAGATATTTTAAGTTGAGATGAGTTTAATAATTTCAGAGTTAAGTGTTTGATGTTAGACTCAAGTTAAAATTAGACTTAACTGAGTTAATTTCAATGCACTTTAAAAATCAAATGAGACCTTAATCTCCATAAAGCAATCCTTAATTAAAAGAGTAATGTCAGATACAAAGTTTAGTAAACATATTGCACCTATTTTAAAAAAAGAGTGCAAACTATCACTAAAAAAGTTCATTTTTATATGAATTTTATATTTATTTTTTATCTTTTTAAAAAATTGAGTGTGAAAATTATGTATTCTATGACTATAAATATTATTTATGTAATTTAAAAGTCAAGAGACACATGGCTTGGAAGAAGACTTTGTCACTTGGAAAAAGAAACTTAAATAATTAAAGGGAAATGCTGGCATCAAGAACAGGTGTAAAACATTAAAATCACACCACTTAATCACAAATTTACATATATTCATTTCCTTAAAAGTGAAATAGGCTTGGCTGCATGAGTGAATTCAAGCCACTAATTACTTCACTCGAACTTCTTTCGCCCATTTCCTTTCTTAGTCAACCCCCCCTTCTCTCAACATTTTGACACATCTCAATTTTTGTTGAGAGGTGGCTTGAATAAGCATCTCCCTTGTATTTTCACTCAACTATCGCTCGACATCCAGCTCGAGCGAGACTTCAACCCTAGGGTTCGCTCAACTCTCGCTCGATGTCTAGCTCGAGCGATGTGCAGTCAGTGACTTTGCTCAACCTTCGCTCGAGGTCTTGGTCGAGCGAAATGCAACCCTAGCCGTTCGCTCAATGGTTCGCTTCGAGTTAATGTTCAACGGTGTTTAGGGCGTGCCATTTGGAATAGTTTCTCGCTCAAGCGAGAGCATTCTCGCTCAAGTGGGTGTCACTTATATAAGAGAACACGTTCATTTGAACGCTCGATTGTTTTCATTTCCTCTGTATTTTTGTAAGCCTTGAGTGTTCTTGAGAGTAAACACTTGTGAGGTTGAGAGTATACACATGAGACTGAGTGAATACTTTGTAGATCTCTTAATTCAATCTTTGTACTCCATCTTTGATTATAGTGAAAGTTTTAAAACTAACCCCATAGTGGACGTAGGCTTATTCTGAATCGAACCACTTACATCTGTATGTTTTATCTATCCTTTTATTTTCTTCTATATTGCATCTGCTGCATTACTTTATTTATTACTGTTTGTTGAACTGCTTATTCCCAACAAACTAGTATCAGAGCAACTGTTCTGTGAAGTTCTAAAAAAATGGCTACAACAAGATTTGAAGTGGAGAAGTTTGATGGACAGAATAACTTCAACAGGGTTTGTTCAAGGTTTTTGTAGATAAGTTGTGTGTTGATTCTCCTATACTATCTAAGGACGATGAACATAAGGTACACAACACTATTATTTTATCACAATCTGATGGTGTTTTCAGAGAGGTTGCTGAGGAAGAGACTGTCGTTGGTCTTTAGGAAAATCTTGAAAGCTTATATATGAAGAAATCTCTCATTAACCGTTTGTATTTGAAACAACGATTGTATACTCTTAAAATGCATGAAAGAACTTCCATTACTGAACATCTAGATGAGTTTAATAAGATTATCATGGATCTTAGAAATATAGACATTAAGCTTGAATAGGAAGATCAAGCTTCAATTGTTTTATGTTTATTACCTATGTCATTTGAAAATTTTGTAAATTCCATGCTGTATGGAAGCGATACTATTTCCTTAGCAGATGTGAAATCTGCTTTAAATTCCAAGGAATTGAGAAGTAAGTTCGGTGACAATGGTAGTGAAAATCAAGCTAGTAGCTTGTTTGTAAAAGGTTCCTCTAGCCGAGAAATATCCAGTGAGAAGAGTTCAGAGAAGAGCAAAGGCAAGTTAAGGGGTAAGTCGCAGTCTAAGGGTAACAAGAAAAATTTGAAATGTTATTACTATCATAAATTCGGTCATTATAAGAACGAGTGTATCAAGCTAAAGAAGAAGAATGAATCTACAAGTTTTTCCAATGCCATTAGTGTTGCAGATGATAGTTCTGATGACTCAGATATTGTTCTGGAAATTAGTGACTCGAGTAGTTACTTCAATGATAAGTGGGTCATGGACTCAACTTGTACATTCCATATGTGTCCCAAGAGGGATTGGTTCATGTTTTATGAATCAGTCAACGGGGGTTCCATTTTATTCAGAAACAATATGGCGTGCAAGATTGAAGGATTCGACTCAGTTCAGATAAGGATGTATGATGGGATTGTTAGGACATTATTTAATGTTTGACACATTTTAGATTTAAAGAAGAACTTTATCTCGATGGGGGCATTTGATTCTTTAGGCTTTAAGTACACAGGTGAATGTGAAGTGATGAAAGTCAGCAAAGGCTCCATGATTGAAATGAAGGGAGATAAGTTTGATGGACTATATTTTCTTCAAGGTAGTATTGTGATAGGTGCAACTTCAGTTTCTGTATTAGTTAATCCAGATTTAGGTCTCACTCATCTATGGCATATGCGCTTGGGCTATATGAGTGAGAAGAGGATGTCTATCCTCTGTAAGCAGGGTTTGTTAGAAAATCAGAAAATTTGCAAACTTGATTTGTGTGAGCATTGAGTTTTTGGAAAACAGTGCAGAGTGCAGTTTGCTACAGGAGTTCACAGAACCAAGAGTACTATGGATTACATTCATTCCGACCTTTGGGGTTCATCTTTTGTTTCATCAAAAGGTGGAGCTAATTACTTACTTATGTTGATTGATGACTATTCACGAAAGGTGTGGATATATTTTCTCAAGTAGAAGAGTGATGTTTTCACCAATTTCAAGTAATGGAAAGCTTTGATTGAGAATCAAATAGGCAAGAAAGTGAAACGGCTTTGGATTGGCAATGGTATAGAGTTCTGCGGAGGAGAGTTCAATGAATTCTGCAAGAACAAAGGCATTGTCAGATATCATACAGTTAGACACATTCCACAACAAAATGGGGTAGCTAAACGGATGAACCAGATACTATTGGAGAAAGCACGCAGTATGCTCTCTAGTGCGGGCTTGTTTAAAGACTTATAGGCGGAAGCAGTCAACACATTCTGCTTTCTAGTTAACTGCTAACTAGCCACAGTTATTGGTTTGAAAACACCAAATCATGTATGATCTGATACTCCTATTAAGTATTCAGATTTAAAGATTTTTGGTTGTCCTACTTATTTTTATGTCAATGAGGGTAAGCTAAAACCAAGGGCAAAGAAATGCATATTCTTGAGATATGCTAGTGGGTGAAGGGATATAGATTATGGTATACTGATCCCAAATCACCTAAATTTGTGGTAAGCAGAGATGTTATTTTTGATGAATGGTCTGTACTTAATTCGAGAAAGGAGTTTACTGTGATGACAGGTACAGATCAGGGAAAAGGCAAACAGGTGAAGCTACCGACTCCACTAAGGATGTCAGTTGACACCCAAGATCATGCAGTTGCTAATGAGCATGATTTTGATTTAGAGGCTGATGCACGTGATGTGCAAGAATATAGTATTGCTACTGGTAGACAGCGGAGACATATTATACCGCCTCAAAGACATACCTATGCAGACATGGTGATATACACCCTTCCTACAGCAGAAGCTATAGCTTGTCAGGAGCCTTTCAATTACTCAGAGGCTGTGAGGAGTATAGAGTCTGCTCAGTGGTGCTCAGCTATGAGTGAAGAGATTGAGTCTCTTCACAAGAACCAAACGTGAGATTTGGTTAAGTTGCCAGCGAAGACGAAAACTGTTAGTTGCAAATTGGTCTTTAAGAGAAAAAAAGGAATCCAAAATGATACAAATACAAGATATAAGGCACGCCTAGTTGCTAAGGACTACAGTCAGAGAGAAGAGATTGACTTCAATGAAGTCTTCTCCCCGATTGTAAGACACATTTTGATTGGTGTTTTACTTGCTCTCACGGCATTGTATGACTTGGAGCTACAACAGCTTGATGTTAAAACATTATTTCTACATGGTGAGCTTGAGGAGACAATTTATATGCATCAGCCAGAGGGATTCATCATTTCAGGCAAGGAGGACTGTGTATGTAGGTTGAAGAAATCATTATATGGTCTGAAGCAGTCTCCGAGGCAATGGTATAAACGCTTTGACTCGTTTATGATTAATTATGATTATTTGAGAAATAGTTATCATAGTTGTGTTTATCACAGACAATTGCCTGATAGATCTTTCATTCACTTATTGCTTTATGTTGATGATATGCTTATAGCTGCTAAGAGTATGTATGATGTTGATTTGATGAAAATTCAACTTAGGAATAAGTTTGAGATGAAAGATTTAGGCATTGCTAGGAAGATTTTGGATATGAAAATCCACAGGGATAGGGAAGCTGGTAAGTTGTACTCGTCTAAGAGAAAGTACATTGAGAAGGTACTTAATAGATTTGGAATATCTACTTCCAAACCTGTGAGTACACTGCTTGCATTACATTTCAAGATTTCAGCTTCCCTATCTCTCCAGACTGATATGGAGGAACATAGTATGACAAGTGTTCCCTACTTCAGTGTAGTTGTCAGTATGATGTACACAATAATTTATACTCGTCCATATACTTCATAGGCAGTGAGTGTTGTTAGCTATACATGGCTAATTCAGGTAAAACTCATTGGCAAACAGTGAAATGGATTATGAGGTATTTAAAGGGAAATTTGCATGTTGACTTAATCTTTGATAGAGATGTAGATCTTAGTTTGAATGTTGTTGAATATGTTAATTCTGATTATGCTGGAGATTTAGATAGAAGAAGATCATTGACAAATTATGTATTTACACTTTGTAGTTTTGCTATTAGTTGGAAAGTAACACTACAATCAACTGCTGCTTTATCAACTACAGAGACATAATATATGGCAGCAGCTGAGGCTGTTAAGAAGGCCATTTGGCTAAAGTTTTTAATCAGTGACTTGGGTCTACAGTAGGAGCAGATGTCAATTCACTGTGACAGTCAGAGTGCAATACATTTGACAAAAAATTAAATGTATCATGAGAGAACAAAACATAATGATGTCAAGTATCATTTCCTCCGAAAATATCGTTGTAGACGGTATTGTAGCAATTCAAAAGATAGCTACTACAGAGAATCTAGCAGACATGATGACTAAGCCAGTTCCAGTACACAAGTTCAAACTTTGTTTAGATTTGATCGGTGTTCGGGATTTCTAGATCCTTTAGGGGATTTTGTTGGGGTTGGTCCTTTGATGATTTCAGTAGGACTTGTGAGTATTTAAGCCAAGGTGGAGATTTGTTGAGAGGTGGCTTGAATAAGTGCCTCCCCTGTATTCTCGCTCGACTTTCGCTCGACATCCAGCTCGAGCGAGAGTCATCTAGTAAGTTCGCTCAACTCTCGCTCGACTTCCAGCTCAAGCGAACTTCAATATGAGAGTTCACTTGACTCTCGCTCGACGTCTAGCTTGAGCGAGATCTAGGCAGAGACTTCACTCGACGTCAAGTGAGGTGCAGTCAGTGACTTCGCTCGAGGTCTTGGTCGAGTGAAATGCAACCCTAGCCGTTCACTCGATGTTTCACTTCGAGCTAATATTCTACGGTGCTTAGGACGTGTTTTTTGGAATAGTGTTTCGCTCGAGCGAGTGTCATTTTTATAAAATGAACACTAGACTGCTATATTTTCATTTTCTCTGTATTTTTGTAAGTCTTGAGTGTTCTTGAGAGTAAACACTTGTGAGGTTGAGAGTATACACGTGAGATTGAGTGATTAGTTTGTAGAATCTCTTGATTCAATTTTTATACTCCATCTTTGATTATAGTGAAAGTTTTGAGACCGACCTCACAGTGGACCTAGGCTTATTTTAAGTCGAATCACTTACATCTGTGTGTTCTATCTATCATTTTATTTTCTACTGTATTGCATCCGCTGCATTACTTTATTTATTGTTATTTGTTGAATTGCTTATTTCCAACAATTTTCACTTACAACTCCATCTTGATATTCGTAATTTTCTTACTTTATACCTGGCTGGCCACTACATTTTTTTTCAAAAAAAAATTTATTTCCTTTTCACTTGGCTTCCTAATGTTGAATGTTTGAACTTCACTTGTAGAAAGCTACCTTATTAACCATCTTGCCACCAGAAGACCTGAATTGCAGCCTTTTGTAATCGCATCTTTAATTAAACTCTTACATCAAGTGACAAAGTTTGGGTGGTTTGATGATGATCGATTAATCTGGGATTGTTTTGCTCCCTGCCCCCGCCCAAACCCTTGTCTCCCTTGTCCAGTATGATGATTTTCAGACATTTGATTTCTTACCCATAGTCAGAAACTCAACTTCAATTTTAAAACCCTCTAAGGCAACTTGAACATTGTGAGAGAGAGAGAGAGAGAGAGAGAGAGAGAGGATGAAATGGGTGAAAAGTGAAAATTGAAAAATGGAAAAGGGATGGGCAAAAAAGATGAATTAATTGGTAGATTCATTGCAGTCAAGCTTATTTGACTTTTAAAAAAATGCTTATATGTCAATTTCTGATTGAATGGTGTAAATCTAATGTTTTACACTCATTCTAGATTGAAGCTTTTCTCATAATTAAATCCACCTCTTTCTCATCAATTATATGTTTGGGCATAATAGATAACACATGAATATTGTCAAATCTTGATAACTGTTTCATGCTTTTAATTAATCTTGAAAGTTTTTCTAATCTTTGTTGAATAATTGAGGTACTACATTAAACATCAAGTCTATTTTTTTTTTTGAAAGGAAATTCACAATTCATTTCATTGATCAATTAAAGAGATACAACAAGGGCGCTCTTCTAAGGTTACAATAGGATTGGAAAATGAAAATGAATCTTTTGCTAATATATGAGCCATGAGATTACCGGTTTTCTTTAAATGAGATACCTCCCACTTAGCAAACTTAGATAGTTGACTTTTTGCTTTAGTAACAAACATAATTGCACTGCTCAAATCTTGTGACTCAGAATTTAATGCTCAGATTACTTGGATTGAATCTCCCTCAAGGATAACTTCTCGAAAGCCCAAGGACATGCCTAGGGTTATAGCTTGCAAAGCCCCAAAGAATTTGGCGAGGAGAGGGTCTAGAAACATGAATCTGGAGGTTCGGAGAGTGGCCAAGACCTTGACCAGGTTGTTTCTAATCACCATGCCAACTCCTATTTTTCCTAAAGACGAGTCGATGGCTCCATCCTAGTTAACCTTGCCCAAGTTGAATCTCCTATTTTGTCTGCCTTACAATAATATTAATGCAACAATCGTTTCCTCTTCTTAGACCAAAACCTCACCGATCTCAAGCTCAACACGAATTCGCAAGCATCATATATGAACATCTAGTGTGAATGCATGGCTTGTGTTTCTTATTGCTAGCTATTTCACATTTTTTTACTATAAAAAAATTGTTTATTTATAATTAATTAATTTTAATAAAATGATTATTTACAATTAAAATGAGTCTCAAATAATATTTTTATCATAAATAATTAATCATAAAATTTCATTTTTTTGCAATGTTAATAGCTGAAATCTGAACCCACCATGAGAATCAATAATATAGTATTATATTTATATTTTTGAGTTGTGACCAAGAAATAATAGAGTTTTTGTCGCCAACGTGTCTGCATCTACGGTATTGTCAAATCCTGGAAACGTACGTACGCGAACCGGCCATGCAAAATGCAATGGGAAACAAGACAGTTGTACGTACTACGTAGGCCCAAGCAAAGAATTTAAACAATATTGAAATGGATTATCCTACTAAGTTAAGAGTTCTCCTATATATTGAAAAACTTGGGAAATGATATATTGGTGGAACAAAAGTGCGTGCTGTTGCTGAAATTACAGGAATTTCGCGTGATCAGTTGCGGAAATAATGGAATTGATCTTTCTGAAACAGAACTTGGTTTGTTTGGCAGTTAGGTGGATTGGAAACGCGAAATGTTTTGCTGTGCATGTGGTCTATATGCCTCCATAGTCCATATATTACGTCGCGTCTAAATCAGTAGGACCAGTTTGGTACTAGGCTTCATATATGGGGATCCCATGCGTCTGATCAGTCATATTTCATTGTCAAAGCATGCTAGCTCTTTTGCACTAATCCAAAACTCTCTCTCTCTCTCTCTCTGCTATATTTCTTTAGAGTAATGCTCTGGCTAGTTACAACGTAATTACTAAAAAATCATCTCATAAATTAAAATGGTTTAATGTGTTTTTTTATATATATAATTAATTTTATTATAAAATATTAGATCTCATGAGAGTATATCAGTTTATAAAATTATTTTTATATAATTCTTTGTAACTATAAGTTATAAGACTGCTCATTTCTTTATAATTAAATAATAAGCTTTGGGATGATTTTTCTATAGGGTATGGATCACCATTTCTTTGTTCAAGTTGTTCTCATGATGAATCTATTGATCCCTAGTACTCCACTAGGCATAGTGTTATATTTTGTGCGCATCTTCATGGGATATGACCTCATAGATAAGTAATTTCATCAAGGACTTGTAAAAGAGAAACGATATTTATAATCGTAGAATGTGCAAAGTTGCTCAATTGTTTTAAAAAAAAAGTGAGTACATACGGATTTTACATGAAAAAAATTAATTTTTTAATAGTGAACTCTATTTCTTTTCATAGCATTTGTGCGACGTTTATGCAATACTCCACGACTGTATATAACATTGTTATTTCCAAAAGAAACCACTCCATGAATTCTATCAATTTTTTGAGCTTCATGTTCCTTGTAGATAAGCTTGAATTGTTTCTTCTTTTTATGGGATATTTATGTAAGAGTTTGATTTAAACTCTGTGTCCCACACACCCATCTTATCAGTTTGAAATAGTTCAAAATCTTATTAGATAATATTTGAGTTATGAAGGAATAAAAATTACTCTTAAGAGATAAGATTAAATGTCTGTATCTTTAATCATAGTCAGACACAAACTCTTAGATTTTTTAATGGTCGGAAGTCTATAAATAGTACTGAGAGGTTCAAGAGTTCTCACCTACAACATTAGAGTGCCTTTAGTCATCAGGAGACACTTATGAGACAAAGTTGTTAAGACGATCATTCTTTCATAGACAGATCAATTATTCATTAATCAGATAGAAAAAATGTACGTCTCTTATATTATTGTTTTATTATTGTGGATCATAAAAAATTAAAGATCCAATTATTAATGTCATGTTAAAATTATTTAACAGTTTATAGCTTGACAATAAGGCACCTCTCATCATGTATTGATTACTCTTTCCATTCCTGCACAGCCCTTGTATTAAGGACTTACTTTACCATTTTGCTTCCAGCTTGATCTTATAGATCCATATATAGATCGATCTCATGCACACTAGCATCAATATTAAGTAAACAACATATCAGTATTAGAAAATTGACCAACCCGCCAGAACCCATGCATAAAATTCCAACTCAATAGGGAAAAAGCAGGGACTTGTATACAAGAAGCAAGCACAACTCCCACCTTGAAAGATGTTCTAGAAAGGATACCCTAGTTTCGCTAGCTAGGAGACTTGTATCATGTATGCTTCCCGGCCCGGGTACTAGAAAGAAAAAGAAAAAGAAAGACAGAAATTTGAAGAGAGTTTAGAGTATTAGAAGAGACTGTGATCATGCGGTAATTTACTAGTACAAAAAAAAAAAAACCACCAGTTATGATGAATTATTTATGACAGAAATTATTATTTATGACGAAAATAAATTCATTTTATTAAAAAATAACTAATCAAAAATTGATAATTTTCTTATAATATAAATACGTATACCGCCATGTTGATTGAATATTTAATACCATTCAAGAGACTCATATGATCATATCGATATATAGCCATAAATAATACAGAGCTAGTCACTTTTATGTCTCATTTATTTGAAATCCTGAAGTTAAACGTGAATTCTAGAAAATTCATATTCAATATATTACTATAGTTCTTTTTCCTGGTATTTTTAATTTTCTTAAAAAATTGATAATTTTTCATTTCATGTAATTTAGTTCCCTATCGTAGAGTCGTAGCCAATTAGCAAAATAGTAATTAGTATATATACTAGTTTTTTTAGAGCATAAATCATCAATAAGAAAATAAAAAAGAAAAAAAGTAGAAGAAAAACTTATCCTTCTTATTTAGTTCTCTAGTTTTGTTTTGAGATTTAAAAAAATTATTTTAAAATTTGTAAAAATTAAATTTTTTATTTTATTTTATATAAAAATTTAAAAATATGTAATACTGAATTTGAGATGAGAAGAAATAAAAATGATTTGTGAGAATAAATTAGAGATAATAACTTGCAAAAGATTTAAACAAATCTGAGATGGAGAGAGAACCAGGGCAGGGCCATTTCATGTCCCAATTAATTTTGAGCAGCGTATCATCTGTCTCAATCATATTTTTCATGGATAAATCTCCATAAACCCTTCCAACCAAGTTTTCCCCATCTACTTGTGGGAATTAATTAGTGTAAGCAGAAACTTTGTACCAGGGGAGCAACCCTTTTAATTACATGATTTTAAGAAGTCAATCTGTCTTTTCAATATATATATATATATAAAAGAAATATTAGAATGAAATCACGTTCAAGAATATAAATTCACATGAATAATATTATGAACGGTATTATAATAATATTTATGTGAGTGTGTGCTTTTTGAAGATATATATATATATGTTTATATTAAAATTACTTTTCCAAATCACACACTAAAGTACCATCCTATTATTATTTTTTCTTTATTGTTTTTACTTAATAATTAAGTAAATATTTTCTAATAATATTATGATTTTTTTTAAATATTAAAATTATTTAAAAATATATATGAAAAAATATTATTTGTATACGGTTTGTGTACTTTTTACATACACGTAATATATAGATGCATTTTTTTTTTATATTCTATAATAGCTTGATTTGTTTTCAGAGATGAAATGAGATGGGTGAAATAAAAGTTAAAAAATAAATAAAATATTATTGTAATATATTTTTTTAATATTAGTTTTGTTTTGGGATTTGAAAAATATATTTTGAAATTTGAAAAAGTTAAATTTTTTGTTATATTTTATATGAAAATTTGAAAAAATATAATAATAAGTCTGAGATGTATTTAAAGTTTTTGATTGCATCCCTATAAACATACGAGGATAATTATTCGTATTTTTATTTTTATTTTTCTGGTAACATATTTTTATCTTATTTTAGTATATATTTTTTTAATATTTCGATTGATATAATATTATTGTTACGTTAACAATTTTTCAAAATTCACACTAATCGTATATCTCTAACATTACTCATAAAAATAATAATAATAATAATAATAATAAATAAACAAATAAAAGAAAAAAAAAATTGCCTTGGCAGGATCCCGCGGCTGTAGAGCCGCTCATATACAGGTAGGTTGCCACGCAAAATAAAAGAACCACCCTGACCTCGTGTTTGTTCATCAGAGATTCAGAAGGCAACCACGTGGTGATGAATAGACTTTCTAATTAATTCTGATGAATGCCATTATTGTTGTCTACTCGAAGTCATATATGCCATCTATCACAATTGTCCAACAATAAATTATCAATACGAACCTTCATGAGCTAGTAGCCGGTTTTGTCAAAATCATGTACAGCTCCATTTTTATAGTCTACATGATAAACCTGCTAGGTGGGCCCCCATATCCACCTCCGGCCCATCTGTGTCTACACACCCGCCTAGCAGCAGGAGAGTGGTTGGGCACTTACATAGAAATAAAAAAGCCTAGTGTTAGGGCGGTAATCCAGCGAGTCGAGCCTATTTTTAACTTGCCGAGTTCGGCTGACTCGAGAAAGAATATTTTATGTATCTCCACAGTTATGCCCCCCTTTAATAATCAACTCCTTTGGTTCTCTTGACACGCTTTCATTTTTTGTGATAATTTTGGTGCAGATATTATTTTGGGTATTTTACTATTTGCAAGAAAATTACAACACGTGGGACCTATTTTGGTCTACGTAATAAATTAATAAAAAAATTTAAAATAAAATTGATTAAAATATCCTTATTTAAAAAAAAAAACTCTAAAAATATGAAAAATTCATTTTATTTATCTATTAAACGAAAGTATTTTAATGAGAAGTACAATGCAGTCTACCAAATATAAATTACAAGAAGAATTATTATTATATATTTTTAACCACCTTTTGTAATATAAATGTACCAATTGCATTTTGTAATCTCTATCATGGTTTTGAAGACCGTGTCGTATCGATCAATATTTCTAAAATATGACTGGACTAGTATAAAAAAAAGTCATCTTTTGTTTCGTTCTATATTTCGACCATTTCAACTTACACCAGTCAAAATATTGGATTTCGATCGGTACTGAATTTCTGATTTTGGCAAATTCTAATTTTTTTTAAATAATTTTTTTAAGAAGTTTTGTATTTTTTATCCTTTTTGTATATATAAAAGGTATATTTTGTTTATATGAATCACAGAACGAATAATAATTTTATTATTTTTTTAGTTTATGCATGCATATATATAATTTACGTATATA
Organism: Platycarya strobilacea; assembly: GCA_036898215.1. Classification (NCBI taxonomy): domain Eukaryota; kingdom Viridiplantae; phylum Streptophyta; class Magnoliopsida; order Fagales; family Juglandaceae; genus Platycarya; species Platycarya strobilacea. Next base: position 28,711,222 of record CM072547.1, read on the forward strand.
TATATTATTTTAAAATCACACACGAAACGATATTGATATCGAAATTTTTCATCACCTTGACTAATACAACTTCCATTATAATATTCAAAATATTGATCCATATGTGAAACACATTACTTTCATCTTTACTTGCACTTGTTGTGCTTAGCCCTTCTCTCTATTCCAACAAAATCCACTTCTCCTATTCATCTTCTCTTCTTTATCCCTTCCTCCTATTTTTCGTCATCTCTCCCTCATTTTTTTTTTATTCTCCATGACCCAAGGCCACAACATGACCAATGAGTAGATCCACAGCCACGCTGTGGCCATGGTGTGCCAGAGGCTATTTTTTGCGTGTTATTTGTACATTGCACTGGATCTATGTTTGTTTTTATTGGATCTATATATTGTGATAGACTCCACCATTTGGTGATATTGAATGCACTCGGACTATGAGAGACTGGATTGGTGAAATTGGTCCAGATGACCAAATCAAATAGAATAGCTCGAGGCATACCCAAAACTGACGAAGTAAAGTTGTGAGGTCCTACTACATGTGTCACGGCCTAGATTATATATATATATTGAAATTTCCATATATCATACTATAATCTTATTTACATTTCACTAAGTAAAATGTAATATATTTCTTATAATTGAATAATCATATATTGTATACTTCGTTATCATCTAATAATGATAAATATATCACATCTTACTTAATAGGATGCAAGTAGGATACAAGGTACTCATATGAGATATAAGTATAATTATCTGTACTCGCTATGAGGTAGCATTACTATTCACTTTGTTGCTCATCAAGATAGAGGGCGTCGGTAGTTGGTACTCCTCCTGTAACTCGCCGGGATGCAACCTATGTTCATTTGAAGAATTGATAATGGAATAATCAATCATTTTGCTCAAATTGGAAAATGAAAATTTTGTATCATAAAAATAGAATAAGTGATGGTAGCATCACATACATATCTATAGAAATTATCTAATAAAGCATTGAATATATAACGCTAACTGTTTGAAGCTTTTTTTGATAGTTTAGAAAATACCCATTATCACTATATATATATATATATTCTATTATGAATAAGTAAGTTTGTTTTTTTTTCTTGGCATGAATACTTTTGTTTTACTCAGATGTTGTCATTTCTTATATTTTTCTTCTTTGCGCATAACAGGTAAACATAGTCTTTTGCTCTCTCTCTCTCTCTCTCTCTCTCTCTCTCTCTCTCTCTCTCTCTATATATATATATATATATACATATATATTTGTCTTGCTATATATATATTTCCTCCTCTGCGTTCTACTAGTAATTATAGTTAATTTTTTGTATTTGGGTATCACATTTTTATTCTTTTGAATGTCAATAATTGTTTTTGAATTAAAGACTTTGATCAAGAAAGAAAAAACATTTTCTGAATGTTACTCTTTACCTATCTAAACATCTTTTTGGATTGGCGGCCCAGCCAATCCAAAACCCACCAAAACTTTGAATGCATCTTGCCGCCCAAGCTGGGTGAGATGCATACCACCATTTACGTCTTACTTTTGTAATGACAGTAAAATTATTACTTATCTTAAAATTTTAAGTTTTATAAGAAATATAAATTTTATTATATTTTAATATTTTTTTATTTGTAAGTCAAACTTTTCTTCAATTAATAAATCCAATAAGTAAAATATTTAATTAAATAAGACGTAGAATATAGAGCCAAAATTTAAACTTAAGATTCCTACTCTGATATTATGTAAATCATCACTTATCCAAAAGTTTAAACTTATGAAAAGAGATAAATTTTATAGTATCTTAACAGAAATGAAACTATTTCACTTGGTAATTCAGCCCTCATTTAGATAGTGAGATGAGATGAAATGATTTTAAATAAAAGTTGAAAATTGAATAAAATATTATTAGAATATTATTATTATTTTAGGATTTGAAAAAATTGAATTGTTTAATACATTTTTTTTATAAAAATTTGGAAAAGTAATAATGATAAAATAAGATGAGAGGAGATAAAACCTTTCTATAATCAAAAGGAGCCGAAGAATATATCCCAACCTAAAGGCAGTCAAATGTGTTTGCAACTGCTCAGTTCAGCAGCACTGCAACCATGGAAGTTATAGTTTCGGGTTAGTTGAACCATGTCTCTTTTGTAAGCATACACTCACAGATTTGTTCCTGCTGTTGGAGATGAGTTTTCAGTTGTTTGAGTACATGAGCAGGAGGTTCACATGTCCCAAACTTAAAGAAGTCCCAATAAACCTTGTAACAATTTATGCAAGCAGTTGGCTATTTCCTTGTCCATTTGTAAATGGCTGCAGCTGCCTGGTTTGTTTTCAGAGATTAAATGAGTTGAGTTGAGATGAGATGAGATAAGATAAAAGTAAAACAAAAAAAAGCATAAAATATTTTTTTAATATATTTTTTTAATATTAGTTTTATTTTAAAATTTGAACAAAGTGTTTTGAAATTTGAAAAAGTTAAATTTCTTTTTATATTTTGTATGAGAATTTGGAAAAAAGTGTAATAATGAATTTGAAATGTGTTTTAGAGTTTTGGTTTTATCTCAATGAACAAACCAGGCAATTTAACCAACTTTTGTTCTCTGAACTAATCTTGTTGGGGAATTCACTGGTGAGAGACCACAGCTTTTGCAAGAAAGATACTTAGCTGCTGAAGCTCAAGTCCAAATACATCATTGACAATCCTATGCGAATAAAATAGGATGACTTCCTTAAATACTTACACTGTCCACACTTCATTTATTGGTGACTTTGAACAGACAAACCTATAATTACAAAAGGCTAGAACCCCCTTCCCCTCCAAAGAAGAAGAAGAAGAAGAATTCAAAAAGAAAATTAGGGTTCCCAATTTCCTGACTGCTAATCATGTTAAATTTGGTAAAACCTTATAGACTAGAGGAATCCCAGCTAGCATCAACAGCACTGATGATCCTGTCATGTAGTGTGGCTCCAGCAGATGCAATTACACCTCGATCAAGGCCTTCTAGGTAAATGCCCTTTGAAAAGTCAAGTGGGTGCCCTCTTGCATCAGTTACCATGCCTCCAGCCTCTTGTATAATAATGACTCCGGCAGCATGATCCCATATTTTCTCCTTGTAGCCAGCCCTTGCAAACTTCATAAAAATCTCAGCATCTCCTCGGGCTATAGCAGCATACTTTACCATACTGTATACTCGTAGTGGTTGCTTCCTGCAGTTAACTCATGATACTTAAGAGCGCTCTCACATGGATAACATTGTTCAATTTTACGATAACATCATTTCCTCTCTGCTTTTGAATCTAAGAAAGCAGGGTCACAGTCATCATTTTCTGCTTCTCTGACTGTTTTAACATGAGCTTTTAATTGCATTGTACCCCAACGACCAATTTTCATTTTTCATTATATTTAAATGAGCTTACTTAGAAATGTTTTCTTGCCCAATTGGAGCATGTGTTGATTAATTATGAATACACTGTAAAGAATGAAAGAAATTAAATTAGAAGCCCAAGAAAATTTAATGTGGCTCAACATTTAACCTAAGATTTAGATTTGAAACTAAAAATTTGGTCAAGAGAATGGAATGAAAACATATGCACCTAAGCCCCATGGTGTGAGCTAGTCCTGCTGTGAAGGAGTGGCTTGAATTTGCTTTCTCGACTGGTTCACAAAAGGTTGCTAATGCTGGATCATCAATGGAAGACACTCGCACTGGCCTTGCAGAGTTTGGCCACACTAACTTCTTGTTTGGCTGGAGCAGTGGTTGCATCCAAGCCTTGCCACTACCTTTCATAGCATAAGTCACAAAACCTTTGTCCCAAGACTCAGATGTTGGTGGAGTCAACTTAGTGATAATTCTATGATACCGATGATGATAACTTAACCATTCCTTTCTCATCGGGTAATTTGGACACCCAAGAACTCCAAGCACAACTTCCCCATCCTCTATCAGTGCTAGAGCTATAGCATATTGATCCCCACGGACAAACCCCAATGTGCCATCAACAGGGTCAAGTGTCCAGAATCTTCCAGTAGGACCCCCAGATGAGTTGCAGTGACTGATGGCTTCAAGCACCTCTGAGGTCCCAAGGGCCTTATCTGGACCTTTAAGTCCAAAACGAGGTGCTTCAGCTAGACATTCATTCACAGTGTTCACCACAGATACTAATAGTTCAGATGCATCAGCCTTGGAGAGTTTCTGAACATCTTCTTCAGCAACAATGGACAGGTTTTTTCTTCCAAAATACTTGGATAGTAACCAGCTGACTGTAGCTTGGACACTCCAATCTGGGTTCACGGCATGATTAACATAATTCAGCTAACTTGAAATGCAATGAACTCATTATATTGATACTGCAAAAGAGAGAAATGAAATTTACTTGTTCAGGATGAACTAGTCACCCACATCATGGAAAGAAAAATTTTGGTCATCTGATCATAGTTCTCATATCACATGTTTCTACGGTCAAATTCAGGTATATCACAATGATGGTTATTCCTAAGCAATTCAGATGGAAGGATCAGCTAGTACTATAGTGTTCTTATTCCTAAGCAATTCAAGAAGTTCAAACTGTTGTGTATTGATCAACTAAAGCCCCAATCAAAAATCATGACATAAAATGAGTCAAGAGAAGAATAGGAAACCAGTGGAGGCCCACCCAAATTAATTACTCCCAGACATGTACGGTAAGTGGATACTTTTAATAAGTAAGATAAGTTATCTTGGTTGTCGAGCAAAGATAAACAAGAGCATAATCGAGGTACAAGAGTGTATGTCTAACACAACTAATGAGAGAAGGAAAAGAGATCGACAAAATCTGGGAGGCTGAAGGAAGACATAAGTGGGCTGCTATCCACTGGTGAAAAAGAAAGCCTCAAAGTTTTCCACAGTCCTTGTGTGATGTTTGAAGTTTTCATTCCTTTCCCTCCATATGCTCAACATCAAACAAATCAGGATCATCTTCCACGTATGGTTATCAAACTGAGCTTTCCAACATGCTAATAAATTAGCCACCCTTCTAGGCATCACCCAAACTAGATCAACCTCATAATGGAGCATAGGATAATGCACAGATCACATAGGTTTGCACATACAATAGCACTCTGTCACCATAACATATCTCTTCCAGAAGTTATCCAAGATAAGGAACTTCCCTAGTGCAACCATCTACACAAAGAAAACAGCTCTCAAGGGAGCCTTGCTCCTCCAAATGGGCTTCCGTAGAAAAGTACTGGTGTCATGTGGGATTAGTTCCTTGTGGAATAATTCAACATCAAAAACCCCTCTATCATATATGCCCCAATGCATCCTGTCTTCTTTCACCCTGCCTCAATCCCAAAGAATACAACCCAGCATATGAAGCACTTGGCTTACATTTGATACAAATAAACCAAGAATTTGCTTTCAACTAGCGTAAAAGAACCGCTAGACTTCCCAAAAAGAGGGCTAAAAGGGAGAATAAAACTGGGCATACCCTTCCCCTTAGAAGAAAGGCAATTAAATACTTTACTAAATAGTGCATGGAGAATATAAAGATGCAAGACAGAAAGAATAAAAGTAACGTGCACCGGGAATGGGAATAAGAATCCAAGCTAAGATTTTTAGAGATGTTGTACCATGACTTTCTAAGGTGCGAGGAGTCAAATCTTACTGTAAGGAATTCTTTCTGGAAAAGAAAATCTTGCTTGTCTAAGTAGGCAATAAAAACACTATCAGTCATTTGCAGAGAGCAGACCAAAAAAAGGAAGAAAAAATCATTGCAACTGGATTAGGCTGGAAGATTTTTTACTTTATTTTTTGATAAGTGATTAGGCTGGAAGATAAAAAAGATAAGGTCATCTGTTTCACTTCTTAGATTGGTCTTGAGTATGAACAGTGCCTTTTAGTAGTTCTGCAATATACATTATATAGAACAATATATGGCAATAAGGAAAGAAAGAATAAAAGAACTAATACGAGGATCTAACTATTCTAAAGATTCTAATTTTAAGTACTATGTATGAGTTGATTACTTTTAACAAGTTAGTTGGGTGCTACTGGAAGTGATTCCATAAATAAAACACAATTATCCTATTAGAGGGTGCCTCCCCCTCCATTTTCATCCAGCAACTAACAGACAAGCAATGTTCCATTTCCATGTATGAGCAGAAAAAGTTATTTCTACTGTAACAGAAAAATGAGCTGCTGTGTACAGTCTTTCCTTCCCCATCATCTGCTACCCAACAATTCTTTTAAAATCTGACTTCGTGGGTGGCGTAGAAATTGCATTTATGATTAGCCATTTTATAACACAATACAAGCGACAGCTAGATAATTCATTAAAAAAAACTTGTTACCATCATATTAGTACCAAATGATTAATAATCTTATGAAATAATGTCATACAAAAAGTAGACTAGGAATTAGCCAATCTTTACCTAACTCGCGCAAATGGGCCCTGTTTTAATAATCTCAATTACCGACCAAAGATATAGCCAAAAGCGACCAAAACCCATGAAAACCAACATCGGTAACAGAAAAATTTATGTCGAAAAAGTAAGAAATTGCAGAATTACCAGCAACAGTGACAGGAGAATTGTCATCCTTGGATTGTATTTGGTCGTTGGTTTTAGAAATCAAACTTTCTTGTACTCTCTGGCAGAGAGAACAGGCCATCTGTACAGCTCTGACAGCAACATCAAGTTCTTGGTAATATTTTTCTGGGTCTGGGGATGAAACGCCAAGGCTCTTTTGGTCCTCCATTATCGAAGAAGAAGAACTCTGATTGAACTTTGGCACAGAGAGAATTTGTTTTGGTGGGTTTTGGTGTTGGAAAAACAAGGTTCCTAAATGGTTGGATGTGAACTTGTTGTTGACTCTTCCGTCACCCGAGACATGTGGAACTCTGGCAGCCAAGGTCGAGCAATATAAAGGCATGTCCATGAAGAAAAAGCTGCGTCACGCTCTCCTCTGTGCTCTCTTAATCAGTATCGCTATGTGGTAAATGGTCTGTTACTGAAGTAATTTGATTGTGCTGCTTTACTAGCTATTTATAGCGTTGGGCAGGACTAGAGGACAAAAATCGTGACTAGACATTTAGACTGATACGACAGAATGTTAAAATGGAGGCCATAATTTTACAGTTTTAGGTCTGTTCAGATTTGTAGTTGAATTTATTTTTTTATATTATTATTATTTTAAAAATTAAAAAAATTATATTAAAAATTATATTATATATAAAAATATAAAAAATATAAAAATAAATTTAAAATAAATTAAAAAGAATTTATCTCATTTTTAAATACAAACAAGACTTTAAAATATCTAATTTTTAATTAAAAAAATATGAGATTTATATATAAAAAAAATATTTTTTATTATAAAAAAATATAAGATTTACTCATCTTAAAATTATATCTAATATCATTTTAATATTTATTATTATCATTTTCATCTTTATTATTAGTATTTTAAGGCTTGGTTTACTTTCTAAATACACTTAAATTCATCTCATTTTATTTTATCTAATCATTACATATTTTCTAAATTTTAATATAAAATAATATAAACAATTTAACTTTTTCAAATTATAATACAAAAATCATATTAAAAAAATATATTATAACAATATTTTATTTGACTTTTTACTTTAATTTTAATTTATCTCATCTTATCTTAATTTTATATCTGAAAACAAACCAAGTCTAAGTATTTTACATTGCCAATAATAAAAGATGAACCGCCCTTATTGTCCCGTATTTTTGTAGTATTTTAAGTTTGGATAAGAATTTCACTAAATATTTTTCTAGAGTTTAGGACGATCTTAATTCTAAAGTATCTATTAAAAAAAGGGTCTTATAAAAAAAAAATCAAATGAATGAGTTTTTTTTTTTAAATTACAAATTAATGTTATTCGATATAATACTCGGATCTAATTTACAATAAAAAAATACATTATAATTTAACATATTATATCAAGCACAATAGTTTGTAAATTTCATTTTATAAACTCCTTTTATAAATCAAACATTTCTCTTTTAAAAATAATTTGTCACCAATAAGGTGTTGAGTGAATACAATTTATTTGATCTAAATCCAATTTAAAAATAGATGAATACTCTTTGGATCTCATATTATTAAATACGATGCACTTTATATATCTATTTTTCTCTCAACTTCAATTAGATGTTTACCATAAAATAGATGGGAAAACAAATCACGCACCTTATACATGACATAATGACATTTATCAATATTAAATGGATGAAATATCTTGCTTCTGCACGTTGGATCCACAGTATTATTGTACCACCTTCGCAAAAGAAGTTATATTTGAGGAGATGGGCACTGCTAGGACCTTGGTGCGGGTCTTTTTTTGTATCTTGTTAATGTATTTTTTTTAGTTTTTTTATATTATTTTTTTAACACTTTTGAATATTTTTGGAAAAGAAAAAATTCACAATATTATTAAACAATATTTTTTTAATCATAAATAAAAAAAACATTGAAAAAAAAGTAGGAGCAAAATTAAAAAACAAAACCCCCAACAAAATCCCTATCTTTACCCTTGAGGAGATATGAAATAATTATCTCCTCTCTCTCTCAAATAAATAATTAAAAATAAAATGGTTCGTATTGTATTAATTGTCCAAACCATATCTACTCATTTAAAAATAAATAAATAAATCATATTTTGGACTTATATGATTTTTTTTTCTTTTATAGTGAACACTAATTTTGTAGAAGGGGATTTGCAAAACTTGCATATCTTAAGAATTTATCTATTATTATTCTAATTAAAATCATTTGTAATAATCAAAGTCTTTTACTACAATTTATTATTATTATCTTTTTAAGAAAAGTAGGTGAACCTCCGATTTGATTAGAAATCAACACTTCTGGCAAAGGAATACCTTATACATAACTCATGCTTGAAACAAACTTACTTGAAGAAATAGATAAAGACCACCATGAACAAACCAAACCCGAAACTAGTCTGTTTAACATGCTGGAAATGAAACAATAAAAACTAATCTGTGTAATGCAAACATGGCAAACCCAGCCTATCTAATTTCATAATTCCTTCTAGTAGATTATGAGGAAGATCACCAAACTTCACCCATGTCATAAAAGCCAAATAAGAAGCTATACGGGCTAAGAAATCAGCTCCTGCAACACTCCCTATAAACATGCTGAATCACAAACTACAAAGAAGAAAAAAGTTCATAGATCTCATTCCAGAAATCCTCAAGGTACCATATACCACATTGACTCCTCTATAACCAAGTAACTACTAAAAGTGAATCTAATTTCACTTCAACCTTTGCTCATGCCAAGTGCCCTATAATGTCTCAAACCAAAAAGAAGTGCCTCAATTCTGCTAAATTATTTGTGCCATGACCCAAAAGATGAGAAAGCCAAGTCAACTGACCCTCATCGTCCCTTATTACTCCCCCCCGCCCCCATACGACCTGTGTTGCCCAAACAACTACCAAACTTGTGCCACCTTTGTGCCGGTTTATGCTAGCGAACAAGAGACACTTGCTTGTGCTTTATGCATTTTACCAGAATGGAAAAAGCATCTAAAATCTTTTCATTCCCAAATTGAAATATTTTTCCAGACTTTAGATAATGCCCACCCAAGCAATAAAAGCCTTAATTGAGTGCCAAAGGGACTCCACCGAAGCCATACAACCTTCCATCCGAGACTTGCATATCCAAAGCTGAAGGGGTCGTGTAACTATAGGAGGCACAAGACCAAGTAAACTACCTTTCTGTGAAGCATGAGAAGCATGATGGAACCATAATTCCACTATTTTTTTTCCAAGATTAAGATCAATAAAATGGGATGACAACATTCACAGAAGCTCTACGTCAAATTTCGTTGGCTAACTTGTAACAACTGCGCCCAATAAAATGACGTAAAAGTCTAGCTAGTAGGACTCAGGAATTACAACTAAACCACTAGCCAAGACATGATCATGATCTTCCACATGTCCCACTGCACAACACTCACACTTTGATACCATCGGAATACCCAATTGTTTCACACGATCATCAACACTAAGAAAATCATGTAGAGCCTTCCACATAGTAACAAATACTTTTTAGAAAAAAGTAACATGTTAGATCCACTCAGCACAACAAACTTGCAACATCTTAAGTTGAACACACTTCCAAGCACTCTTAGAAAAAAGCTCACCATTCGAAATATGAGTGGATATCAATACATCGGAAGTTGCCGTAGGCACTCTAGGATTTTTTTAACTTTATCCGCACCCACTAGATTTCTAATCATGCTCACATCCCAGCCATTCTCAACTCTGCAATGTTTGACCTGCAACGAGGGACTACCAAAAATAGCAACATCAGCCACAATAGGACCCAAACTCAACCAATTATCACGTCAAAAAGAAATATTCCCATCTCGAATCTACCATTTAGAATTACTAAGGACTTTTGGCATATATCTTAGAATCATTAGCAAATGATTATACTAAAATAAGAAAGTTTGGCCTATATCTTTTCATTATTATACAAAGCCTTCTCTGCGACATATCCAACCCCCTTAAATTCCAGAACAATGATGTACAAATCATAGGTTTAGATGAGGGAGTTTGCTAGGAACCCTAGTAGAACTCCTTAGAATCAGTCCATTTGCCCTTATCATTTTTTATTTGAGAATAACATCAAACGAACAATCCTTAGTTTTTCCTAAATGTTTTGCACTATCCAACTTTAGCTCGAAGGAATACCCAACGTACAAAGCAGGCACAACCTCACGAAAATTATGGTACTCCTATACCCCCTCAGAGCCTTCTGAGTCAGAAACAACAACGCCCTCGACCTCCACATCATCATTGGCAGATGAGAAATATTTAAATCAACAACCTGACACTCTGTAACAACACCTTCCACCACCTTCGGACTAGATGCCTTTATCGTCAAATCATTAAGAATTTTAGGCTCATCTAACTTAGTAGGAGTCTCAGGGTCAATCACAACATTAGCCGCACCCTCATCCATATCAACCCTAGGCACAACCTCAGAATCCATAACAACTTGATCAGGAACATGACTTGGCCCTGCAACATCTGATTACACCATATGACTAGAATTTTGCTAATCTGTCTTGTCTTCCACGTTTTGATTCTCAAGTTTCGGAACCCAAATTCACAGAGGCTTCTCCCTCTCTTTCCTTTTCTTATCCACCTATTTATTACACCATCTCACCAATGACATGTTTTTGAATTATGACCTTGAACATTAGAACGAGAACAATAAGCAAGTAAGGTTTCATATTCAAGCTCAATATTTATACAAATTAGAATCCTAGTAAAGAACACCGATCCGAATACCACGAAGGGGATCCTTAGCCGCATCCATTTCAATACACACCCATGCCCCATCCGTCCGAGTAGCACACATCGTAGAGTTATCACGACTCAAGAACTTGCCTAACATTGCAATAATATTCTTTAAAAAAGAATCATGATAAAAATTTGACAGTAATCCCGAAAAATCCACCCGCACTGGCACCAAAGAGGGCTCCTTATCCTTGTTGAAATCAGGAAGCCAATGTAAACCACGATATGTAACCCCATCAATATTAGTGACTTCTCGTGAAAGTGCCGTCATGAAATCAGCTTCATTAGAAAATCGAACAAACACATTGTGAGGCCTCTGCATGGAAGAAACAACTGGCTATGAAACAAACCCCCAGCAACACTAATAGCAATGAGCATTGTCTCAAGAATTTCATAACCATCACATACTTGAACGAGGCACCAAATGTTCAATCTCCTCCATGGAGAACATGACACAAACCTCACCATCAATCATCTTTGATGACTTCAATGGAACATCAACTTCAAGAAGAACTTGATAGGTCTGCACAACCATATCAACAAAGGTTCACAGCCTCGTCGGCACCTGAGGCCTAGGAAGACCCACTACAGTGGCCATACGAACCCTAGACGCACACACTAATCACAAAAATTGGCCAAAGTGATGGCCCTAAATTACGAGCCTTTTTGTCATGTAAATATTGTTAGTACAACTTATATGCATGATCTGAAAACAAACAAAATTATGGGGAAAAAAATTAATCCAAAATTGTTGTTTGATGGAGAGAGTTAATTAGGAAATAATAATAATAATAATAATAATAATAATAATAAAATGGGTTGTAATATGCATATCTCTTTATCATTGGATTTTTTCAATTTATTTAAAGATTAATTTAAGAAAATGTTTATATATTAACTCATCATCAATGAGTCACCATGAGTTCATTAAAACAGTGTATGGAACCTCGTGCTAAAAGTTTCGACGACGAGAGTGCTAAGACTATCATGTATCAATCAGATTGCCTGAAAAAGAGGTTTGTCACATCTAGGAATGGGCGAAAGAATTATGTAGAAGACATTAATAATTAGCCAGCCTGAGTTCGTAAATGATAAAATATAAATATTTATGATTAATTATTTATAATAAAAAAATTATTTATGATGAAAATAGATTTATTTTAATTAAAAATAATTACTGGATTAAAAATAATTGATCATAAATAATAAATAATTTTCTTATAATACGTTAATTATCTAAAGAGGGGCCCATGGATATACATATATACATATATATATTTATATATATATATATATCATCAACTTCATGATTTTGATCAATATCTCACAATCAAGAGTGATCGAGAAGCACAAGTCGGCTTAATAGTTAGTATAATCTGTATGAATGCACGTTTGTGGTATGTGACACAATCATGTATTTCTTACGAGCACCTACCCTTAATCTCTTTTCCATCCTCTCTGGGTGTGAAAGGGAGGAATAAAAAACAAGTCGTGAAAGTATGATGTTTGCCGTCGATGTCAGTTTTTAAGCCGTATACAATGTCGATTTTAAATAGTCAATAAATTAATATTGTAAAACCCTTTTCATATATCTCGAAATATTTTATTATCAAAATTGAAAATATATTTAAGGTGAGCTACGCTAATACTACTCCTAGCAAATTGATATATAGGTTGGGCCGGTTAGCCATTCAATTTGTTTAATTTTTGAGGAATGAGAAACCACAAAAAGATCAGGAGAGAGCCCTTAAGAAACCAAACTCCATGAAAATAGAATAAAAGTTGAGTGAGTTTGGCGTGAGAAAAAAGATAAAGAGGGTCACAAATACAAAAAATTACATGATGATCATCAAACTCAACAATCATGCAGATCACTTGCGGGTACACATGCAATTCTGCAATATATTTGGGCATGATGGCAAATATTGTTTATCATCCAATCACCTCAACACTACTAGCTAGTCTGATCTAGTGGTGGTTTTGATTTAGCTTTTTTTTTGTGCTGAAAGAGATGCTTTTTTAAGGGGGGGCTCGCTTATCATATCAGATAGGGTTTTTCTACTGTTTGCATGTGATATCCAAATAATTATCACATTATGAAACTTTATGGACCAATGACATTAGCATGACCAGCAGCTTTTGTTTTGTAGGTTACTATTTGATATCAAATATTATCTCATATAAAATCTCATGATCTCTTTGTAGAGATGCTGTTTGAGATGGTCTTAGCTCAGCTTTCGTTAACATGACGTGGTGTATATGGTACACTTACATGTGGGGTCATCTCTTTTTGTGATCGTCTGATGCAATGTATTTTAGGTCTTTGGTAATATCTTGGTCAGCAGTTTGATTCGCCCTCATATCTTGGGCTGTTTGGTCGCTGAGAAAGTCTTCAATGATAAGAAGGTCTTTAATGATTACCCACCCATGTAAACTATAGTCTGTAAAGGGCGCAAGCAGAGTCCTTCAAACTCTCTTTCTTCCTTTTCTGTTTACCATTCTTTGTTTTGGGTTACCTAGATTTGTATATTATTTTCATATTCTCTTTCCTGCAAAAGATGAGAAGGCTCACTACAAAAAAACTAATTAGTTGTAATCAGTGGCTTAAAAGATTTTGAGGCCTAAAATGACAAGCTAAAATGGGGCCTTTTACTTATATTAAACTAAATTAAGTTATATCTAATTACTTTTATTTAAAAATTATTCTTCTTGCTTTTTGAGATGCAAAATTGTTAATCAAATTTTTATATTTAAAATTTTCTAATATCTTATTCTCAATTGATAATATAGCTAATCCATTTAGTCTTTCTTGAAACATTATTGATTTTAGATAAGATTTTATCAATTTTAATTTTAAAAAACTTCTTTCTACAAAAATAATAGTAATAAGTATTGTCAATAATATTTTATAAGCAATACATGCATTTGGAAAAGAATAAAGTCTTTTTATATAATTTAATATATCAATTGGAGTACTTTCTTTTATTAGTAAAAATTCTTTTAAAACTTCTAGTTCAAAAAATAAATCTAAACCATCAATATCATTTTTAAAAAAGCTTTCAAGATTATGACATTTTTTTGCAAATTACCATCGTCAAGTGATTTCAGTTTTTTGAAATTAAATAAAAAACCAAAAACATTTTCATATATTTGAAATTATTCAAATCTATGTTGAATTGAAGAAATTGTTTGATCCACTATAAATAAAAAATAATTAATTCTAAAAGATTCTTCAGCAGATTGTGTTATTTCTTTATTGACATGTTCATCAAACTATTTTTTTCTATGAATTATTTGTTTTTCTCTAAATATAGGTTCTTTTTCCACACTAATTGCAATATCTTTGGATGAAATCATGGCAAATTTAAATCCATTTTGTCTATAATTTTGAAAAAAATAAATAAGACCTTTTAACTGATCAATGACAACATATATATGCATATCTCTAGATTGCATAGTTTTACTTACGGTATTAACCACAAATAATATATCGTACCATATAGTTATGCCTAACATGAATTCAAAGTTCTCAATTTCATTTGCTACCAAATAATTAGCTTCACTTTTTGTTTTAGGATCTTTAGTCGCTTTTGCTAGTTGCAATAAAACTTCTCTTATTTGTGGAGTTTGAGATTTTATTGCTTTGATACTTTCAATTCGACTTTTCTAACGTGTTTGTGAGAGTGGTTTAAGAGTTAAAATTAGCACGTTATCTTGTAAAATTTTTCATCACTTTGTTGATGAAGAAAATAAAGAATAAATACATTGGACTATTCCAAAAAAATGAAATAGCTTTAGGGCAAGAATTAGCCATGTCACGTATAACAAGATTAAGATTATGACAACCACATGGTGTTTAAAATGCTTTGGGGTTTATATCAAGCAATCTTTTTTGCACTCCTTACTCTTTGTCTTTCATATTAGACTCATTATCATAACCTTGTTCTCGAACATTATTTATATCAAGTTCAAGATTTTTTATTGTATATAATAATTCATTGAAAATGCATTTTCCACAAGTATCATTTATTTTAATAAATTCTAAAAAATATTCTTCTATTTTTATTGGGTTTGTTGAAATATTAACACATCTTAGTAAAATAGACATTTGTTCTTGATAGCTTGCATCTGGAGTACAATCAAGTATAATTGAAAAATATTTTGCTTCCTTGATTTTTTTAATAATGTGATTTTTAATTTCAGTTCCTAGCAAATGTATTAATTCATTTTGTATATATGCCCAAGATAATGATTATGAATTTCACCATCTTGAATACGTCGTATGTGTTCTTGCATTACTGAATCAAACTCAGAAATCATTTCAATTAAACTTAAAAAATTTCCATTATTTTCTTAGTAGATCTTTTCATTTTGTCCTCGAAATGGTAAATTATTTTTACCAAGGATTTTTACTACAGCAACAATTCTCAATAATATTTTTTTCCAATGATATTTTTCTTTATTAATTTGTTCTTGGACTTTTTTGTCAATTGTTTTATTTTTTTAATAATCTCATTTCTAAATCAAGTCAAGCAATTATGTTAAGAATATGTTCATTGGTTGTTTCATATTTTTTAAGCTTAACATTAAAATTTTTCCAGTCATCAGTTCATTTATTAGCTAGTTGACTTATATTAAGTTTTGAATTAAACAACTTACAACAAAAGCAGAATACTCTATTGAAGTCTTTTGAATACACTAACTATATTCTATCATGTTTCTCCCCATTTGACAAGTTTCGTATATAATATGTAGTAGAAAAATATTTAGAGTTTTCATCCTTAGGAAAATTTATATCGTTATATCTAATTAGACCTTTTTCTACTAATAAATCTCTTAATTTTGTATCAATATATTTCCATTGAACAGGATTATAAATATTTGTAGGGATAGAATCAAACATATC
Source organism: Platycarya strobilacea (assembly GCA_036898215.1). Taxonomy (NCBI): domain Eukaryota; kingdom Viridiplantae; phylum Streptophyta; class Magnoliopsida; order Fagales; family Juglandaceae; genus Platycarya; species Platycarya strobilacea. The sequence goes on from CM072547.1 coordinate 28,727,473, forward strand.
TTCAATATTTTTATTTTCTTCTACAGTTTTCACAAGTTCTCTAGCAAGAACTGTAGTAGTACATTTTTTAGCACTATCCTCGTATTTTTTGTTGTTGGATGGTTTCCCTCATATTCTTTTTGTTTTGTTTCTTGATTTATATTGTTATCTTTTGGTTCTTTTTGATATATTTCTCAATCATTTATAGATGTTTTACCTAAATTTTTTGTTATATTTTATTTATTACTAGTGACAAATTTATTTAAAGATCCTTTTTGGGATTCAATCAATTTTTCTATTCTTTTTTTTTTTGAAGTTTTTCAATCCACATGCATATTTTCTATTAGACATATTTTTTAGTAAAAAAGAACAATATCTATTATATAAATTCTACTATACTTATAAATATTCTAGAATAAAATAAATATTAACACAATTGAACCTAATTTAACAAATGGACTTCACTTTAATATAATAAATGAGCTCCACTTTTATATAAAACTGTTAATCTGCATAATAAAAAATATATATTAATATTAATAGACAAAGTCAAAAAAATAAATTAATTTTAGAGAAATTGAAAAAATAAACAAACTTTGAAAAAATAAATTTAAAAAATACATTGCCCATGGCCCAACTATTTGCAAGTTATCGGCGTTTACTTTACCACAAGAAATGTAATTTGCAGGTTACGCATGACTAAGGTGCTTCAAAACTTCATACAGTATATATATATAAAAAAATTAAATACTTTACGGTGTTTAATTATAGACTTCAGTCTAACAGTAGATACATTACATGAAATAATAGTAATATGAACAATGAAAAATGCTTCAAGTTCAGAACTATACGTAATATGAAAGTGAAAAAAAAAAAAAAAACTTCAAAACTGTCCGGCCTCGTCACTCAACTTCAATATAATGTAATAGTACAGTATCTACAGTGATGCACTGATGTGGCTATTTATTTACCACAAATACTTATAAAACAAAAATCAAAAAAATAATATAATATAAAACGGCATAAAACGATGAAAGATCTTTAAAGTTACTTTTACCTTCTTCTTGGGTGCCGACTGCTCTACTACTTCTTCCGTTCTTCAAAAGTCGACGCCTCAAATGCAGCGATAGAGTGGTCTCAAGGCAAATACAATTAGGATAGTTTAAATTATAAGAGAGATTGAAATTGAGTTTGAAACGAAAGATTTTGTGAGAGATAAACAAATTCCGTAAGCGTCATGTATAAAAAGAGAATTTTTATATTATTATTATTATTATTTTATTTTATTTTTTTATAGATGAATTGTAACGTTATTTTTTTGCCACTGGAGTTGTAATTATTTATTGTAACTTTTGATTTTTCTAAGTGAATGTGGAGTTTATTTAATCCGTAGAGTTTATTTAAAACTCATTGAATGTGGTTGTTAACATTTTTTATTTTATTTTACAGCATACATAATTGATTTTTTTTTTAATTTTTAAGATTAATAGTCTGTTTAGTTTAGATAATTTTTTTTTAGATTTATTTTAATAATAATTTTTTTAATATTGTTTTGGGCCTTTCTCATTGTAGGGCCTTAGTCAAGCACCTATCTCGCCTAATGGATGAACGGTCCATGGTTGTAATTAGTTAATTTCAATAAATTGACTATTTACAATTAAAATTAGGTCAAAATAATTTTTTTGTCACAATTAATTAACTACCAAAATATATTTTTCTTGTAGTGAAGAGTATAGGGCGGCTATTTGCTTAGGCCATTTAAGTTATTGTTTAAGGCCTCCACTCTATATAAGGTCTTTAAAAATAAAAGTGATTAAATATTTTTTTTTATTTTTTTGAAAAAATAAAAAAGCATCTCATTATATGCAAGGATCCATAATATTAAATTAAATATTTAATACAATGAATTGTTTCTATTTTTAAATAATTTTAATATTTAATATAATGAATTATTTATTTTTAATTTCTTTTAAATCATATTAAATTGAGGCACAAAATTTATATTAAGACCTCATTTTATACAAATTTTTGTATTAAATATAAATTCAAAAATAATTTAATTCTAAATTTAAATAAAATCTCATTTATTTTTATATAAGAATTTATATTTTATTGTATTATATATAATTATGAATAATTTACTAAAATTTTACCTTAATCTTTAGTATATATTGAGCCGATCTTAGAGAGGCGGTCAATATAGCTTCTCCCTTTAGGAGTGATCATAAAGGCCTCCACTCGCTGTGACATGATCAATTTGAGCCATAGTTATGGACTTCGGGTGGAGCAGCTCGTCCCCGTAGCCTTATCAAAATGCCGGTATGTAAAGGCCCTCAAGACTTTAGTTCACAAGTTTTACTAAAACAAACCTTTTCGAATCTTTGACCTTGGGCAAAAAAGGATAAGAACGATGTCCTAACTTTTACCAATTGGACTACCACCTTAGTGGTTTGGATTTTTTAAGCAGTTTAATGTGTAAATTTTGTCTACTCCACGCCATGTTGCTTCAGTATGATATACTTATCCTTCATCTATGGCCTTTCAAGCCCTTTACTGTTTTTTAGCTAAGTATTGGGCTACATCATGAACCTCAAAAAGAAGTAGACTGAACCAACGATCTAGCCCAAAGAGAAAAAAAAAATAGAGTAGAAAAATATATAATATCTAATTCCATGACAAGTTCTTGGAGCCAATTAATCCCCACTTCCACAGATCACCATGATTATTGTGAAAATGAAATACCGGCACTTAGATTCTCTAATCAGGATTTAGGGCCTTGTTTTTGCAAAACCAAAAACAAAAGATAGATAGGGAAGTGGGATCAATTCCATGAGTAATAATAGATCAGATGCAACCTTTCACAACTTCTTACATTTCTGTTTTAAATATAGGGAATTTTTGTGAAGTAAAGATGCTCTTATAACTCTGTTGTGCAAAAGATAAGTGTTGGGACGTATACAAAATGTATTACCAAAATATACAAATTCATGTTTCTTAGGCAACTTATCTCAAACATGACTCACTACTTTTTTTTAAAATTTTTAATAAAAAAAGTTAAACTCATCAACCTACTTCATACATTTTAATCTAAGAATTTAAAACTTATACCAATCTATAAAGTTAAATACATTTTAATGGGACCTACAAAATACTACTATTCACAACTCAACCTATCTCAACATCTATGCATACCTTAAATGAGTTTTGATATATACAATCACTTTTGTGTATTTCTTGCACACTCTACTAATGTAATTAGTCAAAATAGTTATTTTATATTAATAAAGTGGCGTAATCTATCATATTAGTAGATTATACAAAGAGTATTCAAAAGTGACTACACATAAAATTTATTTATATATATGTATATATATATAGGATTGATTTGTAAAAGTATTTCTCCTAACAAAGGCTCTCAATTTGGAACATTGCTGTCAAAGAACGTAAAAATTGTCTTTTATCACTCATTCCAATTCCATACGTTTGAAATGGTTAGGTTTTAATCGAGCCGAGTCAAACCAAACTTTGGCTTATCGAGCTTGGCTCGATTCAAATATTCAAGCTTGAGTCTAAGTTTGAGTTTTTTATTTAAGCCTGAGTCTAAGTTTTTTATTTATTTATTGTTTGAACTTGACTCGATAAATTAAACTCTCAACTTAAGTTTGAGCTTGAGCCTGTCCCACAATCGAGCTAGAGTAGCTCGAGTCAAATCGTTTAGCTTTTTATTTTTTTGAATAAGATTTAATACTTAATAAATTAGATAAATAAAAAATTAAAATCTAATATTGAATTTGTACAACTAACAAGAAGGATATCTATTAAATTATAAGATGAGCAATGCTACATACAGTTCAAAAAATTAGATTTCTTTGCAATTCAAATAATTAGAAAATCTAGTTTGAGGGGGTCAATTTACAAAACAAAATTTAGGAAAAGACAAATATTAATTTTTTATATAATCTATTTCATAAAAATACTTTTCAAAATTTGATTTTTATCAAGTTTTAAAAATTTTGGGGGGCCAAGCCAAAGAATGGTTCCACTCATGAGTCCAAATAATAAATAAATAGAGAAATATCTATTTTAGAATAAAATTAATTAAAATAACTTTATTTACAAATAAAAAAACTTTAAAAATCTGAAAATTTCATTTCATTTAGACATAAAATTGAAATGTTTCTATGTGGACTGCAATGCAGTCCATATTTGATGGATTGTAAAAAGAATTATTCTTATAAGATCTTAAGAATTTATAAATAATTAATATCTAACTAGTTGATATTTATCCATAGTAACAATAAATTATATGCCTATATATATTATTAATACATACACGTAATATGATAACATATATTGATTTCATATGTGGTTTCTACGTACTAGTATATGAAATTATTAAATCTTATCAACTAATTATTATACAAATATAAAATATAGTTATGAAATATATTCAATATATAAAAATAAATATTTAGGTTATATATGATATATTTAATTATAAAAGTATTATACTTATATTATTAGCTAATATATATAGATATAGATATATATATATGTGTGTGTGTGTGTTTATGTATATATACATAGTTATATGTATATATTTTTCAATATATAAATGTGTTTTAATTGAGTTAAACTAATGAGTCAAGTTATGCATAAACGAGCGGACATTAAATGTCTTAGTTGAATCGAGTCGAGTTATATCGAATTAAGTATTATTTACTAATCAAATAGATATTTATTTTTATGAGTGATCTTTATTTTTCATGAATCTAATTCGATTCAAATTCAATTGAATAAGTATTAAGTGGACTATTGAATAAACTGATTCATCATTTACCGTCATTGAGACCGCGATAGTAGAAGTTTTATACCGTTGATCACTCTCTCGCATCATCAGTGGTCAGAAATTCATAAATGTGGCTATCCTATCCCATTCCATCGACGCTTCCACGTGTAAAAAACTATTGGATGCACTAAATTCTCTGAAGCCATAATTAGTGGATAGATGTTGCTGTCTCCATCTAGCCGTCACTTCTACCGATCTTTAGGATCAGGTTTCTCTTCTTTTCTTCTTATCGCTTAGAAATTAGATGAGAAAAGAGAACTACCATACTTCTCAGTGCAGCTTGTGTTTGAATAATGGGCGTTGCATATTCCTTCAAACCCCACAATCATCATCACATATAAGCTATCGCTATAGCAAGTGGAGAAATACACATGGATTGGATTTCATTAGCCGAAGACTGAGACTTTGAACTTCCAACCATATTATAGTTATATTTATTAAAATATTTAACAAAATGATGTTGTCAAGTCACTCGATTATAAATGAGACAACAGTTTTCTCTCACATAAATGTTCCAAATATGATTCAGATATCTCAATTTACTATTTGATTAAAAGAACATATTTTTATATCATTCATGTTTTAAAGGAAAATAATGAGTTTTTGAGAAAATTGTTGTACTTTGTTGTGTTATTGTGGGCAAGACACGCATCCCAACAATAATAATTTAAAAATAAAATCAAACACAATCAATCACACGATATAAGATTTACGTGATTCGATAAATTACTACGTCTACAGAACTATAGAAATTTTATTAACCAGAGGAGATTACAATTACTCAATCTCAACTCATCCTTTCTAAGATTTTTTTTTTTTTTGCTCTCACATACAATATACACTAACAAGATAATTATTCTCTCTCAGAATATGCTGAAAATAACACATTTATAAAAAAAAGGGTGCTGAAAATCTTAATTTCGAATTTACTGCGAATCTAGCTCGAGTAAGATGTCAAGTGAGATCTCTGTCTGAATCTCGCTCGAGCTAAGATCGAGCCAAGTGTCAAGCGAGTCTCACTCAAGCTAGGGTCGAGGGAGGGTCGAACCAGATTTTCGACACACGATTTTCAACTCTCAGATTAGTCTCCACATACAACCCAACAAAAATTTCCTCAATACTTATTACTAAGTAGTACTATACTAAATACAGATTTATGTATAATATTATATGTATTGAGTATTTGTCCCATTTTAAAATTTTTACAATTTAATCAATAACTGACAAGTTGTATGAGAAAAATTTTAAGTATAGCCAGATAGCATTTCTCTTCCTAATTATTGAAGAGTCGTGACCTACTATTATAACTAAATTGAGAGGTTCTAAGAATAACGTTAAAGAGAACTGTTACTGATATAAAAAATATATATAAAAAAATTAATTTATAAGTTGATATAATTTTATGATATTCATTATATCTAAATTATTTTATAATAAAAATAATTTTATAATTTAAAGTATTAAATTAAGATAAGTCAATTTATAAATTTATTTTTATATAATTTTTTATAACTAAAATATTTTTAATGCAAAAACTGGAAGAGGAGTCGAAAGGCGCGCCCGAAAGAAGCATATATATCGGATCAGTAAGGTAAAAAGGGATGGCGCGCAACCATTAGATAAAAAAGAAAATCGAGAATAAAGGGGTATTGTTTGTGAATCAAATATGGAATCCCGGCATCACAAGGACAAATCAATTGATGCCATCGATCAGAAAAATGGTTCTAGATGTATCGCTTAAAATCTTCTTTACGAAGGGAATTCCAAAGAAGAATCCTCTCTCTGCCATTTCCGTCACAGAAAAACCATACTCGGGAGAAAGTAAAGATAATAGTCACAGGGAGATCACTCTTTTACTTTAATAATACTTGTCTAATATTGTTGTGTCAATTACGCGCCGCACAAATATATTTATTAATAAAAAATAATAGTTAAGATCAAGAAAATAGTAATTTTGTAAAAATCACTTTATTGTAACGAACGAATGAAACGGCGGCCATCGCCTGTTCCACTATTAAAATTATGTGAATGACCCCACCACTATTATTTTAAATTCTGCATAGTGACTTGTATGGTGACTTGCATAGTAACTTGCATAATAATTTTAAAGCCTATAAATAGGGGTTTCAGTTGTAATGAAATTAATAAGAAAATATAGAGAGAGAAAGAAAGTTTTAGTTCTTAAGAGTTTCAGAAAGAATTTCTTATTTCTCTTTTGCAATAGTAGTTTTCTTTCTTTAAATTTCATAACACGTTATCAGCAGGAGATTCTACCGATACTGAAGCTAGTGGTCTTCTACTTCAAGTAAGTTTTTCAATATATTATTTACAGTCCTTAAGATAAATATTAAATGTAATATTGCTGAATATTACTTGATAAAATTTTATTTTTATTCTCATGATAATGTGAATATATTTCTTAAATTCACAGATTTATTTTTGTAATATAATGTCAAATATTGAGATTTATTACTATTAACATTTCTGAAAAATGTTATTTATCTAGGATTCTTGATGAGATCTATTTGGATATGATGATGAACTTGAAAGATACAATCATAGAAGAAAACCATGTGTCCCTGAAGGACCGTACTGTGTATCTCATGATGAAAAATCATCTTACTGTGTGAAATGAATTAAGAGAGTGATATAAGCACCAGAAGATGTAATCTTCTCAAAAGATCATTATGATTTATTGCACCTGAAGTTGCAAGATTTTAATAGTGGTATTGAATATTCTGCATTCTTTAAAATCAGCTCAATATTAAAATCAACAGTGAAAATGTCACTGATGCTGATATATAAAAGAAGACATTATTTTTCATATCTCGAATGTACTCCTGCAGTAGCAATGTCGAGAGTGAAAGTTCAACAAATATTCTGAACTTTTGTTTTGTCTTCTAGTGATTGAGCTAAATAACGAGTTTTTGTTACACCAGTTATGTCCTATTAATAATATCGAATTTACAAAATTTCTAGAAGTGAACGGTGCATCCTTTCAAAGGAATTAAGGGCGTAGACGTGATAGAAAAATTATAGAAGTATTGGTCCCAAAAGCGACAACACTAAAGATGATAAAAATATATCGTATCACCAGAAGTGATCTAACTCAGAGAAGGGTAAAGGCCCTCAGAATAATTCTTAATAAAAAGATGAAGATGTTTGTCATAGATGTAATATGACTAAACAGTAGTTACGTACCTGTTGTACGGCCAGGCACTTAACTGATTTATATCAAGTTTCTATTAAAGGAAAGAATAAAGTGCATGAAACAAATTTAGTAGAACCATCAGATGATTTATTAGATTCAGTAGATGTAGACGTTACTCATCTTGATGTATCTGATTTCTTTAATCATCCTGAAGGTAGTATTGAACACTTAATTAGAGATGGAAGTGTTCCACTCAATTAATGTATTTTCTTTCTATCAGTAATAAAAGTTTTGTATATTTTGTAGAATCATGGATCACATTGATGAGCTTTTTATCTCTGAGTTGAATGATAAAGATATATGTCTTGCTGATAGTACTACAACTCACACAATTCTCAAAGAAAAGAAATATTTTCAAAATCTAACACTAAGTAAAGCCTATGTCCATACCATATCAGGTTCATCGGATTTAATTGAGGGCTCCGAAAGAGCTTATATTGTGTTGCCTAATGGCACCAAATTTTGTATTGATGATACTCTATTCTCTTCACAATCCAAAAGAAATTTATTGAGTTTCAAAGATATACGTCGTAATGATTACCATATTGAAACGACCAATGAAGGCAGTAAAGAGCATCTTCTTATCACTAAAACAATATCAGGCCAGAAGCTCGTATTAGAAAAACTGTTCGCTCTATGTTCTGGATTGTATTATACAAAAATGAGAACAATTGAATCATATGTAGTAATGCACCAGAAGTGCATTGACCCTAAAGTATTTATGACTTGGCATGATCGCCTTGGACATCCGGGTTCTATAATGATGAGACGAATTATTGAAAATTCGCATGGGCATCCCTTAAAAAATCAAAAGATATTTCTACCCAATGAATCTCCGTGCTCTGCATGTTCTAAATTTAAGTTAATTATTAGACCATCTCCCTCAAAAATCATTATTGAATCTCCATCCTTTTTACAAAGGATTCACGGTGATATATGTGGGCCTATTCATCCATCAAGTTGACCATTTAGATATTTTATGGTTCTAATTGATGGATCTAGTCGATGGTCACATGTTTGTCTTCTTTCCACTAGAAATGTTGCATTTGCTAGACTTCTTGCTCAGATAATTAAACTACGAGCACAATTTCCTGAATATCCAATTAAGACCATTCGATTGGATAATGCAGGTGAATTTTCATCTCAAATTTTTGATGATTATTGCATGTCAATAGGAATAGATGTTGAACATCCTGTTGCCCATACACACACACAAAACGGTTTAGCTGAGTCTTTGATCAAAAGGCTTCAACTAATCGCTAGACCTTTACTTATGAAATCAAGACTACCTGTTTTTACTTGGGGACATGCTATACTTCATGCAGCATCTCTAATTCGTATTAGACCATCTGCATATCATAAATATTCTCCATTACAGCTTGCATTTGGTCAACAACCAAATATTTCTCATCTTCGTACTTTTGGATGTGCTGTATATGTTCCAATTGCACCTCCACAACGTACAAAAATGGGCCCTCAACGTAGACTTGGGATATATGTTGGTTTTGATTCTCCATCCATTATTAGATACCTTGAACCCCTTACAGGGGATATGTTTAAAGCATGTTTTGAGGATTGTCATTTTGACGAATCAAATTTTCCGTTAATGGGTAAAGAAAAGTCGGTGCCTGAAGCATGACGAGATATTACTTGGGATAATAAAACCCTGTCTCATTTTGATCCTCCTACAAATGAATATAAACGGGAAGTTCAAAGGATTATTCATTTGTAAAATGTTGCAAATCAGTTACCGGATGTATTTACTGACACTAAAGGTGTAGTAAAATCTTATATTCCTGCTGTTAATACTCCAGTAAGGATTGAAGTTCCTGAAGGACAAATTGTCAAAACAGCAATAGGTGAATCTAAAATACGCCTGAAGCGTGGAAGACCTATTAGTATAAAAGACAAAATTCCCATAAGGAAAACAATACAAAATGAATTTGGTGTCCTTGAAGAACACGTACCCACAATACAGGCTACAAATATAATTGGTGCTCCTAAAGAGCTCAAATCTTCTATTTCAGAACCTCCTGAAGAGGAAACTCTTGAAGAGTATAAATCTCTTAAAAAGGGACTTCCTAAAGAAGTGTGTCATGAAATGTTTTCCCCTGAAGAGGAACAGGTACCTGAAAATAATGAGATCTCAATACATTTCATGAAAACTAGAGAAATTCTGGATAGAAATAAAACTGTTGTCGACAACATATTTTCATATAAAATGGCCCTTGACATTACCGAAGTAATGAAGAAAGTGAGCCAAAAAGCGTCGAAGAATGTCGACGTAGAAATGATTGGCCAAAATGGAAAACAGCTATTGAAGCTGAATTAAATTCGCTAGTAAAACGAGAAGTATTTGGACCTGTTGTCCAAACACCAAAGGGTGTGATGCCTGTTGGACATAAGTGGGTATTTGTACGAAAACGTAATGAGAAAAATGAAATTGTGCGATACAAATCATGGCTTGTTGCACAAGGTTTCCTGCAGAAACCCTGGATTGATTATGAAGAAACATACTCTCCCGTTATGGATGCAATCACATTTAGATTTTTGATTAGTTTGGTTGTTACAAAAGGATTGGAAATGCGGTTGATGGATGTGGTCACTGCATATTTATATGGATACTTAGACCATGACATATATATGAAAATCCCTAAAGGATATAAGATGTCTGAAGCATCTACAGGTACATCTAGAAATATGTACTCAATCAGACTACAAAGATCTTTATATGGGTTGAAGCAATCCGGACGCATGTGGTATAATCGCTTAAGCGAATATCTATTGAAAGAAGGATTTGAGAATAATCCTATATGCCCATGTGTTTTTATTAAGAAATCAGAATCCGGATTTGTCATTATTGCGGTTTATGTTGATGATTTAAATATTGTGGGAACTCCTGAAGAGATCTAAAAACCGCTATATATTTAAAGAATGAATTTGAAATGAAAGATCTTGGCAAAACAAAACTTTGTCTCGGCCTGCAGCTTGAGCACTTGCCAAATGTAATTTTTATTCATCAGTCCATGTATACTGAGAAAGTCCTAAAGCATTTTTATATGGACAAATCTCATCCCCTGAGTACTCCAATGATTGTTCGAACATTTGATGTGAAGAAAGATCCATTCCGTCCTTGTGATGACAATGAAGAAATTCTTGGTCCTGAAGTACCATATCTTAGTGCAATTGGAACTTTGATGTATCTTGCAAATTCCACTCGACCAGATATTACATTCTCAGTTAATCTCCTTGCAAGATATAGTTCTGCACCAACTCGAAGGCATTGGAATGGCATTAAACATGTCCTTTGTTACCTTCATAGTACGATTGATATGAGATTATTTTATCAACGTAGTTCAAGTCCAGAATTGATTGGATATACAGATGCAGGTTATCTTTCAGACCCACACAGAGGTAGATCTCAAACTGGATATTTATTTACTTATGGAGATACTGCCATATCATGGAGATCTGTTAAGCAGACACTATCTGCTACTTCTTCAAATCACTCAGAGATCATTGCTATTCATGAAGCAATACGAGAGTGTATTTGGTTGAAATCAGTTATTCAACATATTCAGGAAAAGTGTGGACTTCCCATGATCAATAATAGCTCAATAATTTTATATGAAGATAATACTGCTTGTATCACTCAAATCAGAGGAGGATATATCAAAGGTGACAGAACCAAACATATTTCACCTAAATTCTTTTATACTCATGAACTTCAAGAGAAAGGTGAAATTGATGTCAAGCAGATACGATCTAGTGATAATCTGACAGATTTATTCACAAAAGCGTTACCAACTTCCACATTCAAGAAGATTGTGCATAACATTGGAATGCGAAAACTTAAATATCTTTTGTCATGCACTTTTCAGGGGGAGTAAATGTGCTGATTGTACTCTTTTTCCTTCGCTGAGGTTTTGTCCCACTGGGTTTTCCTCTGCAAGGTTTTAATGAGGCAATTTTAAAGCACTTGTGGATACATAAGAAGACTGTACTCTTTTTCCTTCGCCATTGGTTTTTCTTCCCACTGGATTTTTACTTGGCAAGATTTTAACGAGACAGATTCCTTATTGGCGGTCATTCAAGGGGGAGTGTAATGAACGAGCGAAACGGCAGCCGCCCCCTGTCCCACCACTAAAATTATGTGAATGACCCCACCACTATTATTTTAAATTCTGCATAGTGACTTGCATAGTAATTTTAAAACCTATAAATAGGGATTTCAGTTGTAATGAAATTCATAAGAAAATATAGAGAGAGAAAGAAAGTTTCAGTTCTTAAGAGTTTCAGAAAGAATTTCTTATTTCTCTTTTACAATAGTAGTTTTCTTTCTTTAAGTTTTATAACATTTATATGATTTTCACGTGTTGTCCACATTTATGCGTGATCCTCAATGCCTCGTATGTCGCCTATGCTAACAACTCTTCTCATCAACACATGCCCCACACAAACGGACTTAATACTACTAGAATTGCATTAAGATTTGACTTTTGCAGATAAAAGGAAACAAGTGTATTATCTCTACCGACTATTACAAATTTTAAAGTTTGCAGAAATTGGTTCAAATTATAATCTGTTATTTTTTGTATTTATCTTATTATTTTTTTCCCTTATTATTAATTTAAAAAAGAAAAAAAGAAAAAAAAAGTTCGTATTTGACCTATGGAACATTTGTCTATAAAGATTAAGTCCTCTTTTTCTATAAAAGACGAGGTTGAGTCTCTATTTTAGTAGAAAATGTTATTTCTTAGATGTGTATTTATAAAATGCATTAATAATAGTAAAGATCAGATCAGTCATAAAAAGAAAAAGTATACTAATAAAGCTTTAAATATATTATTTAGCTTCTCATATCATATTTGACATGAGAAATATTATAGAATACTTGTATTCATGAATGTTCATGATATAAGTTTTTCTGATAAACGATTGATGACAATTTTCTTTTAAGAAAAATATTGTTGGGTCATTTATTTTAAAATGATTGTAAGAGAGTTAAAACTAAATAAATTGTTTTTTTTAATTAAAATGATATATGCGGAGAAAAGAAGTTTTCTGCCTTTTGTCTCCCTTTAAAAAAATATTATAAAATATTTCATCAACATCAAAATAATAATCTTTTCTTTTTTTCTTTTTTTTTTTATATATATAACAAAAAAAAAAATAATCTTATCTTAAATATAAAACAAAAGCCCGAAAAACCTTCTTCTGATCCTATAAATTTTTTCTTTTTAATCCTTGTAGTTTTAAACAACGAAAATAATGCTTATCCGTCAATCTCTTAAAAACACTAATTAGGCTATGTTAAGATAATGAGATGAGATGAGATAGTTTTAGATGAAAGTTGAATAAATTTTATTTAAATATTATTATTATTTTAGAATTTAATAAAAAAATTTGAATTAAAATTAAAAAGTTAAATTATTTATTATATTTGTATAAAAATTTAAGAAAGTTAAAATGCTAAAATGAGATGAGTTGGCTTATCAATCTAAATAGGGCCAAGTTCCTTTGGATCTTGAAATGAACTTAACTCATCCCAATTTAGTTTTGTTTTAGATATATCCAAACATCAAACATATAATTCTTAAATTATTAAATATCACTCAATTCAAAATTTCTATATACGTGGAATCCATAATTTTATAATTTTTTTCAATTCATCTCTTTATGGGCAGGATTCAATTTTCTTTTTAATTTTTTATAAATACATTTACATCCATATTAATATTCAAATATATCTAAACTCATTTTAATAGGATTCAAAAAACCCACTCTATCATTTCTATTTATTATTATTTATAAAAAGAAAAATTAACTCATCTAAACTCAACTTAATGTTCAAACATAGCCAAATGGATAGATATATCTAAGAGGCCAGAGAGGGACTACTTTGCTTCTACACAATTTGGACATCTCGTCCAACTTGTGTAGAAGAGCTCATACAAAGACATAAAAAAAAAAAAAAAAAAAGATCTTTTTTACTCAAAAATTAGTATGAGCGAAGTCTTTAATAGTGAATCACGTAAATCACTCTTTCTTTATATATTTACAGTTTTTATACTTTAGTAACTGTTCAAAGAGCATCTAAATATTACTATCGTACATCATTAGCATTGGTGAGAAAAATGCATCGATACAAAATATTTTTATATATGTAAGTATTAAATCATGACATTAATGTTGGAACTTTGACTTTGTTCTATGTAGAAATGGACCATGAATTAAAAAAGAATAATGTACATATAATTGTGGAGTTGCAAACGATATGCAGTTATTTTAGAAAAATAAAATAATTTTTTAAAGTGATTTCATGCCACTTGCAACTCTATGACTACATCTATAATTTTTTATTAAAAAATAAAAAATAAAAAGTAGGAATGGACCACATGGAGTTAACCTTACGTCATGAGCCAAACGAATTTGTTCTTGGGGGCAATAGGACTATGTTCTGAATTAACAAATATGGATAAAATCTTCTACAATCATATATAAATTATAATAATATATAAATTAAAATAAATAGAATAAAAAAATAGATAAAATCATCAAAATAATAATTTAATTTAAATATAATATAATTATTAATTATTTTTTCAAACTCATAATTTATTTAAAATATGATTATTAATTAGCATATAATAGATAGAATAGTCAAATATGATAAAATTAATTAATTTAATAATTATAAATAATTAAAAAAGATTTAATTATTTATTATTCATTATTATGTATCTTCATAAATAAATAACCTAATATGAAAATTTGATGTGAATAGCCAAAACTAAAAGTTAGTTATATCGTTTTATTTTTATATTTTAAAAAAAATTATTCCAATATAAAAACTTATGTGAATAGAATGATCAAAAGTCAAAATAAGATTATATTGATTAAACTATATTTTAGCAATAGCCAATCCAATGACAGTAACTCAAAAGATACCTACTTCTTACCTAATCAGTATTTATCAATCTTGTGCTTTTATTTTTTTTAATAAGCTAGCCACTAATCATCAATCTTTCTTTTAACCTTAGAAACCGAATTCCCGCTTGATCAATGAAGACATATGCAACAAGCCATTAACATTTATTTCTATTTTCTCTAGTGCAGACCCCATTACTTTAGCACCATTCTTGTCACGTTCATTTTTTTTTTTTTCTGTTGTGCTCAACATCTGACGACCTTACGGATTGAAGAAGAAGAAGGAGAAGAAGATGAAGAAGAAAACTTACGGATTGAAGAGTGAAGATGAAGCAACAAAAGCAATGAAATGAGGGTAAACAGATTTTTTAAATCTGTTACCCAAATGACTAATACAAGAGGGGGGTGAATTGAGTTGTATTTAAAAAAATAACAATTATAAATCAAATATATAATATAAAATATAAACAAAATATGAAACAACAATAAATATAAAGAGTAAGGGTAAGAGAGAAGCAAACTCAGTATGTTAACGAGATTCGGCCCCACTGCCTACGTCCTCGCCTCAAGCTACCCCTTGAGGATCCCCAAATCCACTATTCAATCTCCTTTAGGTGGAGATAGAAACCTATTACACCTTTGAGCAGCACCGCTCCAAAGAATCCGTGTAGAACACCCTCTACACTTCCAATCACCTCACACTTGGTGATTTAACTATTTTTCGTGTAGAACACTTTCTACACTTCCAATCACCTTACACTTGGTGATTTAACTATTCCCCGTGTAGAACACCTTCTACACATACAAGGGTTATACGCACCCTCTTACAAATACAAGAGTTGATTGTGGGTAGACTATCAAAATACACTCCTCAATGAGTGAGATAGAAACAATACAGCGCAAACTATATCTCTCAAAATGAACAAGAGTTAAGGCTCAATGCTTAGAGAAGAGAGAATGAAAGTTTTGAATGAATGTTGTATGCTCTTGGTGTTGTGAATGTGAAACTCTCAAATGATCTATTTATAGGCATATGAGACTTCATATTCAAATTTAAAAAGATTCACATGTCAAAGATATCATCATTCACTTTTCAGAAATTTCAAATCAAATCTTTTTACTTTTTGCATGTGACAAAAGGAGCACACTTTACTTTTTAAAAATTTCAAACCTAATCTTTTACTTTTTGCATATGACAAAAGGAGTACACTTTACTTTTCAAAATTTTCAAACAAAGACATCTACATTTTGCATAAGTCAAGAAAAGCATCTATCACTTTTGAAAATATTCAAATAAAACATGCACATGTGAAAGATGACAATCAATCATCTTAATATTTTCAAAATTCAAACCTTTAATCATGTCATGCACATGTGAAATATAACAATCAATCATCTTAATATTTTCAAAATTCAAACCTTTAATCATGTCATGCACATGTGAAAGATGACAATCAATCATTTTTTAAAATTTTCAAATTTAATTTTCAAAATATTCATGCACATGTGAAAAATGTATTTTAATGCTTTATGATAAAATATTAATTTTGAGCCTTAATCCTAATTTCGAATTTTTAAGAGATTTACAAAATTACTCTATGATTTTAATGTGAACTTGTTCCCTTCTTGCTCATGCTTGCTTCCTTAATGTGCTTGATTCTATTGTGTGAACAACTTGAGCTTGAGACTCTTTTATTCTTTGAATTCATTTGTTATCATCAAAATCCATGTGTAGATTTACACGAAATTTGAAATCTTGAGTTCAACAAAATCGGTATTGGGTAATGTCTGAATACCTGATTAGCTAAAACAGGCCGGAATATCGGTATTGGAACGGGTCAGAATATCGGGTCAGGTCGGAACTCGAATTTTTTGTATACCCCTATCCCTTCGCCTGATCATCCCACCATGTGATTAGATTTCATTGCTCTTAAACTTTGAGCATTCCCTTTTGTACTGATCCCTCACTTTTTTTTTCTTTTTTATGCTCTAAAATAGTTATTTTACAATGTAATCCATAATGGAAGTTATAGGAAAACATGAACCATCAAACCACAACAAGATTATGGAATTCTCTTTCTTCAAAGTATTTAGTTTACAACCGAGAAAAAAAAAAGTATTTAGTCTATAAAATGTATCTTACAATAAGACTTATAAATTGGTATATATGTCTTAATATGATGCATTAAATTATAAAATATATTTTATTATTGTAAGGGGATTCTACCCTCCAAGACCTAAGAGGTGAGGTCCAGTCGAAGCAAAAAAGGAAAATAGAGTAAGGAAGCTCAATCCAGATTGGGCCGACAAATCAATCCAACCCAAGGGGAGCCGACAACCCTAGCACCTATAGATGATGGCTTTGTAGAAGACACTCCACAGCACAACCCGCGCTAGTTAAGAGACAGCACAAAGGATAAGACTTGTCATTCTGGAACATTCTCCAAGCAACATCATGCACTTGAGTATTCTTCTAATTAGATAAACATGGATTAAGGAGAGTCTTTGATCTCCTGACATGGAGGCATCGATGGGCAATTAGAGAAACCTGTGAAAGGAAGGAAGCAAAGAAAACATGCCGCATTAATAGATGAAGCAAGGGAACCACTCCGCATTAATGGGGCCAATGCTTGGGCTAAAAGCTACATTAATAATGTCGTCGCAAAGGCTACTTCACATTTAAAGACTCTGACAAAGGAACAGTGAAAAAGATGAGGGCTGTAGGGATAGGAATGATTTGTTCCCCCAAGCTCTAGGTATAAATAGCGAGCTTCCAAATACAAGAAAACTCTAGACATTCTACATCCTATGCTTTCCAAATATACAAACTCACAAAACTCTCGCTAACTTAAGCATCAAAGACTCCGCAGCCTTCAAGGCCTGTCCTCCATCTTCTTATTTTTCATTTTTGCAGGCCTAAGTCCAAAAGACCTGAGCCCCAAAAAATTGGCCCATAGGTGTACAAAACACGATGTTGATAATCGGACCGTCTATAGGATTCTTATAAATCTCACTTGTACTTCGCATGCCTATGTCAACTTGTTCTGATAGAGCTCTGAAAGAAGGAAGCGCTATGGAGGCAAGACTAAAGGTTGTGGAAGATTGGACAGCAAGATTAACCCAAGAGGTGGAGAGTCTACAAAGAGAAAAGACGACCTCAAGTTGCACCGCCAGGAACAAAATAAAGACACTGAGCCCAGCTCCAACGAGCATGAAGGATCCCAAAATGTAGGTAGTAGAGCGAACAAAAATGAAGAAATCAAAACCATGCATGAGGAACTCTATAGCCTCAAACATAAGTATGCAGAGATGGTGAAAAAGTTGGACACGTCTTCCTTGGCAAACCAGTTACTCACAAACACTGAGCTACCCTACACTAACGAAGTGATGGTCGTGCTTTTGCCTCCAAAGATATATGATGGGGGAAGGGATCCATTAAGCACTTGGAGACCTTCAAGGCTCACATTAAGTTGCATGGCTTCATTAGAGCAGTAGCATGCAGACTTTTTCTCTAAACCTAAAGGGCCGAGACGAGTATGGTTTAGGTCGCTAGCTCCGACTCTATAGACAGTTTCAAAGAACTGATGCGTCTATTCATGAACCAGTTCATGTGTAGCCAATGGAGGCGACACCCGACCGCATTCCTTCTCACCATTAAGCAAGCGAAAGATAAGAGTAAGAATTTGTTCCTATCCAATTCAACAAGGAACACATGACTATTGAAGATCAGGATGAGAAGATAACTTGGCAGTACTTCTAGGAAGGGTCTAGCATAATCTCAGTTTATGGTTGAACTAGCGAAGAGAAATTTAACTACTTTGAGGGAGTTTATGGACTAGGTTGACAACATCATTAACGTTGAGTTGACCCTTTGGCTATTAACAAAATTGAGAAGAAAGGAGCCAGAGTGGGCAAAGAAGAAAGTCAAATTCTGAAAAAAGGTTAAGGCACCTGAGAAGGGAGAGAAGAGCTCCTACAATAGGAGGAAGGAGGATGTGCCGATGAATGGCTCGGGACACTACTTCAATTGGGCGATTCTCTATTTAAGAGGTCGATAATCGGATCGCTCGAGAAAGATGAAGATTGTGGCATCACCCGTCGCTCATACCATAGGTCCACCTCGCACAATACAAAAGACTACTTCAGTCAATAGAGGAGGAGGGAGCAAGAGGAGCAAATTTGAGATTGCTACACGCCTGCTAAAAGGTTAGAGTAGGAAAGGAATGGGAGATCTAGGAAGTGAAGCGTGAGAACCACAATGACGACTACCGAGACAGGAACCACCGCTACAAGACTGCAACTTATCACCACTACGTGGAAAACCCCTGCTTGGGAATATACAACCTATAGCTAGAGGTTCACTGGCATAAGTACTATTCCTTGAGCAAGAAGTCCCACGCGAGACGGGCCTGATACCTCGAGGTGTACTCGGCTAATCATCGACTCGTCGGATGAGTCAACTCTTGTCGTCTCATATTGAGATGATGATGATGAAGGGATCATGTACCCTTACGACGACGTAATGGTGCTAATCATGTTAGTCACAAGCTTCACCACCGAATAGATCCTCATGGACAATTGAAGTTTCGCAGACATTGTCTTTTGGAAAGCCTTCACATGGATGGGGATAGACACCGGCCGATTAGAACATGCTCTGATGCCGCTGAAGGCTTTTTTAGTGATAGGGTCCACCCAGTCAGGTCCATTGCACTGTCGATCCTTGCAAGCAGCGCCCCTCTTCTAGCATCCATAATGGTGAACTCCCTAGTGGTGAAGGCCCTATCCTCATAAACCACCACTATTGGCAGGCCCACCCTCAATGCCTTGCAAGTAATAATATTGACCTACTCCATCAAAATGAAGTTTCCAACTTTTCAAGGCATGGGCAAGATCCAAGGCGAAAAAGTACTGGCACGAGAAGACTACGTCTAAGAGTTGAAGTAAAAAGGACATGCATTGCCAAAAGAGCCCAAACAGGACTAAACTTATGATTCATCCTATTGAGCTCAAGGGGGAATGAGAGGGATACATGACCCAAAAAAGCAAAGTGAAAAGACCAAGGACTACCTCATCTTCTATCTAGTAATGAGCAAGTTCTTCAGTATAAATACCCATTACATTTTAATAAAAACATGTAATTTTTAAGGACAATGGATCTCGTTCATTCCAACCTTCATGAAAAAGATAAGAATGACTCCCAGCTAGCAAAGCGCTGTCAAAAAGGAAAAGTGTGAACAATCAATGCATATTTTAATTATAAGTGTCAACGGACAGAGCAGTCTAGTCTCAAACTGCCCAAATAATATACCTCCCATGGAATCAAAGGGATGAGCACGTCTCAAGGTAATTTACCCTCCCACGATGGAAAGCGAGTCCAACCTCCGGCTACGTGAACAACTTATCCTGACCTATTTTACAGTTAAGTGTAGACCAGCCATATCTTTGCCTGCACTACTTCTTTTACAAGGCACCATAAAAAAAAGTAAGTCAAAAGGTTGTCTTATCTTTCTGGCAGAGGAGTGCGAGTAGTCCTCGAAGTTCATGAAGGTAAGGAGTTACCTTCATTGTAATTGTCAACAAGTGGGAGCTGGTCAAAGATCAAACTGCTTGAACAACATACCTTCTCGCAGATTAAGGGGGACAAGCGAGCTAGACGCCATCCTCTCCTCCTACGAAAGAGAGCAAGACCAGCCCTCTCGCGGTCCAAACAACTTATCTCAACCTCCGCTGTGATGAAGTATGGGCCCAACACCAGCTTGACCAACACATACCCTTTCCTACAATGTCAATAGGTGAGAGTGGATGAGCATGCCCAAGACTACTCTACCTTTCCCACAAAGGAGAGCGGATTTAGCCCTTCTAACTACCCAAACAATTTACCCCAACCCTCATTGTGGCAAAGGAACGAACCAGCCACATCATTGTTTGAATCACCTCATCTGCAAGATATCATTGAGAAGGTAGACCAAAAGGTTGCCTTATCTATCCAAAAGAGAAGTGCAAGTAGTCCTTGGCTACTCATCAGCTACTTGAAGGTATGGAGTTACCTTTGGTGTAAGTATCAACAGGTGGGTGCGGGTTTAGTTACAAACTGCCCAAACTACTTACCTCCATGTATATTAAGGGGCCAAGTGAGCCAGAGGCCATCTTGCCTTCCTAAAAAGCAGAGCAGGACCATCTCTTCAAGCGACCCGAATGCTTACCTCAACCTCCTTTGCGATGAAGTGTGGACCCAGCCATAGCTTTAAATTTCATATTATATCGACTGGGACTGCCGAAATATGTTGTACCAGCCAGCTATCCGACACAGATCAATGGGCAGTTTCGTACCAGCCAATTTTTTGGTCATACCAGCCAATACAGAATATATTGGCCGATATCTGTGTTTTGATCATGTTAGATTTTGGTCGTGCCAGATTTTGGCCTTTCAATAATTGTTTTGCTATTTTTTTATCTCAATAGACCAGACTAATTACATATATATTTATATATATATAATCTATTCATATATTAACAATTATTCTGAAATATAATTTATACATGTATGCATATATAGATGTATAATTTATTTATGTATAAATTATTCCGAAATGATACCAGTACGTCCACCAATACAGTATTCAAAACATTGGATCCAATATCAGTTTGATCCAAACATACTCTTTTCTGCGATGTCAATGGGCAGGAGTAGATCTAGTATTAAACTATTTGAATGACTTACCTACAGATGGAGGGGCTAGGTATGCCGGACCATTCTTGTCCTTCCGCGAAGGAGAGCTAGGCTATCCCTTCTGGCTGGCAGCCCAAAAGTTTATCCCAATCTACACTGCGACAAAAGAGTGGACCAGTTAGATTGTTGTCCAAATTTCCTTCTCGGGGAACCAACGAGTGGTTTGGCTCAAGGCATCTCAACCACTCCCTAGGGGAGTACGAGTAGTCCTCAGCTACTCGAAGGCAAGGGTTTAGTTTCATTGTGAACGTCAACAAGTGAGAGTGGGTCCAAAACAAACTGCCCAAACTATTTATCTCCCCGCATATAAAAGATGAAGGCGAGTTGGTGGCTGTCCTACCCTCCTACAGAGAAGAGTGGGACCAGTCCCCTAGGCTGCTTGAATACTAACCCCCACCTTCGCAATGATGAAGTGTGAGCTCCTCACCAACTTGACCCAAACTTATCATTTCATGCAGTGTCAAAGGGCGGTAGCATGTACAATCTCAAATTGCCAAAACAATCTACCTCCTCGCGGAATAAGGGGACATGTGAGCTAAATGCCATTTTTTCCTTCTGCGGGTGGGTAGTGGACCCACCTCAGAGTGGCCTGAATGTATATCTCGACCCTCATCACGACAAATGAGCGAAATAATGACATTGTTATTCAAATTACCTTCTTTAGGGAATAGATGGGACAAATTGGCATGAGGCAGTACAACCCTTTCCTGGTGGAAAGTGGGATGACTTAACTAATCACTTGAATGTAGCAAATGGAACAATGCCAACAGAGCGTTAGCAAAGCAAGCAATCAAGTCAACCAAGGAAGAACAAATGTGTTGAACCTAAGGTTTCAAACTTTGTATAATTATATATTTACTTATAAATTTTAATATGATAAAAAATTATTCAAGTTTCAAGCTCAAGTTGTCTATACAAAGGAGCCAAACACATCAACGAATCAAGTATGAACAAGAAAGATAAAAAGTCTACAAGATAAAACTCTTAGAGTAATTTTGTACATCTCTTGATAAAATTTGAAATTGGATTAAAATTCTAAATTACTTTCTTCTAATAAAACATCAAATTGTATTAAAAGTTTTAGTTTTAAAAATTGTATTTCTAACATTTGTATGATATTATTAAAAGTTTGAATTTTGAAATTTTGAAAGATGATTAATTGTCATTTTTGACATGTGCATATTTTATTTGAAAATTTTAAAAAGTGAGTGATACACTTCTGACATATACAAAAAGAAGATAATTTGGTTTGAAAATCTAAAAAAGTGGTTGATACTCTTTTAACATATGCAAAATGAAGATAATTTAGTTAAAAAAATAAATCATGCTAATTTTGTTATATGCAAAAAAAAAAAAAAATAGGTTTGAATATTTTGAAAAATGAATAAGGTTATTTTTGACAATTTCAAAAATGAAATGCTTTTATTTGAAATTTTGAGAAATGATAAGTGCTAATTTTTTACATGGAAATATTTTTAAATTTGAAAGTGAAGTCTTATATGTCTATAAATGGCTCAATTGAGATCTTCAAAATCATAATAAGATCTTATATATCAATTGCTAGTTTTGCAACAGTCATTCAAATTTTTCAATTTCTATTTTTTAAGCATTGAGCCTTATTTTTTGTTTATTTTGAAAGAGAGTTTGCATTGTATTATTCTTCTTCCACTCATTAAGGAGTGTATTTGTATTTTGATAGTTTACTCACTATAAACTCTTATATCAGTAAAATTATGCGTATAATCCTTGTGTGTGTAGAATGTGTTCTACACAGGAAATAGTTGAATTATCACGTGTGAGATGATTAATCTTACTCTTTATATTTCTTGGTTCTTTTTATTTTATTTATATTTTATATCATGTATTTGGTTTATAATTATTAATTTTTTAATATAACTCAATTTACCCATCTTTTGTGTTAGTCATCTAGGTAACAATTCGTATCAAAACAAGCGCTATTTTATAAGATTAACTATCTGTTGGGTTAAAATTTTATGACTAACATTGCAGCTATATTTGGTGAAGATTAATCTAGTAGTTGGCCTCCACTATTTTATGGAAACAATTACATATTCTGAAAAGTTAAAATGAGAATGTTTTTTTAGGCTCAAGGTCGTGAAATTTAATAATGCATTATAAATGGACCTTATATTCTAACAAAAATTGTTGATGGAGTAAAGGTCAAAAAAGAAGATGAAGAGTTTGATCGTAAAGACGATAGACTTTTACATTGAATTTAACTGCTATGAATTTTCTATATAATACTCTTAATGGCAATGAATTTAATAGAATAATAAATTTAGGCGAAATAGAATGCATTTAGGCAAAACAAGGACAAATAGATGAGAACCACCTACTAAATGAGCTCAATAAACTAGATATAAGAAGAATGAGAAGGCATTTATATGCAAGGAAAGAAAGGCATGCCATTGCCATTGGGGATCAACCTTCCCAAGCTAACAAAGGAAGGAAAATGAGTAGAGGAATCATGACAAAGAAGAGGCAACAAAGGGAAGAAGGAAAATTCTAGGATTTGCAAAGAATGGAGAAAGAGGCTCAACACATCACTAACCAAGGAAGGGAAGTCTTATATAGGTAGACGTGACTATTGAGGTCCAGGGTAACTGGCACCTATTCTATTTGAATTCTTCGATTCTCGTGATTCACGCAGTGTGTATTTAATGACATAATGAGGGAGGAAAAAATTGAAACGTGAAGTTAATAGTGAACGGTTGAAGCAACACCTTTAAATGCAGAGCAAAATCGTCAACCATTGCCATGATTACGGAAGTCCCACAGTTGCCTAAATATGTGCAAGTGACAAAGCGGCACAACTGACACAATTAAGGCACAAGGTGTGACACATGGAGGCCATCAAAGACAATCGTCTACTCAATATGGAATAAAGACAAAGAGACTTGATGGGATGAAACCCCACCTAAAGACTGACAAACGGGAAGCAAGGACAAAAAAGGCCAACAAGTGGGAATCGGTGCGCTAGGGCCAGGGGAATCGAAGGGCCCACTAAAGTATCAGGCATCTCGACCTGGCCCAGCTTATAATCGTCCTTAAAGGCCAATTGGTCCATCTCAACTCGAGAAAAGTCAAAATTTTGCAGGAACTTCTTGAAAACTCATGGGAACGACTACGACCTCTCTAAAATGTCGTCACTCAAAGATTGCATATCTCATGCTCTTGTGCGCCCAAACTTTGTTTTGGATGACTGGAGCCTGCTTTGGTTGAGTGTCCAACATGTGAGCCACCTCCAGCACTTGGGAGAACTTACTCTGGCGGTCTACTAAAAGCCCCTCCAAGGCTGATATCCTTAGTTTCGCCATGGCTAGGTCACTCGTACACTAGGCAGACCTTCCTTTGGGGAGTCCCGCTCTTCCTTCAACTTTTTTGTGGTAGTTAAGTTTTTTACTTCACTTCTCTTTTTCCTCCTTGTCACACTAAATCTTTTTAAGCTCCATTTCTAATTTGCTCCATCTTCTCCTTCTCGCCTTAGACAACCCAAAGAGTGGTTTGGGTCATGGACTAAAGGATATGGTTTCTTAAACCACAACCTCCTAATTGTCCACGATAATCACTGCCAGATGAGAAGTACCCTAAAAATCATAAAGCCTAGAACTTACAATGAGCAACAAAAGCACAAATGATGAAAAGTGAACAAAGCAACAAGTAAAGAAAGTAGTAAAGAATTAAACCTCGTGAAAGAAGGTGGAAGGGTCTTTAACATCTCGATCAATGGGCTCCATGCAGCACCCCCTATTTGCAGTTTGGCCAATGGGTTATGACCTTTACTGAGCTCACCGTTTCAAAAGCACAAATGCTTGCATCAGACTGTAGAGGTGTAATTTAGTTGTCAGCCAGGTCAACAAGGGGCAATCCTCCTCCTCCACGTCTATCCCTAACAAGCCCCTTTGAGGTGCCAACAAATTCTCACTAACAACAACATCCGAAATGGACTCATCCTTTGCTTAATGCTCTGCCTCCGTAACATGATCTTCAAAAGCATCAACAAACACCTCGTCAACAACAGGGGTCAACCTTTCGAGTAACTCGGGCTCCTTTCCACCAGCCTCATGTACCACATTCTTCGAGTCTGCGATAGTCGACAGTAGCTTTGCAAGAGACGTCACAACAGACCCAGAATCGATGTCTTTCGAGCGAACCTCCAACTCATTGCCCAAGGCCTCACCAACAATGCCTGAACAAGCGATGGAGAAAGAATTAGAAGTTTTCTCTATGCCCAACCCATGGGGGGGCCTTCCAACATTGGGTAGTCGAGGTAGGTCCTCATTAAAGAATCCCTTAACCTCGACGAATAGGTCATTAGCATCCCGCATGGTGTCGAGAATGTCTCGCCAGAAGGGCTGAGTAGTAAGAACCCTACCTAGAGCATTCATCGATGGCCTTAGAGCACTTGACTCCACTTGCATTATCAAGATAGTGGGCATCCTTGCCGGCACCTCGACATGGCCGTTAGGGTCCTAAGAAAAGACAAGGCGCTAGGCTTCAAAATCCTTCAATCCCTTCTATGAAGAAGGTGCGATTGGAGAAACTGGTTCACCAATCACCTCAGCCCCCCCTAAAAAAAAAATGAAGTCTTTTACCTCGGCCTCCAACAATAAATCTTGGGGAGTTCTCCTAAATAAGGCTCGACGACAAAATTCGAAGGAAGTCACAAACCGTACCAGCCGCTAGGGCATAACCAAGAGGGACCAAAAAGGTCCTAAGACTCTCTTCTAAAAGGAGTATATCCAAAAATACCTCCCCAATATGATCGATCGTCTATCTCCTAACAATGCCGATGTGCCTCGTCTCATCACGAGGGGCTGCAGGGTAGACTTCCTTAGCCTTAGGAATCACTCCCCAATTGGCTAAATAGAGAACTTCCGATGCCTCATCTCCCCAATGGGAGATTCCCAACTGGAATCGAATATGAAGAAGTACAGGAAAGACCAATCCTTCACCTTTTGATGACGATGTTCAATAGAGAAAATAGCGTGCATCGCTCTAAAACTGTAATCGTTCTTAGATTAGGGTAGAACACTGTGAGTAAGAAAGAATTCGTGGATAGTTAGATCAGCATGCGTCAAGCTAGACTGAATCAAAGCACATCACCAAATAATAAAACAACTAACCGACATCCTCTAGGAATTCAGATGAAGTTGGAAAGGTGCCAAACCAAGATAATTCAACATCTTACGAAGAGGAAGAATAAAAGGTAGTCTCAGCCCACAGAAAAACATGTCAAGGAAAGGACTACCTTGGAAGTGCGACCATAGACGTCAACAAAACCCTCTTGGGGCTCAAGAATTTCAAGTACATTGGTCAAGGGGATACAGTAGGTTTTTGTCAAAGCAGCAGCCTCGTAACGTTAGTAGCGGAACGCCAAATGTAACCATAGAACGCCTGCACATTGGCATTAGGATGAGGGCCTCTAGAGGAAGCAGGTCTCACGTGAGCCATAGGGGTAGAAAAAGAAACAGGAGGAAAACGAAGACAAGAAACAAGGTGGAGGAAGGGCACACTTGAGATGGTGGCCAACAAGAAAAAGTGGCGTCATGAAATAAGGGAAGCAACTGCCTCGTCATACTTATAAAGGAAGGGGATGACAGTTGATCCCCAATGCCAAGTGTACGACACCATGCATACGCTCATTCCAAATACGAGAAGAGGCGCATAATGAAGCTACACGATCCTAAAAGAAGGTGAAAAGATGCAACAATATGACACAATCGGGTACAACATCTTGAAAGGCTTACCGAAAGGGTAAGGGGAAAACGACACTGTGGGTAACAAGTAGAGTAGATACGTATAAAAGTATGATAAGTGGAGGAGAGCATAAATGAATTCCTTTCAGAAGGATTCAAAGGGAATTGATGAGGTAACTAAAAGAGGATCCACCCCCTCCTAGAGGACCAAGAGGTGAGGTCCAATCTAATTAAGGAAGGAAAACTGAATAAGGAAGCCCAATCCAGAATGGGTTGACCTATCAGCTTGACCCGAGGGAAAACCGACAACCCTAGCACCCTTAAAAGACAACTCTATAGAAGATACTCCACAGCATGACCCACACTGATTAGGAGACAATATAAAGGATGTGACTTGACATACTGTAACTCCCTCTGAGCGAAGCCAGGCACTTGAGTATCCATCTAATCTGGCAAACAGGGATTAAAGAGAGACTTTAACCTTCTGACAAGAAGCCATCATGGGCAATTAGAGAAACCTGCGGAAGAGAGTAGGTAAGGGAAACATGTCGTATTAATGAAGGAAGCCAGGAAATTACGCTGCATTAATAGCACCACAATCCGAATTACATGCCACATATATAACGCCATCGTAGAGGCCACTTTGCATTTGAATACTCTAGTAAAGGAATAATAGAAAGGATGTGGACCCCATAGAGACATGATCGATCTATCCCTCCAAGAATAAGTAGCAACTCTCAGATACAAGAAAACTCTGGACACTTTACATTCTATGCTCTCCTAATATACAAAGTCTTGAAGATCTCATAGAGTCAAACATTGGAGATTCCTTAGCTTTCAAGGCAGCCCTCCCTCATCTACTTCGTCTTCATCATTTTTGCAGGTCCATGCCCTGAAGACCTGAGCTCTTGAAACTTGGCACACATGTGTGCAAAACACGACGTTAACAATTGTGATATTATTTTCAAACTTATTATTTGCAACATCTCTATATGGAAAAGTGTAACATAGATTATTATATATTTCTTAAGCGAGTTAGCTTTTTCTATATAACCAAACATTCATTCATAATGAAATCAATAAGTGCAACATTTTCTTTAACAATCCACATAGCTTGAGCAACAAACATAGGAACATCAACCCACCACATTTCTATATTATCAACATTCTAAGCATAACGTGCTAATCTATGAGCCACCTCATTCCCCATGCAATACACATGATGAATTTCAACTTCAATAAAATAATGCAATAGACTTTTTGCCTTAGTGAGATTGGAGAAATTTAAATGAAGACAAAGTTGTAAGCCATAAAGCTAGAAGTTTAATAGTCATAGGATCATTTACCTCATTCTCCATTTTACCGAGTTTCCTTTGTCATCTTTAGGCATAACATCCACACCAGCTTTTGTATATCAGAAATCATAACCCCATCAACATCCAGCTTTAAGAAATCTACTTGTGGTGGTTTCCAACAACGCATTATTTTAGCCTTTGTTGTTGATGTAATCATGAGCTCCTTATGTATTTTCGCAAAGACAAAGCATGGTCAATGACCTTAAGAGGCTTAATTAAAACTCTATCAATCTGTATTTTATTTATCCTCAACCCCTATCCCCAAGTAATGAGGAAAAATATAGAGAAGTCTGATTCAATGCCCTTTTCCATCATATATGTTGCAACAGCAAGAAATCCATCACCGTGTCCATATTCAGCATAAAAAAGGAAAGTATTTTTTTCACAGATCTCTAATTATTGAAAATAAGATTAAAGCATGTAAAACATTCTCTGGTCTAACTTACAGAAACAATATTTATCATCTACATCAATTTTTCTCTTTTTAAGATCAATAAGTCTAGGGAAAACATCTTTACAAGCTCTCCATGCAAAAATCTTGATTTTTCTAGGGATTTGCATCTTTTAAAACTATCTCTCCATAGTTTAGAGTGATCTATACTTTTAGAGCTTTCCCCTGAATTTTTCTATATTGTTCATGAATAAATCTATAAGGTAATTACCTATTTATCAAGGAGAAATTGATCCAATTAAAGCCTTCAGGGAACTAATAATCAGATTAATGAATTTAAGACATGTAAAAATGAAAAAGAGATTTAAGGCTCTTTTGATGATTTCACGAAGTTAACCATCTCATTTCATTTACTTTCATATCAACACTAACACTATTCAAACACCATTTAAAAACAACCACTCCTTATTTCAAATTTTCATTTTCACTTTTTTCATCTAATTATTGTTATTTAATTATTACAAAATTTTTAAACTTTCAAATAAAACATAAAAAATAATTCAATTTTTTTAAAATTTTAAATAAAAAAAAATTATATTATAACAATATTATAACTTTATATTATTTTGTTTAACTTTTTTTTTTTATCTCTTTTCTTAATATCCTATAAAATCAAATCCGGATAAACAATCTTACTCCAAAATTATGAACGTAAGCCTAAATATTGAATCACGTAAATATCACTTTCTCTATATATTTACATTTTTTATATTTATGTACTGTTCGAACTATGAATGAGCATTAGTCTAAATAAAACTATCGTAGATCATTACCAATATGGGCAAGAAAAATGAATCGATACAATATGTTAAACAAAAATATATAATTGTGTTTAATCATGACACTATTTGAACTTCTTGGACTTTTATTTTAAGTAGTATGGATCGCATGGAGTTAGCCTTAGACATGAGCCTGACATAATTGTTTTGGGGCTAGGGGCATAGGACCGGGTTCTGAATTAACAAATTCCGGCTTAGTCAAGGGCTAAAAGACACCTTGGTTCTTGCCTAATCACTAATTATCAATATATATATATATATATTTTAAAATAAGTTAGCCACCAATCATCAATCATTCTTTTAACCCTTACTAACGAAATTCCCACGTGATCAATATAGACATATCCAATATGCCATTAACAATCATTTATACTCTCTCAAGTGCAGACCCCATTACTAATTTACCATTACTGTCATGTCTCCCTTCGCTCTATCATCCCACCACGTCATTAGATTCACGTCATTAGATTCATCCCACCACGTGATTGTTATCAACAAATGGTAAAGAACAAGGCAAGGGGCAGCCGGCACGCTTTTTAATTATTTGCCCACGTGAAGGCACTTCAGCACACTCACGAGTCGCGCCTATATAAGCAGCGCCTGGCCAAATTTCAACAGAGCACTCCAATCCAAACCAAACCAAACCGGAATTTGCGACAATCTCTGCTCTTCGCCGACGTTTTGATCTCCGAAAAGATACAGAAAGAAGAATATCAAATAAGATGGAAGCAGGTGCTAGGAGTGGTTTGATCAACGGTGGGAGCTTCTCTGCGAGGCTTTCTGGCCGTCCGATTCCAAAGAGGGGTCAGGTGAAGCTGAGCATAGTGGTGGGATTGGCTCACTCTGTTGCTTCCGTCTTCTCTCTCCGTAGAAGATTTGCTGCTTCTCAGTTCTCTCACTAGAAACCCACAACCCAATTTTGATGATGATTAGCGAAACCCAGAGAGCATTTTGAGTGTAAATTTGTAAAAAAGAAGTTTGCAGCATATAATGTCATAATTCTTTGTTTTTCTGTTCAATATTCATGTGTTGGATCATCTTTTTTTTTTTTTTTTTTCTTTACCGGATGAGACACTTAGTGAATCAGTCTTTCTCTTTCTTATCCGCAATGGTCTTGACTTATTAAGTTGTCGGATCTGAAGAATGTGAAATCAATGCACAAACCAAATCTCCATTAACTTGTAAATACCAAACATATTCAATATTTTGCAACAATCTTGCAAATCACTGCAAAGACTAATAGGTCTGAAAATTATTGACCTTAGATTTCTTTATCTTTGGAGTCAGAGTAATATAAGAGTCATTGATATTTTGGATGGAGCCACACCAATGTTCAGGAATCTCAGCACAAATTGACATACTTCATCTCCAATAATAGACCAGTTTTCTTGATAGAAGTGGACTGGGAATGCATCAGGACCAGGACCAGGACCAGGACCAGGATAGCTAATGAACCTCTTATCTCTTCTTTTATTGGACTAAGTGAACTGTAGCCTTCTAGTGTTAATGGCCCTCAAATTACACAAGTCTAAGGGATTCTCTGAAAAGCTCCATTTGATTTTAATAAGGTCTAGACTAGAGGTAGCTCCACTTTGATAAAGTAAATCCTAGCTACTTGACCTGTTGGAGCCTGGAGCCTGGAGGTGTCTCGGTGACCATAAAAGACACTAATAAGCCGTAAGAGTTAATAAGTTAAATATATAAAGCATTAGTATTGTATTAGTTAAAATTTTTTTGTAAAAAGTATAAATTTGTATATATATTAAAAAAAAATTATTTTATTTAATAAAAAATATAGAAAATAAGTGAGAAAATAAAATAAAAATATTTTTATTTTTCAAAAATAAATAATAAATTTTTAATTTTTAATTTTTAATTTTTAATTGATAAATTTTATATATATATATAAATTTATGCTTCAAAAAAAAATTAGTCAATTTAAAGCTAATGCTCTAACGTCTTATTCCACATAAGGCCAGACCACCACTGCTATCAATACTCTCTACAACAAAACGATTATCAAATTTCTGTTTCTCTCGTATCTTCTCAATTTTTCTGTTTTTACACTTGATTTCCATAAAGAAGATATAAAGGCCGAAGGAATAGGGGGACTACTTTTTTCCTACACAATCTGGACATCTCGTCCAACCACTCGTTCTCTTCCCCCTTTTTTCTCTATTTTCATTATATTAGTGTCACTAAGGAGTGCTCATATATATAAATATATATATTTATTCCAAAACAATGATCGAAGTCTTAATATTGAATCACGTAAATCACTCTCTTTATATAATTATATTTTTAAATTTTTTTTTTTTTTGTTCAAAGAGCATTGTTCTTACATTAGTAATCATAGATCATTAGCATTGGTAAGAAAAATGCATCAATACAAAAAATATATATATACAAGAGAAAATATTACAACCGGTAACACCTTCAAACCCCTATTATCGGAAGCAACTAGAATCATGCCACGTAGGATTAATAAGAAGCAAAACATGGGTTGAGAATTAGGAGATTTCGAATTTCTCTCACCTCCCGAACATCAAACACACTTGAGTCCTCTCTCTCTCCCCTCCCTCTCTCTCTCTCTCTCTCTCTCTCTCTCTCTCTCTCTCTCTCTCTCTCATGTCTTCAAACCTAACCGGTAGAGCTGTTAGCGTCTCTGGCGCGAGTAAACGAAAACCCATATGCCGATTGAATTTACAAAAGAGAACCAGAAGGAGAGTGGTAGTATAGTGTCAGGTTGGTCGGAGCTGAAGTATGATAAAAGAGGGCACTGCCATCTATGGTGGTATTAGAGTAAGTAGCAGGACAAATAGTGTTCCAGTAATCCACATTAACAAGTTTGAGATTCCGATCTGTAAAATATCTTACATGACCACTTGTAAAATATATTTTAAAATTTGTAAAATATCTTACATGACCACTTGTTATTGATCTCCCGATAATATTGATTTACAGGTGACACCTTCCCAAAAAAACTACTCTACATAAAGTATTTAATCATGACAATATTTGAACTTTAGAACTTCTTGGACTTGACTTTATTCTAAGTAGGAATGGAGCACACGGAGTTAACCTCACAACAAGAGCCTGACGTAATTGTTTCAGGCTGGGGGAAGTAAGACCGGGTTCTGAATTAACAAATGCCCACTTAGTAAGGTGCCAAAGACACCCACCCTGGTTCTTGCCTAATCAGTAATTCTTTTCTTTTTCTATAAGTTAGCCCCTAATCATCAATCATTCTTTTAACCTTTGAAAACGAAATTCCCACGTGATCAATATAGACATATGCAACTTGCCATTAACAATTAATTCTACTTTCGCAAGTGCAGACCCCATTACCTTAGCACCATTATTGTCACGACTCACTTCGCTTTCTCATCCCACCACGTCATTAGATTCATTGCTCTTAAACTTTGAGCAATATCTACCACGTGATTATTATTGTAATATCTCTTTATGGAAAATATAAAATAGATTATCATATATTATTAAGCCAATTACTTATTTATTGAGGAGAAATGGGTCCAATTGAAGCATTCATGGAACTAATAATCAGATTACTGAATTTAAGACGTGTATTAACCCAAAAAATAGTAACTTCCCAAAAAAAAAAAGAGTTTAATGCCTCATTCACTTTTATAATTTTCTTTTTATTTCATTTAATCTAATCTAATCACTATAATTTTATCAAATTTTCATATACAATAAATTAAAGAATTTAATTTTTTAAAATTTAAAATAAAAATAATAGCAAAAAATATATTCTAATAATATTCAATAAAAGGATTTTTTTTAATTAAAAAATTAAATACAATGATAAAAAGTGATAAAAACAACGTAAGAATATCATTATTTGTTAAATTAATGTAAGCATTCTAAATTAACAAACGTGAATGATTAGCATGTATTTAATGTATATATTGAGAAATAAGAAAGTATGACATTTAATATACAATATTAAAAAGACGTAACAAAAAACTTCAACAAACGGTCAAGATCAAGGCCATGGGGCAGCCAGCACGCTTTTTAATTAAGGGCATTTCAGTACACTCGCGCCTATATAACCAGCTCCAGTCCGAGTGCCAACAGAACACACCAAAGTCCAAACCAAACCAGAATTCGCAGCAATCTCTGCTTTTCGCCGACGTTTTCATACCCGAAAGGATTCAGAGAGGGAGAGAGAGAAAAAAGAAGAAAATCAAATCAGATGGCAGCAGGTGCTAGGAGTGGTATGATCACCGGTGGGAGCTTATCTGGGAGGCTTTCTGGCCGTCCGATTCCAAAGAGGGGTCAGGTGAAGCTGGGCATAGTGGTGGGATTGGCTCACTCTGTTTCTTCCTTCTTCTCTCTCCGTAGAAGATGTGCTGCTTCTCAATTCTCTCACGAGAAACCCATAACCCAATTTTGACGAGGATTACAGAAACCCAGGGAGAGAGAGAGAGAGCATTTTGAGTGTAAATTTGTAAAAAAAGAAGAAGTTTGCAGCATATAATGTCATATTTCTTTGTTATTCTGTCCAATATTCATATGTTGGATCATCTTTTCCCTTACCGGCAGAGCCACTTGGAGTATCAGTCTTTCTCTTTCTCGTCTGCAATGATCTCGACTCTTAACTTATTAAGTTGTAGGATTTGAAGAAAGTGAAATCAGTGCAAAAACCAAATGTCCATTATTTTGTAAATATCAAACTTTTTCATTTTGTAGCAGAGAAATGTTCATTTGTAGTTTTGCCAAAGGGAAAAGAAGGGAAGAACACAAGAGGCCGCGCAAATGGGCAGTCCCACTCTAAAGCACTTCCCAAAAAGATGAATACGCACAAAGTTGACAAAAGCTACTAGTCTACACCTCCCATATGGCAGCCACACTTATTAATGTTATTTCCCCGTTTAAAAAATTCACATGCTTGAGGTGGAGGATAGTTTTGTATATATGAAAACTTATTTTTAATAGTATCATGATTTTATTAATTTCTTGTAGATGAATTAATATAAAATTAAAAATAATTAAAATAAGTGTGGTGTGAGAAATAATGGATAGCCAAATTCATGTATATAAGACTACTAAAATCACTTCAATTTGATTGTTTATTTCAATCACTCAACTCTCGTTCCAATTACCAAATTGGTAAGAGTCCAATATTATTATTTATTGTCACTACATCTCTATGTTAGGATTAGTTAATTTGCACCTATGTTGCCTTTTTTTAGATGTGGTAATCATTTCTCAGGCTCCTTTTTCGAAAACAAACCCAACTCCCTATTACCCATCCCCATAATAGCTTTTATTTTACAACCAAAAGTTGATAAGATTGAAATTTTAATGGTGTAAGAAAAAATTGGTGAACTAGTAAATCGAACCAGACCAAATCGATAAAATTGGTCCAGTTTTGAGTAAGTACTAGTTTGGAATCAATTTTCATAATATTAAAACCAATAGGTACCAGTTGGATTCCAGTTCTAAACTTTTTAGAACTAGACCAGACCGGTTCAATATAATATATATATATATTAAATTAATTTTTTAATATGATATATAATATAAAATATTTTTTCAATTATATATAATATGTTATAAATTAGTATATAATATAGATTAGTTACAATTTATATTTTATGGTCTAATACTAATAGAATAATATTATATTACTATTAGTAATATGCTTTAAGTCTATATATAAATTATTATATTCAATAATTACACATGAAATAATGATATAATAATATTAATACAATTTTTTTGAGCTAATACTAATAATATTAGTTATAATTATCAATGATATAATTATAAAAAATTAAACTTATTATAATAAATACTAATATCATTATTTTAATTATTATAAATAAAACTAATATATATATTAATAGTATAATAAACTAATATAAACTAATTTAAAATCAAAAAACTGGACCGAATTGAATCGGAATCGGTAAAACCAGTACTATCGATTTTTAAGGATAACCGGTGCGTAATCAATTTTAAAAAATAGAAAACAGATGGTACCGGTTTGGTTCTAAATTTTATATAAAACCGGACCGAATAAGACCGGTTACACCTAAAAAATTAGAATGATGCATCATAGGCACGATGGTCATGTGACCCATCGAGTTATAATAAATCATCCGAGCAACAGGCAAAGCTCGTGTAGACCTTTTTATCTAATAAATGCATCCGTTCAAAAAAGTTAGGATTTGTTGCACGTATATACTTTAGAATTGATACGGTTATTCGAGTAGCAAATACCATCAAACAAACTATACCTAATTTAATGAGTCATTCATAGTTTTACAATTTAAATTAGTTTATACTTACACATGCATGGCTTAATCTTTGAGACAAGCATATAACCACAGGCAAGATCAAGCAAATAACATTCATTATCGATGTCGGCACCGCATATAAACTTACCACTTGAAAAGGAGGATAAGATCAAATACACAAGTACTGCAATTGTTCGTGTTAAACGAGAACACTTGGTTTGAGATAAAGAAATCGAAAACTCCCACACCAACACGATGTTCCACATCCAAGAGAACGAGAATGTCCACATGGTCCATGATAACCATCATAAGTTTGAAGGCATACACGATAACATGTGGACAGTTTCAAAGTTCAACCATAATTCAAAGATAAGCACGGGCAAGAAAAATGGACAATAAGAGGAGAAAATTCCATATATATATAGGTATGTAACATAGGAACCCTTTAATAGCCTGACATGCAATTCACACGAGGAGCAGAAATCAGGAAGAGCACGCCTA
This sequence comes from Platycarya strobilacea, assembly GCA_036898215.1. Classification (NCBI taxonomy): domain Eukaryota; kingdom Viridiplantae; phylum Streptophyta; class Magnoliopsida; order Fagales; family Juglandaceae; genus Platycarya; species Platycarya strobilacea. The sequence continues at coordinate 28,764,244 of CM072547.1, forward strand.
ATAGTTCAATGCACAAGCACATATTCTATCAATCAGGAAGAGCACGCCTAATAATTCAGTGCACAAGCACATATTCTATCAAACATACAACCGTGTCACCATTCAACTCGTTTTATAGCCCTTCGTGTTTGATAGGACAAGAAAAAAACTCTCGATCTAATACAACAATACTTGCATCACAAATATTAATTATTCTTGATCACTAAAAAGTACAATTCATATAATTGTATAAGCTTGTACGACTTTGTATTTACTATTTTTATAATATTTTTTAAAAACTTTAGAATAAGAATATTAAAACTATATTTAGATGTTAAGTTGAGATAAGTTAAATTTTTTATGAATAATAATGAGTTGAAATAGTGGAATAAGTTTTGTAGGGTCTACTTAAGATGAGTTTAGATGTGTTTGGATATTAAAATGATATTCGATATATTATAAAAATTTGAAAAAGTTTGTTGGTCTCGTGTGTAAAAAGGTGTCTGTTATTCTAAAGAGTGTGATTACCAAACGGTGTATCCCTTAAAAATGCACATTCTCCATGGTGATGGTTCCCATAAGAGGTGATGGTGGTTAAGGATGTAGAGACACAATTTTTTGACTAATTCAAAAGGTTGCATATCTTGTGTGAAGTGTTAAAAGACACAACACTTTGATTTAATCAAAATATTGTGTAACTTGCTTAGAGTTATATCACTTAATAACCATTGATATTCCAATGGTTGTGACTCTTTCGAATGGATAATGGTTGCTTATAAATAGAGACCACTAGTGCACAAACCATTCACTCTATTCTTCCTTTTGCCATCACCAACTTGTGGGACAAATACTCCAACGGGATTGTCACCATTTTCATTCATTTGTATTCTTCATTTTCTATCAGTGGTATCAAGAGCCCGGTCATGTTAGAAGGAATTTTAGAAGTTTTTTCACATATTGAGAAGACGATTAATAAACAAGTAATTAGTTTGGCAATCACACTTGCATATTATAATCATCTTTGAAGGTTTGAAAATCCAAGAGTTTTACTTTATCAAGTCACAGTGGGAGGATTGGAGTATACCGGTAATTTGTAAAATTTGACAAATTGTTATTACTATGAAGAAAATTATTTGAGAACTTTCACTCAGAGAAATAGTATTTTTTCCAATTTTCCATCACCCAAAAACACTATTTCGGGGGTTTGTCGAAATTCTTCACCACTGTCGGATTTTATAAATCTTGAAAATACATCAAAATCTTCAATGCCGGTGACAACTTCATCAAAAGAAGTGAAAATAGTGAATTTTCAGTCTCAAATAGTGAAAAAATCGAGGAAGAAGAAAAAAATTCAATTTTGCCTGAGGAAAACGACCTGTCGTTTAGGAGGGGTTTAAAAACGTAACCACTAAACGACCTGTCGTTTAGCAAGAACTCAAATCCGCCGAACATAAACAAATTTTCAAATCTGTCACCACTAAACGATGCGTCGTTTAGCCCAAGTGAACCAAACGACTGCGTCGTCTTGGCCAAGGGCTGTGTGCCGTTTAATCCAAACAACACATCGTTTAGCTCGGTAAAGCCAAACGGCATTGCCATTTTCTATTCACAAGGGTCACAACCCTTGGTGCCAAACGGCATTGTTTCAGTGCAGCCGAGTCGCGCCCCAAGCCAAGCCGAGAAAGCAGCCGACGTTCAAGCCGCTGACCAAGCCACTAGCTCCGGATCTGCTCCCATATCCGACTTGACATGTTTGACCCACTTTGACCGGTTTCTTAACCCGATTCGTACCAGCAAAGGTTTTTTGGGCCGTTCGAAGCCATTTCAAGTCTGATTTGGTCCATTCAAAAGACGTTATACTCCAAATTTCGTGCCAAAATATAATAAAATATTTTTTGGGCGAAATAATAATTAGAAAGTTTTTGAAAGAGGGGAAATATCGAGAAGGGGTCATGGGAAATTCCAATCAAGGTGTCACTTTCATTATTCTCCTTATCTGAAAAATAGAAGAATTTTAAGGTTTATTATTTATGGCACTGAAGAAAGGTATTGATTCCTCAGGGAAAAAAAACTGAATGAAAGAAATTTCAGGACTTAGAAAAGGTAGATTACTTTTCTTCTAACTCATGAAAAAACTTTATATACATTAATAACACCAAAGCTATCAAATAATGTGGAAAATGTTGAAAATGAAAGTGGAAGCAGTGTAATAACTGAAGATAAATGAAAAGAACATAATGCATGGACAAAAGCATTAAATTTGTATTTTTTAAATGATTATATTATTCATTTATTTGAAAACTATGAAACTGCAAAAGAAATAATGGATGCAGTTGAGGCTAAGTATGGTTTACGATCAGATACTCATATACAATTATTATTGGATAAGTCTAACCGTACTTGCATGAATGAGAATGATGATATTGGTGATCATTTACTTCAAATGGAATTGATTGTAAAGGAATTACATGATGCTGGTCATCCTCTCACTGATAAGATGCAAATTACAACCATACTAAATTTTCTTTATCTTGGGATCACATTGTCACTTCATTAACACATAGTGAGAAAGAAATGATAATGACATCGCTTCCAATACTTTTAGTACTTGAAGGGGAAATGATGAAGATGAGGAATAAAGAAAGTGAATCTTCTAAATTAATGATGGCTCAGAATAAGCATTTTACACAGAAAAAGATAAAGCCGAAACAGTTTAAGAAAAAAAAAATGGTTGAAAAAGAAACAAAAGAAACTATTTTCTGGAAACTGTTTTAAGTGTAAAAAGAATGGGCATTACAAATCACAATGTTCAAATAAGGGAAAAGCACAAAAAAAATAAGGAAATTGTGATGACAGTGTCTGAAGTAATGTTTGTGAAACCAGCAACAGATTCATAATAGGTTGACTCTGCAGCAACAAGGCATATATGCAAGAATAAAGATTTGTTTGTCAAGCTTGAAGATAAACAAACAAGAGAGCAAAAAGTGTATATGGGTAACAATACATACTGCGATGTCTTGGAGCAAGGTACATGTAAATTTAAAATAGATGATTCCGTTATTTTACTTAGTGATGTATTATATGTACGTAGTATTGGAACGAATTTAGTATCAGTGCCTGTACTAGATCAAAAAGGCTACACAGTTGAGTTTAATTCTGAAACCGTTGTAATAAGTAAGGGTGATGTATTGAGGAAAGGTGTAAAATATCACGATATGTATGTACTAAATACTGATATTAATAAAGTATCCATTTCTGATTATTTGAATGTGTCTACAAATTGTGCATATTTATGGCATTTAAGATTAGGCCACATAAAGAAAAATAAAATGATTAGAATATGTAAAAGTGAATTAATTCCACAAATAAACTCAAATAATTTTAATGTATGTGAACCATGCATCAAAAGAAAAATGAGTAGTAAATCTTTTTCAAAGAATTGAAAATCTATAGATTTACTTGAGATTATAAATTCTGATGTTTGTGTACCTTTCAAAGTGAAAACCTATAGAAGAATAGAGTACTTTGTTATTTTCACTGATGACTATTCAAGATATGGGATATCTACTTACTTAAATATAAATCTGATGTAATTAAAAAATTTAAAGAATATAAAATGCATATAGAAATCTAGTTAGGCAGACCCATTAAAAACTTGAATAGTGATAGAGGAGGTGAATTTGAGGCTTTGAATAATTTTTACAAACAAAATGGAATAAGACATATGTATACTATGCCATATAAACCTCAAAAAATGGTATTGCAGAAATGAGAAATAAGACTTTATTGGATATGGTGCGATCGATGATGGCATATGCTGATCTTCCAACACATTTTTGGGGTGAAGCATTATTGACTGCTACATATATATTAAATAAAGTTGAAACCAAAGCAAAACCTCTTACACCTTACGAGTTATGGACAAAACATAAATCAAACTTAAGTAAACTTAAAGTGTGGGATTGTAAGGCACAAGTGCTCATCCCAAGGCCACTAAGGGATAAACTAAAAAGTAAAACCTGGGAATACAAGTTTATTGGGTATGTAGAAAACGAAAGTGGTTACAGATTTTATCATTCTGAAAAAAGATTGATTGAAAGTAGAGATGTCGTTTTCTTAGAAAATACAAATCTTATTACTCTAATTGATCAAATAGATTTATTAAATGATTTAGAAAATCAAAAAATCTCCACAGAATGTGATAATTTAAATTCTGATATTATTCAAATACAGAATAGTAAAATTGAAAGAAAGTCAGATGAAAATCAATTTTCAGGTATTGATGTTGGAGACAGTAGGAGTAACAGATCTAGACGACCATCTATGTTATTTCAAGATGATTATGCTCTAAATACTAGTTTGAAAATTTTGGACAATGATTATGAAAATTTTCTGAGTCAATCAATAGAATTGATTCAGATCAATGGCTTGAGGCCATGAAAGATGAAATTGAATCAATGAATAAAAATAAGGTTTTGGAGTTAATTGATCTTCCAAAAGATAGAAAAACTATTGGTTATAAATGGGTCCTTAGAAGAAAATTTAAAATTGATGATAGTCTAGAAAGATACAAAACAAGGTTAGTGGTCAAGAGATATACTCAACAAACAGGTGTAGATTTTGTGGATACATATTCGCCTGTGGCGAAATTCACATCCGTAAAGATCATCATGTCCATTTTTGCTTGGATAAATTTGGAATTACATCAGTTAAATGTAAAGACAACTTTCCTCAATCGTGAATTAAAAGAGGATATCTTTATAATCCAATCAGAAGGATTCCAGATTGAAGAACATGAAGAGAAAGTCTATAGGTTGAAAAGTCACTGTATTGACTTAAACAATCCTCAAGACAGTGGTACTTGAAGTTTCACCAAACTATTTTGGAAATAGGATATGAAATGAGTCCACTAAATCATTGTGTATACATATGGAAAAATGATAATAAATTAACATTATTATCATTATATGTTGATGATATTTTACTTGCAAGTAATTGTCTAGATATGATGAATGAGATAAAAGATTTCTTGAGATCTAAATTTGAGATGAAAGACATGGGTGAAGCTGCCTATGTTCTTGGTATAAGAATTTCTAGAGATAGAAATTCAATTCTATTGTATTTAGATCAAGAAAAATATATAGAAAAAATGCTTAAAATATTTGGTATGGAAAATTGTAAATCCTTAAATATGCCTGTTTGCAAAAGTTATACTTTCAATAAAAGTATGTGTCCAAAAGATAACGACGAAATGAGTGAAATGCATTATGTTCCTTATGCTCAAGCTGTATGAAGTCTTATGTATGCAATGACAAGTATTAGACCAGATATTTGTCATACAGTAGGGTTGGTAAGCAGATATCAATCCAATCTAGAAAAGGAACATTGGCAAGCAGTGAAGAGTATTTTAAGATATTTACAAGATAGCAAAAATTTGAAATTGTATTTTGGAAATAATGATCTAGAGTTAATCGGCTATAGTGACGTTGATTTTGAAAGTGATGTAGATGATAGAAAATCTACAACCAGATATATATTTCTATTTGGTGGAATAACAGTTTCTTGGTTAAGTAAGAAATAAGACTGTGTTGCTAAGTCTACTATGGAAGCAGGATATATTGCTTGTAGTATTGCAGTTAGTAATGCGGTGTGGTTAAAACGCTTTGTAGAAAGCTTCAGTTTTGGTACATCCACAGAACCAATTAATATGTTTTTTAATAATCAGTCTGCTATTTCATTATTAAAAAGTGGAATACAAAATTCCAAGGGAAAACACATTGATATGCATTATCACTACATTTTATCTATAGTGGAAAGATGAGAGGTTAAAGTTAATTTTGTTTTCTCGACCGAGATGGTAGCAGATCTGATGACCAAATGATTGTCTCTGGAGAAATTCAAAAAACATGTGACTAGAATGGGATTGAGAGAAATCTAGACAATCTCATAGTCGACATGTACTTAACGAAAATTAGCCTCTAGAGGAAGCACTTAACGAAAATTCAGCGCAAGTCGTTACATGTGTCATGTATTTGGCTGAAGTTGTCAGTTGTGATAGGAATATTGATTATAGATCAAGTCACGGAGAATTAATGTCATTCACTAAGTATTTTAGTGAAATGAAGTCCCCATTTCTATGTGGTCAATGGGAGCACCTGTGATGGAGGGTGCGGTCAAATAAGATAATGACAAAAACGTGCACACGTAGAGGCTTGTCATGCTTTGATGCCGATTTGCAGAAATATGCAGATGAGAGTTGAGTAGTGGATAGCTCATATTGGTACCAAGGTAAATACTCAACTGGATCATCATCATTTTATGTGATCAAGTGGGAGATGTTATTTTAAGGGGTGTGATCACCAAACGGTGTATCCCTTGGAAATGCACATTCTCCATAGTGATGGTTCCCATAAGGGGTGATGGTGGTTAAGGATGTAAAGACACAACCTTTTGACTAATTCAAAAGGTTGTATCTCTTATGTGAAGTGTTAAAAGATACAATATTTTGATTTAATCAAAGTGTTATGTTATTTGCTAAGAGTTGTATCACTTAGTAACCATTGATATTCTAATGGTTGTAATTTTTCCTAATGGGTGTATAGTTGCCTATAAATAGAGGCTACTAGTGTACAAACCATTCACTCTATTCTTCCTTTTGCCATCACCAACTTGTGGAACAAATACCCCAACGATTTTGTCACCATTTTCATTTCTTCTTATTCTTCATTTTCTATCAGTGTCGAGTTCAAAAAGATTGTAGACCCTACATGTAAAGAGATTTTAAATTGAAATAAGTTGAGAAATTTATGAGTTAAGTGTTTTGATATTAGCCTCAACTTAAAATTAAATTGAATTGAGTTGATTTTAGTTCAATCCAACAATCAAATGGATCTTTCTATTTAAAAGGAGAAGAAAAATCATGTATCTAATAAGTTATATATTTAAGTATATATGAATATATAAAATTATAAATAAAAAGTTATAAGATCTCATAAAAATGGTAGTTATTATCGAAATTAAATAGAAATTAAATAGCTCATGAACAAATTTGAGCTCCTTCCACAAATAAATTATAAATGAACTAATTTAGTTTCCCTCCTTTACTTATTTAAATCGTACCCTAGAAAAAATTTCTAATATTCTAAATTAATAGTTATCTCCAAGTCGTACAATCCCTTTAGTATAAAAATCTGAATAATTAAATTGGAATCCATTCCTCTTTAAACACGTGAATCTGACACCACATCGTCAGTACATTGTATCAAGAGTTTCCGAGACAACGCATAATTTTTTTTTTTATTTTTTAAAGCAAGACAACCACTGATTTAGATGGATGAATATTCTGTAATCCCTCTATTTTCCTTTTCTGGTGCTCTTGAAGTACTTTAGAATATAAAATGATAGGTACTTTAGGTCCAATTATTTAATCAATTAGTGTCCGCCATTCTCATAACATTTATGGACAGATACTTTAAAATGAACTGCCTTCACACCATCTCATCTCTTTTCCGGTGCACTTGAAGTACTTTAGTATATAAAATGATGGGTACTTTAGGTAACGCAGATCGACCCGACCCCATCCGATCCGACGTATTTTATCGAAACTTTTCAACTCGCAAATTCGACTCGATTGGGTTAAAAGTAGAAACAAAATTATTCTGTTATCTGATAACTTGTTCCCATCGCAGACTACCATTCGCCATGAGTATCAACCACGACTCCAACTGGTTCTCAATCCCATCGCCGGCAAAATCGCAGAAGTTCGGAAGCACCATGAGTCACATATCTTCGTCTACTTCATCCTTCTTTCAACTGGTTCGCATCTTCTTCTACTTCGCTATTTTTTGAACAAGTTATGCCCCATGATAGTGTTTCTTCAATTGACGATTTCTTTGCATGCCTTATAATTTTTTAAGGACGTGGACTTTCCATCCCATCACACCATCTCATCTTTTTTCTGGTGCCCTTGATGTACTTTAGTATATGAAATGATAAGTACTTTAGGTAAGGTTGAATAGAATGACCGACCCGACCCGACTCATTTCATCGAAACATTCTGACTCGAAAACCCGACTCCATTAGGTTAAAAGCGGAAATGGAATTATTCCATTACCCGAAAACTTGTTCTATCATCTCTCTCTCTCTCTCTCCCTGTCAGGGTCGACTTGCAGACCCTACTGAACCAAGTTTCCCATCGCAGACTACCATTCACCTTGAGCATCAACCACGATTCCACTGGTTCTCAATCCTATCGTCGGCAAGATCACAAAGGTCTAGAAGCAACATGAGTCGCTCATCTTCGCTCATCTACTTCTCCAATTCTTCACATCTTCTTCTTCTTCGTTTTTTTTTATTTTTTTGAACAAGCTATGCTCCATGATAGTGTTTCTTCAATTGACGATTTCTTTGCATGCCTTATAATTTTTGAAGGATATGAACTTTTCATCCCATCTCAGGGAATTGCTTGGGTTTTTGGCAAAATTTTTTGGATTTTTTGCTCTAAATTTCTTGGGTTTTTTGAATTGATTTGTAATTTTTGTATTGGATTCTAAAAATAGGATTTGTTGAAGAAGAAGAAGAAGAAAGAAGAGGAAGATGAGAAAATTGGGTAATTCTGAAAAACGGACAATTGGCTATTTGGAATGTGATTTTCGGGTCGGGTCGGGTCGTGGTATTAACAGTTCGGATTGGGTCTGAGAACAACCCTAACTTTAGGTTTAATTAAGTCTCTTTTGGTTTTACAAAGTTACAAATCATCTCATCTCATTTAATTTTATCTTAACATTTAAAATCCATTTAAACACAAAAACTCTTCATTTTAAATATTCATTTTCAAAATTTTTACATAATCATTATAATTTTATCAAACTTCTAAACAAAACATAACAACTAATTTAATTTCTCTAAATCTCAAAACAAAAATGAAATTTAAAAAATTATATTATAACAATATTTTTATTAATTTTTTCTCTCTTTCTCAAATACTTTATAGAATTTGACTCGGATGAATAGTCTTATTACAAAATTATGAACGTAAGTCATAATATTCAATCATGTAAATCACTCCTTCTCTATATATTTATATTTTTTATATTCTGTTTACTGTTGAAACTATGAACGTGCATTAATCTAAATATTACTATCGTAGACGATTAGCATTGAAAAGAAAAATGCATCGATACAAAATTAAAGTATTTAATCATGACAATATTTGAACTTTTTGAACTTCATCGACTTTATTCCAAGTGGGAATGGAGCACATGGAGTTAACCTTACGACATGAGCCTTACGTAATTGTATCGGACTAGGGGGCAGTAGGACGGGGTTCTAAATTAACAAATACTGGCTTAGTAAAGGGCTAAAGACACGTTTCATCTCCTTAAAAATTTATGAATTTAATTTATCTTATAAAATTAATTTAATAAAAAATATTTATATATTAGTTATAAACATATTTAAGATTTTGTTCATAAATAATAGAAAATTTATTTTTCAACACCTTTACTTATGTGCAGGTCAATATATTTTTTAATTTTTATTATAAAATAAATAATGTGGGCTCTTCTTTATTCAACAGAAATTAATATTATATAAAAATTTATGAATCTAATTTATCTTATAAAATTGATTCAATAACAAAAATTTATATATTACTTATAAATATATCCAAAATTTTATTTATAAATAATATATAATTTATTTTCCTCATCAATCTTTTTCTCTTCTTTTTTTTAAGTTAGCCACTAATCATAGATCATTCTTTTAACCTTTACTAACGAAATTCCCACGTGATCAATATAGACATATGATATATCCAACATGCCAGTAACAATCATTTCTACTTTCTCAAGTGCAGACCCCATTACTAGTTTGGCACCATTATTGTCACGTCTCCCTTCGCTTTGTCATCCCACCACATGTTTAAATTTCATTGCTCTTAAACTTTGAGCAATATCCCACCACGGGATTATTATTGTATGATATCTCTTTATGAAAAAGTAAAATAGATTATCATTATTATATAATTAGATTAAAAATTATTTTTGTATGAGAATATTTTAGAATTCTTTTCTTTTATTTCTTTTTTTTTTCTCCTCTTTCTTTCTTTTATTTTTTTCTTCATTCTGCTTGTTTCATTATACAAAAATAAACAAAAACATGCATAATTATAAGCATAAATTATTGTATAAAGTCACTATGCACTTACGAATTTTTCAATTAAATTGCCCCCACCCTCTCTCAAAAGTCTTTGAGGGAGAAGGCATACTGATGGCGGGTCATTCATTGCCCCCCATTTGCATTATTACAACACTCCTCTTTGAATGACCAACCATAAAAAATTTAATTCGTTAAAACCTTGTTAAGGCAAAATCTAGTAGGAAGAAAAACTAATGGCAAAAGAAAAAGAGTACAGTATTCTTATGTACTTCCAAGATTTTTGAATTTTCGCATTCCAATATTCTACACAATCTTCTTGAATGTCGCAGTTGGTAATACTTTTGTGAATAAACCTGCCAGATTATCACTATCTGCTTGACATCAATTTCACATTTCTCTTGGAGTTCGTTAGTATAAAAGAATTTAAATGAAATATATTTGGTTCTGTCACTTTTAATATATCATGTTCTGATTTGAGTGATACAAACAGTATTATCTTCATATAAAATTGTTGGGCTATCATTGAATATGGAGATATCACACTTTTCTTGGATATGTTAGATTACTGATCTTAACCAAATACACTCTCAACTTGTTTAATAAATTGCAATGATCTTTGAATAATTTGAAAATATAGCAAATAGTGTCTGTTTAACCGATCTCCATGATATGACAATATCTTCATAAGTTCTAGTTTGAGATCTACCTCTGTGTGGATATGAAAGATAACCTGCATCTGCATACCCAATCAATTGTAGACTTCATCCACGTTGAGAAAATAATTCCATATCAACCGTACCATGAAGGTAACGAAGGACATGTTTAATCTCATTCCAATGCTTTCGAGTTGGTGCATAACTATATCTTGCAAGTAGATTAACTGAGAATGTAATATTAGGCCTCGTGTAATTTGTAAGATACATCAAAGCTCCAATTGCACTGAGATATGGTATTTCAGGACCAATAATTCATTCATCATCTTCACAAGGCGAAATGGATCATTCTTTACATCAAGTGTTCGAACAATCATTGGAGTATTCAGGAGATGAGTTTTGTCCATATAAAAATGCTTCAGGGCTTTTTCTATCTACATGGATTGATGAATAAAAATTCTATTTAGCAAGTGCTCGAGCTGCAGGCCAAGACAAAGTTTTGTTTTGCCAAGATCTTTCATTTCAAATTCGTTCTTTAAATATGTAGCGGTTCTTGAGATCTCTTCTAGAGTTCTCACAATATTTAAATTATCAACATAAACTGCAATAATGACAAATCCGAATTCTGATTTCTGAATAAAAGCACATGAGCATATAGGGTTATTCTCAAATCTTTCTTTCAATAGATATTTGCTTAAGTGATTTTACCACATGCGTTCGGATTGCTTCTACCCATATAAATATATTTTTAGTCTGATTGAGTACATATTTCTAGATATACTTGTAAATGTTTCAGACATTTTATATCTTTCAGGAATTTTCATATATATGTCATAGTCTAAGAATCCATATAAATATGCAGTGACCACATCCATCAATCGCATTTCTAATCCTTTTGTAATAATCAGACTAATAAAAAATCTAAATGTGATTGCATCCATAACGGGAGAATATGTTTCTTCATAATCAATCCCGAATTTCTGTAGGAAACCTTGTGCAACAAGTCGTGATTTATACCGTACAATTTTATTTTTCTTATTACGTTTATGTATAAATACCCACTTATATCTAACAGGTATTACACCTTTTGGTGTTTGGACAACAGATCTAAATACTTCTCGCTTTACTAGCGAGTTTAATTTAGTTTCAATAGCTGCTTTCTATTTTGGCTAATCATTTCTATGTTGACATTTTTCGACGGTTCTTGACTCACTTTTTTCATTACTTCTAATAATGTCAATAGCCGTTTTATATGAAAATATGTTGTCGACAACAGTTGTATTTCTATCCAGAATTTCTCCAAAACTCATGAAATGTATTGAGATCTCATTATTTTCATGTATTTGTTCTTCTTCAGGAGAAAATATTTCATGAAACACATTTTCAGGAGGTTTATTTCCAAAAGATTTATACTCTTCAGGAGTATCCTCTTTAGGAGGTTCTAGAATAGAAGATTTGATCACTTCAGAAGCATCAAATATATTTATAGTCTGTATTGTGAGTATGGGTTTTTCAGGAATACCAAATTCATTTTGTATTTTTTTCCTTCTGGAAATTTTGTCTTTTCCACTAATAGGTCTTCCATGCTTCAAGCGTGTTTTAGATTCACCTATTGTTGTTTTGACAATATGTCATTCAGGAATTTCAATCCTTGCTGGAGCATTAACAGCAGGAATATATGACTTTACTATATCTTTTGTATCAGTAAATACACCAGTAATTGATTTGCAACACTTTATAAATGAATAATAATCTAAACTTCTAGTTTACATTCATTTGTAGAATGATCAAATTGAGACAGGACCTTATTATCCCAAGTAATTTCTTGTCGTGCTTTAGATATCGACTTTTCTTTACCCATTAATAGAAAAATAGATTCGTCAAAATGACAATTCTGAAAATGTGCTTTAAACATATCCCCTGTAAGGGGTTCAAGGTATCTAATAATAGATGGAGAATCAAAATCAATATATATCCCAAGTCTACACTGAAGACTTATTTTTGTATGCTGTGGATATGTAATTGAAACATATATAGCACATTCAAAAGTACGAAGATTAGAAATATTTGGTTGTTGACCAAATGTAAACTGTAATAGAGAATATTTATAATATGCAGATGGTCTAATTCGAATTAATGATACTGTATGAAATATAGCATATCCCCAAGCAGAAACATGTAGTCTTGATTTCAAAAGTAAAGGTCTAACGATTAGTTGAAACCTTTTGATTAGATATTCGGCATAACCGTTTTAAGTGTGTGTGTGTATAGGCAACAGGATGTTCAACATTTATTCCTATTGACATGCAATAATCATCAAAAACTTGAGATAAAAATTCACCTACATTATCCAATCAAATGGTCTTAATTGGATACTCAAGAAATTATACTCGTAATTTAATTATTTGAGCAAGTAGTCTAGCAAATGAAATATTTCTAGTGGAAAGCAAACAAACATGTGATCATCGACTAGATGCATCAATCAAAACCATAAAGTATTTAAATGGTCAACTAAATGGATTAATAGGCTCACATCTATCTCCGTGAATCCTTTGTAAAAATGATGGAAATTCAACAATAACTTTTGAGGGAGATGGTTTGATAATCAACTTACCTTGAGAACATGCAGAGTACGGATATTCATTGGATAAGAATATCTTTTGATTTTTTAAGGGATGCCCATGTGAATTTTTAATAATTCGTTTCATCATTATAGATCCCGGATATCCAAAGCGATCATGCCAAGTTATTAATATTTTGGGATCAATGCATTTCTAATGCACTACCACATATAATTTAATTGTTCTCATCTTTATATAATATAATCCAGAATATAGAGCGGATATTTTTTCTTATACGAGTTTCTGACCCGATATTGTCTTAGTAATAAGAAGATGCTCTTTACTGCTTTCATTATTCGTTTCAATATGGTAATTATTACAACGTATATATTTGAAATTCAATAAATTTATTCTGGATTGTGAAGAAAATAGAGTATCATCAATAAAAAAATTTGGTGCTATTAGGCAACACAATATTTGCTCTTCCAGAGCCCTCAATTCAATCTGATGAATCTGATATGGTATGGACATAGATTTTATTTAGTGCTAGATTTTGAAAATATTTCTTATCTTTGAGAATAGTGTGAGTTGTAGCACTGTCTGCCAGACATGCATCTTTATCATTCAACTTAGAGATAAAAAGCTCATCAATGTGATTCATGATTCTACAAAATATACAAAATTTTTATTACAAATAATAAAGAAAATAAATTAATTGAGTGGAATATTTCCATATCTAATTAGGTGATCAATTCTACCATCAAGATTTTCAAAAAAATCAGAAATATTAAGATAAGTGATATCTATATATGCTGAATCTAATGAATCATGTGATGGTTTTATTAAATTTGTTTCAAACTTTTTATTTTTTCCTTTTATTGATACTTGATATAAATCTACTAAGTGCCTGACCGTACGACAGGTACGTACCCAATGTTCAGTCATACCACATTTATAGCACACATCTTTACCTCTTTTTGAAAAATTATTCTGAGAATTTTTACTATTTCTGAATTGTATCATTTCTGGTGATACGGTATATTATTATTATTATTCCTTTTAATGTGGTCACTTCTCGGACCAATATTTCTATAATTTTTCCTACCACGTCCACGTCACTGGTTTCCTTCTAAAAAAATGCACCATTAACTTCTAAGAATGATGCAAACCTATTACTATTCATTTCAAAGAATGGTATTGAGCTAGTAAAGCGTGATTGATGGTTTTTTAATAAGAGATCATTGTTCTGCTCAGCTACTAGAAGACATGATATAAGTTTAGAATATTTTTTAAAGTTTCTCTCTCGATACTGGTGCTATAGGAGCACATTCGAGACATGAATTGTAGTAAAAATCTTCTCTAGCATATCATCATCGGTAATTTTCTCACTACATAATTTTAGTACTGAGTTTATTTTAAAAGTACAAAATTATACTCACTAACACTTTTAAAATTTTGCAATTTCAAGTACAACCATTCAAAACGAGTTCTTAGGAGGATGACAGCTTTTGGTGTTCATACATTTCCCTTAAATTATTTAACAAAATAAAGGGATATTTTATTATAAGATACTCAGATTTTAATTCTTCATGAAGATGGTAGCAAAAGAAAATTATTGATTTAGCACGGTCTTGCAGGGACACTTAATTTCCTTCTTTAATTGTTTCTCCCAGGTTCATAGCATCTAAATAAATTTCAGCATCAAGTATCCATAATAAATAATGAAATAAATATGTGTATCTCAGAAATATATTTATAAAATCACACAGATTTTAAATAATAATCATCAATAAAATATATCAAAAATTGTAAATAATATATTGAAAAATTTACTGAGGAATAAGACTATTAGCTTCAGAATTAGTAGAATCGTCGTGCTGATAACGTATTATAAAACTAGAATAAAAACTATTATTGCAAGAGAATATTTTGGAACTCTCTTCTTTTACTTTTTTTTTCTCTCATCTTTCTTTTTTTTCTTTTCTTCCTTTTTTTGTTTGTTTCGTTGTACAAAACTGAACGAAAACGTTCATGCCTATAAGCATAAATTATTGTGTAAAGTTACTATACACCTACAAATTTTTAAATTAAACTGCCCCCACCCTTTCTCAAAAATCTTTGAAGGAGGAGGCAGGCTGATAGGGGGTTATTTATTGCTCCCCATCTACATTATTACAACAATCATATATTATTAAGCCAATTACGTATTCGTCGAGGAGAAATGGGTTCAATTAAAGCATTCATAGAACTAATAATTAGATTAATAAATTTAAGAGATGAAGGCTCTTTTGATTTTACAAACTAAATTATATCTTCTAATTTAATTTCATCTCATATCATTCAAATACAAATATGCTCCAATTTCAAGAATTTTTTAAAATTAATTTAAGCAATCTAAATTAACAAACGTGAATGATTAGCAGATATTTAAATGTACTTATTCAGAAATAAGAAAGATTCAAAGAATGATATTTAATATACAATATTAAAAAGCCGTAACAAAAGACTTCAACAAACGGTCAAGAAGGCGGCCAGGGCCCAAGAGGCAGCCGGCACGCTTTTTAATTATTTGCCCTGAAGGGCATTTCGGTACACTCGCGCCTATATAACCAGCGCCAGTCCGAGTGCCAACAGAACACATCAAAGTCCAAACCAAACAAGAATTCGCAGCAATCTCTGCTCTTCGCCGACGTTTTCATCCCCGAAAGGATTCAGAGAGAGAGAGAGAAGAAAAACAAATCAGATGGCAGCAGGTGCGAGGAGTGGTATGATCAATGGTGGGAGCTGCTCTGGGAGGCTTTCTGGCCGTCCGATTCCAAAGAGGGGTCAGGTGAAGCTGGGCATAGTGGTGGGATTGGCTCACTCTGTTTCTTCCATCTTCTCTCTCCGTAGGAGATGTGCTGCTTCTCAATTTTCTCACTAGAAACCCTGAACCCAATTTTGACGAGGATTACAGAAGCTCAGAGAGAGAGAGAGAGAGAGAGAGAGAGAGAGAGAGAGCATTTTGAGTGTAAATTTGTAGAAAACGAAGTTTGCAGCATATGATGTCATATTTCTTTGTTATTTTGTCCAATATTCATATGTTGGATCATCTTTTCCTTTACCGGCAGAGCCACTTGGGATATCAGTCTTTCTCTTTCTCGTTTGCAATGATCTCGACTCTTAACTTATTAAGTTGTAGGATCTGAAGAAAGTGAAATCAATGCAAAAACCAAATGTCCATTATTTTGTAAATATCAAACATTTTCATTTTGTAGCAGAGAAATGTTCATTTGTAGTTTTGCTAAAGGGAAAAGAAGGGAAAACAAGAGATGCGCAAATGGGCAGTCCCACTCCAAAGCACTTCCCAAAAAGAGGAATACGCATAAAGTTGGCAAAAGCTACTAGTCTACACCCCCCGGGTGGCAGCCACACTTATTAATCGTATTTCCCCGTTTAAAAAATTCACATGCATGAGGTGAAGGATAGTTTTGTAAATATAAAAACTTATTTTTAATAGTGTCATAATTCTATTAATTTCTTGTAGATGAATTAATATAAAATTAAAAATAATTAAAATAAGTGTGGTGTGTGTAATGATGAAGAGCAAAATTCATCAAAATAAGACTACTCAAACTACTTCAAATTGATTGTCTATTTCAATCACTCTACTCTCATTCCAATTATTAAATTCATAAGAGTTCAATATTGTTATTTATTGTCACTACAATCCCGTGTTAAGATTGGTTAATTTGCATCTATGCTACTTTTCTTGAATGTAGTAGCCTTTTTCAAACTCCCTTTTCAAAATTGAATCCTAAATTTCTGTTACCCATCATCATAATTGCAGGTTTCTATCTTACAATCAAAAGTTGATAGGATAGAAATTTGAATAATGCATCGCAGGCACAATGGTTGTGTGATTTGTCGAGTTATAATAAATCATCCCAGCAATAAGCAAAGCCCGTATAGACCTTTTTATCTAATAAATACATCCGTTTCAAAAGTTAGAATTTGTTGCACGTATATACTTTAGAATTGCTAAGGTTATTAGAGTAGCGGATACCATCAAATAAATTATGCATGATTTAATGAGTCATTTGTAGTTTCACAGTCTAAATTAATTCATACTTACACATACATGACTAAATTTTTAAACAAGCATATGACTATAGGCAAGATCAACCAAATAGCATTCATTATCGATTTCACTATCACATATAAACCTACCACTCGAAAAGGAGGATAAAATCAGAGTTCAACCATAATTCAAATATGAGCACGGACAAGAAAAAAGGACATTAAAAGGAGCAAATCCCATATATATATGTATGTAATACAGGAACCCTTCAATAGCCCAACATGCAATTCACACGAGGAGCAAAAATGAGGAAGAGTACGCCTAATAGTTCAATGCACAAGCACAAATCCCGTCAATACATACAACCATGTCACCACTCAACTCGTTTTATAACCCTTCGTGTTTGATAGGTCAAGAAAAAATCTCTTGATTTAATACAACAATTCTTGCATCACAAATATGAAGTATTCTTGATCAATATTTTGAATACCGTACCGGTACCGGTACCGGTACCGGTTAAGTCACTGAAATGAAATATTTCGATACCAGTACCGTTTCGTGTACCGTTTCGAAATAATTTATACATAAATAAATTATATATATAAATATAATTATAAATTATATTTCAAAATAATAGTTAATATATAAATAAATTATATATATAAATATATATATGTAATTAATTTAGTGTAAATTGACGTTAAAACATAGTAAAAAATTAAAAAAAAAAAAAAACTGGGAAGGCCGAAATCCGGTACGACCGTACATTTTTCGGCCGATTTTAGCCGTACCGGCCAGTACGGCCGAAACGAAAAGTGGTCTTTTTTGTATCGGCCAACCAGCCGGTACGGCAAATTCCGACTGTACCGGCCGGTACAGCACGGTATTTAAACATTGTTCTTGATTATTATAAAGTACAATTCGTATAATTGTATAAACTTGTACGACTTTGTATTTACTATTTTTATTATAATTTTTTTTGAACTTTTGAGTAAGAATATTAAGACTACATTTGGATGTTAAGTTTAGATAAATTGAGTTTTTTTATAAATAATAATGAGTTGAAATAGTAGAGGAAGTTTTGTAAAATTTACTTAAGATGAGTTTAGATATGTTTGGATATTAAAATGATATTATATATATTTATAAAATTTGAAAAATGTTGTTAATCTCGCATATAAAGAGGTGTCAAGTTGAAAAAGATTATATATCTTACGTATAATGAGATTTTGAGTTAAGATAAATTTATGAGTTTAAGAATTGGATGTTTTGATATTAGTCTCACCTTAAAATTAAATTGAATTGAGTTAATTTTAGTTCATTCTAACAACCAAATGAACCTTTGTATTTAAAAGGAGAAGAAAAATCATGTTTCTAACAAGTTATATATTTAAGTATATATGACTATATAAAATTATAGATAAAAAGTTATAAGATCTCATAAAAATGTTAAGTTATTATTGAAATTAAATAGCTCATGAACAAATCTGAGCTCCTTCCACAAATAAATTATAAATGAACTAATTTAGGTCTCGTTTAGATTCGGAGATAAGATGCGTTTAATTTATTTATTTTTATTATTATTAGCTTAAAATTTAAAAAAATTGAATTAAAATTTGAAAATAGTGTATTAGAATTTGAAAAATGTGTATAAGAATTTGTATTTTGTATGAAAATTTAAAAAAATATAATAATAAAATAAAGATAATTGAGATAGATTTTAAATCTAGATCGGACCTTAGTTTGCATACTTTACTTATTTAAATCGTACCCTAAAAGAAAGTTTATAATATTCTAAATTATTAGTTATCTGCAAGTCGTACAATCCCTCAAGTATGAATATCTGAATAATTAAAATTCGAATCTATTCCTCTTCAAACACATGAATCTGACACAATATCGTCAATACATTGTATTAAAAATTTCCGAGACAACACATAATTTTTTTTAAAAAAGCAAGACAACCACTGATTTAGATGGATAAATATTCTGTAATTGCTCTATTTTCCTTTTCTGTTGCTCTTGAAGTACTTTAGAATATAAAATGATAAGTACTGTAGGTCCACTTATTTAATCAATTAGTGTCCTCCATTCTCATAACATGTATGGACAGATACTTTAAAACGTACAGCCTTCACACATCTCATCTGTTTTCCGGTGCCCTTGAAGTACTTTAATATATAAAATGATAAGTACTTTAGGTCCAATTAAAGAATCTTTTGGTTTTACAAAGTTACAAACTATCTCGATCTCATTTATTTCCATCTCAATATTTAAAATTTATTAATTCTGTTTAAATTTGAAGACAAAACGAGATGACTTAGGCTAAATTTTTTTAATATTATTATTATTTTAAAATTAAAAAAAATTGATTTAAAAATTGAAAAAATTATATTTAAATTTAAAAAAAGTATTAAGATTTGTATATTATATAAAAATATAAAAAAGTATAATGATAAGTTTGAGATGAGTTGAAACGAGTTCACCTCATTTTCAAATACAATCGGAGAACACAAAAACTCTTTATTTCAAATATTCATTTTCAAAATTTTCACATAAACATTATAATTTCGTCAAATTTCTAAATAAAACATAACAAATAATTTAACTTTTTTAAATCTTAAAATAAAAATGAAATTCAAAAAATTATATTATAATAATATTTTTGTTTATTTTTTCTCTTTCTCTAATATTTTATAAAATTTAACTTGGATGAACGGTCCTATTTCAAAATTATAAACGTAAGTTATAATATTGAATCACGTAAATCACTCTTTCTCTATATATTTATATTTTTTTATCTTTTATTTACTGTTGAAACTATGAACGTGCAGTAATCTAAATATTACCATCGTAGATCTTTAGCACTGAAAAGAAAAATGCATCGATACAAAAGTAAAGTACTTAATCATGACAATATTTGAACTTTTTGAATTTCATCAACTTTATTCCAAGTGGGAATGGAGCACATGGAGTTAACCTTACGACATGAGCCTGACGTAATTCGTATCGGGCTAGGGGGCAGTAGGACGGGGTTCTGAATTAACAAATACTTGCCTAGTAAAGGGCTACACACACCCTGGTTCTTGTCTCCCATGTAAACGTAATAATTTATAGGTAAGTCATTTTATAAAATTAATTCAATAATATAGATTTATATATTGTTTTTCAATATCCTCACTTACATATAGATCAATATATTTTTTTAATCTTTATTACGAAATAAATAATATGAACTCCTATTTATTTTATAACATGTTCTAATATTATATAAAAATTTGTGTCTAGCTCATATTATAATATTAATTTAATAAAAAAAAATTATATATTATTTATAAATAATATATGATTTATTAATGAAGAGCCTCAGTAGTTATCAATATTTTTCTCTTCATTTTTTAAGTTAGCCACTAATCATCGGTCATTCTTTTAACCTTTACTAACGAAATTCCCACGTGATCAATATAGACATATCATATCCAACTTGCCAGTAACAATCATTTCTACTGTCTCAAGTGCAGACCCCATTACTAGTTTAGCACCATTATTGTTACGTCTCCCTTCGCTTTATCTAACCACCACGTGTTTAGATTTCATTGCTCTTAAACTTTGAGCAATATCCCACCACGTGATTATTATTGTATGATATCTCTTTATGGAACAGTAAAATAGATTATCATATATTATTAAGCCAATTACTTATTCATCGAGGAGAAATGGGTTCAATCAAAGCATTCTTGGAATTAATAATTAGATTAATAAATTTAAGAGATGAAGGCTTTTTTTCATTTTACAAACCAAATCATCTTATCTAATTTAATTTCATCTCATATAATTCAAATACAAATATTCTCCAATTTCAAGAAAAACTTTAAATTAATATAAACAATCTAAATTAACAAACGTGAATGATTAGAAGATATTTAAATGTAGTTATTCAGAAATAAGAAAGAATGATATTTAATATACAATATTAAAAAGCCGTAACAAAAGACTTCAACGAACGGTCAAGAAGGCGGCCAGGGCCCAATTAAAAATAAATATTTGCCCATATGAAGGGTATTTCCGTACACTCACGCCTATATAAGCACACTAAGCAGCGCCTGTCCCAGTGCCAACGGAGCTCACCAAAACCAAACCAAACCAAACAAGAATTCGCAGCAATCTCTGCTCTTCTCCGACGTTTTCATCCCCGAAAGGATTCAGAGAGAGAGAGAGAAGAAAATCAAATCAGATGGCAGCAGGTGCTAGGAGTGGTATGATCAACGGTGGGAGCTGCTCTGGGAGGCTTTCTGGCCGTCTGATTCCAAAGAGGGGTCAGGTGAAGCTGGGCATAATAGTGGGATTGGCTCACTCTGTTTCTTCCATCTTCTCTCTCCGTAGAAGATGTGCTGCTTCTCAACTCTCTCACTAGAAACCCTGAACCCAATTTTGACGAGGATTACAGAAACTCAGAGAGAGAGAGAGAGAGAGAGAGAGAGAGAGAGAGAGAAGGAGAGAGAGAGCATTTTGAGTGTTTTGTACAAAAGAAGTTTGCATATAATATTATATTTCTTTGTTTTTCTGTCCAATAGTCATGTGTTGGATCATCTTTTTCCTTTGCCGGCTGAGCCACCTGGTGAATCAGTCTTTCTCTCTCTCCTTCTCTTTCTCGTCTGCAATGGTCTTGACTTATTAAGTTGTAGGATCTGAAGAAGGTGAAATCAATGCAAAAACCGTATCTCCATTAACTTGTATTATCAAACATATTCATTTTGAAGCCGAGAATTGTTCATTTGTAGCTTTTCCAAAGGGAAGTGAAGGGAAATCCGAAATAAACAAGATACGCGCAAATGGGCAGTCCCCCTCGAATGTCCAAGGCACTTCCCAAAAATTCGAATACGCATAAAGTTAAAGCTACTCTGCACGCCCATATGGCAGCCACATTTATTACTGTTATGTCCCCGTTTAAAAAATCCAAATGCGTGAGATGGAGGATAGTTTTGTAATATTAAAATTTATTTCTAATAGCATTGATATTAGTTACATTAATTTTTTTTTAAAATTTGATTCAATATATAAATTTGATGAAAAATTAATACCTTTACATCTATAATTTTATATTGAATTCATCATTAAATTTATTAAAATAATAATATAATATATAATTTATGAAATCAGCAAATATATTTATAATTTATTCATCTAATAAATATATTAAAAATAATTAAAAGAATGTTTTAATTAAAGAATGGAAAATCTTCAAATATAAAGCACGATATTAAAGTATTATAATTCAAAATTTGAATAGATGGATTTTGATGAGTCTAATGAAAATTATTTTAAATAAAATTATCAAATTTGCATTTAATAAATCCAATAAAGAGTCAAATGCCAATACTCTAATAGAGTACCATAATTTTATTAACTGATTGAAGATAAATTAAAATAAAATTAAAAGAAATGAAAATAAGCACAGGGTGTGAAATTATTAAATAACAAAACTCAAGTAAATAAGACCACTTTTCGTGTCACTACCTCCCAGTGTCAAGATTGGTTAATTTGCATGTATGCTTCATTAGATGTGGTAATCATTTCTCAGACTCCCTCTTTGAAATCACACCTTAATTCTTTAGTACTCATCACTATCATTGTAGGCCTTTATCTTACTATCGAAACTTGATAAGACATAAATTTGAATGATTCGTCGCCAACATGATAGCCGTGCAATCCGTCGAGTTATCATAAATCATCAGAGCTACAGGCAAAGCTCACGTCGATCTTTTATCTAATAAATGCATCAATTCTAGAAGTCAGGGTTTGTTACACGTATTAACTCTAAACTTATTATAGTTATCCGAGTAACATATACCATCAAACAAACTATAACTGATTTAATGAGACATTCATAATTTCACACTCTAAATTAGTTTATACTTACACATGTATAGCTTAATCTTTAAAATAAGCATTTGACTATTGGCAGAATCAACTAGGTAGCATTTATTCTCGATATCAACACTGCAAATAAACCTACCATCCTAGAAGGAAGATAGGATCAATGACGCGATGACGCCAATCATTTGTGTTAAACGAGAACGCTTGGTTTGGAAAAAAGGGGTCGAAGACGCCCATAACAACACAATGCTTTGCATCCAAGTTTACCACTTTTATAACAATTCTTTTAAAAATTGTATAGTAAGAATATTAAGGCGGTCTTTAGATAATAAGTTGAGTTATAAGTTAAGTTGAAATATGTTGAATTCTTTATGAGTAATAATGAGTTGATCTAGTGGAATAAGTTTTGTATGAGCTAGTTAAGATGAATTTAGATGTATTTGAATATTAAAATGAGTTTAGATATATTTATGAAAATTTTAAAAAAAAATTATGAATCCCGCATATAAAGAGGTGTTGTGTTGAAAAAGGTTCTAGATCCTACGTGTAAAGAGATCTTGAGTTGGGATAAGTTTAGGATGTTGAGAGTTGCGATTTGAATGTTAGAATCAGTTTCAAAGCAGACTGAATTGAATTGATCTCAATGCAATCAAACAATCAAATGGGACCTAAGTATTTAAACGGAAAAGAGAAATCATGTAACTGATAAGTTATATACTTAAGTTTATATGAATATACAAAATTATAGATAAGAAGTTATAAGATTTCATTAATATATTAAGTTATTATCAAAATTAAATAGGTCAGGAACAAATTTGAGCTTCTTCCACAAATAAATTATAAATGAACTAATTTAGTTTACCTCGATTACTCACTTAAATCGTACACTAAAAAAAGTTTCAAATTAGTAGTTATCTCCAAGTCGTACCAATCCCTCTAACATGAAAATCTGAATAATTAGATTCGAATCTATTCGACAATTTCTTTTTAAACACATGAATCTGACATATATATATATATATATATATATATATATATATATGCGCTTTAGCGCCCAGACAACAACATCGCCAGTACATTGTATCAAGAGTTTCCAAGACAACCAGATTAGGATGGATGAATGAATGTATGTAATTGCTCTGTTTTTCTTTTCTGGTGCTCTTTAAGTACTTTAGAATATATTTTTATAAGTACTTTAGGTCCTATTAATTAATTAGTTAGTGTCCTCCATTCTCATAACATGTATGGACAAATACTTTAAAACGTACAGCCTTCACACTACTTTCGAAACTAATCAACAGCTTTAAATTATTGTTGTTCCTGATCCAAACATTGGAACTAAGTGATAAATACTTTATAACTTAACTATTTATAAGCTAAAGTAATTTATAAATTATTAGGACTACAAGTTTATTCAAATTGAAAGAATGGTAGTGTTGGTAGAGATATTCGTGGATGAGAGTATAGAAAGATGTAAGATAGCCCTAAATTAGGCAGCTTCAATGTTATATCTCTCTTAAGACTTTCAAGTTTCATTTGAAAATAATTTTATGATGATCCTCTATTTGGTCAAAACGTATGCAACCAAATCAAATTTTATATTCAATTTTATATGTTCTTAATTAATTTGTACATTATATTTGTAACGAAGAGTCTATCTCACAAACCCTAAAATATTCAAGAGTTCGGCAATACTCTTCTTCTCTCTAGCAAAAAAAGCTCTCATTTTCGGTCGCTACTCAGAGGGGAACGGAGCTTCAGCTCTGTCACTCATCTTCTTCTCCTTCGTTTCTCCTTTCTTTCTTCCCATTCCCAAGCCACCATTGTTGTAGAATATTTTGATAGTGGATTTTGGGTTTTTCTAATTTGTGGTTGTTTTTTTGCAATTTTGAGGCTATCCAAAGCCATTGGCCCACCACGCATCTCGCCACAGTTCTCCTAGTCCGCAGATTTTGTAGTCGATCGAAAATTTTATCGAATGGGATGGCGCATGCATAGAACGTGGGGGTCCAAGTTGTGTGTGTGTTTAACGCACCCCTGCTTCCTGTGGGACATCCACTCCTAGAGTGGCGCGTGGACACCTGTTTTTTTTTTAGTTGTTGTTTGTATTGTTTAGTTGGTCTTCTTTAATTTTGTTTATATAGAAAAAATTTTATAAATGAGAAATAGTCAATCGGACTTTAGTCTGTAAAGTTGTAGTTCTCTTTTCTTTTAATTGAAGAGACTTTAGTTCTCTACCTTCTAGTAATGAACGTGTTGTGGGTCCCTCCATGTGAGGAGGAAGCTAATTCATACTCAACTTAACATATACATATATATGTTTTTTCGGTCAAAATAAGTGTGCATAGCAGACAGAGAGATTGAGAGACGGAGAGAGTAAAAAGAAGAGAAGCAAAAACGAAGAGAGAAAGAAATTCTCGTCCATTTTCAATCGAAAGCCCCGATCTAAGTCATCTGTGGTTCGATTGAGCTGATATTTTGCAGAAACGTTCACAACTCAAGGTTCTACAATCTGAACGGTGGAGATCAGATTTTGAGTAGTATTTTTGGTGTTCGAGTTCATGAACAGTAATACGTTTTGGTACTCGAGATTGTAAACAGTACCACTTCTTTGAAAGCTCCGATCTAAGTCGTCTGTGGTCCGATTGAGCTGATATTTTACAGCAGCGTTCACAACTCAAGGCTCTACAATCTGAACGGTGGAGATCAGATTTTGAGCAATATTTCTGGTGCTCGAGTTCGTGAACAGTGACGCGTGTTGGTGAGCTCTTTCCTAATCACATTGTTTGGTTGCAAAGAAAGCGTTTCTTGAAATCGTTATTGATTGTATGCCTCTAGTATTATCTAGAGAGAATATTTGTGTACTCAAACATTGTTGATAGTGGAAGTTTTAACTGGACTAGGTCTCGTGGTTTTTCCCTTTGCATTGAAGGGGTTTCCACGTAAAAAATTGGTTTTCTGTGTGTGTGATTTTACTTGTATTGTTATCTACTCAATTACTTCCTAATAGGTTTACACAAAGTGGGAGATAATTTTTCCGCTATTTAGATTTATTTCCCAACAGAACGGTCTCTCTTAGACGTTTTATCTAAAAGGATTTAAAACTTACACCCTATCTATTCCTAGCAGACCTATATACTGAATTTTCTCAGTTTATATTCATCACACTTGTAATACTTCAAAATAAAAATAAAAAAAATCTGTCTCATAGTTTTGAATTTCGTTCCATTCCAACTAGAATACTCCAAATTTTCAGTTCTGATGTAGTACCCAATACAATATATATCCTCGTTCTGTTTCGTTTTAATTTTCTGTCTATCTTGACCAGTTTTAGACTATATTTCATTTCACTTCATATTCTTCAATAGTCTTCCATTCTTCTATATATATATATATACACAAATAAATATATGATACAAATATATATATATATATATAGTTTACCTCGATTACTTACTTAAATCGTACACTAAAAAAAGTTTCAATATAATAGTTATCTCCAAGTCGTACCAACCCCTCTAACATGAAAATCTGAATTATTAAATTCGAATCTATTCGACAATTTCTCTTTAAACACATGAATCTGACATATATATATATATATATATGCGCTTTAGCGCCCAGACAACAACATCGCCAGTACATTGTATCAAGAGTTTCCGAGACAACCAGATTAGGATAGATGAATGAATGTATGTAATTGCTCTGTTTTTCTTTTCTGGTGCTCTTTAAGTACTTTAGAATATATTTTTATAAGTACTTTAGGTCCTATTAATTAATTAGTTAGTGTCCTCCAGTCTCATAACATGTATGGACAAATACTTTAAAACGTACAGCCTTCACACTACTTTCGAAACTAATCAACAGCTTTAAATTATTGTTGTTCCTGATCCAAACATTGGAACTAAGTGATAAATACTTTATAACTTAACTATTTATAAGCTAAAGTAATTTATAAATCATTAGGAGTACAAGTTTATTCAAATTGAAAGAATGGTAGTGTTGGTAGAGATATTCACGGATGAGAGTATAGAAAGATGTAAGATAGCCCTAAATTAGTCAGCTTCAATGTTATATCTCTCTCAAGACTTTCAAGTTTCATTTGAAAATAATTTTATGATGATCCTCCATTTGGTCAAAACGTATGCAACCAAATCAAATTTTATATTCAATTTTATATGTTTTTAATTAATTTGTATATTATATTTGTAACGAAGAGTCTGTCTCACAAACTATGAATATTCAAGAGTTCGGCAATGCTCCTCTTCTCCTAGCAAAAAAAGCTCCCATTTTCGGTCGCTACTCAGAGGGGGACGGAGCTTCAGCTCCGTCTCTCTTTTTCTTCTCCTTTGTTTCTCTTCTTTTTTTCTTTCCCTTTCCAAGCTACCATCGTTGTACAACATTTTGATAGTGGTTTTTGAGTTTTTCTAGTTTGTGGTTGTTTTGTTGCAGTTTTGAGGCTATCCAAAGCCATTAGCCCACCACGCACCTCGCCACAGTTCTCTTAGTCAGCCGATCTTGCAGTCGATCGAAAATTTTGTCGAACGGGATGGTACTTGCACAGAACGCGCGGGTCCAAGTTGTGCGTGTGTTTAACGCACCCCTGCTTCCGGGAGGATCCTCTATCGTCGGGCGTGGCTTTCTTAGATCTATGGCTTCCATGCTACTCAAACCTGTGGGACATCTACTCCTAGAGTGACGCGTGGTGTCCACGCGCTACCACAACTGTTTTTTTTTTTTAGTTGTTGTTTGTATTGTTTAGTTGGTCTTGTTTAATTTTGTTTGTATAGAAAAAAAATTTATAAATGAGAAATAGTCAATCGGACTTTAGTCCGTAGAGTTGTAGTTATCCCCTCCTTTGATTGAAGGACTTTAATTCTCTACCTTCTGGCAATGAACGGTCTCTCTTAGACGTTTTGTTTAAAAAGATTTAAAAGTTACACCCCATCTATTCTTAGCAGACTTATATACTGACTTTTCTCGTTTATATCCATCACACTTGTAATACTTCATACAAAAAAAAAAAAAAAAAGTCTGTCTCACGGCTTTCAATTTCGTTCCATTTCAACTAGAATCCTCCAAATTTTCAGTTCTGATGTAGTACCCAATACAGCATATTTCCTTTTTCTGTTTCGTTTTAATTTTCTGTCTATCTTGACCAGTTTTAGACTATATTTCATTTCACTTCATATTCTTCAATAGTCTTCCATTCTTCTATATATATATATACAAATAAATATATGATACATACTTATATACATGTATAGCTAATCTCGAAATAGTATATTTGGAAAGCAGTTATATTAAAATATTTATTTTTGTACTAAAATCAAATTGATCGCCGAAAAGAAAATTTTAAATATACTTGGCCTAAACTTTCTTCCCCGTAGTTCTTCTTCTTCTTCTACTTCTTAATTAATGAATCTTTACTTGAATAAATTAACTAAGCTAGAGGAAATGCAAGCGGGGCACTGCAAATCATGACACATTGACACTCGCTTTTTAATGAAAAGAATTATTCATCGTTCTTATATCAACTATTATATATTTGTTCCGAAAAAAAGCTATTATATATAATAGTTTTCTTTATTAAATGTGTAGTATATAAATGATGAAGAAAATTAGTTTAATAAAAATAAAATAAAATAATTATTAATTATTAAATATTAAATATTATTTATAATTATATGATATAAGAATATGAATTAAAGAACTATGCAATAAATTCCTAGTCCTACAAATGCAAAAAGGCAAAGTCCTTCTTTCGTGCGAAAGTAAGGTCATAGTATCCTTCCTGTGCAAGGAACCCTGGTTTCCTGATTTCTCAACCTTTTTTTCGAAGCCAAAAAGCTTGTATACAATGAGAGAAATAGAAGATGAATTATCATAAAAGTGGGAAAGCTCAAGTTATCCTCAAAAGAAAGCGATGTGCTCGTGTTCAAAGATAAGAACTTGAAGAACAAAGGCCTAAACAGAAGCTTCTGTGTAATAGGGGGAGTGATGTTTGGAAAAGCAATCAATAGTAAAGCCTTCCGTTCAACCATGTCTTAGGTATGGCAACTTGAAGGCTGGGTTAAATTTAAAGAGTTAGGCGAGCTAAAATTCTTGATTGTGTTTCAATTCCTTAATTATAAAGATAGAGTTATGAGTGGATGCCCCTGATTCTTTGATAGAAATTTGATTTCATTGCAAGAAGTAGATGAGTCTGTACCGTTAAAAGACATAGCTTTCAAATATGAACCTTTTTAGGTCTAGCTGTATGGGCTCCCTTTGGCTATTAAATGATGAAACAGGTAAAGTCATAGCAGAATCAGTAGGGCATGTTATTAGAGTTGATTCTGATTCTGATGGAATAGCATGAAGAAATTGTCTGCGGGCTAGGGTTGTGATAGATATGACCGAAACTCTGTTAAGGGGTAAATGGATTCAACTAGATAACAAAAAATTCTGGATGTTTGTTAAGTATGAGAGGTTACAAGAATTTTGTTTTAAATGTGGAGTTTTGGCCCACAAAGGCAAAAATTGCCTGAGTCAGAGAGGGACTAATGAAGATGGCATAAAGATATCTAGCCAATTTGGGGCTTGCCTGAGAGCACCCCCTAGAAAGTCAACAAATTTTGAATCAAGAAAGTATGGTGGAAAGGAAAGGAATTATTAAGAATCAGTGACAAATAGGACTAATGCCAATGAGGAACTTACAGATGAAAGAACATCACAAGGGAATAACTGTGGAGATAAGGTAGAACAGCTGAAGGGGATATTCATCAAATCAAAGCAAAGGGAGTTGATAAACGATGACAATTTAGAAAAGTTTGTGGTAAAGGAGGGCGTTGGTAACAAAGATAAAATGATAATTGAAGATAATATAACTCAGAAGAGCACAAATACAATGGAGCATCAGCAAAGAAGTAACATAGATGTGATTGAGACTATAAGTAAGAAAATGGCCACTTGGATGAGGAGGGCCAGAGAAGCAGGTACCTCTGAAATAAGAGGTCAGAAATATATCAATGTTGATTTCAAGAAAAGACCTAGTGCAGCGGAGACTGAAATGGGGCAACAAGGAAAGAAAGTTAAAGAGGAACTATGGAATTTGAGCATCCTAATAGACATTAAACTGGTGGAAGCTGATTGGTAGCCCCACCTGCAGTAATGATGGGTTTTTCTTGGAACTGTAGGGGGCTTGGGAACCCCCTTAGAGTGAGAGAATTGAATTTTTTGGTCAGATCTAAGTTCCTTGATTTTGTGTTTCTAATCGAGACTATATGTGACAGGAATAAAGTTGAAAAATTTAGAAACAAAATTGGTTTTGATGTTAGCTTCATTGTTGACAGCATTGGTAGCAGTGGAGGACTAACATTTTTATGGGATAGTAGAATTGACTTCTCTCTAGTCAGTTATTCCCAACACCACATTTCTATGAAATATTTTGATGAGAGCCATAAAAAAAGATGTTTTGATATCTAGCTTTTATGGCTATGCAAATACCTCCCAAAGATACCTGAGTTGGAACTTGCTGAACAAGATGAAACTAAGGGAGCCTATGGATTGGGTATGTTTTGGAGATTTTAACGAGATATTAAGTCAAGATGAAAAATATGGGCCTGCTTTGAAACCATACTAGCAAATGGAAAATTTCAAAAGTTGTTTTCACCAAAGTGGGTTAAGTGATATGAGTTTTGAGGTTTTGAAATATACATGGAGCAACAAAAGAGATGGTTTCCGATTCACAAAAGAAAGACGCGATCGAGTTTTGGGAAATATGCAGTGGACTTAAATGTATGAGTTAGGCCAATTCAATAACTTGGCAACTATTTCCTTTGATCACTGCCCTATATTAATGAAGTGGGGGAAGCTAACTCCAAATGACCAGAAGAAGGAAGAGAACAGAAAAAGGAAAAGGTTATTTAAGTATGAAGCAAGCTAGAACTTCTTAGAGGAGTGTAAGCTAATTGTCAATACAAGTTGGAGTAAACAAAAGGGAGCACAGGTGAACAGTATAAGAAATGTTCAAAATAAGCTAGTTGAATGCAATGGAAGAAAAACCATATTGAAAGAGATAAGATAGAGATCAAAGAGAAAATGGCAATACTGACAGAATTTCAGAGGAATAATACTAGCTCTAGTAATATGGAAGTAAGTAGTATTAAGAAGGAAATTGATGTATTTCTAGCAGAGAGAATGCAAAATGGAGCCAAAGAGCAAAATAGAACTGGCTCAAGCATTGGGATAGAAATTCGAGCCACTTTTACAGATTTGCCACCCAAAGAAAGAAAAATAGTGAAATCAAGAAGCTAAGGAAAGAGGATGGCTCGGAAACTTCAAATGAGCAGGCGGTAGCTGAGGTATTTAATTTGTTCTATTTAAATGATTTTTCTACTCAGTTTCCCTGCAACATTGATGAATGTATTAAATACCTTAGTAAAGAAGTCATTGATGATATGAATAGGGCTCTGACTTGTAAATTTACTGGAAAGGTGATAAAAGATGCTTTATTTCAAATGTATCCTATGGGGTCACCGGGATTAGATGGTTTCTTCCTTTTTTTTTTTTTATCAAACCCACTGGAATATAGTGGGAAAAGAAATTGCCAAAGCTGGTTTGGATGTGCTTAGTGGTGGTGCTAGTGTAGAACTCCTCAACGAGACTTACATTGTTTTTATTCCGAAGATCAAGAATCCCAAAATGGTCTCTAACTTCAGGCCCATCTCTTTATGTAATGTTATTTATAAAATTATCTTTAAGACAATTGCCAATACGCTTAAGAGAATTCTGTCCCATATAATCTCAGAAAATCAGTGTGCATTTATACCTGAAAGGATGATTCAGGACAATGTTGTGGTTGCTTTCGAGGCACTTCAATCTATGACAACCAGAGGGAAGAGTAAACAAGGGTATATGACTATAAAATTCGATATGAGTAAAACCTACGATAGAGTGGAGTGAATCTTCTTGAGAAAGGTTATGGAAAAATTGGGTTTTGATAGAAATTGGATTAACCTGGTCATGTCTTGTGTTTCCTCTACTAAATATTCTCTGCTTATAAATGGATACCCCTAAGATATTTTAATCCCATCTTGGGGTATTAGACAAAGAGATCTTATATCCTCCATTTATTCCTATTAGTGGCAGAGGTCCTTAGTTCTCCCATAAAGCAAGCTGAAGTCAACAAGGAAATCCATGACTTTCGAATGAGTAGAGGTAGCCTGAGTATTAATTACTTTTCTTTGCTGATGATAGTTTATTTTTTTGTAAAGCCAAGGCTAGTGAATGGGCTGCCATTAATAGAATTTTGAACTTGTATGAATGTGTCTCAGGCCAGTAGGTGAACACGGCTAAATCATTCATTTATTTTAGCTCCACCACCAGAAAAGAGACTAAGGATTACATTTTGCGTATAGCTGGTACTCAAGCAAATTGCTTTTATGAAAACTACTTAGGTCTTCCTGCATTAGTTGGTAAAAGCAAAGAAGAAAGCCTTCCGAGGTATTCTTGATAGGATAAGAGGGAGACTTAGTAACCAGAAGACCAAGTTTCTAACTCCAGCAGGAAAATAAATTCTAATCAAAGCAGTGTTTAAGGCTATCCCGACCTACTGTATGAAAGTGTTTAAGTTGCCTAAATCCTTGGTAAATGAAATTAACAGCCTTATGAAGAGGTTCTGGTGGTGTTATATGGAAAATGAGAAAAAAGTTCATTGGGTGGCATGGAAAAAATGGGAAAATCTAAAGCAAAAGTGGGTTTAAGATTTAGGGATTTTGAAGTTTTAATCTAGCCTTGTTAGCTAAACAAGGGTGGAGAATCATTCATAATCCTAACTCTCTCATGGCCCAATTTTTGAAAGCCAAATATTTTCCCCAAACTGATTTTTTTAATATCAAGTTAGGGGCAAGACTTTCTATAATCTGGAGGGGTATCTATGCAGCAAGGCAACTAATTGAGGAAGGATCTATGTGGAGATTAGGCAATGGTCGAGAGATCAAAATCTGGAAAAGTAGATGGATTCCTAGACCTATTACATTTAAAATTCAATCCCCTATTTGACACCTATCTAAGGATTCTAGAGTCTGTAAGCTTATTGATTGGGAGAATAAACAGTGAAAGATGGATATTCTGGAAGCAACTTTCCAGGAAGGGGAGAGAAAAATTATTGCTATGATGCCTATAAGTATGCATGAAGTGAAGGATAAGCTCATAGGGACTAAGACAGGTTTATTCACTGTCAAAAGTTCTTATCATAAACAATTAGAGTTCCTTGAAAATGTGAAGGGGCAACCTTCCAGGAATAGAGTGAAAAAAAAAGGATTGGATGAAACTTTGGGCATTACCAATCCAGGGCAATACTAAGACCTTATAGGGAATAATCATTTGGCGATAACCACCGTCGGTTATCATTTCGAATTCATATCCTTCGTGATACCTAAACATTAGGGGAAGATAACTCCTCTTGCCTGGGATAACTCCTATTTGAAAGAATTATTCTAATCCAGGTGCAGTTAGAATTGTCAATATTTATCTCCGGTCTTTCGAATTCCCATTCATGTGCAATTAGAGATGTGGGCTTTTAAGCCTTGGCCTTAAGTTCCAAGAGGTTGAGCCCATCAAAGGCTAACTTGTTAGCTATAGGCTGGGCTTCTAGTTGGCATAAATATACTTTCCAATTACCAATAGTTATACTATGTTGTTAGAGTACCTAGGATACAGTTAGCCTTGTTGGGATTAAGAGATGAGATGAGATGAGTTGAGATAAGTTCTTTTTTTTTTTTTAAAGAAATACAATTTCATTCAACTTCAAGATAGCAAATGACGGATACAAGGAGGAGTATCCTCCAACACAATTCTCTCCTCAGAGAGTTTAATTGCTTCGTTAGCTAACACATGAGCTAAGCAACATCATTAACATTCCTAGGAACATGATTCACAGTCCAGAACTAGAACTGCCCAAGCATCTCCTCTGTGTCTTGAAGGATTAATCCCAATGAGCTCCAATTTTTTGCACTACCATTGATCCCTTTAACAACATTCAACGCACTGCCTTCGTGGATAATCGAATTCAGTTTAAGTTGCCAGCTCAATATCACTGCTTTCATGACAACAATTGATTTTGCCAAGAAAGCATCAGGAAAAGCATGCCTTTAGGACATCATAGATGCTAGCACCCTCCCACTCCAATCTCTAACCACTACTCCTATTCCGACTCGACAATTGATTGAGTCCACCGCCGCATCCCAATGAACTTTAACATTGTTATTTGGTGGAGGATTCCATTGCTGTTGAGTGGGAATATTTCAAGTCCTTTGTTGTTCCGTCTAGAAGTTAGCTTTTCTGAAATCCATAGCCAACTGACTCGTTGTCTTTGAAATAACATTAGGAGCGTTGAATTTATTCTCGAACACAAAAACATTCCGTCTCTTCCAAATCTGATACACAGTGGCAGTGAAGATCCCAATTTCATCCTCTGTTAGTACCTTGAGCATATGAGAGACTAATTCTTTAAAATAGGAGTACTGGTTATTCCTTTTTTGCGACTTCCTCATACTAGTGCTCCAAACGTCTTGAGCAGGCCACATGTCCATAGCACATAAATTACAGATTTTGACTCAAGCATGCACATTGGACAAAGAGAGGAGTCCTTGATCTTCCTGCTGTACAAATTTAGGTTAGCCGGCAAAGATTCATGCACAACACGCCATAGCAGCATCTTGCTAGCATTTGGAGATTTAATCTTCCATATCTAATTCCAAATGTCTGTCATCCGATTATTAATGGAACTCTGACCATGAGCATCTTGCTTCAGTTGACATAATAAATTGTATGCACTTTTAATCGTAAACTTCCCATATTTAGTTCCTCTCCAAATCAATTGGTCAAATTTGCCACAACAACTTATCGGGATCTTGCATATGATTGAGGCCTCTTCCTCTGCAAGTAAATCAAAACGCAATCTTGTATCCATGAACACATACCTACATCAATCAGATCACTTACTTTGCCACTTTTGTAACTTTCACTTAGAAGGGACTGCACTTGGAAAGAAGATGGTTAAGGGATCCACTTATCCTTTCCAATAATTACAAATTTTCCCCCTATCCTCTAAAAAAGTCATTCCTTCAGTACCTTTTTTTATTCCAAAAAACTCCTCCATATAAATGAGGCGTGCTGCCTATTTTGTTGTGAAAAAATCTATTATATTGTAATATTTAGTTTTAAGGACTTTAGCAACCAAGGATTGGGGATTATGAATGAGGTGCCATCCTTGCTTAGCTAATAATGCAGTGTTGAAGAGCTCGAAGTCTCTATAACCAAGTCCTCTAATAGATTTCGATTTTCCCAGTAAGGACCATGGTAGCCACTATGTCTTCGTCTTATCTCCCTTAATTTCCCACCAAAATCCTTTCATCAGCTTGTTAATAGCTTGTAGGATCACTTTAGGAAGTTTAAAAATACTCATGCAATAAGTTGGAGCCACTTGCACGATAGATTTGAGTAGAACTTCTTTTCCAAGTTGCGAGATAAACTTTACTTTCCAATTGTTCATTCTACTTCTTATCGTGTCTAACACTGGTTTGAAAGCAACCAATTTATTTCTTCCCATGTAGACAAGTAAGCTTAGATATTTCTCAAACGATTTTGCTTCCCTGACTTGAGCAACATGAAGGATTGCATCCTTAACCTCCTGGTTGGTATTTTGGCTAAAATATATTGTTTTCTTATCCATATTCATCCTTTGGCCCGAAGCTTGTTCAATGGACCGCGGGATATTGGATAATCTCCCCCACTCCAGCACATTCGCCTTGCAGAAAATTAAACTATCGTTTGTAAAAAATAAATAATTAATCAACAAGCTTCCTTGTGCAAATGGGGATCCAAAAATTAGTCCCTTTGTCTCGGCTTTATCCATCATATTTCCAAGCACTTATGAGCAAAGAATGAAGAGGTAGGGGAAGAGAGAGTCCATTTGTCTCAAACCTCTAGTCGATATAATCTGAGCTTGAGGTACTCTGTTGATTAGCAGTGAGTATTTCACAGTTTGGAGACATTGCATGGTGAGATCTATCCATGTATCGCAAAATCCCAACTTTCTTAGGACCATTTCCAGGAAGCTCCATTCAATACGATCATAGGCCTTACTCATGTGTACTTTCAAAGCCATATAGCCTTCTTTCTTCATGTTGACTCGATATTTTATGGAGTGCATCACTTCATAGGCCACAATTATGTTGTCTGAGATTAAACGCCCTGGAACAAATGCACTTTGAGCTAGAGATATAAGAAATAACAAAAAAAAGATTTTAACCTATTAGCCATCACTTTCGAAACAAGTTTATAAAGGACATTACAAAGGCTAATGGGTCTAAACTCTAAACAGACTCAGGATTCTTATTCTTAGGAATTAAGAAAATAAAAGCATCATTAATCTCATTGAAACCCCTCTTGGAATAAAGAATCTCTTTAACAGCAGCACAAGTTGCATCTCGCTGTCTCCAATAGCATCATAGTTGTCTTGGTAAAATCCCGCGGAAAGAATCTCTTTTGAAGCAGTTCATTCATCTCGCTACCACCTCTTCAATACCCCTTAGGTTAGAGGTTGTGAAAAGATATTGATAAGATCTTTGAATGTGCCGCTTATCTCTTCCATTTTGTTGACTCTCTCACCCCTTTCATTCAATATCCTCTTTATGGTATTATGCTTTCTACACTGAGAGGCACATTTATGGAAATAGGAAGTATTCTTATCCCCTCCCTTCAACCAAAGCTGCTTCGAATGTTGCCTCCACTTTGTCTCTTCATCAACTAGCAAATCATCTACTTGGTTCTGCAACTCTTTGATAGTGTCATAAAATTCTCCTTGGTTCAGTCTTTGCAATTCTTGTACCACATTGGACTTAAGCTGAATTGTTTTCTTGTGGTTTACAACATTTTTCCGATTTCAGATCTGTAGTCTTTCTTGACACCTCTCCAGACCCGCTTTAAAGAACTTCAAGGAACTGCTACATCCCCCTAGATTCAACCATGCATTCTCAGTAATTGATCAGCACTCCTGCTTAGCTGACCAGGAAACTTCGTATCAAAACAACTTTTGAGCATTATGACATACATCCTCAAAATTCTCACATGAAATCAGCAAGGCATTGTGATTGGGTAAAACTGGGAGGACTTGCCCTTTGTAATTATTGTAAAGCGATGAGAGTAGATCACTCCCAAAGGCTCTGTCTAGATGTTCCTTTTGTAAAACTTCTTCCATCCCGTTTATTACTCCAAGTGAACTTCAAACCGGTGAATCCCATATCATTTAAACCGCAATCTTCTAGCACCATTCTAAACCTATCCATTTGAGCAAACGATCTATTAGGTTTACCATACTTCTCATCTAAAGTGAGGATTTCATTAAAATCTCCCATGATCAACCATGGTGAAGGTTTCTCAGGTTTTAACATTCTCAAAAGCTGCCAGCTTTCCTTCCTGTTTTTCGTTATTGAATTTCCATAAAAGCCAGAAATGACCCACGAAGATAAGTTAGTATCATTCCTGATCTTCAAGGAAATATGGCTTCTTGAGTATGTTAATAGCTTTGCTTTAACGTCTTCCTTCCAAAGCATCCCAAGTCCACCGCTCTTACCCACATAATCTACTACAAAGCTATTATCAAAGTTCAACTTTAATATCAATATCTCCACCTTATCATGATGAAGTTTAGTCTCAAAGAGGAAAACTACTCCCTGATTGATCGGGGGTTCCCAAGCCCCCAGCAATTCCAACATAGGAGCCTTATAGTGCTTGGCAGGGTTGCATAGTAGCCTTTGTCATATCCAAATCTTCTTCTTCATCAACCAGTTGTTTAGTTCTATTTACTAGCTCAAGAGTTTGATCACCAAGGTCTTTCCGTTTGGAAGCTCTGTTCATTGGGTCATGGTAATCCTCTTGTACACTAGGTGCTAGTGGGCTTCCTCTGGCTCGTTTCTTCCAAGTCTTCCGTTGGGCCGACCCTTTCTGTTACCCTGTTATTGATATTGGTATGGCCCTCAGAAATTGGCCATGTGTCCCTGATTGGCTTCTCTGATAAAGTTGACATTAGTTGGGTACGTGATTTTTGCATGGGGATCTTGATTGCCTTATTTAAAATGATCACATTAGAGTCCACCTTCTCAACCGAAATCAAGCAAACTGCTTGATTATTCAGACTCTCCACATTTTCAGGGCGATAATTATCCCCCAAGATCTCAGCCTTACCATTTGAATTTGGTTCCATAACATTTATTGGATATTTTACCTCGAGATACTCCTTTCCAAACAACTATGTTCGGCTCTGAGAGTGGCCGGGCTCCTCCCGTCGTTCTTTCTCCAGTAACCTAGCATGTGCATGATCTCTATTTACATGCTGGGAAATATTAGCAAACTTCTTAATGTTGGCTCTCAACCACATTTCATATTGCTGCTCAAGACCATCCACTACTACTGTTCCTTGATCCTTCTTTTCACAATGACCTGTGTTGTGTTTGAACAATCCACAACGATAGTAAAAATTTGGAAGCCTTTCATATTTGAAAGGTATCAAATATGGTGATGCTGCTAAACGGTCCGGCTGCTTTCTTTAAAAAGAGCAGCCCACCGATCATAATATGACACATCGAGATTGTTGGCTTTAAAATCAAGATTGTTTTTTCTTTGACAATGTGTATCTAAAATAAAGTCGGTTAGGGGATACTATTTATGTACAGTCTGACTTTGATTTGACAGACATGAGATTGATTAAAATTCGATCGTTGGTAGATAAAAAATAGTTAATAATAATCTGTTTATCCAGATTATGTCCTATTTAATTGATGTTTACACGTTTGAAGTTTGAACGAAGTTTTGATCACGTTGTTACTTGAATTAATCTGTTTTTACTTTTTATTTTAATTTCACATATTTTTAATAGTTTAATAAATCTAAAATTTATTATTGTATGACACGCTAACAAATTTCATTGAAATAAAAATGAAGGCAATAAAACCTAATACAAAATAAATATTACCAATGGATCCAGAGTAATTTTTAAGTTTTCATTAAAGTACCTTCGACTGTGTTTGAAGAATTTTTTTTCATTGTTATTACATCACAGATTATATATGTTTTTTTTTACTATATATATGATGTATAAATAATAAATAAAAGAATTTCTTTAATTTAATATATATTGTGTGATAAAAGAATGATAAATAAAATGACTTGGGTATGAATACAAAGGGACATTTACGGTTTCATTTGGATAGTAAGATGTGATTAAATGTATTTAGATAATAGTTGAATAAGATATTATTATAATATTATTATTTAAAAAATTTTAAAAAATCAATTATAAATTTAAAAAAGTTGAATTGTTTATTGTATTTATGTGAGAATCTTAAAAATTTATAATGATAAGATGAAATGAGTTGACAAAGTTTCTTGATTCAAACATGCCTAAGAGATGGTTTTAGATTGTGAATTAAAATGAGATGAGTCGAGATGACAGTTTAAAAAAATATTATTAGAATAATATCTTTCTTAGCATAAATGCAAGATTTCAATATTAGCTATATTTTTACATCATTATCTCAGCTTGTCATTCCTTTTAAATGTCTCAGCTTATCATTCACTAGCCTAATACTTATTTTTATGGTTAATAATTATATATTAAATAATATAATAATACTTTGATACTAAAAACTATATATAAATAATAAATAATATTAATTATATAATTAACTATATATAACTATATATATACATAATATATAGGAAATGGAAAATACATATAAATAAAAAAATGAAAAATATACAACTATAATGATATATGAGCATTATTGTTGCTTGTAACTTTTTTTTTAATAAGTAAAATATAGGTTTTATTAATGATAATGAAAGAGACATAGTTCGTGAATACGTGGAGCATACAAAAGAACAAATAATTACATTCTATGAGTTATAAAGAGTTACAAGAAGTCATGAACACAGTTCTCATTAAGTACAATAGTTGAAAACCACAATAGTTTTTAAAGTTTGCAAAATATATATTACTTGCATAATGATCTCTGTGACCAATATAAATTACACAAAAATACATTAGACCACAAATATGTTAATAAAAGTATATCATATCAAAGTCTTAAAAAAGGTACAACGGATTATATGTGATTTGAAGCACCCGCGACATTTGGGGCACCTGTGACACTTATGGTTTCTATGGTGGCACTTGAGCACTTGATCGTGAGTACACTAACTTAGACGATTAATGGAGGTTTGCTTAAGTCAAAGTTCCAAAGTATTTTTAGTAAATATATGTTTGAAATAGAGCTTACAATCTAATCAGTTTTTTTCCCCATATTTCAGGTGGGTTGTTAACTTGCGATGCTTTTGAAGGTTATTTAAAGGGAATGAGAAGTTGAGACAATAATGTAGAAATATAGCCAATATTGAAACCATGCATTTATGCTAAAAAAGATATTATTCTAATAATATTTTATTAAACTTTCATCTCGGCTCATCTTATTTTAATTCACAATCTAAATCACCTCTTAGGCCTGTTTAAATTGAGAAACTATCTCAACTTATTTCATCTCATCATTATAAATTTTTATGATTCTCACATAAAATAAAATAAACAATTAAATTTGTTTGAATTTACAATTTATTTATTTAAATTTTTAAATAATAATAATATTAAAAAATAATATTATAATAATATCTTATTCAACTGTTATCTAGACACATTTCATCACATCTCACTATCCAAACAAAACTGTAAATATCCCTTTGTATTCATACACAAGTCATTTTATTTATCATTCTTTTATCACACAATACATCACATTTGATTTTTTTATTAAATTAAAGAAATTATTTTATTTATTATTTATACACCATATATTTATTTAAAAAAAGAAAAAATCTATAATCTGTAATGTAGTAACGATGAAAAGAAAATCTTCATACACATCCGACAGTATTTTAACCTTTCAGAGAATAAAAATTTAAAAATTACTCTCAGTCAATTAGTAATTTTTATTTTGTATTAAGTTTTGTTGCCTTCATTTTTATTTTTATTATCTTCAATGAAATTTGTTAGCGTGTCATACGGTAATAAATAGTAGATTCAAAATATGTGAAATTAATTCAAGTAACAACGTGACCAAAACTTCATTCAAACTTCAAACGTGTAAACATCAATTAAATAGGACATAATCCGGATAAACAGATTATTATTAATTATTTTTTACTTGTCATTGGGTCGAATTTGAATCAATCTCATGTATGTCAAATTAGAGTCAACTGTGCACAAACAATATCTCATGGCCGACTTTATTTTAGAGACAACTTATCAAAGAAAAAACAATCTCCACTTTGAAGCCAACAATCTTGACGTGGCATATTATGATTGGTGGGCTGTTCTTTTTTTAAAGAAAGCAGCTTGACCGATCTCCAGAATTCCTCGTCCAATATTTAGATCCCCCAAAAGTGAGGAATCTTCCTCTTGCAAGAGGCTTAGTTATATCAATTAGCACTTTGATCCGTAGGAATTCCCCCCAACAGATGCCGCTACTGTCTGTATCCACATGTGTCAATTTCCCCAGCGACATCCCAACGTCAAACCCCATTTTGTAATTCATCCCAGCAAATGGGAGGTCGTGACATTGCATCCAAAATTCTTTCTTCCTGAAATTGCACTTCTTTAATAGACTTGTAACCTTTGCAATTCTACATGCCGAGAAGATTCTTATCAAAGGCCCACGATCTGCCTTTCAAGATTATTTTCTTCTCTTCAATCTTCTTTAACTCCAAAAGGAATATGTTGCCACCCACTTCTTTGACAATTGCCTTCCCTTCCACTTGCCATACCCCCATCATGGTGTTCTTTAAAGCACCTCTCTCAATCAAAAACCATGTTGAATACTATGCAAAGTTTACTCTTGTCTATTGATAGAGGATCTCATCTTCCCCCATAGCTACCTCTTGTTTCTCATCTTCCATTAGCCTTAATCCTTCACATAGGAGAGACAAGTCCCTCCCCATCTTTTCCGCCTCCATAGACCAGAGTCCAAGAGAATACACTAAGTTTACAAGGAAACCTAAAGAGAAACCTTCTCTACTTGGGAAAGAAAGATTACTTGAGATGAGTTCTGAAAATTGAGTAAAATATTATTGAAATATTAATTTTTTAATATTATTATTTTTTTGAAATTTGAAAATGTTGAATTAAGATTTGAAATAATTGAATTATTTATTATATTTTGTGTGAGAATTTAAAAAAGTATAATAATAAAATTAAGAAGAGTTGACTCTCAATCTATACTGACCATAATTATAACTACTAATAACATTTTAATTATTTTTAGGGAAAAGAGAAATAATGTTTCTAATACCTTAAATGTTTAAATTCTTAAGACTATAAAATTCCAAATAATATGTTTTTCTTATTATCAAAATTGAACCGCTAATAAAAAAAACTATGAACTCGTTCAATAAATAAGTGAATTATTCATTAAAATAAAATATAGTTTTATGGCAAGTTCAAACTTGACTTCTATTCAAGTAAAATCTGAATAAAGGACTCGAACCATCTAATATTAATAAATAAATATGACCATAGTCAAATTAGTTATGCATCATAATTCTTAAGGAACTTTTCTCTCCTTATTTTTTTTGTCATCCTGTGTGATTTTTGGCATTCTCTCCCGTGCTCCAGCTCTTTCCAAGGGTGGAGGAGGGTCGGAGTTTTGGCTCCGACCACCGCCTCCCATATTTTCCTCTCTTTCCTATCTAGTTTTTACTATGTTTCATAGTTTTTCTCCTTTTTCCTCTTCCTTAGTGTCGATCTCTACAGCCTATCTACTGCTTAATGGCACCTCCGTCTACCACGCATGGCCTCTATAGCCTCTCTAGCCGTCAATCTCCATGCTAATGTAAGAAAATTATGATTGGGCTCAGTACATAGGCCGCACGTGAAGCCGAAAATTGCACATCTCCCGCACGTAACCGCGGCCTAGAGTGGTTTTTCAAGCCTTGCACGGTTCCATTGTCATCGAACGCCTCAGAACCTTCAGATCTGATCGTCCACTCTTCTCTCCAGGCAAAGCACACACGCCGCCACCACCCATTACTAGAAATTCGACTCAAACACCAGTTGCTACCCAATATTATTGTTTTCCCTAATTCATGATCTTGAACGAGGGATCGTAGACCTCTTTCCATCAAATACCTCAAAATAAAAAGTGAGTGCACTCGCCATTAAAACACTCACTACAACGCGAATGATGAAATCATCTCCCTTTTACATTTTCTTATAAGACTTAGATATGGATTAAGAATTTAGTCTCAAATAAATTTATTTATTTATCACCTATATTATTATTTATTGCTTTAGAATGATTGTTGGAAAATTCTACTCCCTCCTTGTCTATTATTTTTAAATTAATGAAATTAATTTATTAAAAAAAAACAAAAACAAAAGAAAAGTGTTGTTATACATCTCGAAGTCATTCGACATGACCCATTCAACCAACATTTCACAATCTGACAAACAGCCCCTCATATTATAATCTGAATAGTTAGATTCGGATCCATTCCTTTTTAAACACAATCTGGACTTAATTGGATGATGAGACAAAGACATCGACAATACATTGTATCAACATGCGTTTCTGCAACAACCACGTTGAAACTCACGATACGATGAATGAATGACGTCATTGTTATTTTTTATTTTTTCCTCTCCTGATGCCATGCTTTGCTTTTGAAGTACTAGAGTCTACTTTAGATTTTATCAATTAATTATTAAATGTGTCCTCCTTTATTAAAACATGCAGGATGGTTATGAGATTTAAAGTTTGTTTAGAATAATAGTAGATAGAAACTTTAAATATATAATTTTTTTTATAATAGTGTAAGTTTCATAAAATAAAAAAGTAACATTTTATTGTGTAGATTGAGGTTTTTTTAAAGGATTTGCATAAAAATTGTGTATTTAAAATTTGTATATATCATTTCTCTTATTAATTTATATTCTATATATAAATATTTTGTAGAGTATGTAAAAAGAATTTAAAAATTAAGTAATTTGATCTAATTCGTCGTATTATAAAATTATTTTATTATAAAATATAATTAAAGAATTATAAAAAAAATATTAATTTATAAATCTATTTTTATATGATTTTTTTATAACTATAGCATTTTTGCACTGTAAAAAGGTCTTCACATTGCCTTTAATCAAATACTTTAAACAATATTAAATATGTAAATATCGTATAGTCATTTTAAAATAAATAAATAAATATAAAATTTATATAAAAAATAATTAATTTTTAATTATAAACTCTATATTTTTTAAAAAAATGACTGTACGACACTTACATATTCTATAATTATTCGTAACAATAATCATTTAGACCAAGTTTATAAAAAGGAAATCTGCA
Source organism: Platycarya strobilacea (assembly GCA_036898215.1). Lineage (NCBI taxonomy): Eukaryota > Viridiplantae > Streptophyta > Magnoliopsida > Fagales > Juglandaceae > Platycarya > Platycarya strobilacea. Next base: position 28,808,969 of record CM072547.1, read on the forward strand.
CTAATCCACTAGACATTTTCATAATTTCCTTGGCGAGTCATCATCACACATCGTTGTGCCATGAATAGAAGTGTCAACAAAATTAGAAAATGGAAAAACCAATCTGAACCATTCATGAGGGTTTTAGACCAGTCGGACTCAGGACCAGTTCTCTTAATTGCAGTGACTATGGCAAGTATATGGTATAGACGAAATAGAAGGGTGTTCCAAGGCAAATTTGACAACTCAAAGATGGTACTCAAACGGGCAGAAAGCATGCTTGAGATATTTCTGGAAGCAGACCAGAAAAACAGACCACTTCATCATAGAAATGAAGCTCTCAGTAGACATGTCAAATGGCAGCCACCCCATGATAATCAGACAAAGATGAAAGATCAATTACGATGCAACTCTTGACAATTCAACAAAGCATCTCGAAAGAGGGATTATAACAAGGAATTCAGCAGGAGAAGTAATGTTTTACTTAATGTATTAGTAAAACTTTTATTGGGGACAGTGAAATGACTGAGACACTTGGTTTGTGGAAGGCCATGGAAATAGCTGAGGAACTACATGTTCATGAAGCTGTGTTCGAAGGAGATGCTCAGGCAATCACGAAAGTCATAGAGAGTCAAGTAGCATATGATGGAGAGACTAGCCAGCTTGTGCAGGATATCAAAGAAGTCCTCTCTCATAGACCAACATGGAATATTACTAGTGTATAGAGAAGCAAATATTGTAACTCACAAATTAGCTTAAAAGGCCGTGAAACAGCTCACTGAACAGCACTGGATAGAAGAAGCACCACAAGAGGTGTTGGATATGATAGAGGCTAAAAAACAATGTAATGAGCGCAGAACAAATGTTTATCAATGAAATGAAATTCAAGTTGTTTAAAAAAAAAAAATTACAAAATTGGTTGATTCCAGTCCAGTTTCAGTCTTACAATTTTTAGAATCGGATCGGTTCAATATATATATATATATTATATATATAATATTTTTAATTAATTTTTAATACTTTATATAATTTTTATATTATATATAGTCTTTTAATATATAATATTCTTTATCTCATATATAATTTTAATATACAATATACATAATATAAATTATAATTAAGCACAAGATAATGTTATTATAATTTATAGATTTATAACAATTTTTGTTTTATAGCCATTTTTTAATAGTAGGTTTTTTAACATAATAGATTTTTTTATAAAGAAGATTTTTGTAATAGTAACAGATTTTTAATAAAACAGACTTTTTTAAAAAAAAATTATTTTTTTTAACAAAATTTTTATGATAATATTACATTTTATTAAAATTGAAAAATCGAACTGAATCAAATCGAAATCAATAAAACTGAAAGTACCAGGTTAGAGAGTAACAATGTGTAATTGGTTTTTAAAATTATAAAATCGATGCATACTAGTCTAATCTAATCTTAAATCTTTGTTCAAATTAGATCAAATCAAATTAATTATACTCCTAGCCATGAGCCACATTTGTTTATTGCATTCTCGACTTCCTTTGATTAGATCTTAGAGTACTAGTTATTTTTGCTTGTCATCAGCTTGTTTTCTAGCACTCATCTTTTTTTTTTCAATATCTCAACATTTTCTCCTTTCAATTGGAACAAAAAAATTGTTAGTAAAGAAGATAAAAAGAAGCCAAAATATCTCAAGTTCAGCCAATCAATAGTCATTATTAGGAGACAAGTGAAGAAAAAATAAAGGAAGGAGACAAGACGAAAAAAAAAACAAGAGTAGGGAGTCAGAGAAAAAAAAATAGAGAATTGACTTCAAAATTTGAGAAATGAAACAAAAGCAAGTTACGTACACAAAAAAAGAAGTGATATAAAGCTGAACTTCTGACCAGCCATTCCAACCCATATTTCGACTTTCTAACGACTGGTACGCTATTATTGCTTTCTTAAATGAATGAGTAAAGCTAATGGGAATGCAAACTGGCGTCGTGGTGCCATGCAAATCATGACACATTGCCACTCTAACTCTGTATTCTTTTACTAGTCTCCTTGAAAAGAAAAGAGTAGTGGGAACGCAAGAGGCACGTGTTCATTTGGGAATATAATTTCTCTCACCCCTTTTTCTGTTTTTTTGAGAGATTCTCTCACCTTTTGAAGTGTTCGATGGGCGTGTGATCCAGATATTTAGACAAATTTTAGAATATATACCTGTTTTATGTTTATAAGAATCGACAGTGCATCAGTTATTTTTTTAAATCAATATTTTTGATTCGGTAAATCTATGGGGGCTCCGTGGTTGGGCCCATTTTGCCCCCATAGAATTTTTTAATTAAAAAAAATTAAAAAATAATTTTTTTCATCTATATATATTCTTTTATTATTTTTATAAAAAACAATGAATTATTAAAAATTATAAAAAAAATTTGCATTATGAGAAGACAAAGGGCTCTCAAAATCACAGAAACTCATAGTATTACCCTTTTTGATTTTATCAATTTTGATAATTCGATCCAATCTTTCAATTGTTAATGTATATTAAATTTCTAATCTATTATAATTATATATATTAATAACAAAATAATAAACACACAAGAATTCTCACAACATATTTTAGAAATATATTTTAAATAAAAAATATGATGAGAATGACACCTTTAAAGAAATAAATGGTAGGCAGGTCGTGCACAAAATAAATAAGCCTATGACACCTTTAAACAAGGGAAATGATAATTGTTTCATTTAAGAATATTGTGAAATTTTTTATTTTTTTAAAAATATTTAAGAGTGTCTAAAAATTGATGTAAAAATAAATTAAAAAAAATACAAAAATAAAAACACTAAATGAACATAAAAGGTGAATTCTTTATTGACTCTAACATCTCCCCTTTAAACAAATAGCTGGTAGGCAAGTCGTGCATCTCAGCCACAACAAAGGAGCAGGAGTCAAGATGCATGCCCATTACAACAATTGTAGAATAACTTTTAGAATAGTACAGTAGATAAAGTTAGAATTTCCTCAAATTAATGTAATCAACAAATATTCTTTTATTCCTTTATATTTGTGTATAAATGTAGTCGAAATCACTCAATGAAAATTAGAGAAGCTTTCATATGTTACCTCTCTAGTAACACTAGTTCTAGATCAAATCAATTGAAAATTGGACCGAATCAATCCGTCCAATTCTATTTTAGCTGATTTTCTATTCTTCAATTTATTTTTACACCCTACCTACTAAAAGAATCTTCTTATCCGCGTGTCAATTCCTCCTAAGAAAAGCTAAATTTTAAAAAAAAAAAATCCTCTAATCAATGCGACTTTCAAATTCTATGAAAAGTTGACTTTAGGGGGATTTTCCCTTTTCGATTAAAACAAAAAGCAGTGATATGATAATAGTGGAGAAGTTTTACGCAATTCTTAATTTTTTTTAAATATTATATTTTTTTAATTTTTTTTTTAATTTTTTGAGTTTATTATTTTTAAATTAAGTAATATTTCTTTTATTCATTATTTATATATTAAATATTTAATAAAAAAATTAAAAAAAAAAATGATGTGTGAAGGAGTTTAAAACTTGTAGAGAATTTTCCGATAACAGCCGGACCACAACTCATTCATATAATACTTATTTTAAAATGAAAGCACATCATTCAATGTAAAAGTTAAAATGAATTAAAAAATAAAATTTTATTTACTAATTGTGAAAAAGTTGTATGAGGAATTATAGAACGCTAGCTTCTTAACAAAATTTTATAAAATAAATAAATTGATGTGAGTAAATTTAGATCTCGCTTGGTTGTTGAGGTAGGTTTAGTTTTTTAATGAATAATAGTGAATTAAAATGTTAAAGTAAATTTTGTGGGACTTATTTAAAATAAATATAAATATATTTAGATGTTAAGATAAGTTTAATATATTTATGAGAAATTAGAAAAAAATTATAAGTCTCATATATAAAAAGATATTGAGTTAAAAAATATTATAAGTTTTATATATAAAATTTTTTAAATTAAAATGAGTTTAATAGTTAAAAACTATATATTTAAATATAAAATCTAATTTGAAATTAGAATTAATTCAAATTACAAATGAGGCTTTAAATTTGGTACGAAGAATCTTTTGCCTTGTTTAGATTTTTTAAATTTAAAATTAAAAAAAATATTATTTTTTATAATTATTATTATTTTAAAATTTAAACAAATTATAATTAATTTTAAAAAAATTAAATTAAAATTTAAAAATATAATAATAAATATAAAAAGAATAATTCCGAATCCAAAATACGCCTAAATGAGTCAAGCTAACGGGAATGCAAGCGGTCAACGTGTGGCCCTGCAGCTCATGATTGATGACACATAGACACTAACCTTTTGTAAATATTCCTATCTCCTTGAAAAAGCAAAGGCTAGTGTGAACGCACGTGTTCATTTGGGAATATAAATATAAATATATTATATTTATAATAATCAATATAAAAAAAAGTTCTTGACTATTTTGATATTTGTAGGGATTATAGAATTCTCACATTATTATTATTTATAAATTATTCTATTAATATTATTTATAATTAATCTAATCATTCTGATAAAAAAAAATTGTAATATATTTTTCTAGAACTCAACATAAATATATAAGTAGTACCACAATTTTAAATCTTGTACTGTACTAATCATTATGATCGAAATATGTCGTACTAATCGATTCTCAGATACATATTTTATAGGCATATCATTTCAACTAAAATATCGATTATACTGGATTATATCGGCTATTTTGAAGAATATTTTGGTCTGTACTGCTTGTATCGGATTTTTCGATTTCGACTTTTTTAATTTTAATTTTTTAATTTTTTGTTAATTTTAATTTTAATTTTAATTTTAATTTTAATTTTAATTTATACTAGACTAATTATGTTTAAATATGTTTATATATAATTATTCATGTATTGACTATTATTTTAAAATATAATTTATATATGTATTTATATATATTTTATATAAACTATTTTAAAATAGTATAAAAAATGATATTAATATTAGAATATTTTATTTTAATACTTTAATTAATACACTCGTCAATAAGATATTCAAATAAAAGTGGCCAGGTAAAGATCAACGTCAAACTAAAAAGGCTTTGAATTGAATGAATTAGAAACAGTGAAAAATGGGGTCAAATTCAAGAAAATGAAAGTGATAGGACGAGTGGGAACGCGAGAATGGGGCTGCTATTGGTCTGGTCAACATCGTCAACAATAATACATCCATTGATCCAAACAAACAAACAAACAAAGCAGCAAGCGAAGCCTCACCCTCTCTTTCGCTATTTAAACAGCACACCCACCTGCGTTTCAGCGTACCAAACTCAGCTACACCTACAACCTTTTCCACTCTCAAAATTGCTGTCTCTCTCTCTCTCTCTCTGCAAAAACATCCGCTATTCTTAGATCAGGAGTATGGAAGGAGAGAGAGTGATGGGAGGTGCAAGGAGGAGATCAGAGTTGATGAGCAATAACGGTAATGGGAGTTTTTGTCGGAGGTTTACGGGCCGCCCGATCCCGAAGCGGGGACAGGTGAAGGTGGCTGTCGTGCTTGGTCTCGTTCACACTGTCTCTTCTATCTTCTCGCTCAGTGGCGCGCGTACCAGTAGCCGACGTGGCGGTGCTCAGATTTCTTGACTCAGGTGGCTAGCACAGTCAGTTTTGAGTCCTTTCCGGATACACGCAGATCATGGGAGGAAGAAGATGCACAGTACCGGACTAGAAAGTTTTCTAATGTATTTTTGGTAGATTTTAAGGAATTTAGTTCTAATTTCTGGTTTCTTAGATTTTCTTTTTCTCCCTTTTAAGTTTTTTGGGAAGGTAGTGTTATTTGGTATATATTGTAAGATCTCTTCTCTCAAGATTTGCAAATCAATCCTTGCGGAATTTACCCATAATTTTCTCCATTCTTATCATATCTCACAAATTTACAATCTTTGTTTTTATTTTATTTTATTAATTATTTATTTATTTTGTCTTTTTCTTTTATATGTCCCGTAGCTAGTACTTAAAAAGAGTTGTCAAAAAAGGGGTAGAGATATATAAACCATAAATGAGGTGAAATATATTTAACCATTCAAATAAAGAGTACTAAATGATCCAACAATCGGAATGGGTATGATTCTAGGAATTTCCTCACTCTTGCAAGTATCTCATCACTCCTCTTGACAACTTTACCATCTTGTTGGTTTTCTTTCTATATATGCAATCCATACAACCACAAAAATCTCATGCGGAGTATTAATATCATAATGCAGAATTCATAGATTATTTTCAAAAATAGAATCTTAAGTTAGTTTATATAAACCATTAATCAAGGTTTTAGAGCATACAAATGTTGTCTTCTACTCCTCTCTCTTTTTTCTCTCTCTCTGGGAAAGGGATGGTGGTTCTAGTTTTTTCACCGTGGTGTTAGTCTTTCTGTTTCTAGTTTTACACGCTATTTTTTCGTGCATTTCTAGTGCTCTTTCTTGTGGTTATGGATCAGTTAGAGAAATTATGAGGTAAACTTCATCTATGGGGAAGAGGAAAATGTGGCTATAGCGTTGGAGGCTCTGCTATGGATGCTGTCCAACATAAAAGTACCCTGTCTTGTGGGTAGAATTTGGACTGATTGAGTTCTTACCCAGTCAATGGTGGCTTCTGCAATGTTAAAAGTGTGGCAATTGAATAAACAGGCTGACTTCAATAAAATTGGTTCCAATACTTTTGTCATATCCTTTGGAACTCATGCTGACTAACAGTGAATTATGGAGGGCCCCCATAGTTCTTTGATAATTCTCTTTTTTGATTAATGAATGTGATGCTTTTATTCAACTAAGCAAGTTGAACTTGGACTAGGTTGCTTTGTGGATGCACTTATGCAACCTTCCTTTTGCTGAAATGATTAAGGAATATGGTGAGAGAATTGGCAATTTGTTAGCCATAGTGGAGGAAATTGAGGTTGATGAAGATGATGTGGGTTGGGGGAGTTTCCTCAGCTCAAAGTCTTAATTGATCTAAAGAAACCTATTGCTAGGGGATGGACTGTGATGATTAGAGATACCAAATATTAGATTTCGATCCAATATGAGAGGCTCCCATGACTTTGTTTCGCATGTGGTTGTATCTTTCATGAGAACAATGGTTGTCCTCTGCAGGTTCACCAGCAGTCTCAGAGGGGCAATTCAGTTTATAGCTGAGGGCAAGTGGTCCGAGTCATCACAGAACAGAGTCTGAGGGGGATACTTTTAGAACCACCGTGTTAAAAGCCTGAATATGGTTGTAGAGATTTGTGTTGGGCATACGAGACATTTACAGGTGAGTTATTCGAAAGTGGTAACTACTATTTCAAATAGCAATAATTCAGGCGTGAGTCTCGACAAAGAGGCGTGTCCGTTATCTCTAAATGCCACCAATCAGAAAGCTTGGAAAGAAGGTAACCGCTCTAAAGATGTCACTGATCAGAAGGAGAAAGTCTCGAGGGATGTTGACGGTTAATACCATTAATGACAAGTAGTATTTGAATGTTGTAAAAGGGAGGGAACCAAAAGTGATGGGCTTTTCGCTTACTGGGCTAGTGAATCTAAATAGTGAAGCCTATCAACCTTCTAAATAGACCCTTGTAATGTCTTGCAATCCCCTAGTAGTCTGAAGGCACGAAAGGGTAGAAAGTGTAAGGTACGTTTTCTACCCTCTGAATCAAGTAAAAACCTTGTGGTATGTCCTACTTATCCTTTGTCTAGTTCTACTTGAATTAAACAGGGTATTGAAATAGTGAATGCTAAGACTCAATTGTTACATATGCAAAAGAAAACAAAACACATTAGTAATCTTAGCAATGTTACTAATTGTGTTTTAGCAAATGTTCCTACTACTCCTAGTACCACTGATGCTCTATCGGCAGTGACTGGTTGCCAGCCTTGTCGGAAGCCATGAATCCCTTAAGTTGGAGTTCTTGTGGGGTTGGAAACCTAACGGGAGTTCGAGTTTATTATGACTTGGTTCGAAGGGAAGATTCCGATATTTCGTTTCTATAAGAAACTCGATTAAGTATTGCTTGAATGGAAATACTAAAGTATATTTTAGGCTACTCTAATTGTTTGCAATGAGTAATGATGGCTAAGGGGGAGGATTAGCTTTGTCATGGAAAGCCACTTTGCCTTTACAGATTCTTCACTATTCAAAGCATCATATATATACTGAGATCAAAGAAAGATGTGGGGATAAAGAAGCTTGGTTCTTCACTAAAACATATGGCCACCTAGAAACCAGTAAAAGGCATGCTATCGGGTCTCTATTCGAAGTTTGAGTGTGGTAGTGAAAAAAAGGGGGAGGACGAGATTAGAAAAGCAAATGGATGACTTCAAATATGTTCTTCATGATTATGCCCTATCTGATTTAGACTATAATGGCCCTCTTTTTACTTGGTGGAATGGATGAGGTAATGTACAGAGTATATTTGAAAGACTTAAGAAGTGTTTAGCAACTTGGGAATGGAGAACTATTTTCCATTAATGTCAGTACATCATGTATTAGTTGCTTACTCTGATCACTTGGCCATCTCACTCAAGAAATAGGTCTCACAGCATACCACCAAGGATCACAAGCTATTCAGGTTTGAATCCATGTAGACTTCTTCAAATGAGTGTCAACAAGTAATTGAGAGTGCTTGGCTATTGAATAGGGGTGTAAAAAGACCGAACCGGTTGTCCCAGACCGGGACCAGACCGGACCGGTTGAAGTTCGGTCCAGTCCGGTCCAAAAAATATATGGACTGAAAAATTCCGATCCGGTCCCGGTCCAGGGAGTTCATCCCCCTGAACCGGACCGGACCGGACCGAATCCCTATTTTTTTTTTAAAAAATATATGTATATATAAATAATAATATATAAATTTTAATATTAATATTAACATATAAATAATAAGTGTATTATTATTATTTAATATATTATTACTAATTTATTATTATTTACTAACATATAAATATATAATATACTAATATAAGTTGTAATAATGTTATTACTTATTAGTTATAGTTTATTAACATATACTAATGTAATAACATTATTAGACTATTAGATTATTAGTTATAGTTTACTAATATACTTAATATTTAATATTAGCTAATATATTAATAGATAATATATACTCTTATATATTAATATATAAATAATAAGTGTATTATTATTATTTAATATATTATTAATAATTTATCACTATTTACTAACATATAAATCTATAATATACTAATGTAAATTGTAATAATGTTATTACTTATTAGTTATAGTTTATTAACATATACTAATGTGAAAGTGTTATTAGACTATTAGACTATTAGTTATAATTTACTAACATACTTAATATATAATATATACTTTTATAATATTAACATATTATAATTTATAGTAATTAAATTTGGACCAAAAAAATATTTGATTATTGTAGAATTATATGTTAAATTTAGCTCATTAAATCATATGGGGCACTCCTGGACCGCCCCTGGACCGAATTGGACCGGACCGGTATGGATCGAACTCCTGTTCGGTCCGGTCCAGGGTGAGAGAATTCTTGGACCGAATGAAATCGGTCCACAAATTTCCCGGACCGGACCGGACCGAACCGGACCATTTACACCCCTACTATTGAATTCTGGTGTGCAGGATCCCAACTTATTGATGAAGAAGATTCAGGCATGCAATGAAAAGCTTCCACTGTGGAATAGCATATCATTTGGTAATGTTAAGAAGCAGATAGAAAAATCCGGGAACCAGTCGACCAACCTACTCCAAGTTGATCCTCAGAGCTGAAGAGGTAGTTGATGCTCTAAACTAGATGTCCCCAATATTGATCCTAGACTTGATAGTATGCCTCCCCTCTTTTATCAAATGTATTAGAAAGTAGTTGGGGATGATATTATTAGAATTGTGTTCAGGGTTCTCAACTTGGGTGAAATGTTGCAGGATTTAAATGACATATATCTCTTTAATCCCAAAGAATTCTAATCCTGAGTTAGTATTAGATTATAGACTAATAAGCTTGTATAATATAACTGTTTCCCAAATGACTAACACAAGAGGGGGGTGAGTTGAGTTATATTAAAAAATTAATACTTATAAACCAAATATACAATATAAAATATAAACAAAATATGAAACAGCAGGATATATAAAGAGTAAGGATAAGAAAAAGTAAACTCAGTATTTTAACGAAATTCAACCTCACTGCCTACGTTCTCGTATCAAGCTATCCCTTGAAAATCTCAAATTTACTATTCAATCTCTTTCAAGTGGAGATAGAAACCTATTACACCTTTGAGTAACACTAATATAAACAATCCGTGTAGAACACTCTCTACATTTGCAATCACCTCACACTTGGTGATTCAACTATTCCCTATGTAGAACACCTTTTACACACACAAAGGTTATACGCATCTTCTTACAAATATAATAGCTGATAGTAGGTAGATTATCAGAGTACATTCCTTAATTGGTGAAATAAGAACAATACAGCACAACCTATATATCTCTCAAAATGAATAAGGATTAAGGCACAAAACTTAGATAAGAGAGAATGAGGGTTTTGAACAAATGATGCAAAACTTAGCAATTGATGTGTAAACTCTTGTTGTGATTTTTGCAAAACTCAAGTGAGCTATTTATAGGTAAATGAATCTTCATATTTAAATTTGAAAAGGTGTACATGTCAAATAAAAATACTATTCATTTTTCAAAAAATTCAAATAAAAAATCTCATTTTTATATTTTTCAAAGACATTTTTCAAAAAAATCAAATCAAATATTTTACTTTTTATACATGACAAAATGAGTATGATTTATTTTTCAAACCAAATCATCTTCTTGTTGTATATGTAAAAAAAAATACACAATCACCTTTCAAGATTTTTAAACAAATCATTTATCTTTTGCATTTGTAAAAAAAAAAACACACAACCACCCTTCAATATTTTCAAACAAAATCATTTATATTTTATATTTGTCAAAAAAATACACAACCACCCTTCAAGATTTTCAAACAACACATGCACATGTTAAAAATGACAATCAATCATCTTACAAATTCAAATTTTTATGCATATGTGGAATAATAATAATAATTTTTAAAATTAAATATTTTAATAAAGTTATGCAAATGTAAAAAATGCAATTTGATACTTTATAAGAAAATATTAATTTTGAGTCTTAATCCAATTTCAAATTTTAAGAAATGTACAAAATTACTCTATGAGTTTCATTTGTAAACTTGTTCTTCTTTTTGCTCATGCTTGATTTTTTTATGTGCTTAACTCTCTTGATGCGTAGACAACTAGAGCTTGAGTTTTGAATTTATTTGTTATCATCAAGATCTATATGTAGATACGAGACTTGAAATCTTGGGTTCTACAATCTCCCCCTTTTTAATGATGACAAATACTTAGTAGAAATCTACGACCTGCAGTTAATACTTAAACTCCTTCTGAAAATATGCGTTAGATTTTTTAAATAAAATATAGATATGATTCTAACATATATAACAGGGTAGTATAATACTAGTATAAGACTTCTCTCCCTTTTGGCATCATTAAAAAGGAACCGCAATTGATTTCAGTAAAATTTCTTTCCCCGTCCGTGTTCGACAAAAACTGTAAAGGCTGAGGCCTAACTTTATCGTCTTGGTGCAAAGATCCGTTTGATGTTGTTGACAAATAAAATATTATCGACATTTGGTGCGGAAGGAGATTTCTTCTCGCGTCCGTGTCTGACAAAACTTGCAAAGTCTGGAAGCCTAACTCTGGCAATTTGATACGAAATGAGATTTTGTAGAGAGTTGAAAAATTAGAGTCATCCGTGTCCGATAAAACCTGCAAAAGCTGGAGGCATAGCTCTAGCAATTCGATATGAAAGGAGATTCAAATCCGCTTGACGTTATTGACAAGCAAGATATTGCATAGATTTGAAGTTGTAATAGTTTGTCTTGTTCTTATTCCTGTCTCTATAAGAGCAATCCTTAACTTTATCTATTTCACATCAAATTTTCTTCTCATATTTGCAATTCGTCTGTATTTTCATTCTATAATTTTGTAATGGCTCATCAATTTCTCTTCAGTACTTCTCGTGATCAATCTATTTCTACTTCTATCGTATGTGCCATGAAGTAACAAGAAAATGATTTAACTAATAAATCAGATCATAATGCCATTTATGAGCTTGCAGGTCTCGAGACTCGATACTCATCATCTATTGTTGTTTTTTCCGCTCAGTTGCAATCCAAAACTCGCAAAATTGAGAAGTTTAGTGAGACTGTCTCTCTTCATTTCGACTACTTAATCCTTTAGATGAGAATAACATGTCGATCTATGAAGAGCAAATGCAGTTGACAGATGAGGCTAGAAGTCTCAAGTTTTTATAAGTCATTTGAGATAATAGAATAAAAATGTTTAACAGATATTCATGATATGCATCATTTCTATTTCTCTTGTAATCATACATAATCTATCTTCTGTTAGGGGTTCTGTGAAAATGTCCCCCAATTGATCATATGTGCTTGTGAATTCTAATACAATATCACATTTCTTTACATGATCTCTAAGAAAATGATATTTAATTTCAATATGCTTAATTTTAGAATGTTGTATTGGGTTCTTTAAAAGATTTATAACACTTGTATTATCACATTTGATTGGAATATGATTGTACATAAGTTTAAAATCCTCAAGCTGTTATTTCATATAAAGAACTTGAGCACAACAATTACCTGCAGCAACATACCCTGCCTTAGTAGTAGATAATGCAACATAATTTTATTTTTTACTAAACCATGAATCGAGTGCATAATCTTAAAAAATGACATGTTCCACTAGTACTTTTTCAATCAACTTTACAACCAATATAATCTGCATCTGAATAACTAATAAGATCGAAATAAGTGTGCTTAAGATACCATAATCCGAGGTCAATGATACCGACAAGATATCTAAAAATTTGCTTGACTACAATCAAATGAGATTGTTTTGGAAATGATTGAAAACGTACACATAAACATACACTGAATATAATATCAGGTCTACTAGCTGTTAAATACAATAAACTACCAATCATATCTCGATATAGCTTTGAGTCAACTGGCTTACCGCTTTCATCTTAATCAAGTTTAGTGGTTGGACTCATTGGTGTTCTAATTATCTTCGCACATTTCATCTCAAATTTTTTGAGTAACTCTTTGATATATTTTGACTGATTAGTAAATGTTCCACTTTTTGCTTGCTTGATTTGCAATCCAAGAAAGAAATTAAGTTCTCCCATCATGCTTATTTCAAATTCTTCATACATACTCTTAACAAAATTTTGGCACATATTTTCATTAGTAGTACTAAATATTATATCATTCACATAAATTTGAATTAGAAGAAAATCATCTTGTTCATATTTGATAAAAAGAGTTGTATCGATATTTCTTCTTAAAAAAATTTTTTCAATCAAAAAACTACTAAGACTCTCATACCAAACTCTAGGAGCTTGTTTGAGTCCATATAATACTTTTGTGAGTTTAAAACTATGATTAGGAGAAATATGATTTTCAAAATCTAGAAGTTGCTTAACATATACCTCCTCATTTATAAAACTATTTAAGAAAGCATTTTTAACATCCATTATAAAAAATTTGAAATTTTTATAACATGCATATGCAAGTAACATTCGAATAGCTTCTAATCTTACGACAGGTGCATACGTTTCATCATAATCGATTCATTCCTCTTGATTGAAACATTGAGCTACAAGTTGAGCCTTGTTTCTAGTGATGATTTCAGACCCATTTTTCTTATTTCTAAAAACCCATTTTGTTCCAATAACATCATGAGTTTTGGGTCTAGGAATAAGTGTCCATACATTATTTCTTTCAAATCGATTTAGCCCTTCTTGCATAACTAGAATACATGATTCATCAATAAGTGTTTCATCAATATTTTTGAGTTTAATTTGAAATATAAAAGTAGTGTGATTGCAAATATTTCTAAGAGATGATCGAGTACTTACACCTCATGAAGGTTCTCTTAGAATTTGTTCTACTGGATGATCTTTCATATGTTTTCACTGTTTGGTTGCATCTTGTACTAAATCTTGATGATTTTTCCTGATATCTCCATATTGGACTTCTTCCATTATATTCTCTTTATCGAGCTTGAGACTATTTGTATTATTTGTACCTTTTGATTTTTCATCAATAGATTTTTTGAAGAGTAGAGGGTTAGATTCATCAAATATTACATGCATAGATTCTTATACAGTCAAAGTCTTTTTATTAAATACTCTATAAGTTTTACTATTTGTTGAATACCCAAGAAAGATATCTTCATCAGATTTTGCATCAAACTTTCCTAAATTATCTCTGTCATTGAATATAAAACATTTGCATCCAAATACATAAAAGTAACCAATGTTGGACTTTTTCTCATTCTAAAGCTCATAAGGGATTTTATTTAATTTAGACTTTAATATAACTCTATTTATAACATAACATGTAGTACTTACCACTTCGGTCCAAAAATAACTAGGTAAACTATTTTCATTAAGTATTGTTCTTGTCATTTCTTGAAGAGATCTATTATTCTTCTCTACTATCCCATTTTGTTGAGGAGTTCGAAGTGCAAAGAAATTATGTAGAAAACTATTTTCATCATAAAAAAACTCAATATCTTTATTGACAAAATCTTTTCCCCTGTCACTTCGGATGTTTGAAAGATAACCCTTTTCATTTTGAATTCTCTTGTATAGTTTAGTAAATGTATTATGTATCTCATCTTTATGAGCGAGAAAGATGACCCAAGTATAATTAGAGAAATTATCAACAATAACAATGCATAATATTTTCCTCACATACTCGCAACTCTATTTGGTTCAAAAAAGTCCATGTGTATTACTTGCAAAGGTCTAGTAGTGGAAATATGTTTCTTGATTTTGAAAGGAGTTTTTGTTTGTTTACCAAATTTGCATACATAACAGATTTTGACTTTAAAAAAATTTGCTTTTGGCAAACCTCTCACAAGATCATTTTTGAAAGTTTGAAAATAAGTTTCATGTTTACATGACCTAACATTTTATGCCATAACCAACTATTTTTATGTTGAGCTGATAAACAAATAACATCTTGTGAGGCAATTTATTCAAATTTGATTGTATATATATTATTGTTTTTAAGAGTAATAAAACAAATATTGCAATCATGATTATTCAAAATAATGCATTTATCTTTTTTGAAAGTAACTATAAATCTTTTATCACATAATTGACTTATACTCAAAAGATTATACTTTAAACTATCAACAAGTAGAACATCTTCAATTATGAAAGAAGATTTCTTACCAACTTTATATATTCCCATGATATTTTCTTTTGAATATTCTCCAAATATCACGTATTCTTCTTTTTTAGAAGTGAAGTCAATTAATTTAATTTTATCTCCTGCATGTGTTTTGAACATCTACTGTCTAAAAATCATTTACTTTTACCTATGGAGGACTTCATGCATACCTGTAAAAATAATTAAAATAATTATTTTTGGTACCCAAGTTTTTTGGGTCCTTTATTTATTATTATTAGAAGAAACAAGATTCTTTGGTACCCATATGACCCTAATAGTCAATGTATATCTTCTTCTAATAGAACAAACATGATAATTATGATCATTTCTATTGCAAAAATAACAAATAACATATGACATATTTGAAAATCTTGAGTGATAATATTTTTCTTTAAAAAAGTTATTTTTATGAAAGGAATTTTGAAAATCTGATTTTGATCTAGTCGATTTATCAAAGAAATTTTTATAGGGTTTGAATTTTTCTTTTTGCATGTATTCCAAACTTACTTTATCAAAAATACATCTTTGACTTCCAAAAAGTTTTTTAAAATTTCTTTTTCCATTTGTAAAGTTTTCAATAATATTTTCTAAATCAGTCACTTTCTTTTTCAGCTCATCATTTTCATCTTTGGAAATTTTGTTTTATTTTCTTAAAATATCAATTTCATTTGTTAAAGAAAAATTCTTCTTTTTCAAAATGGTACACTTGATACCTAATTTTTCAAATTCCTCATATACCTCTTCAAAACATTTTACAATTTTTCATAAGAAAGATTTTCAATATTTTCGAAATTTATTACCTTAAGATCATCTTTAACCATAAGACAAAGATTTGTAGATTCTTCATTATTTGTGTCACTGTTTGAGCTACTTGAATCATCATCTCATGCAGCTTTCATTACTTTCTTGCCTTTGTATCGATCTTTTTTTAGCATGAGACAATCTGCCTTAATATATCCTGACTTTTTGCATTTATAAGAAGTTAATGAATCGTTTTTACCTATATCTTTGTTGGAAAACTTTTTGAAAGATTTCCTTAAAGGAGTTTTATTTTTCTTTAAGAATCTCTGAAATCTTCTTGTGATCATTATAATTTCTTCATCTTTGTTATCGTTTTCATCGCTTGCACTTTCATGGGGAACATTTTTGAGTACCAAGCTCTTCTTTTTCTTTCCTCATTCTTATCCTTTTTTCAATGTGTACTCATGAGTAATAAGTGACCCAATGAGTTCATTTACTTTGAGTGTTTTGAGGTCTTTAGTTTCAAGAATTGCCGTCACTTTTGATTTCCAACGTTTTAGAAGAGAGTTGAGAATTTTTCTTATTATTTCCAAGGTAGAATAAACTTTTTCAAGAGCTATCAAGTTATTTATAATGTTAGTAAAACGAGTATACATAGAAGAAATAGATTCATCATCAATTATTTTAAACATTTCATATTCATGCGTAAGAATATAAATTTTAATTTTTTTTTACTAGCGAAGTTCCTTCATAATTTACTTCCAAGTTATCCCAAATTTCCTTTACTGTCCTGCAAGTCATTATTCTATTAAATTCATTACCATTGAGAGCATTATACAAAAGATTCATAGCTGTGACGCCCTCAAATTCTTTTTAAAATAAATACGAGAATCGAGGCGTCGGGATGCTGACAACACGGGTCACGCACCCCCAACTTCAAGTGCTAAGTGTGTAAACACGTGACATACATTAATAAAAGCAGCGGATAAATTATGTTGATAACTAAGTACCAGAATTTTTAGAATTATTTTACAAACTATTATAACATAAATTCCCCAACAAGAGATTTAATACAGTTATCTAAAAGATAAATCATAAAAACATATATTTATAAAAAGGGAAAAATAATTTCCCAAGATAACAATTTTATAATAAGAATACTTCAACAGCGGAGTTGCCTCCTCAGACTCAGACTCCACAAAACTCTGTATCCAAAAACTACGACTCCAAACATGGCATCGCAGGTAAATATAATACAAATAAACCACAAGATATAAAATATACTCATGCACAACAACAGCCTCACACATGAACAGGACACCGTATGCATGAATCTTAAAATCAATTTTCTCAAAATAAATAAAATAACCACACATGCCAAAATCTCATTTTGACCCAAATTAAAACTCCAATAAAATCACCCATCATTTTCCCAGAAAATGATGTCCATAAATCCATTAAAACCACAATCATTTTTCCAGAAAATGATCCATTTAAAACTAATACATAAAACCCGTCACTTTCCCAAAAAATAGCTTAAACATCCATTTTATTAACCATATGTACCATGATCTCCCCTAGAGACCATCTGCACACCCTGGCTTTTATCATCTTATCGAAAGTAATGACCACACATGTGACTTCGAAACGGGCGATGCTTAGTTAACCGCACCCAGCACGTACCATGACCAGACATCCCCTAGCCCCCGCCAGCAAAGGAGCCATGAAGTTGGCATGAGAACATTACCATCCCGTTCGATCCCGTCATCGCCCGTCGACGACCGAGGGGACATCACTCAGTATACTCTGCTCCCGAATGATCAGAGGAGCTCCAACGGGATAATGCCTCATTCCGGCTTGGGGTCGTGATACACACACACCCAAAACCATAAATACATGAAAACCCAATTTTCAAATCAAACACATGAATATGCACGTAAATATACAATGCAGACGACCATGCACTAAATAGCCAACAATTAATAAATTCCAACAATAACCAAACACAATATTTGTTGATACCAAAAATATATTTAAATCTTAAAATTTATTTGGAAAATACTTACAGCGGGTAAAAGCGTAAATCCTTGAACAAATGTCAATCCGCAGTGTTTGTAGCAGTCACTTATACGTTAGACTAGAGTGTTCGGTTTGACACCAACATTTAGAGAAACACTCAATGGAAGGTGGGAAATCTTATGGAGGTGGTGGTGTGGTAGCACAACCACTGGTAGGTGGCGAATCGGGCTCAAAATGGGTGGAAACCCATTTTCGAGTTTGAGGTTGTACCAGGAAGGTGGAGCCGTGTATGGGAAAACTGAGTTAGGAGGATGACCAGCTGGGGTAGGGAAGTGGTTTGGCAGCGGAGGTGAGATGCACGGCGGTCGGACAGTGGCGCGGCGAGGATAAACTCATTTAAGGACCCATTTCGGGTGGAGGAGAGAGAGAGGAGTTGGAGTGGCTACCGATGGTGGGTTATGCTTGTAGGAGGGTGGGGGGAGTCTAGTGGTGGTAGTCGGAGGCCAAGGTGACTGGCGACGGAGTCGGAAAATGGGTGAAAATTAAATCCATTTTCGATTATGTGGCCGTGTGAGGGAGGTGGGGTAACCGGAGGTGACACCTCTGGTACCAGTGGACTCACCGGCGTGGGGGGAAGGTCGTGGGCTGGGCGGTGTTGCCGAAGGGTGGCCGACGGCGGCGCTGGGGGAAGACGGGTGAGAGATGAAATCGGGGAGGGCTCGCGGGTCTGGGGAAGCAAGGGAGCAAGGGGAAAAAGAAAAGAAGGAAAAAAAGAAAGGAAAAGAAAAAGAAATAAAAACCAACTAGAAGAAAAACACAATAAATTAAATAAAAATCAATTGAAAATACTATCATTCAATATCAATAAAATAAGATATTTAAAGTTCAACAATAAACTAATTTAATTTAAAGAACAAATTAAATATAAAACACTAATTAATATTAAGAAAGCACATAAAAAAAATCACATAATAAAATAAAAGAATTTAATTCTAATTATTAAAATAATTACTTTACATTAAAATTAATAAGAAAGTAACGTAACTCAATATTAATTATAAAAAACAACATAAAACTAATATTAACAAATCAATAGATCAAATAAATATCTTAAACAAATAAAATACGACTAATAATATTATTAAAATAAATTAAAATAATCAACTGCGATAATAAAATAATATGTAAAAATACACGTAAATCTAGGATCTCACAATAGTCATTACATTTACTGTATAAAGTCTATCATCTTCACGATCAAACTCTTCTTCTTCCTTATTGATCTTTACTCCATCAATAATTTTTGTTGGAATATAAGGCCTATTTACAATACATTTCTAGATTTCTCGACCTTGAGATTGGAGAAATATTCTCATTTTAGCTTTCTAAAAAGTATAATTGTCTCCATAAAATAGCGGAGGCCGACTATTGTATTGACTTTCAGCGAATGTAGCTGCAATGTTAGCAATATGATCTTAACTCAACAGATAATTAATCTTATAATAGAACCCTCGCTCTGATACCAATTGTTGTCCAGATGACTAACACAAGAGGGGGGTGAATTGAGTTATATTAAAAAATTAATACTTATAAACTAAATATACAATATAAAATATAAACAGAATATGAAGTATCAGGAAATATAAAGAGTAAGGATAAGAAGAAGCAAACTCAGTATTTTAACGAGGTTCAGCCTCACTGCCTACTTCCTTACCTCAAACTACCCATTGAGGATCCCAAATTCTCTATTCAATCTCCTTTAGGTGGAGATAAAAACCTATTATACGTTTGAGTAACACCGCTACAAAGAATCTGTGTAGAACACCCTCTACAGTTGCAATAACCTCACACTTGGTGATTCAACTATTCCCTGTGTAGAACAATTTTTACACAAACAAGGGTTATACGCACATTCTTACAAATACAATAGCTGATAGTAGGTAGATTATCAGAGTACACTTCTCAATGAGTGAAATAAAAATAATACAACGCAACCTATATCTCTCTCAAAATGAATAAGGATTAGGGTACAAAATTTAGAGAAGAAATAATGAGAGTTTTGAGAAAATGATGCAAAATTTAGCAATTGATGTATAAGCTCTTGTTGTGATTTTTGTAAAATTCAAGTGAGCTATTTATAAGCAAATGAGTCTTTATATTTAAATTTGAAAAAGTTTACATGTCAAATAAGAACATTATTAACTTTTTAAAAGATTCAAATAAAAATATCTCTGTTTTATATTTGTCAAAGACAACTCCATTTATTTTTCAAAAAAATCAAATCAAATCATTTACTTTTCATACATGACAAAATGAATATGATTTATTTTTCAAACCAAATCATTTTCTTTTTACATATGTCAAAAAAACACATAACCACTTTTTCAAACAAATCATCTATCTTTTATATTTGTCAAAAAAATACACAACCACCCTTCAAGATTTTCAAACAAAATCTTCTATCTTTTGTGTTTGTCAAAAAAAATATACAACCACCCTTCAAAATTTTCAAACAACACATGCACATGTTAAAAATGACAATCAATCATCTTACAAATTCAAATCTTTATACATATGTGGAAAAACAATAATAATTTTTGAAATTAAATATTTTAATAAAGTTATGCAAATGTAAAAAATGCAATTTGATATTTTATGAGAAAATATTAATTTTGAGTCTTAATCCAATTTCAAATTTTAAAAAATGTACAAAATCACTCTATGAGTTTTATTTGTAGACTTGTTCTTCTTTTTATTCATGCTTGATTTCTTGATGTGCTTAGCTCTCTTCATGCGTAGACAACTTAATCTTGAGTCTTAAATTTATTTGTTATCATCAAAATCTATACGTAGATATAAGACTTGAAATCTTGGGTTCTACAGTAACTTATAAGTTGATTTTAGAAGTCCAAGCTAATTGACTAAAGTCTATATTTCCGAGCATAATCTCTGAGACCCAATCTGTTTTATTCCTAAAAGACTAATTGCAGACAACATATTGGTGACTCATGAAGTTGTGCATTATCTAAGGCATACAAGACAAGGAAAACATGGATTTATGTCTTTGAAATTGGACATGGGTAAAGTCTATGACAAGGTGGAATGGTCATTTTGGGATAGTGATGAAATTTATGGGTTTTGGTGCTAGATGGAGACAATTTATTATGATATGTGTGAAATCCGTGTCTTTTTCTGTCTTGGTTAATGGCTTTCCTCAATGAGCTTTTTTTCCAACAAAGGTTTGAGGAAAGGGATCCATTGTCTTCTTACCTCTTTCTTCTTTGCACTGAAGATCTAACTACATTGCTGAAAAGAATAGGTGATCAAAAAGTGGTGGAAGGCATCCAAATATGCAAGGTAACTCCTAAATTGAACCACCTCTTGTTTGTTGGTGATGTTTTGGTTTTTTGCAGGGCAACTCTATAAGCTAACCTTAGTATTAAGTAATAAAGGCAAGGCTTCAGTTCAGAAAGTCAATAAAGACAATACTTCTATGGTATTCAGCAAAAATGTAAATTCTACTACCCAGGAAGAAATTCTATCGTTGTGGGGTGTTCAACAAGCTCATCAGTATGATAGATATCTTGGATTGCCTCCTATGTTAAGAAGAGCTAAAAGATCGACTTCCTCTGAAATTAAGCACAAAGTTGGACAAAAGCTACAAGATTGGAAGTAGAAGTTACTCTCTAAAGGGGGTAAAGAGGTTTTAATCAAGGTAGTGGTTTTGTCCTTCCCCACCTTTTTCATGAGTTGCTTTAAACTACCTAGAAGTCTTTGTTTGAAATTAGAGAACATGATGGCTAAGTTTTGGTGAGGCCAGAGAAAAGAAGAAAGGAAGATTAGATGGGTAAGTTAGAAGAGGATGTGTGATGCAAAGGTGAATTGAGGGCTTAGTTTTAGGGACCTTCAAACTTTTAATATGGCATTATTAGCAAAACAAGCTTGGTATATCATGACAGCAATCCCTCTTTTGCTTGGAGGGATATTTGGGATCCTAAAAGCTTGTTAATCGAGGGTTGTAAGTATAGAGTTGGAAATGGAAAATCCATTAATATATGCCAAGATCTCTGCCTGCCTAACCAGACCTTTGTGTTATCTCCACCTAATTCTAGCATCTGTCAAAGGGTTCAAACTGTGGATCAATTGATTAATGAATAGGGCACTTGGTAGAACATTAAAGCTATACACACTATCTTACCCCTTAGGGGAGTTGCAGAGGTGTTGAGACTTAAAATATGTTCGGATAATAGGGAAAATGCTTTGATTTGGGGTGCTGAATGCAGTGGAGTGTATAATGTGAAAAGTGGTTATCGAATCTTTTACTCTCTAAAGTAAGCAAACAGGGAAGGTGAATGCTCAAGTACTAGAGAACTTCAATCAGTTTGGAAGAAAGTTTGAAAGTTGCAGGTGCCACATTGAGTTAAAATATTTTCTTAGAGGGCATTAAAAAATGTCTTGCCTACTTTACATAATATATTAAGAAGGACATTATTGATGATGCTATTTGTAAGTTTTGTCATTCTCATGAAGAAGATATCTTTCATGCCTTGATATCTTGACCTTCTTTAAAGTCTCTATGACAACAATAGTTTCGAAGCACACTTCTAAATGGTGAACTAGAAGACCTGATGGCTCTAGTTTAGAAACTTCTGCATGATGGAGTTCTAGGAGAGTTGGAAAGATTTTTCCTCATGGCCTGGTCTTTTTGGTTTAGGTGAAATCAGCTTATGTTTGAGGGAGCTAGTCAAACACCAGAATCTTCTTTGGAACATACTCTCTCTATGTACACTGATTACATAATAGTAAACCAGAAAGTTTGTCAACATTGATGTGATCAATTCTATTGGACACGTCCTCCTGCACAAGTGCTTAAACTTAACACTAATGATACAACATTTGCATATCAAAATGCATCAGGTGTTGGGTTAATCCTTCGAAATGCAAGCAACTCAAGGGATAATGACAACTAGTGGCAAAGAAAATGATGTGCTTGAACCTTTGGAGATTGAACTTCTGGCAATCTTGAGAGGCTAATAACTTTGCTTAACAATGGGTATTCCTGATTTAATAGCTAAATTTGACTCTCTATTAAGTGTTCAGGTACTAAATGATCCGAATCAATCCTAGTCTATGCAAGGCAATCTAATCAGTGAGGTCAAGGAGTTGTTGGGTCCCATGGCACGTCACTGTTTAGCATGTCAATCACCTAGCCAATGTTGTTGTCGATAGTTTAGCTAAACATGCATGGTTTCTTAGTGGTCTATCATTTTGGTGGGAATCTATTCCATATCCAATTTCCCAATTTTTTGGATTGAAATCCATGATGTAATTTGGCATTGGACCAATTTTATGATTATGAATGAAGTTTGTGTTCTTATCGGAAAAAATGGTAATATTAAATTCAACTTCTTAATGTACTAATCTTGATATAGAGAGCAAAGTTTCTAGAAAATGATGGTACAGACAATGTGTTATCAAGGTTCAAAAAATAACAATTATTTATAATAAATCTAGAATTTTCTGTAGCTTCGACATCACGCGTGTGAACACATCCCATTTGATGAGTATATGCTTTGTTCACTTCCCATCAATCTCCTTAGATTAAGAAGCCCTTGCATGATAATTAGAGTCTACAAAGTCGGACTCATAGCACATAAGATGTAACACTATAATCCCCTAGGGTTATGAAAATGCCATTTCTAAAAATATAAGGAACCAATGTGATACTACTAACTTAAAATTTAATATTATTCTTTTATTCTAAAGGAAGTTCCAAGTACGAAAGACTTTTTTTATAATAAAATATACTTCACTAAAATACTTAAATCATAAAGAGAATATGCGAAATTATTGATAAAATTTTTCAAACTTGTATTATAAAAATCATAATTGAAAAATTGTGTATATGATCTAAGCCTCTGTTATGCCTCCTTGGGCTAAGTCCTGTCCTACAGCTCCATCTTCATAGATATTTTCACTTGTGGTGGTTTAAAAATATAAACATACTAAACATGAGGTTTTTCATAAAATACTTCATGTTAAGGATTAAAATCATGATTGTTCATACATATGCTATAATATATGTTAATGTCAAATATCGCATAATAGGCCGAAAATCAAAAAAAGGAATCATTCCCAACCTACTGTATCGATTCAATTCTCAATCTATGTGGTATTGAACCCCTAACAGTAGTCAAGAGAGATTGTACGGTATCCATACATACATCTGTAGCAGTAAATAGAAAATAAATACAAGAAATATATATATATATATGGAGACAAATATATTTACATAGTTCGGCATTAGACTTACGTCTATGAGTCGTTTGGAGGGCAAATCTACCATAATAATCAATATTATTTACAATCTCTTTTAGTCTTTCCTTTCTCTCTATATAACAGAGGTCGGAGACTTATTTTTTAAGTAGATTCTCTCTCTTTGTAGCTCTTGTTGTGAGGTTAAAAATGTTGAATGAGTCGTCTCCCAAAAGTCCCATTCTCTTCCGGTTTAAGCCATTTTTATCCTCACATTGGGAGTGGTGTAGAATGGTAGCTTTATGTCACTTCCTCCCCCTTGTGTGTTTGATCCCCCATTTTTCCTTCTTTTTTGTTGCCTCCTTCATTTCTCTTTGATATCTCCTTTTTCTTGTGAGTCCCTCCTTATTCTCCCTTTCTCCTTCTCTCTTCCTACTTGTCTATCAAAGGTGGCCCTTTAATGGGCTTGGCTAGGATGCTTTTTGAGCCAAGAGGGTTTACCCCCTAATAGATGCCCGTGATTCTTAAAGCCAACTTGTTGAACAATAAGATTTTGAGAATCTTCAAATCAAATTGTGACAGAGATAGTCCTTAGAAATATGTAGAAAAATAAATTCTATGATCAAGTTCTTAGTTTTTTGTTTGGTTTGTGTTAAGTAATGAAGATATTTGAACACGAAGCTTGGCGAAAAATGTACTCAACCGCGTTAAAGTGCAGGCATGGAGCTTGGCCTAGGTGGGAGATGTTCTCGACCACGTTAGCTACAAGACTGAAGCTCAACTTCAACAAGATATGTGCTCAACCAAGTTAACTGTAAGCGCAGAGCTTGTTTTGGAGAGATAGGCGGGAAGTGTTCTCGACCATGTTAAGTGTGAGCGTGGAGCTCGACCTTTATGTGTGCGAGATAGGTAGGATATTCAAGTAACTTGTCCTACATGTTGGTTCACGGTGAGTCCAATGGCTCGTTTTTTATCTACGTGAGAAGTCGGATAGTCAAGCGACTCGTTCTGCTTGTTGAGTACCTAGAAAGTTAGGTGGTCCAAGATCTTTCTCACTTGTTGACTCATCATGCGGGAAGTTGAGCAACATATGACTTATCTCGCTTATTGACTCATTATATATTGTCACCCTTACCTGTTATATAGCCCTATATCCATTGGGTATCATTGGAAAATTTCTCAAGGGTAAAAGGATCTACTACTTGAGGGATGTCATTGGGTTGGTAAGCATGATTGGATTAGTTCCAACACTTAAGATCACATGACCCTTTTTGCCACATATTTGGCAAGTGTCATTGCAAGAGGACTTGCAGGGCGTATTATTTCGTTGGATTAGCCAGAGGACGATGTATATTCATGAGTGTTGAAAGGGGGAAGGGTTGATCAGTCCTAGTTGAGTAACTTGCAGTTTGGAACACACGACCTTTTCAAGAGAAGGAGCGAGACTGATATGGTGAGAGTTATAGTGGTCCTTAGAGGATGGGTCGTTGCTTTTTTATTCATAAACTAAGAATTAAGAGTTTGCTACAAAATCATGTAAAGAGCACCAAATTTCAAATCCTTGGAGAAGTGAGATGAGCTCTACATAGGAGGGCATCGTGGCTTTAGTATTAATATAGTGGAGGGCTCGTATTTGCTCCATTGTTCAATAATGAGAAAATCTTCATCTTGTCTTACATAGAATTGCAATGGAGGCCAATAACCCTCAACACATGCAAGCGGTCTACAAGGGTGTGATAGGCTCCTTTTATAGGTAAGTGAATTGTTGTGTTAAGTGTAATTCACGTTCTTGTGAATTATAGGCGTAGGCCTCCTTGAGTGCAACCCAGACCTAGTATGGCTCACGACAAGTCCAAGTGATTCTTCAAAGAGAGTTCCAATAATCCATCCTACTTGCACCACTAGAGAAAGGCTGGGGTACAATTTGACATAGTAGAAGCAAAGGCACCAATCGGCGACTTGTCAAATACGTGGGGTGCTAATGTCACACTAAGGAGGTGTTCAACAATATCTTAGTTCTCGGCCATGGCCAAAGTTTGTTTACATCAAAGAGGATGGTACATTAAGGCGAAGGAGAATGAAATTACCAACATTTAATGAAATCGTAACAATGAGAAGAAGGCTCTCTTTCTGTTACACAACCTGTGATAGAATAAAGACACTGAGTGTAATGTACTTGATGAAATTAAGGGTGGCAATTTATGTTAACAAGTCGTGTTCATTTGTGTCAAGTCAAACCATATAGATCAATTCAAACTCAACCTGTTTAATTCAACGTATCAAACCCTAACATGATCAACTCAAATAAAGGGTAACACAAAATGACATACTTAACCTATTTAATAATTAACTTGTATTGGGTTAACCTGGACACAATCCATAACCATCTCAATTTGTTTAATCTGATTCAACCCATTTAACTTGTTTTATTTACATGGATTAAATTGACCCATTTATTTATTTATTTTAGCTCAATTACTATAAGGACGTTGCTACAGGTCCCCATTTTGGGATCTCCATATATATATATATATATATATATATATATATTTTAGTTTTTTTTACATGACTTTTAAATGAGTGTTTTTAAATAATGTTGTAATTTTTTTACATTTTTAAAAAATATTTTAAAATATTAAAATAATCATATAAAAAACATATTTTTTACATGATTTTTTTAACATCTTAAAACATTTAAAAAAAATCCCAACATTATTTAAAAACACTTAATTAAGAAATCATGAAAAAAAAAAATCGGAATCCCAAAATCGGGAAGAATAGCATTTCCCATTACTATAATTTCATATATAGTACAAGGAAAACTACATGTCATTTGAGGTGTTATACATGGTAATTACCAATACGAGTGAGATACTAGCTAGGTTGAATAATCTTTAGTTAATGCTGGTAGCCATTGCATGATAGAAGGCTCCCTTATATGGAGATGAGCAATCCGTGAGAGTAGTAGGCATTGCATGTGTGGTGGTTGCCATAGAGAGTGGATCTTCAATTGGCAAGTGAGACCGTAATTATAGTCCCATGTTCTGTAGTCAGTGGGTTGACCAAGATCACATGCTTGCAAGAGGATGTAGCACTGAATTTGCAGTGGCGCGTCCCAATTAACGGAGTTAATCACAATGAATCCACATTGTATAGATGAGATGTGACCCGCTTCTGAATATAAGGCTTTGGTGGGGGTAAACTCGCAATTCAAAAGGACAAAACGAGAAAAGAGAAGAAATTCAACTGAAAGAGACTGAAAATAGTCACGGACAGGCCCTAAACGCACAAAACCAATCAGCCTGCTGGTCAAGAATCGATGACAAATACAGGCAAAAGGGCGGGTCAAATTTCAAAGCATTTAGCCATAGTTAATTGTTGAGCTCAATTGAGATAAATTCTTTATATATTATAGTGAATTGAAATAATATAATGAGTTCTATAAGATCCACTTAGATAGAATGAATTTTAATTTGTTTAAATATTAAAATGTATTTATAAAAAATTAAAAAAGATCAAATTTATATATAAAGAAGTGTTAAATTGAAAAAATTATAAATTCTATACATAAATAAATTTTGAGTTGAAATGAATTTAATAATTTAAATAGTATTTGAAAGGGTGTCCAACTCATCCAGACTCGAGCTCAAAAGGGTTATCAGACTCAAGACCCGTAATTTGCACCCACCACCACGCAGTGTCCGAATCCAACTAGGGAGACTGAAACCGGGGACGATTCAAGTCCCTGATTATCCCGACTTCGACAGAATGAGATTAAATCGGTTTCGAGAACACGCTAAGGCCATAACGACGGTTCACATACTGATATGTCTCCTGGACCCGCCTCACGTCAAGATCACTGCTGCATTTATGAACGACAGACAACCGCCGGTCTACAGATCACCCCTCTTAAATACGGAGACACTATAAATACACATCATTAATGGCTAGATTGACGAAAGATACAGCGGCATTTAATTCTCCTTTCCAAAAGGGTCTAATTGAACATTAAATGAAGGGATACTCAATTAATGCGATGAGACCGACCGAATCAGATCAAGTTTTTCCTATCGAGGATGACGATCGAGTGATGTCCCAATTTCTAGCTCTTTTATCATCAAGACCCTTCTTCAAAGGGAACACCTATAAATAATACCAAACCAACGACGAAAAGACGGTATATTCTCAAATTCTCTTATTCCCTCTGTCACATATTTTCTCCCCAAAACTAACTTGATCGTCGGAGCGGTCCCGGACCCCGATCTCCCTTGTTCTTGTTTTGCAGGTTACTATCGAACGGGATTTGGTAAACCGAATTGCAGAATACGTCCTTAACAATATTTAAATATTAAACTAAACTTAAAATTAGGCTGAACTAATTAGTTCCAATAAGGACTTACTAAAACATCAACGTGAATCTTCGAGTCAAAAAGAAAGCAAGGTGCAAACTTTCCTAGACGTCAAGGTGAAATCTCAATCAAACATGGAAATAACCTGATGAGATATAGCCTGCTTGCAAGGTGCAAACTTTTATGGCACAGTTTATAAAATGGTCTGGCAAGTACCTGTACAATCCAACATGTCATGATTTGACCCTCTTTGCTCCAGCCCTGCGCTCCGAGTCCTATTATGAAAGCAAAACCCAGGAAAAAAAAACCAAAAAACAATAGAAACCAAAATGAAGAACCATTTCTTTATATATATATGGGAAGTGCTATTCACCTTGATGAATAGCATTCCGATCCCATCCCCTTTTTATTTTTTATTGTTTTCAGTTTTTATTTTTATATAATTTTTAAATAAGTATTTTTAAATAATATTGTGATTTTTTAATATTTTTTAAAAATATCTAAAAATCACAATATTATTTAAAAGCACTTACCTAAAAATCATACAAAAAAAATTAAAAACAAGATGGGATCGAGATGCTATTCATTGGGGTGAATAGCATTTCCATATATACAAATACCCTTGGATAAACAATATCTTTTTTTTCCTCCAATATTACAACACAACAGATGAATTCAGCTCCATCAAAACGAGCAAGTGACATACAACTACGATGGAGATATTCTGGCACACAAAAGAGCATCATGCAGTCAATAATAATTACACAGCAAAAGTTTTTTGGCCTTGTATTAGAAGAGTTAAGTGAAGGTGGAAGGATAATATTAATTTGCTTCCGGTGGTCTAATTATGGGAAATATGCATCATTCTCCATATCATGCTTGAGCAATTTTAATTTGAGAAGTGAAAACACGGTTGAGAGTAGCTGCTAGTCTGATCCCAGCTTGGGCTAGCCTCTTCTCCACAATAGGCAGCCGTGAAAGAAAATAATCATCTGCAACCGCAATGAAGAGAGAGATTTGATAATATACTGTTAGATATTACATATTGAGTTCCAGATAGCTCATTGGGTAGGGAAAAAAACAGTGGCAGAATGATTTAAGTAGAATTATTACCATTTTTTGCAAAAACCAAATTACTAACCTAAAGCGGAATACCAGACTGTCTATGAACATGAACCAAAGAAAAAAGAACTGTATTTCAACGATGCCATAATGCCCCTATTCCTGCAATATCCATCGCCAATAAGCCCTGAGTCCTCTCCCTTGGGACTAACTGACAACTGTGGTATTCCCTATTTGTCCTATTTGTTCCATTTTTAGCCAGCCTATCTGCCACTTAATTTTCTTCTCTAAACATGTGAGATACACACCTCAAGAAAAGCCAATATGGTAATTCTGACCCAGTAGTCCCTCACTGACCAGGAAACCCTGTCCCCCCTGTTTGCAACCAGTTCACCTCCAGCTGTGAGTCTGAATCCAACCCCACATGTACCAAGTCCAGTTTCTACAAAATCCAAACCCATCCAATAGAGCACAAACCTCATCTAATGTGTTTATCCCCACCCTAGTGAGATGAGAAAGCAGCTATCAATCAACCATGATCATCTCTCTTTTTTTTGTTTGATAAGTAACCACGATCATCTCTTTTTTTTTTTTTTATGAGTAACCACGATCATCTCTAATCACACCTCCTCCACAAAGCCCCCCGGTTGCAAAGGCTGCTTTGATCCATAGTTAATTTAACTTTCCCCACTGTTGATTTTTTCCACACTACACATAAAACCCTTGTTATCTTAATTTTAAGTAGCATTATCGTGGGACTTTTATTACAAGTAATCTATCATGCAACATTTGCATGTCTAAGCATCAATTTCAGTAGGTGGCATCATAAGCTGGACTGAGTTGTACATGTGCATGAGAAACTAGTAAAGGATACGCCAATAACTCAAAAGACATCAGAAATGATATTTATGATATTTTATAATTTTCCAGTAACATTGAATGTCGGTTGCCACATGAGCAATATTTTACTAGGGGAATCTGCAGATAGTACTAGAGACTGTAGAGGATTGTTTTAAAGTTTTATCCGAGAATTTCTATTGAGTTGATCTGGAAATCAATATATATTTTTAGGTATTATTCCACTTATTTTTATTTTTTGATTGGATTTTTATAATTTTCTGATTGGGCTTATCTTACTTATTTCACTTCAAAATATTTCCAACATTCACCATTAAAATAAATGGAGCCTCACAGACTTTTGGACAAATTTTTCAGTCGGCTTAAGTCATATCAAGCCAAAACATTATAAGCACAACAGTGCTACACCATGGCCCTTAAAAAGTCCAAGTTTGATTTTTTTTTTTTTTTTAATTATACAAATAAAAAAGATGGACTGTAAAGATCAAAAAGCCAATCAAAAAGAGCAGATACCTCCCAGAGTGCTTCCTGGTGTGGCATTCCTATATGCAAACTTGCATGCCAAACTAATGCTCTCAGAAGCATACCTGAAAGTTAGAACCAGCTCAATCATGTCTATTAATTCCTACATATGAAACAAATATGGTCAGTTTTTTTTTCTTCTATATGAGATAAAAAATCTAGACATGGATATCAATGTGGTCACTCAATGATCTCATTTCAGTTTTATACAAATAGGTTATCCACACTATTTTGACCGGTTTCAATTCGTTATAGAATATTCAAACCAAGTAAGACAGTCCACCATTTCCCACAACCAAGCATTGTTAATTTACTCCAATTCTTCCCACGGCAAGTTATTCATATTGTTGCTTTACTGGTACTCTACAAACCATCCCTCTCTTTCCCTTTTCATAGTATTAATAAGAAAGACCAAGCCAACTATGCTACTCTACCGATAACTTTCCATGGCCAAACATAGCTTCTTTGGACTTACACCATTGAGTCTTATTCCAATTTCCCCTTTCACATACACGCAATCAAATGGTGATTGAACTAAACATTTAGAGGTATGACTAGATAACCAAGGAAGCATAAAATAAAGCCACTTTCTTGTCAATTTTATTCATGTTATCATGGCATATTATTTGTGACATATTATTGGTGAATGTATGGATGAACCCGTCATCAATTTAAGATCTCAATGCCATGATCACAAACTAGAACTAAAGCTAGAAGCATCCAAGGAAAAAGAAAGAAGGCCATTACTTACGGGTCTGGACAAACTGTGTCATTATCTGAGCAGTTTTCCCATAATGCTAAATCAGTCGACCAACCATTCTTGAGACAGAGTGAAATTGACAATAAGATGCTCGTAAATATCTCATGTGACTAGCAAACATGACTAAAAAACAGACAAAACAAGAATGACAAATAAATGAATTCATGTACATAAGCTTCATAAGCAGTAGTATATAAAATATGTTCAGTTGTACGCCTCACTGGAAGTATACCGTAATATTCCTCTGAATGGACTCTATCATGATACCAAGATCTGAACCATAGAAGGTCTTCAAAGCAGAATCAATGATCATGTCATCCCAAACCTGGAAGAAAACGAATTTTCTTTAAGGGAAAAATACAATTTACCACTGTTTGCTATATCTACTTATATCATGTCCTTGACTTATAAAAACTCACTCCAAACCTTCTTGTGAGAGATTTGAATCTCAAAACCATTCAGTTGACACACAGACCCTGACAGAATCTGTCTTGAATACCCATGTATACTCCACTATAGGTATTGGTACATATTTCAACAACAGAATGTGGTTTTTTCCTTGAATCCTTTCTATTTAATAAAAGGTAAAGATAGGAATGATCATTTATGTGATGAGATGGCAGAAGTCGGGTATGTAATATGGGTAGTGTCCCCCTTTCCCACCAAATCCCTCCCCACGAGGTGATTTATAGACCTCGGCTCCAAATATTGTTGTCCTCCTTCATGTAACACCCTTTTACTTAGAATAACATAAAATGTAACAGCCCCTCCTCCTCTCTGTCCTTGTTCACTCTCAAATTCCTAGACTGGAAAGCTGAAATATGACCAGACATACATGCTCAAATACATCAATAAGGTACTTCAAATCAGGAAAAAAAAAAGGAAAAGTAAGGATCAAAATCCCTAATGACATTAGAGGCGAGGTTAAAAATGGGTTTTTCCTTCAGGTCAGTAGCCCTTTATAATTAGTGTATCGTCACTTAAAACAAGAAGGTTGATCTATACTTAAGAGACTAGGGATCCCTTTTGCTTGTTTTGCACTTTTTTTTTCTTAGCTTGCTTATTTTGCACTTTTTTTTTAGAAGTATTATTAATGTGAGTGAAATAGGCATAGCCCCAATACACAAAAAGTATATAAAAGAGCTCCTCTATACATACTTCTTACTTATTTTGCACTTGAATGTGCATATTAGACTTTTTTTTATTAACACAATTACTCATCCAGAAACAGGATAAAAATGAAGAACTTAATCCATGATAGAAGCTCTTGCAATATGTAATTTTACTTCTCCCACCAACAGTGCCTAATCCAAATGATTTTTATTGCAAAATTTATCCAGTTTGCAATCTGTCATATGCAAACTGCTTTATAATAAGGCATGAATTTTAACTCTTGCACATTAGTCGAGTTTTATGCATATTTCCTTTGCTCTAATCCCTTAGTACAGGCATTAAATACAAGCAAGAGTGCGTGAGAGAGAGAGAGAGAGATAGAGAGAATTCTGTTGCCTGTACACATTTGGAGGACTAAGACTTACATGGTGGAGATTTGTCTTCCGTCGATACCATCGGACAATTATTGTGTTCCCACCTTTGTCTTCAGTGAAACCAACATGTAGGGGCTTCCATAAAAGAATAGAAAAATAAGACGAAATGGATCATTTAATCAGTCTCACAACAAAATTTTCTTAGAAAGTTTAGTTTTATGGACACAGGAAAGGGATAAAAGCTGAAAAGAACTGGCAGTTAACTGATCAGTACAGAAGATGAGAGTAAGCAGTGATATTATGTTCTGTAGCCGTGTTTCTCATGCATATTGCATTATTCTTAACACGATTGTAAAAGAAATGCCATCATATTGACAATAATACACATCCTAATGGATATAGTAAAATAATAGACAAAAATACTGAACTAGATTTCCTTAACAACTTTACTGAAGCTACTTAAAATTTAGGCCTGATTTGTTTTCACAAATAATCTCCTCATTAATATTTTCACAAATTCTCATACAAAATAAAATAAATAATTCCACTTTTTCAAATTCCAAAACAATTTTTTC
The DNA here is from genome assembly GCA_036898215.1 of Platycarya strobilacea. Taxonomy (NCBI): domain Eukaryota; kingdom Viridiplantae; phylum Streptophyta; class Magnoliopsida; order Fagales; family Juglandaceae; genus Platycarya; species Platycarya strobilacea. The sequence continues at coordinate 28,842,939 of CM072547.1, forward strand.
AAATCCTAAAACAAAACTAATATTAAAAAAATATTATAATAATAATTATTCAATTTTTAATTTTTATCTTATCTTATCTTATCTTATCTTATCTTATCTTATCTATGAAAACAAACCAGGCCTTAGTATTCTAAGACTACCAGAATCACTTTACTAACAAAGAGAGCCTATAGACAAATATGTATACACTCTTATGACAATGGCTATTATTTATTCCAATTATACACAGATCTCATAAACCTCTGAAACACACAATCCTAATGCCGACTTTTAATTAAATATTTCAATCATTCTTGTATAAAACTTCACAATCCTTAATGAAAAATTCTAGTGCCTGTGAAAATTGACAACGCAATTTAAAATTAAGAGTAATGGTACTTGTAACACCAATAGCTTAACACCACTGATGTGGCAGACATGCATTCGCCATAAATTTGAAATTCAAAGATCAAACCATAACCTACGATACATGCATGCCTCATCCATGGTTGTTATGTTGATGATCTTACAAATAGCATTATTATGAAATTAAATGCTAAGCAGCAAAAATATTTCCAGAAAAATTTGTGAAATAATTTAAAATAAATAATGTTTCCCATTGCATGACTGCATCCTTTACACCATCAAACCGCTTTCAGGTTTTGTACTGACAGTAGAAAGAACACACCTGATGGACATCTCCAATGAAATGTGATAAGAACATAAGTGCCTCTGTCAAGTTGTCTGTGATGGACAAAACACATATGAAGTAATAAACTTATCAGTTTATATCTTACACAACCACCAAAACCTGGGATACAGAGTGCTTACACTGTAATTTTAAGTTGGCCTCTTGATAAGAGGATGAAAGTTGCATTGTATAATTGTTAATTGCTCCCGTTACACACATGTCTTTATGTCCAGCAGGGTCATGACAGTCTCCTACAGGAAAAAAAAGCATAGAGCATTTCACTTGAAAATAATGCCGAAGTAGCTAATTTTATGTCAGGCTCATTAGTAAAGTAGATTTGATTGCACCACCAGAAAGACAATTATACTGCATCTGATTTCTTCTCTAGTATGTAGTTTTTCCATGTTTAGGCTTGAACTCGCAACATATATCTCATTCATCTTACAAGCAAGATTATTTCAATGACCACCACACTTAGGCCCCTTTTGGATTGAGAAACCATCTCAACTCATCTATCTCATCTCATCATTACAATTTTCTCAAATTCCTACACAAAATATAATAAACATTTCAACTTTTTCAAATCCCAATTCAACTTTTTTTTCAAATTCCAAAACAATAATAATATTAAAAAATAATATTCTAACAATATTTTATTCAACTTTAAACTTTCATCTAAAATCATCTCATCTCATCTCACTATTAAAACAGGACCTTAGGAACACCTGTTTAACAGCACATAAAACCCTCTTCATGATTACTTTTCTGCAGTAGCATGCAAAGCCTAAGGAGTTAGAAAGCTGATACTGGAATGACCACATGGTTCAACTTGCCTTGATGGGGATAGCTTCCAAATCAGAAATTTAGGACTACATATGCACTAAGGGTAGGTCTGCCATGCCTCTCAAGAGCCTAAGGGATTTCCTTATTAGGAAATAGAAAATTGGAAGGTCACGAGAAAATAGACCTGAAGCCAGCAGGTACGATGATGTGGGAATGGGAAAGTGCAAAAGGATGCTCAGCTGCTACAGGTTCTGAACACGGAGACATAGGGAGCTCTGACAACTACCAACAAATGGGACCTTTACATGAAAGAGGCACCAACATTGTGCTCGAGAAGGTTTCAGAAGGCTAGTGTCAATGAGGGTCCTTTCAAAGAAGTGTTGACCTCTCTTCTTGAACAGCTTGACCCAGTGAAATTAACTAAATTTGCAGTCACTGCTAAATACATCTAGTTCAAGAGAAACTTGTGGATCTTCGAGCAATCCTTTTAAGTCTCCCCTTCAGGTGCACTCACAGATAACCTCTGAGTTGCAAGCCATAAACTCTTGGCAAGAAAAGATAATGAAGGCCCTTAAGCTCAAGACTACTGTCTCGCAAAAAGTGTACTGCACCCCCTGAGGATTCTTTTTATTTTTTTGATAAATAATAAGAAATTTTATTGATATGAATATAAGTAGGCATAGCCCAAGCACACGGAGAGTATACAAACGCAAATGCCTAAATACATTCTTAGGGCTCTACATCAACGAAAAGAAATCATGCACAGTGCTTCCATTAGGGACAATGGCTGAAAACCAAAGAAGTAAAGTATGCAGGAAATAATTCTCAAGCTCCGCCATTGTTCGTTCTCTATCTTCAAAGCATCGCGCATTCCTTTCTGACCAAATACACCACATCAGGCACAATGAGATCATCTTCCATGCTGCTACTACTTGTGAGCATCCTTGAATACCCCTCCAACACGCTAGCACATCTACAACCTTAGGTGGATCATCTTCCATGCTTGAATATTCCTGTAGGATTCTTTAAGATTAATTGGGATGCATCTCTCGATGTCACCATCTCCAGGGTGGGGATAAGGATGGTGGTGAGGGATTCCTTTGGTCTCATTACAGCCACTCTATACTCCCTCATAAGTCTAATGGCGATCCTTAACTAGCAGAGGCAATTGCAGCCAACAGAGCCACACAGTTCAGTATCAAATTAGGCCTTAATGATATCATGCTAGAAGGAGACTCTCTCACTGTGGTCAAGGCCATCCAACAACAAGAAGAAACAAGGAGCTTTACAGGCATGGTGGTTCAGGACATCAAGCATATACTCACCACGTCTAGGCAATGGTCTTTAGGACGTGTACTTAGGGAAGTCAATATTATATCCCATTGTTTGGCTAAATTTGCTCTCAATTGCTCCGAAGACTGTATACAACTTGAGGACTATCCTCCTTGTATTCAGCACCTTTTATAATGAATGAATGTTGTTCCTTAAAAAAAAAAAATACATTCTAGAAAACTGGAAAGAAGACAAAAACTCATAAACATTTCCTCTCTTTAGTACAATAGCAAAAAACCGCTATAAAAGAGAGAATACAAATAAATTCCAGATTTCTCCCACTTGTTGTTAAAAGGTTTGTCATTCCTTTCCATCCATACACACCACATTAAGCACAAATGTATTATCCGCTACATCACTACCAGTTGAGAGCTATTGTGATGCTTATTCCAGCATGCTAGTGAATCCGCCACACTCTAAGACATAACCCAACTCAGCCTGGCTTCTACTAAGAATGCCAGTACATAACTCCCTAGCCACGTCACAATGTAAAAAGAAAATGATCAATCGATGCCCATTCTTCTCACACATGAAGCAACACTCCATAATAACTATACCGCATATCCTTAGATTAGCAACCGTCAAGATCTTCCCAAGTTTAGCTGTCCATGTAAAAAAGACGACTTTAGACGGAACAAGAACCCTCCAAATGCTCTTCCAAGGAAAAAAAGGCTTTTTGACTGTCAAAGCCTTGTAAAAAGATTTAACAGTAAACTTATATTTCCTCGTATGTTTACACAGCATAGGATCTCTCCCATTTCTTCCTACCTTCACTGAATACAAAAAGCTGAAAAGACCTGCAATCTCTCTATCAGTGGCCAGGCTGGCAAGCCCCACCATGGGGTGGCTACCATTTTCTTATGTGTTGTTCAAAATATTATTTTTAAAAATTATTTTTGAATTTTTTATATTTTTTTAAAAATTTGAGTAAAATTTGTATATTTGGGGGTAAGATAATCTTTGATTCAGAAATATCTTTTGACTGAGATGAAATCACCTTCAATGGCAAGAGTGGTCCATTGCAGAGAATTATGCAGCAAGGATAGGAGTTGCTGTTTGGACTCCTTCCAGGGCTCTGTTATGAAGGTAAGACCCAAGTTTTAACCCCATGAAGTCACCCTTTCAGTGGTCACTCAAGTTGTAGGAGGTGAAACTCCACAACCACAACGATGCTCGCACAGCCACACACTTTTGTTACAATTTTGAGGCCTCGTAGGCTCACTATAAGAGGCTAGGTTCAAATCAAACATTAGGTCCCAAAGTAGAAATAAACTCTAGAAAGTAGAAAGTACAACTAGAAATCATGGATAAGAGGGCCCTCACCAAGAACGCAAGGTATGATAGCCAGAAATTCCAGCGCATGCCCCTTCATAACTCAGCCATGAAGCTGAATGTGTAGCACTGGACAGCAGCGCCAATGGCTCAAGTCAGTGACTCTAGTTAATATTTTTAGAGGCCTATCGATTATAGAATGGTTGGTGTAAAATAGTTGTTTTCTTTGAATATATAAGGGTTTAACCAAGGAAAACAGATTTGATTCATTTAGGAAAATGTGTACAGAAAGAGCTTCAAACTTAGCAAGAGTGAAAAGGGATTGATAGTAGGGATATATATGGACGTTCTTCTTCCTAGTTTGCGAAGAGAATGTTGGTTGTTTGCAATCTAAAAAAAGTAAGGTATGCAGAGATACTCATACCTTTGTTTCTTCAGAACAATGCAATGTTTATCTGAATATTGTTTCAATTATGATGTAGCGTAGCCTTACTTTTGGTGGCCTTCTTTATGCATCCAATACTATGTGAAAAGGGTGTGAATGTAAATGATTTCATGTGCATGCTTCTGTTATGCAATATGAAATGTAAATTTTATTAAGATTTATGATATCTGATGAAAAGCAAAGGAAAAGAACGAAAGCAAATATAATGATGTGACTGTATGGATGCATGTAAAGGATTTGAATTGTCTTCTTGACCTTATGACTAACACCGATGGTACCAAAGCTTGGGGGGGAGGGGCAAGTGGGCAACCATCTTGTATGATCTGCTGAGAATGGCTCACCCAAGTGCACCTAGTTGATCAAGTAATTCCATATCTTAGATGCGGTTCAACCTGGGACCACAAGAATGGAACTAAGATCCTTGTGATTGCAAGCCCTTACATGTGCAAATGCTTAAATGTATTTAAAAATATTTTCAAAGGTAAAACTGGACTAAAAATATTTTTTGTTGTATGATATACTACTTATTGAGTATTTGACTCATTTTTGCTTGTAATGTTTTAAGAAGTCTATGATGATGGTCTGCAGGCCAGAAATGAGTGATAAAGACCAAAACTTAGCCAAACATTAATGAGTGTTCAAGACAAGTATTTAGGCTTGATTTAAGATGTCATGACTTCATTCAGGATTCTGGTCTAGTTATATTTGTTTTGATACATTTAGTTTATAATTAATAAGATTTTCAGTTATGTTTGATGTTTTATAATCATACATCACTCATATCTGTTGCTGTTAAAACATGTAATGCTGCATTTCCTAACCCAAGGGAAAGGGAGAGCTATAGGTCCCTTTTTCCATTTAACCATATGACAAGGAAACTCTTTCATACAATATTAAATCTTAAGATCGTAGCTCAATGACCTCCAAAAAGAATATAACTCGACGTAACTAAGCCAATCCCAAGTAATTGGGTTGGCTCAATAGTTTCCTTATGTCACTTGGCTCCAGCTAGGGTTATGTTCAAAGGAGTTACCTGAACCTTATCACTGATTGCACAACCATAAAAAAATGCCATACAAAACGGATCATTAATTGTTAATGTGTATGGTATAAAATTTAGGTATCAAAGGAAAAGGATGCAAATGCTACTCAGGACGTTAAAACAGAGACTAACATGTCATCCAAATGGTCAAAATGCAATATTCCCTATGTGGAGAATATTATAAGTAAAAGAAGGGAAAAAACTTTGGGAAGTAATGAAAAGGTACTTTTTTTTATTAGTAAAGTAATGAAAAGGTACTTATAAAAAAAAAGTAATGAAAAGGTACTTACGGCAGTACTTATAGTTACAAACAAAATCGGGTGTGTCAATATAATGTAAAGCACTACTCCATCGCCAGTGGAAGTAATGTCGAATCTCATCAGGCCAAGAGCAAACGGCCGCAAGATCACCTCCAGCAGACTCAGGAAGCAGCGTTTTCACAGCAGCTAGAGCATCCTCATTTAGATATCCCTGAAAAACCCATAAGCGCTTCTCAAATTACCACTCTTTCAAAAAGTTACAGCAGAGCCCCATATCACGCCACTCTTCTCACTAGGTTACCTTTAAGCAATATTTCTTTCTGCAACTTTTTTAATAAGTATTTCTTGCGGCAACTATAAGGATAAGATGATGGAATGAACCAAGACACTATGGATTTGATCATTTTACTGCCTATTTTCGACATTATTACGTCAAATGTCTTCTTTTGTTTACGACATAACTTGTTGACAGATGCCAGGCTATATTCACGGCTCACAGTATGTTATTCCGTAAAACTTGATATATGACTCTGATCTTTGAAGTAGCCAAAATAATGGTTCAATCCAGGATCAATGAAATTAACAATTAAAAGAAAAAAAATTTATGAGTTGAAATGGATTATATGCTCACCTCCGCTATCTTACAAATTGCATAGTGGCCTTCCTTTCCCCAACCCAGAATTCCTGGTACGAATAGCAGAAAACCCAGTGCCGTCCCAATCCACAGTAAGTCAGACCTACCCATATCTACCAAAGTAAAAAAAAAAAAAAAGACTCAACCATATAAACTACTTTAGCCTAAGAACAAATCTGTTCAACCTGCAGCAAAAGCAATTACAGATACCGTTCTTTGGGCCGCAAATTGAAAGTCCTCGTGATAAACTCAGGCTCCAGCTCTGGTGAGAATCCAAATGGGTGGAGTGGGGCAGGGGTTGATCATCAACGTTCTTCCATGAACGAATCAGGAGGGCTCAGAGAGCCCAGGTGGTGTAGCGTGTTTGGCTGCTCTTCTCGTTTCTTTACTCTTACGCAAATTTTTGGACCACTCTGGTCCCAACCAATCGTACCATATTCTTTGATCGGCAGTTTAAACTTTGCCACGCTGAGCTTCGTATTGTTAAACGTCATGTCGTATATCCTGCCGTAAAAGTTGTTGTCCACGAAGAATGTCGTTTAATTCCAAAATGAACGACCCATGGTCTCCATTAGGGGAACCAGAAGAGAGCAGCGAACAAAAATGAAGGCTATAGTGACAAGCGCTCCGGGAGGCCCAGAAGTGCTCCATCTACGAGAGGTGGAAGACCCTGAACTTGGAGACGATGAGGTTCTGATCAACGTCGCCGCCGCCGCTCTGAACCGAGCCGATACCTTTCGGAGGAAAGGCTCACACCCACCTCCTCCCGCTAGTGCCAGTCCCTATCTGGGTATCGAATGCTCCGGCACCATTCTGGCCGTCGGGAAAAACGTTTCACGCTGGAAAAACGGCGATCAGGTAGTCCTGGTTTTGGTTTCAGTCCAAGAATCCTATCTTTGGATTCTTTTGGTTCTGTTGTTTGGTTGCTGAGATTAGGGAGGAAAAGAAGTAAGCAAGCGAATCCGATCTGCTTTCTTACAGTTCAAAACTCCGAGTGTTTGGTTGTTGAAGTCTAGGCTTCTAGATTTTTATAGTTATTTTAGAAATCCCATTGGCTTCAGGGTATCAAACACAAGAGTTCTGCAATTTATGGAACTGTGTAGAAAATTGAAGTAAGAATATTTGTAAGTTCTTACTTGTCTTTCTGCCAATAACTTAAAATCACAGTCATGGAATATTGAAAAGATGGTGATTGATTATAAATATTGAACGTCAATTTGCCTAATGGAAGAGATTATATATGTCCCAAGGGGTAGGATCACCGATCACTTAGATCAAGAGAACTCTTTTTAACCTGCCACTTACTTCATGTTTCTTTTCCCATCTCCCTTTGGTGTTGCTAAGCATATTGAGTAGATACAATTGGATATTCTTTGGGGCGGTTAGGGGGATTTTCTGATGGGTTCGTCACTGGTGTCTTGTGAGGAGGAAAGTCTAGGGTCAAAGAGTGCAGTTGGAAACTATGTCTAGGGATAATGTTGTTTCTCTAATTTATCTCCCTTTGATAAACAATATAGTGGGTTCACCATCAGATTGAGTTCTGCATAAGGCTAACAAGATTTAGCATAATGTGGGGCTTTCATACGTAGGATGTGAAACCAATTTAAAACAGTACTCATTACGATTGAGGTGGGCCACTCACCAAATCAAGTTTTAAGAAAAGTAAAGAGTTAAAATGTCTTTCTTAGTCAATCAACTATGATGCTAAGGGAGATAGCTCAAGTCAAGCAAAGACTAGAGGAAGGGCTTTATGAAGATGTCCTTGTAGAGGGACTTTCAGGAGGATCGGTAGGGCCCATTTGGAACTTGGAAGATACTGAGATCAATTCAGTTCAATCTAATTTCGGGAGGATCAGTAGGGCTCGTTTGGAACTTGGAAGATACTGAGATCAATTCAATTCAGTCTAATTTAAAACTATGTCTAACATCCAAACACCCAACTCCCAAATCTTTAAACATTACTTAGCTTAAAACTTTTTTACATGTGAGGCTCACAATACTTTTCAACTCAAAATCTCTTTATATGTGGGATCTACAACATTTCCAATTCAATATATCTTTACACGTTGGACCGAACTTTTTTTAACTTCTTATAAATATACTCATAAATACATTTTAACTTATCGTAACATCTAAACATATCTCAACTCATTTTAGGTGGATCCTACAAAATTACTAATCAAAAAAAGGGTGGACCCTATAAAACGTACACCACTATCTTAGTCTTAAGGGAAACAAGGGGTGGTATGGAGAGATGTATTCTATCCAATTTGGACTTGGTATTTTGCATAGATTTCTAATTTTCATGGGCTTTTTGGGTCATTAGGAGCTCTCTAATATGAGCTAGGTGTTTTCTTTTATACGTCCAATATACTTGGTTACTCCTATTGAGATATATATATATTTACATATAAAAAAAAGGATAGGAAAATATTTGTTCTATGATTTTCGAAGGGGGTTGCAGTTTTATAATCTGCCTTGATTCAACTGTGCACTTTTGGGATCGTGGCTATGGCACTATTAAAACAAGAGAGATGCTATTAGGAGATGGACTACAAATGAGGTCCAAGGGCTGTATACAGTAGGTCTATGGAAGAATATTAGAAAAGGAAAAGGAGGTTTAACCATATCAGATTTGAGGTGGGTGATAGAACATGATACGTTTCTGGTATGATCTGTGGTGTGGTGATAGGGCCCCTAAGGAAGCATCCCTGTTGTGTATAGTGTTGCCCATGTTGAGGATGCTTTTGTGGCAGATAATTGGAAGATGTCTACGGTATTCGGTGGAACGTGAGCTTCATCAGAGATGCACAAGATTGGTAAGTTGATGCATTCAGTGAGGTTTTTTTTTTTTTTTGGTCGCTATATTCCACTGGAATGAGGAGAGTAGGTGAAGACAAGATGCGTTGGGCTCCGTCCAACAGAGAACATTTCAATGTGCCTTCTTTCTGTACATTATCAGTTCTTGTGTTTCGGAAGAGCTGTGTTCGAGTTTAATTTCCTGAAGCTTTGTTTTCAGAAATAACTATCTTAACAGTTCATAATGTAAAATATGACTCTTCAAGTGTTTAAAACGATACAAAGACGTGTGTCTTGTAGCTGCATTTGGAAGTAGTTGGGCTTTGACAATGTTTTCCCCCCCTTTATACAGACTTTTGTAACTGTGCAAAATTTGTATTACACATAATAGAGATGCCTCATTCTTGGTAAGTAATACTAGGTGTGCGCTCTTCTCAATGGGGGAGGATATGCTGAGAAAGTGGCTGTTCCAGCTACACAAGTTCTTCCTATCCCACCCGGAGTTTCTTTGGAGGATGCTGCTAGTCTCCCTGAGGTGGCGTGTACTGTTTGGTCCACTGTTTTTATGATAAGTCAGCTATCTGCTGGGGAAACATTCTTGGTAAGCACTTAGCCTAATCTGTTTTCTGATTCTCGATAATTTAGTGGAACTTGCACTGGTTAGGATCTTACATTTGTTGGCATCTGCTATGGTATATGACTAATTATGTTACTATCTTACTGTGACAACATTGGTGTAATCACTTGGAAGGAACATTCTTGATATTTATCTTTTTTTTATAGATAATAAGAAATTTTATTCCATGTAAATAGGCATTGCCAAGCACACAGGAGGTATACAAGAACGAGTACCTAAATACAAGCTAAAAGAAAGCAAAGCTACAGCAAAGCAATACAATTAATACCATCCGTTACAAGATTATTAACCCAAAAACTTAAAAGTGTTAAAGAAAAATTCCCTGAATTCCCCCTTGGAATGTTCACGATCATCAAAACACCTCTCATTTATTTCTAACCATAAACACCAAAGCAAACAAAGGGAAATCATGCTCCAGAATTCTGCATAGCCACAGCACCCTCTTGATCCAAACCAGCTAGCCAAAAATTCTTGATATTTGCTGAGCTTAATCTATGTGCTTGATCATTTATTTTAACTCAAATCACAACAATTTTACATTTAACCTTTTTGACAAAATTATACCTTCATACCTCATTCCCCTTCCACTGTTGCTACCCAGCAGTCTTTTAGGGTTTCTGCCCTGAGGTTTTTTCTAACTTTTCCTATGCTTTTACACTATCTCTATGCGCGGCCCTTAAGATTGCCTTCCGCACTAAACATTGGAAGTGTTTCGAGTCATAGCTGCGCAAAATCAAGACATACAGATCTCTCTAGGGTTTCCTTTTGAGTCCTCTTCTTCCCACCTGTAATGTGTTTATCAGTGAGGCATTTCTCTTGCCATTGGATCAGTCACTTCTATATTTTTCTTTGGAGCCTTGCAGTGGATAGCCTTTGTGCTATTTCATTCGCAGGGGTTTCAGATTATTTGTTGGGGATTTCAGCTCCATTGGTAATTTCTAGTGTCTCACTCTAAGGCACAGAACAGCTATTCTTTTTCAATAATTTTATCAATTATTACCTATAAAAAAACACCTTCACATCCTTGCTTACCGATATTTAGAAGAATGAATAGGTAAAAGCTGAAAGAAAAAAATGGAAACGAAAAGATATTGTAATGGAAATTGTTCAAATCGAGGCAACACTTAATTAACATGCCTTATTCACATGTTGACCAGTAAAATTAACAAAAATCCTGAAATATCTTACTATAGTGTAAGTAGCTAACTTAGGGATTCACTGTGGTTGTGGTTGATACTGAGAAAAACCAATTTACATGATATACAGCCTATTCAAATCAGTTTCATTCATATTCCAGTCTAGTCCCAATTCATCACTTAATTGTGACTTGAGAACTTAAATTTCAGGTCCATGGAGGCTCCAGTGGTATTGGTACCTTTGCAATTCAGATAGCTAAATACCAAGGAGCCCAAGTGTTTGTCACAGCAGGTCCAACAACATGCTCATCTCATTACATAAACTCAGTATCATGTATTCATATATTTCAGATCTTGATCACCAGGGAGTGAAGAAAAACTAGCTGTTTGTAAGGATCTTGGAGCTGATGTGTGTATCAATTACAAGACCGAGGACTTTGTTGTCCGGGTGAAGCAAGAAACAGAAGGGAAAGGTATGCTGCAGCTTTGATCGATCATGTATGCTTCATTTAACAATATCCCACCATCTCTCATTGTTTAAGGGAGTATGGTATAGACTTTTTTTTTCCTAGTGGTTGGTGGGGGTAATGCCAACTTCATGAGTAATCAATGGCAGGTGTTGATGTTATTCTGGATCATATTGGAGCAGCCTATTTTCAGCGAAACCTTGACAGCTTAAATGTTGGTGGGAGGCTTCTTCTTATCAGCATGATGGGTGGGGCAGTTACAGAAGTAAATCTTAGCTGTTTGCTTGCTAGGTGTCTCACAGTGAAAGGTATTACAACAGTATTCATTAATATTGAGTTTCAGTTTCTAGTTTTTGGAGTTTGGATGAGCTTTCATCTTTCCCATTCTTGAAATACCGTTTAAAGGTTTGCTTATTTTGTTCTTCATTCCATCACGAGTTGAGCAATAGAATGAAAACTAAACATTCTGCCTACCTTTATTAATTACTCTGCCTTGAAGCATTTTCCTGGGTAGAAGAGTTAGAAGTGACCCAATATTGAAACAAAGAAATGAATCTTATATATGATCCACCCACTCATCTTTGATTCAAGAATCACAGAAACGCTTTGCGCATCATTTTAACCATTTCACTGGGACCCTTATGGAAAAACTTTAGGCTTATACATCCGTATAGTCATTTGTTTCTGTTTCATCAGAATATTCTTTTGGAAATTTGAGGTTGCTGACAATTTTTTTCCCTACGAATGCATCCTTTAGTCAATGAGAGGTGCTTCCTAAATCATTTCTTAGTTGCCTTCTCCAATAGAAACTCAATGGAAATTCCATGTTTCATGGTAAGAGCTGCCACGATGATTTAAATGTTTCTTAGAACGTCAACAACGTTTATGCTGTGTCCATTTTTTCAAAGTAATGCAGAGAGAATTATAGTCTGTGATTGAATATGTGTTTTGTAAACGCAGCTTCCCGCTTACGATACAGAAGTCCAGAAAATAAAGCAGCGATCGTTAATGAGGTAGAGAAGAATGTTTGGCCTGCTATCATCGCGGGAAAGGTCACACCTGTGGTCTACAAATCCTTCCCATTATCTGAAGCGGCAGAGGCTCACCGGCTTATGGAAAGTAGCAAGCATATTGGGAAGATACTTCTTGTTCCATGATCGACTGATCAGTTCTCCCCTCTTAAATGAGTATGGCTTTAAGACCCTTGCGGTGTGTATATGTGATGTGCGATTATCTGCTACAGCTGATGCATATTTTTTGTTTCAGGCTTGCAACTTAGGAAACTTGGATTTATTTGTACATATTGTGAAATTTCGTGTCGTTTATGTCCTATTCCAGTGTGAGCTGCTGAAACAACAAAAGTCACTCAAGATAGCATAATTCCCGTAGATAATACTTTATTATACATTTTTCTCTTTTATAAGAATAAATTATGAAGACAAATGATATAGATTGTAAATCTTCATGAAGGCATGAATAATCCTGATGATTACAAAAATTGCTTGTTTTTCTTATTTTTATAAGTAATAATCTTTATTAATTGAACATAATTAGGCAAACCCTATGTATATAGGAAGTATACAAAAGATAAATCTAAATACATTTTGTTAAGTTGAAAAGTAGTCAAAAAATCATGAACATTCTCTCCTTTTAATACAATAGCATAAAATTATTGAACCAAATAAAATACAAAAAAGTTTCAGATTTTTCTCGTGGTCCTCTCCTTATTGTTGAAGCATCTCTAATTTCTATTCATCCAAAGACACTGCAGTAGATATAAAGGAATTATCCTCCATGTCACAGCCAGTTGATTTTACTGATGATGTCGTTTCCAGCACGCTAGGAGATCAGCCATGCCTTTGGACATTACCCAATTCAGTCCTGCTCTTCTGCCATCTTATAAATTCCTTACCACTGCGTAATGTAGAGAAATATGGTCAATCAACTCTCTATTTTTTCTTGCACATATAAATCCGTATCCCTTGCTATTCTATGGCACACAGAATATACTATGGTCCTTCAGCAAAAGACTACTATAATTACAGTGAGTATGGAAACGTTAAAAAAAATTAGACTATTGGAGAAATCATTATTAAGACTAACAACCTTCAATTAAAGAAATGAATGTAATAATCAGCAAAACAATGAACGCTTTTCTTGAATATGAAGACCTTCTAACACACTTTCAAGGAAAACATTATACTGTTGTTTGAAGATGACAAAGATAATCAATCTTCAAATTTCAAACACCACACCTCACAAAAATCAACGTGATGAGTGGGAATGATATGATCAAAGCGAAAGTGAAGAAGTGCCATTTTCAAGAAAACACGAATCCAAGAGCCATTAGACCCAGAAGAATTTGGTATTAATGATTTTGGTTCCAAAAACATATACACAGGAGAAATAAAACCATCTTCCAGTGGATTAAAAGAAGAAACAACTTTCTTACCCAATCCTTCATGTTAAATTAGACTTCTTCAATAAACCCACCAAAAAGAGAATATCGATAAAAAGCAGTTCTTCAATACTCTAATAAAAGTTGTATTTACATCAGCCTAATCCAAATAGGAATTATGGTACTTTTTAAACAAGGGATTGATTCCCCCATATTAGCAGTGGTCCTAAAATTGAAAGAATTCAGTCTAATCTTGTCAGTAGAGTAGTTTGGTTTAATATCAAACCAAATTATTTCATCTCCATAAATGATCCTGCTATGAAAACCATCAAGGAGTTGAAAAAATTACCATAAACTCCTACGAAGATTTAGACAACTTTTTGTAGAGATATTATGAACCAAGATCTTTCAATATAAATCAGTCCCAGATTGAGACATTAGAAGGATCTGGAGATTCAAAAACGATGGTAACATTTCAAAACAACTTCACTGAAGAACATGAACAAAAACAAAACATAAAAAAAGCACAAGCCATATAAGCCAAATAGTTTTAGTGACCTTATTGATATTCCAGCTATACTCAGGTTCTTGCAAATATAATGCTATCCCTCTTAAAAATGCATGCTAAAGAGAAGTTTCATTGCAATCAAGGGAACCGATGGAATAGAAACAAATTAGAGTTTAAGGCCAAAAGATATTGCTATCTGATTTATTAACATTAAATTTCACATACCAAAAATACTTTATTTTCCCAATATGCATGGTGATTTCTTACTAGGAAATAATTTTCTGAATAATTCTTTATCTATACAGATTCATCAGAAACTTTTCCATTGACACTAAAAAAATGAGCTTGTTGATATTATCATACTTATCAACACTAAAAATATTGCAAGTGTGCATCGGACTTTCAAGCAAAAAAAGTGTGGTGGAAATCATATTCAAATAGTCAAATATTCTAGACTTTTAAAAATCCTTGAAAAAAACTTCATGTTAGTCAATCTGAAAATTCTATGTGTAATCACTTTTGTGTATTTTTTACGTACTCCACTGATGATATGATTGGTTTTATCACTTTTTTTATTAGATGGACGCTTACTGCTCGAAAAAATCTGCTTGTAAGCGATTATGGCATACCAATTCGCACACCCATCCAAATGAAAAGATAAGTTCCAATGTTCCATGCACTTTGTGAGAATGATCTCCTTTGTTTATGAGTATGGGAAAGTGAAGAGGAGTAGTTCCTTCAATATGTTTTATGATGCAATTACTAGCAAACTCATAAATTGATTTGAACAAGGAGATGGGGTCGAGTCGTTTTGATGAATGATGATATTAGACGACCAACAAGAACTTGGTTGATAAGAGTGGCTTTAGTTTTTGTGATTAGAGAATCTATGCCTAAGGTTGGATGATTAACCATAAATAGGACAAAAGATTCGAATTAAAAATATAACTTGAATTCTATATAGACATTTTACGCTGTTTTTTCTTTCTTTTTATATTGGACCATTCAATTTGGACAAAAAGTTGAATTTGGTATATATGAATTATGAATCCCTATCTCTATCTTAAAAATATAAGAAATCCTACATCACATTCAATTTGGTCCCACATTTATCTATCGGAAAAAGACTTTGTAGATAGATAAGAAGGCTACTGAATGAAGGCATGGGTTGTCTTTAAAACTCCTTCATGTCCAACTATATATTTTGGTTGTGTTCAAGCCAAAAAAAAAAAAACAAAAGGAAAAGGAAATTGAAGCCTTGAAAAATAATCCATTTCTGTGCGTTGAACTAGCATGGTCCTATTTTGAGCATGTGGCATCTAGTTAGATTACTTTTTTGAAAATAATAATAAATAAATAAAAAATCTTTGCAAAATATCATCTCGTTCTCAAATATAATCCTAGACTAGTATAACTTGTGACAACTTATCGCTAAATGGATTGTTGGTAAGAAAATAGCTCTAGCTAAGTTAATTGGATAGTACAATAATAATAGAGGGGGAAAAGTGAGGGGGTAAAAAGTACACATGGATCCTAGTCATTAAGACTTTGTAAAAATATGGACTGACGTAAGGGATAAGGTGACACATGTGTGGGTTAAAGGTCAAGGGCGTCAGGACATAAGCACGCGAACAGGAAAGATAGGTAAGAAGAGGAAGAAAAGAAAGCAAATCAACTGACACATGCCAATTCAAACTTGTCACTTCACAGAAGATCAAAGCACACTATCAAAACTCTATAAAAAGCCCAGATAAATGAATAGAAGATGAGCTCATCAACTCTCTCTCTCTAGCTACTCTTCTCCTTCAGTTTTTCCTTCTTCTCGAAAAGCATTCGGAAGTCCCAATTAGAGAAATTTCTTCTGTTAATATCTATATTTTTACTTGTACAACAAGATATGAGAGACTGTAAAATACTCGTTCTAATAGATTTCCCTCATCAAACGACCGTAAACGTAAGCCTTACGCCGAACCATATAAATCTGGTGTCTATATCTATTATTTTATTTGTTATTAATGTACGCGTTAGTCGCACCAGAATCTCGCTGAGGGCTCCAAACGACTCTGAGCAAAGTCCAAATCATACCAATAGACCAAGAATGAATTTTTCTCCCGTCTCGACCTATTGATCGATTTTTACGATATCAGCACTTTCGTTCAAATTTAAAAAACATAATACATGTTGGTGCATGACGGCCACGCATATTGGATGTTGAAGTGGGTGGGTTAGATATAAGAAAAATTTGATAACGTCAAATAGTAAATAATTTATAAATAATAGTGAAATATGAATTTATCTAGATGTTCATTTATATTTCTCTGTACAGTGAGCTATGAGAGATTGTAAAAATCTCCATTATAGTAGATTCTCATCCCCAACACCCGTGGACGTAGGCATTTGCCGAACCACGTAAAACTGTACATTCATCTCTCTTTATTTCATCTTTATCACGTACGTACAGCCACGCCGAGATCTCATCGGGAGCCCCAAACGACCTCGAACGCAGCCCAAATCGCACCGGTGGGTTGGAAATAAGCATTTCTCTCACACCGACCCATTGGCCGATTTTTATGACCTTAACAGTGGCGCCGTCTGTGGGATTTTCCTCAGCCAGGTCGGTCGGATTTCTCTCAGCTCCCAGCTCGGTCGGATTTTTCTCAGCTTGGATTTCTCCCAGCTCGGTCGGATTTTTCTTAGCTCGGATTTTTCTCAGCTCGCTCAGCTCGAATTTTTCTCAGTTCTCTTAGCTCGGATTTTCCTCAGCCCGCTCGATCGGATTTTCCTCTACTAGCTCGGTCGGATTTTCCTCAGCTCTCTCAGCCAGCTCGGATTTTTCTCTGCTCGGATTTCTCAGTCTGCTCGGATTTTTCTCAGTTTCAGCCAAACTCGGATTTTTCTCAGCACGCTCGGTCGGATTTTCCTCAACTAGCTCGGTCGGATTTTCCTCAGCTCTCTCAGCCAGCTCGGATTTTTCTCTACTCGGATTTCTTAGTCTGCTCGGATTTTTCTCAGTTTCAGCCAAAACTCGGATTTCTCTCTGCCAGCTCGGTCGGATTTTTCCCAACTCGGTCGGATTTTTCTCAGCTCGCTCAGCTCACTCGGATTTTTCCCAGCTAGGTCGGATTTTTCTCTGCTCGGATTTCTCTCGGCCAGCTCGAATTTTTCTCAGCTATCGGATTTTTCCCAGCCCGAATTTCTCTCAGCTCAGACCAGATTCCCTCATCTTGGACTTTCCTTCCTCACATTACACTCCACCGCTTTGAGCACAATTAAATGAACTCGAACTTTTTCGTGGGAGCTCGAGGACCTGTCTATCACAGACACTATCTCGGATTTCGACTCAAATTACCATCAGATAGGCTCACACGCCCCTCGCCTCATCCAGTCACATAACTTACTCACAACGCGCCCATTGTGCCACACGGAACACAATATTCGGAAGTCAATGCTTAGGATCTCACGGGTCCACGGCTCCTCGCTCGAGAGTCAACGTTCAGAAATTCATCACCCGACCTTCGACACTCGAGAACTTTTTCCACAGACAAAAACACATCAGTTTGTCTCTCTTACAATACATGAATTTATCTTTGTACTAATAAAGTTATTACCTGCAGCATGGGATGTCAGCACGCAATCGCATCCCGCGGGGTCGGTCTATCCACCTACGCGAAGTAACAGTAGCTTCTCGCGGAGCCCTAGGCGATGCACTCCCGCCAGGCCTCACGCGATGTAGCTTCCCGCGAAGCCTAGGCGATGCACTCCCGCCAGGCCTCACGCGATGTAGCTTCCCGCGGAGCCCTAGGCGATGCACTCCCGCCAGGCCTCACGCGATGTAGCGTCCCGCAGAGCCCTAGGCGATGCACTCCCTCCAGGCCTCACGCGATGTAGCCTCCCGCGGAGCCTAGGCGATGCACTCCCGCCAGGCCTCACGCGATGTGGCCTCCCGCGGAGCCTAGGCGATGCACTCCCGCCAGGCCTCACGCGATGTAGCTTCCCGCGGAGCCCTAGGCGATGCACTCCCGCCAGACCTCACGCGATGTAGCGTCCCGCAGAGCCCTAGGCGATGCACTCCCTCCAGGCCTCACGCGATGTAGCCTCCCGCGGAGCCTAGGCGATGCACTCCCGCCAGGCCTCACGCGATGTGGCCTCCCGCGGAGCCTAGGCGATGCACTCCCGCCAGGCCTCACGCGATGTAGCTTCCCGCGGAGCCCTAGGCGATGCACTCCCGCCAGGCCTCACGCGATGTAGCTTCCCGCGGAGCCTTAGGCGATGCACTCCCGCCAGGCCTCACGCGATGTAGCTTCCCGCGGAGCCCTAGGCGATGCACTCCCGTCAGGCCTCACGCGATGTAGCTTCCCGCAGAGCCCTAGGCGATGCACTCCCGCCAGGCCTCACGTGATGTAGCTTCCCGCGGAGCCCTAGGCGATGCACTCCCGCCAGGTCTCATGCTATGACATTTCTCGTGTAGTCCTAGGCAATGCACTCCCGCCAGGTCTCATGCGACGACACCTCCCGCGGAGTCCTAGATAATGCACTCCCGCGGATCTCACTCGGTGACACCACCGGACGGGTCTTATACTGCGACGGAATAGGCTTTGCGCCTCACCATAGCGAAATCTCATCGACAACTCGTGGAAGTTGTCAGATCAACCACATCCTGCTCAAATGCTCGCGAGGTTGTATGGCCATCCACAACCTACAAAAAATCCACCCACGCGAAGATTACTAAGGTCTCTCCTTAACCTAACTCCACAGCTACATTTTACACAATCAATATTTTCTCGGGATTCAGGATACGAAACTACAAAATTCCCATCAAAGTATCTTTGATAAGAATTTGCGGGGTACTGAAAGGGATGAAATTAATCACACCTGCCAAGCATTTATGACAAAGAGGACAAAAGGACAGCTGATGGGACTGAAAGGTGAGCTGATGGACATTGGGAGTAGATGAGAAGAAAAGCAAGACGGCAAGGGAAAGGAAGTCGACTGTGACACACAAGATAAAGATCTGCCCAGATATTTTACTTGGCTATAAAAGGACTCTGGCCGGCTGAAATAGGGGGCTCTTCCGGATCAACCTTGGCTTCCCCAGACTTCTCCAAAAGCACAAGGCGAATTTATCTAGATGTTCATTTATATTTCTCTGTACAGTGAGCTATGAGAGATTGTAAAAATTCTCATTATAGTAGATTCTCATCCCCAAACACTCGTGGACGTAGGCATTCGCCGAACCACGTAAAACTGTGCATTCATCTCTCTTTATTTCATCTTTATCACGTACGTACAGCCACGCCGGAATCTCATCGGGAGCCCCAAACGACCTCGAACGCAGCCCAAATCGCACCGGTGGGTTGGAAATAAGCATTTCTCTCACACCGACCCGTTGGCCGATTTTTATGACCTTAACAAATGTAATACGAACTTACTAACCAAAAAGAGAATTTCTCTTTGTGAGTATTATATATAGCCATCTCCCTTGCTCAACCAAAGAGATCCAAAAGAGCTACGCATAATTAATCTACCAAAACTATGTTACTACGTGGTCTTGGCTACTCCTTTGTCTCACCAAAATCTAAAGTGATTGAAAAACGGAGAAATAAAGTCTCTGTCTTGAAATTTGAATTTTGAAAAAAGTGGCACCAATGTTTGGATTTGAAAATGTTGATGTATCGTGATCGCAATATTGGCCAATATCTATATACAATTTAGTAGAAACGAGAAGGCATTGCGATTCACGAATAATACAAAAAGAAAAATAACAAGAAATTTTAAGATTAAATTATTAATTTTTATACTTTTATTAAACAAATTAAGAAAATAACCTCCGCCTCTTTCAATAACAAAAAACTAGTTTTCTCTTTTGTAGTTTAGTAATCTCAAATTACATTTGTGCAACATATAGTTATAAAGTGTGCAAATGCCGTATTAAATGTTTCTTCTGTGTTGGAAGGGAAGTAGTGGAAGGTGTAAGAATTTGTAGAGGAGCCCTTAGAGTTAATAACTTATTGTTTGTGGATGATAATGTCATTTTTTTTTATAAAGCTGATGTGGTTACTAATGAGAAGACCCAGTCTTTATTGCACAAACATGAGAGAGCATTGGGGCAATGTATTAAAAAGAAAATACTTCCATGATATTTAGTAGAAATGTGAAAGATGAGTTAAAAGCTGAGATTATGCAACTTTGGAGGGAAAGCTACACACTACTTACTGTATGAGAAGTACTTGGATTTTCCACTAATGGTTAGAAGGTATAAACAACAAGCCTTTTAAGACATTAAAAAGAAGTGGCAAGATTTATAGATGGGGAGAAAGGTAATTTGTTATCACAAGGAGGTAGGGAAGTCCTCATTAAGGCTGTAGCAACATCCATTCCAACATATGCTATCAGTTGTTTTTTATTCCAAAGTTTTTATATGTCCATCTCTGCTTAGAGATGATGATAGTTAAATTTTGGTGAAGAAGTCAGTCTTAGGGGAGTAGCATACATTGGGTTAGTTGGAAGAAGTTTTGTGATTCAAAATTTAAAGGAGGTATGAGTTTTAAAGATTTAAAACTTTTTTAACTTGGCTCTCCTAGCTAAGCAGGGACAGAGACTTCTAAGAAATGAAGGATCTCTTCTATACATAATTTACAAGGTTAGGTATTTCCCTCATACAAGTTTGTTTGATACCAAAATTGGGTTTAATTCATCTTATGTTTGGAAGAGGATTTGGGAAGCTGTTCATTGTTTGGAGAGAGATTGTAGGTGGAGAATGGGCAATGGCAAATCTGTTAGAATTTTTAAAAACCCTTGGATTCCTGGTTTTCAAGATCGTTTTCAGATTGATGAAGACTTAAGAGTCCAATCTTTAATAAGTATGGAGACATATTGGTGGAAAGTTCAAGAATTGAGAGCTCTATTCAATCAAAATATGATTCAACAGATTCTGAAAATGAATGTTTCTACTAGTTCAGAAGACTCTTTGTTTTGGTAGAGAACAATAGTATTTATTCAGTTAAGAGTACTTATAAAGTGCTACAATAGAGTCATTTTCAAGTATTGGGGTAGCATTCAAGGGAAAGACCTGAATCAGGTTTTTGGAAGTGTTTGTGTCAGTTGAAACTAACCAAAAAAAATGAAAATCTTTGCATGGAAGGCATGATGTCTTGAAAGGCTGCCAACATTTCAGAATTCAAGTTTTGGTTTCGTATTAGTGAAGATGCTTCTCATGCGTTGTTATACTATTCAGAAATGAGACATGCTTGTTTGGAATATTGTTCTCAACTAGGTAATGTGGATTTTGATTTTTCTTTTTATGAGTTGGCAAACAAGGCTCGGGAAACAGGTTCGGATGAGTTATGATCCAGATTTGTAGTAATTGCTTGGAGACTTTGGTGGTATAGATGGAATAAATTTATTTATAAGCATCTATCTTTGTAGTCTAATGTAGTGGTGAATAATGCTCTTTCTATACAACCTTGAGTATAAGTATTTGCATGTCTTTGATATTTCTAATAAGAAGATAAACAAAGTTGTGAGCTAGAATCCACCTCCTTACGGATATTTGAAATTGAATGTTGATGGGGCTACCTTTCGTGATCAAAAAATTTGCTGGAGTAGGGATAATTCTTAGAGATCATAATGGTGATGTTGTAGTGGCTTGTAGTAAAGCTGAAAATGAAGTCTCTTTTGCAGAATTTATTGAAGCTATTACTTTGTTGGGGGGTTTATAGCTTTGTGTGCAGCGGGGAGTTCCAACAGTGTTGTTAGACACTGATTGTTTGATACTTTGTTAATGCTTTGAACAATATATCTGAGTTTCTAACAGATTTTGACTATATTTTACAAGATATATGTCGGCTCATGTGGGGTTTTAATCGATTGGATAATATTGCTGCTCATCAATTGGCAAGACATGCTTGGAAAGTTGATGATATTGTGATATGGTGAATTTATTGTCCTTCAATTGTAAGTCAAGCTATTTGACTTGATAAGAACTCTATTTGTAAGGATACTATTTGATTTCAATGAATGATTATCTGGTTATTAAAAAAAAAAAGAAAGACTTACAATCTTTAAAAAAAAGAGTGAAATCTATTTTTTAAAAAATAATATTTTATTTTATATATGTCTTATATTTATTCAATTTTTAAAATAATTATATTTTCTATGGAGCACATTTTAAATGATTTATATTGAAGTACTAGCCATAAAGCCACTTAAAATATGTCAAGTCAGCAACTATGACTTGGCGATTATAATATTTAAGATGAATGATATCATTATTTTTCGAAACATAATTATTAAATCGTTGAGTAACGCTTAATATAGATCTTAGGCTCCGTTTTGAATTCGTCTCAAGTTTATTATTATATTTTTTAAAATTTTTATGCAAAATACAAATTTTAATATAAATTTTTCAAATTTCAATACAGTTTTTTTAAATTTTAATTCAACTTTTTCAAATTTTAAAATAATAATAATAATATTTTATTCAACTTTTAAAATTCATCTTAACTTATTTCATTTCAACTCTTTAGATAGGTTTGGCAAATAAAACATTCTCAACATTTTCCAGCATTCTACACTATTATTTATTATTTTATTATTACTTTTTACCTATTTTTATTACTATTTATTACTTTTTTATTATTATTTAATATTTTATTATTATTTTATTATTTATTTTTTATTACTATTCACAAATACTCACAAATACTTTCAACGTCCAAACATAACTTAAATCTAAACGGCACCTTAGACGCATGAGATCTTCTTCTACTGTTAACACTAAACTAATTTTGAAAAGAAGAATATCTCAAATACTCTCAAATATTTTTTATTATTATTTTTTATTTTATTATTAATTTTTATCTATTTTTATTATTAATCATTATTTTTTATTATTATTTAATATTATTTAATATTTTATCATTATTTTTTATCTATTTTTTATTACTACAAACACTTTCAAACCTTCACAGCATCCAATCGTATCTTAAAATAGAAAATACAGTGGTGCTCTTTGATTCCATTGCCATAAATTTTAAATCTAAATGGCCTCATAATGCCATCCATTTCTCCTTCTCTCCATCTCAATCACACTTCACGAGGCAGCTTTTCGCACCTTAACTGGCTTCTTTTGAATTGCGGACATCACGCTACAACCTTATAGCAAAAGCTCTTTGCAGTTGATCCCATCAATCTGATCCGAACCATCGAGAAGAAACCGAAATTCGTATGTAGTTCCGAAGCCACTCTTCGTCGTCGTCTTCTTCTTCTATTCATTTCTCAAGATTTATTCGACGATTCTTTGAGTTCTGATGTTTTGAGACTAACTCCGATTTTTTATTTTCTTTGTTATTAAACCTAGAGAGCCTCCGAATTCACTGTCGTAAGAATACGATTCCTATTTCTACTGCGTGCTGTGTTTGAAAGTCTGTTTCGTCGTTATGAAGATCACATTTACGCGGTTCAGCCCCAAAATGCCAAATACTGCTCTTTCCTAGTCTCATGCTTTTTATTTCTATTCCTTATCGCTAATAGTAATCCCTTTGTTCACTAGGAATTGCCGATTATCATAGAAATTTGAGGATATGATTAAAAAATCCCCAATTAGTTGTTCTGACTCACACCGCTACTTTTACAAGTACATTGTTGATGTTATAAGATTCGCATTATTTACTGTCTGATGCTAACTTATTTAGGGTGTGCGTGCAAAATTTAGTTATCAAAACTCTGTGTCTTACTTGAATTGAAGATTCAGGGGAATGGTATGCAGTTCGTTCAATCAATGCCTGAATTTTGGAGAGTAGAAAGTTATAGCTTATTTAAGATGAACAAGATTTGAAGAGAAAGAAGCCATATGTTTGGAATTCCCGCCCCTTATTTCCATAACCAATTAATCAACTGGCACACCAATTGATCATTGGGTGAATTTCTAAGGGAGGGAAGAAAATTGCTAACTGATTATTATCTGAGACTTTACAACTGGATAAAGAAAAAGGTCCAGAAATCCCATTTTAGATTCTTCAGTCACGTTCATTTGGCTCCATTAAGTTTGCTCATATTCCCTTTTAGAGTGGGATATTTGGCCGCTCCTGGATGGTTGTGGCATAACCCAAACTTAACCACTTATTTTGAAAGATGCAAATGCAATGATAGACTGATAGTCATTGAACTGAATAACCAGAGCTTTCTCGTAATAATGATTGGTCATATTTCCCCATAAATCTGCACTAGAAACTTATCTGCTGCCAAACTCTTCTTTAGTTACTTCAGTTATGCTATAATGTAGAATTGTATTACATATTGGAAGGGGAGGGTTTGTCATCCACCATCAGTGGCTATTATATGTGCTGCAAACATTTTGTCTCTTTACTGGTATATGTAATGCTGTCATGATTGGTACATTGAATGTTGTGGATTTTCCTTCTTTCTCTCTCACCACTCGGCATTCCCTCTTTGTATTCCTCTTCCATGATTGTACCTATTGGAAGATGGTTTTTACAAATGGTTTGCTATAGTGGCTAGCTCTCAGTGGACGATGAGGGGCCTTTTCTTCATCTAGCTTAAACTCAAGGGATACATCGTGTTATGCAGCTATGGATGGAGATCATTGAGTGGTTGAGGATCACGTTGTAAGAGTTAGTTGAAAGTGACAAGGTGCTTGAGAAAAGAAAATAAGCTTTCATCATCTAGAGTAGTGTGAATAGGTATGGGTGGTTTGTAATGGTGGCAAAATACATGGGTGATGGCTGTAGAGGCTCTATTTTCTTCCTAGAAGTATATGAGAGGGGGGGATGGAGATTTGTGCGATTGAAATGGGAAAGGTGCTAGCTCTCTTTGATGGTGAGGGAAACGATGTCTCAACAGGGGAAGACGACTTTTACTGGATATAGGTCTTTTGCGAGATTTTATCTTGGGAGGAAAACTGCAATATAATAAGCCCTCTTTGATAATGAGGCAGCATGGACCCTTGCACTTCGTCTAGTGGAGATGGGAAGATGCAGTGTGATGTCTATATGGTTTGAAGATGGACTGTCGAATGGGCTAGCTTTCTTCAAATGACTGTTCGTTGTTCTTCTTAAGAAAATGTCAACAGATATGTGGTTGCAGTCTATACTTGTATTGTTGGGATTTAATTTTAAGTGGCAGGAACTCACCCCCTAACACCTGGGTACAGGGTGTGACAAATAATGATTTTAATATGCACATTTATTCTCAAGGAGAATTGAAGGCAGTGGTTGGGTCTTTCAAAAAACTATTGTCAATTTCATAATGAGCATAGTTTTGAGTTATGTGCATATTTTAGTCATATGAAACCAGTACAACAAACATCAACACATGTGAGGTTACTCTCACAAAGCAACATGAACTTGTTTCTCTCTTATAAATGTTACATGGTGAGATCTCTTTGATTATTATCAATGGTTATATGGCTGAATTTCACTTCCCTGCTTAATGAACTAAACTCCTAAATTTGTTTTTCCTTTGTTGATTATTTTTACAGAGTCTGAGTTTGGTTCTCATCCCATTGTGGAATAATGGATATAAGTACAATGAACCCTGGACAACTGACTCTCTTTGGATCTGCATTTTGTGTGATGCTTACAATGCACTTCACAGTACAGTTATTGTCGCAACATCTCTTTTACTGGAAGAATCCAAAAGAGCAGAAGGCTATTATAATTATTATCCTTATGGCTCCCATATATGCAATTGACTCATTTGTGGGTTTGTTAGATATCCGAGGAAGCAAAGCATTCTTCATGCTTTTGGACTCTATTAAGGAATGTTATGAGGCTCTGGTCAGTGCCTTCCACTCAGTTGACATGTCATTTTCATGTCCCACTTTGTTCTTGTCATCTCACTACTAATATTTTTTTCTTCCAGGTGATTGCTAAGTTCCTGGCTTTGATGTATAGTTACCTGAATATATCTATTAGCAAAAATATTGTGCCAGACGGTATTAAAGGAAGAGAAGTTCACCATTCATTTCCAATGACTTTTTTCCAGGTGGGAAATATTTTATGTTTGGTCCATTTTTTTATTGCTATGGAATTACAAATAGAATCCAGCAGAGTGATCAAATGGATTTTAAATCTTATCATGAGTATGCAAAGTGAGCAGTTATGTTTTCCAATAACATGTTGATATTTCAGCATAAACTCCTCCAAAACTTGGTTAGGGAGGGACTGAAGTACGTTGGATGTTTTTATTCTGGCATGATTAGAATATCATGTAGAGAGATGATGTAATGAGCAGGTCAAATCTGAATACATCCTGGATTATTTTAAGGGTCAAACACTAAAATATTCCATGTAATTTGCCTTATGGACAGATTGGTCTCTATACTCTAGTTTTGATGAACTTTTTACTCATGTAATTCCAATATTGATCGTTTTGATCTTTCCATTAGGAAAATGTACTACTCTGTTAAATATTCCACCATCCCCAATGGAGTGACATTTGTAAAATAGAATTGAAAACTCATTTTAAGGAAAAAAAACTAAGCCTGGGTGGAGATCCAGTTGACTTTCTAAATGTTTTTTTGTTTCTGAAAATGAGATTATAAAGTTCAAAATTAAAATATAGGGATTGATCTGTCTAAAAGCCAAAATATAGGGACTATTTTAGTATTATAACCCTTTTTTTAGTCGGAGGTAATGAAAGGCATCACACATCTAATTATTCAGTTTATTTTCATTAACTCTTATCGAAGTTTTCGTTTTTTGTTGTTCGCTATCTGAGATAATTGACATGCTCTGGGTACAAAAACTGCAGCCTCATGTTGTGCGACTGGATCACCATACCCTTAAGCTCCTCAAATATTGGACGTGGCAGTTTGTCATCATCCGCCCGCTTTGTTCTATCTTGATGATAACACTACAAATACTTGGCATCTACCCCAGTTGGTTGAGCTGGACATTCACCATCATTCTCAACATTTCAGTTTCATTGGCCTTATATTCTCTAGTTCTCTTTTACCATGTGTTTGCAAAGGAACTTGAACCACACAAGCCACTTACAAAGTTTATGTGCATCAAGGGGATTGTCTTCTTCTGCTTTTGGCAGGTAAGGTTTCTCAATCTGTTCATTTATATTTATTGTCAAAAAAGAAATTAAAAAGAAAAAACTCATTAGGATATAACAGAACCCAATACAGATTTTTGAAGGCCATGAAGGCCACTTCAGAAACCCCAAAAGCAACAACAATCAAAGCACCAGTGCTCAGGAAATTACAGCGCCTCTCACTGCATAATAGGCTGCGCATAAAGACACTAGGCTTCTTCAGCCCTACAAAAGAACCTTATTAACTTTTGAATATTCCTAGAATGGACCTCTTCTAGACGGAAAATCAAAAGACCAAAATTATACAGATCATTTTCAGACAAATTCAATAATGAAGCTCATAATGATTAGGATAACTTGAGTAGGTTGTTCTAGCCATCTGAACTTTCATGGACAAATAAATATATTTTGCACTGCATAAATTTCCAGTTGGTTTCATCGGTAACTGATTAAACACTCCCAATTTGGGCACTGAACTTCTTCACCTTTTCCTTTTAGTTTCTTTTTGTACTTTAGGTAGAGTTCTCGTTAGTTGGGTACATTTTTCTTGGTGACTAGCACCACAAGTTATTTGTGGATGGCTTAAATTGAATAGGACTGTAGAGAGATTCTTTAAAGAGTCGATATGTCTTCCATGGCTGCTTGAGTGCCCTATACTTTGATGGATCTTTGACCTCTTTCCTGGTTGTATGATGCTAAATCATTTGAAAAAAAAAGGTGGTATTAATCAGTTTGGATTTTCAGTCGAGTTGACAACTCGAGTGAGTTAAATAACTTCTGCTTTAGTGTTATCCCATGATATGTATGGATCCATATCTTTTAACTTTTTCTTGCTTTAAATATATTAATTGTTATTTTCTCATTATCTACCAAAAAAAAAAAGGTGGCTATGATTTGATTCATGGTTCTTGGGATCGCCTAAAAGCCACTTATGCAATGAATAGGGAATGACAACCATTTTCTGTCTTCAACATTGTCCATTCTCAAGCAACTCTCATTTGATTTCACTTATCTTTCTTTCTTTCACTCTTAACTCATTCTTGAATTGCCTTCTATAATATGATAATTATATGAAGAACTGTTTACTAATTCATTCACAAATTATTGCCAAATGCAGGGAGTTGTGCTTGAAGTACTAGCTGCAATGGGTATTATTCGATCTCATCATTTTTGGTTAGACGTGGAGCACATTGAGGAAGCTATACAGAATGTGTTGATATGTTTAGAGATGGTTGTGTTTTCTGTTCTCCAGCAATATGCATACCATGTTGCACCCTACAGTGGAGAAGTTGAATCTAAGATGAAATTCAATAAGAAGAGCGATTGATTTTAAACAGCCCAATAGGAAGTGGGAAACTATAAATTCATTCGAGCATGGTGATAATGGATATGGAGGTTCTGTTGTGTAGAGAATATCATGTTCGTGGTGTAAAATACGAGGTTTGTACCAATAATATTGCTGCTTGACTGTGGTTGTAATACCCTTTGTCTGTTCTTCCCAAGTTCTATTTTGAGTGAGTATAAACTATAATTAAAATAAATAAACGAAACAGTTTTAAATGTACTCATATATCAAACTATCTTCCATTCAATTACACAATTCATTTGTCATTGTACTCATTGAATTAATGGCCTTTTGACAGTAGCAGTTGATATTGGTAGAATCAGTGAATGCTTTACAAGCAGATACACCAATGGGTACGCTCTGCTTTTTCAATTTATTTGTTTGAACTAATTCAACAACAAAGGTACCACCAATCAAGTTGGGTTTTGAAACATTATTGTTACTTACACATGTGAGGGCCCAAGTTCTATTTTGAGTGAGTATAAACTGTAATTAAAATAAATAAACGAAACAGTTTTAAATGTACTCATTTATCAAACCATCTTCCATTCAATTACACAATTCATTTGTCATTGTACTCATTGAATTAATGGCCTTTTGACAGTAGCAGTTGATATTGGTAGAATCAGTGAATGCTTTACAAGCAGATACACCAATGGGTACGCTCTGCTTTTTCAATTTATTTGTTTGAACTATTCAACAACAAAGGTACCACCAATCAAGTTGGGTTTTGAAACATTATTGTTACTTACACATGTGAGGGCCCAAGCTCTATTTTGAGTGAGTATAAACTATAATTAAAATAAATAAACGAAACAGTTTTAAATGTACTCATTTATCAAACCATCTTCCATTCAATTACACAATTCATTTGTCATTGTACTCATTGAATTAATGGCCTTTTGACAGTAGCATTTGATATTGGTAGAATCAGTGAATGCTTTACAAGCAGATACACCAATGGGTACGCTCTGCTTTTTCAATTTATTTGTTTGAACTAATTCAACAACAAAGGTACCACCAATCAAGTTGGGTTTTGAAACATTATTGTTACTTACACATGTGAGGGCCCCGCTAGTGCAAGGGGACAGACTAGCAACGTGGTTGAATGAAAAGTAAGATGAGGACTACTCCATTGGTTGGTGAAAAAGATTGATGCGGGTACTGCAAAATGCAACTAGTTCAACATGAGGGCAAGTATGCACCTTGTAGATGTCATGGCAGATATGTACCGGAGTGAGGCAGAGATGAGTGCATCGCATGGAAGAAGAGCTAGACAAGACGTCTACTATGCAGGCGAGAATGAGAAGTTAAAAGAGTCAAGTGATTCTGATGAGATAAGAGCTACTCACCCAAAGTTATCAGCAAGGGTTACTCGTTCAAGACGAGCAACAATCAAGAACACGCCGTGACATATATGAGAACTTTTTGAAACAATATCGAAGGTGCTAAAAAATGGTATTGTCATATACAGAAACTCACACTTCACCTGAAATTGTCACATTTGGAATGTGTCTTCTATCATATAACCTTGGGTGAGTAGGTAATTATCACCTGAAGTCATATCATATAAATCTAGTGGTATAATTTGACACCACATCAAAGACCCTTATCCAAGAACAAACTGACAAGTTGGCAGGCCATAGGTAAGTACAAACAATGACTTGACTATTTGTTGCTGTCATCTTGCGGTACGACAATTGAGATCAAAGGACTCCTATTTAAGTATACCTAGAGTATACGACGTGTCAGAAGGGCGTTTGACAATCCTCCCTATAAGAGGGATTTGGACATTGGACAAAGTCTTTTACAATCTTAGATAACTAAGACCTCGTGGAGCTAAAATCTTTAGAGTAAGGAAGGAACAATGCAATTGAGTAGCGAGCCCAACTCTGTGAGGTAGGTTAGCATCTAAAAGAGAAGTGGGGAATGTGGCATTGTATGTAAAAGGCATTTGCAATTTTTGTAACCTCCCCTTTTCTAACATAATAAATATGTTTTGGGTTATTATGTTTATCTTATGTTCATATTCTGTTTTTCAAGATTTTGAATGTGTAAAAGTGGGTACAATTGAGTCGATCGGGTTGATGGGATTTTCCCGATGTCAAGCAGTGGAGCAATTCATTCCATGTTTACTCATTAGACGACTAAAATGTCTGTGTGACAAATATCTATGTGATGAATCTCTATGTGGTGGCAGCTGTACCAATTGAGACCAATATATATAATTTTATGGGTTTGATCTACTAGAGCGACGGGTGACCGATATATATATATAATAATCATGATCAACAACATAAACAAATGAGCATCCATGTTGAAGAGAGAAGCGATTTCAATATTCACTTTTGCAACAAATACAAGTGTTAATTGAAGTTAATGAGCAAAAGAATTAGTATAGTGAGCAGATTCATTCTCTTTCAAAATCAAATTTTGAAATATTTGATTTAATTTGTCTCGCATATTGCATGCTTTGCTTCATCGGAATCTTGCCCAGCCATTTTCTGAGCTCTCACACCTACGATTTCCATGCCTACTTCTTAGGTCATTCTCGTCAATGATATCTGCAGTTTGCACCCTGAAATCACTAATGGTACGTTTATATATATAGTTGAATTTAGGTCTTCAAAATCCAAATCCCCAATAAGATCATATACTAAATTTTGTATTTGGGTTTGCATCTAATCATATATTAAATAAGATCATATACCAAATTCTACTAATAATCTCTACCCCACATTTTTTATTTCATTTTTTTTATATTTTTCCTTGCCAAATACGTGGTGTGTGAATGATGAGTATAAATTCATTTAGTTTAACAAGAATAAAATAAATAAATTAATAATCATGTGTAGTATATGGAGTAGAGATGATGAGTAGAAGGGCTCAAAATCCAAATCTAGATCCAATTCCAATTATAACTTCTTCCATCCCCAACAAGAATAATTATATATATATATATATATATATATATATTATATTATTCCGTGAGTTTGCTCTCTCAAAGTTACCGTTTGGATATTTATTTTATTTTCAAATTTTTTATGATTAAAAAATGACTATTAGTGAAGTGATGTATTTTTTTTTCTTTTTTTTAGAAAATATTTAATGATACTTAAAAATATTTTTCAAAAAATACAATTGCACTAATATTAAGTTTGAGGTGACAAACTCATGGGACTGAGTAGTAGTAACACCTTATAAAATCAAGCAAAGATCTCTTCCAAATTTACAGCATTATGATTTTAGAGAATTATCAATAATTTTGTAGTTGTAAAATTATACCATATTAGA
Organism: Platycarya strobilacea; assembly: GCA_036898215.1. Lineage (NCBI taxonomy): Eukaryota > Viridiplantae > Streptophyta > Magnoliopsida > Fagales > Juglandaceae > Platycarya > Platycarya strobilacea. Next base: position 28,875,020 of record CM072547.1, read on the forward strand.
ATTAATTACCTTAAATAGATTTATATCTTGTATAAATATATATATATATATATATATATATATTTGACTAAATTCTCGATATAAATTCAAGTTCCACAATACAAATAATTATTTTCTTGACATAAGTATCAAGTCAAACCTGATCCCTCCTCTAATATTTCCATAGCTTCCTCCTCAAACCATCCTCCCTCCCCACATCTCTTTCATCCCACTACCAACTTCGTTGGTAACGTCTCCTCCTCTCCCCTCTTTGATAGCCATCATTATTGAGTGGTGGACAGTAGCACCACCAACCATTTATATCACGATCGTACCTTATTTCTCATTTGTTTCCCTCCCCTTCAAACTATAAAGTCACTTGACCAAATTGAGCCCTAATTTCCATAAAAGGCATCGGCACGTGTGTTAACCGAAAACTTGATTTTACAAATTGCTCTCTTTGTTCTTCAATTCCTTTTTAATCTCATTTCTGTTCCTAAACTCACAAATATTAATTCTTGCATTATTTCCTTTTCTTTTTCTACAATCTCTTTTCAAGATCCGCACTCGAAGAGGCTGGTTAGAGCGATAAACTTTACAATGGACTCTATAGGAACCGATCATCACCCACCATGGCTTTCTCCACTCAGGTCACCACTAATATGATTTTGTAGCACCAACGCCTAGAATACCCTTTTCGTTTAGTTATCCCTACTCTTTTCAATAATTTTTTATGTAATTTCTGATTGTGATGTTTGTGATCGATCTAAGCACACTATATTACATTTTCCTCTCCATGCTAATAAAAGTGTATGGCTTTTAATAGAATTTTTTGTAATATATGAAATGGCTATCACACACCTTTTATTTGTGGTGCTCATTATTTTCATACCATTGTTGATGATTTTTCTTTTATCACTTGGATTTATCTCATGCGTTATAAATCCGAAGCCTACACTCATCTCATGCATTTTTTTACTCTCATAAAAAAAAATCAATTCAATACCACAATTGAAGCTATTCGAACTAATAATAGCCAAGAATTTCTTTTTCACAAATTTCAAAATGATCTTCATGATTACGGCATCATCCATAAGCGTACCTATGTTGAAATTCCACAATGAAACGATGTTCCGAAACATAAGCATCAGCACCTCCTGAATGTTGCTCGTAGCTCATGTTTTCAAGTTCACTTACCTCTAAAATTTTGGGGTGAATGTATTCTCACTGCTGCCTACCTCATCAATTGCATGACTATCTCCGAGTGTTTAGTTGTATTTACTATGCACAAACCCTCCATGTCTCCCGCAATAAATACTCTCCCCGCACCGCTAAGTGTCTTTTCCTCAAGTATTCTAGCACTTATAAATCATACAAACTTTACAATCTAGACACCCAAGTCATTTTTTATTCTCGTAATGTCACTTTTCACAAATATCGATTCCCTTTCCCGAACACCCTTCATCCATCACCCCCTCTGCATCTCTCCCTATATCACCTCTCTCCCTATATAACCTCTCCCTATCCATGAACCCATTTTACCATCCTCCCAATCTCCTACTGCTATTTTCGAACCTTCTCCCCCATTTCCTCCTCCTCCTCCCACTTGTCCTCGTCACACCACTACCAGACTTGCCTACCTCCAGGATTATATATGCCCGACTCTACACACCAAAACCACTACATCTTCATCTGCTACATTGATCTCAGGTAGTACTGTTCACCTTTTATCTGTTTTTCTTTCTTATTCTCATTTCTCACTTTCTCACCTTACTTTTTTAAATGTTCTTATTGTTTCTGCTAACCCTTTCTATTATTCTGCTGCCATTCAATACATCCATTGGCGAGACGTCATATCTGCTGAACTCAGCACTCTTGAAACTAATTCCATTGGGACACTTGAGCATCTCCCTCCTAGCAAGAAACCCATTGGCTGCAGATGAGTGTTTAAAACTAAACTCAATGCAAATGACTCCATCGAATGATACAAAACTTGACTAGTCGTTAAAAGATACACTCAAGTTGAAGGTCTCGATTACCATGAGACATTTGCTCTCATTGTCAAGATAACTAATATTCGTTACTTATTAGCTGTTGCTGCTTCTTTACAATGGATTATCCATCAATTTGATATCAATAATGCCTTTATCTATGAAGATCTTGATGTGAAAGTCTACATGACCCCTCCTCCTAATTATTGTCCAAAAGGAGAGACCCATGTTTGTTGTCTCCACAAATTCATCTATGGCCTCAAACAAGCCTCGCGCCACTGGTTTTTTTAAACTAACGATTGTGCTTCTTGATGTAGGTTTTTCACAATCTCACCTTGGTTACTTTACTAACGATTGTGCGTGAATCTTTCTTCGCCTTGGTTATTTCTTCCAGTATCGCTTTTGTTCTTGTCTACGTCGATGATATTTTAGTTGCCAGCAATGATTACTCACAAATTGAAATTTTTAAAAATGTTCTCTCCACACACTTCAAAACCAAATATCTCGGCCTTCTCAATATTGGCCTCGAAATTGATCACTCATGTCAAGGCATCGTCCTCAACCAACACAACTATACTCTTGACATCTTATCTGACAGTGGCCAACTTGGTGCCCGAATTTCTTCCTAACAGATGGAACAAAACTTGAAGCTCACCGATCACGACAGCACACTCCTTGACGATCCCAGCTCTTATCGAAAACTTGTTGGCCGTCTCATATATCTTAATATCACTCATCCTGATATTATTTTTGTAGTGAACATCCTTAGTCAGTTCATACACGCTCCTCGTGTCCCTCACATGTAGGCTATCAATCGGATCCTTCATTACATCAAAGGCAGTCTTAGACAAGGCATCTTTTTCTCTTCATCCAACACTCTCCATGTCACTACCTTCACAGATTCTAATTGAGTCAGTTGCCCCACTACCCATCAATCCACCACAGGCTACTTTATTTAGATTGGCATCAATCTCATTTCCTGGCATATAAAAAAATAAACAACAGTAGCCCGTTCATATGCTAAAGCCGAATACCGCGCCATGACCGTTACTACTTGCAAACTCACTTGGTTGAAACAGTTCCTCATTGATCTTGGTGTCTCTCACTCCGAATCCATGAGCTTATATTGTGACAATCAATATGCACTTCACATTACTCACAACTTTGTTTTCCCTGAGCAAACTAAACAGTTTGAAATCGACTGTCACATCATCCACGATAAAATTCGATCCAGACTACTTACTGTAGCGTCCCGTACTCTTAAGGGATTGAAGGAAACACTACTTGCCCAAATAAACCTGTCTCATCATCAATACCATCTCTAAAGATTTTCTAAAGTCCATAAACAAATTCTCACTTCCAAATCCATACGTAAAATAAATATCCACAAAGTCATATCTAAAAGAAAAGATTATAACTAAAAACAAAGAGGTTCAAAATCTCCCAATGAACTTAACATAACAGACGAATAATACTTTAAGTCCATAAACAACTAGAATATATGATAGCAGTCTTTCCATCTACTACGCTACTCTAACAGCTTAGTATTGCTCACAATCTCTACTCCTGATCCTCTGCGGGGATATCCACATCATCTGAAAAATATTTGAAATAAGGAGGTGAGTTTATCCACAACTCAGTAAGCAAAGCACCTATACTAGTGTATAATACATAAGCATTTTCTATAAAAGCTTTATATGTATGAAAACAAGAACCTTTTATTCATAGAAAACATTTTCCAAAACATATTATCAATCGAAAAGCTGAGTGACCATTTGTTTTTCATTTTACATAAACAGAAAACAACTTTTCAAAACAAAAACATCTTGGCACAAGTAACTGCAAAGATCTCATCTAATTCTCATATCAGAACATGTATCATGTTTAACCCCCGTGGTAGGGTTGTGCTATCCCTGGTGGCCAAATCAGGCGGTATCATATTGTGAGACTTTCCCTTATTCGTTCTCGGAACCCCAAATGTGCACATAGGAAAAAAACACATAAAAGACCACTTTGTTTCCAAAGTGGTTACACTCCTATTATATCATATCATGGTGGTAGCAACCATATCACGTGAATTCATATCCTCATCTTAGAACCATATCCAGAAATAGAACCAAACAGATAAATATACCAAAAATTTTTTATGTTCATATCATATCAAATTCACGTGCTTTTCACTTTCTTATCAATTCAGATAGACAAAACAAATCAAAACATATTATTTCACATGTACAAGAAACATCATTATTCATGTTCGCTCTTATACACATTTCAAAAACATGTCAAATATTGCCTATGTCTACACATTTCATGTAAAAAAAAAGTTTTCTCTTTCATATAAATTTTCATGAGAGGATGCAGAAATATATATACTGAAGTCGTTTTTCCCACTTTTCTTTCAAAAGCATAACATGCACATTTTATAAAACCAACCTCAAGTCAATTTTCTTTTTTATGCAAACCTAGTATAGAAACCCCGCTTACCTGATAGTGAATTGTCAAAACTTTGAGTTCGACTTCTAGGAGTCTTGTCACCTATTTAAAAAAATAAAGAATACTCATTATTAATGCCTAGCAACTCAGTCTAAAAAGAAAACATAATCTAATATTTTCTAAGCAACAAATTTTTAAGCACCACTACTTATTACAAATTTCAAGTAAACCAAAACTCATTTAACGTGCTGACTAGCCCCACACCTTTGTTCTTATACTACAAACACATGTATAACCTTTCAACTTGCAAAATCCAACCCCAAACAGCCACTTATAATCCCTTACCATAGCCTCCTTATTCTATACAATCAGCTACCATTAAACTCCTTAACCAAAACACTTTTAACTTAGCACGGCCAAAAATTAAAACTTCATAAACAACACCAACTAGCAACCCAGCACTCTCCATAAATCACAAAACTACTAAAATATCAACCCAGCAAAACCAAAACAGCCACCAAGATTGTGAATCCCCCAAATTTCATCAACACAACTCATCAAATTCCACCAATCTAGCAGCATAATAGTGGAGAAACAAACTGAAATGTACATTACCTAATTTCAAGATGAGGAGGCTTTGTAGCTAGGGACCAAAAGCTTGCACGACAACTTCACCGGTGATAAAAAAAAAAAATCAAAGGTATCCGATTCCTCAATATGTAACCAAAACCCAAAAATTTCTGAGATCTAAAACGGTGTAGAAGAAATTAGATTGGAAGAAGAAAAGATTGTAAGCAACTAAAGGATGATTAGAGAAGAAAAAATTACCGGCGTGAACTTCAAATGAGCAAACCAACGGAAGTTCAATGGAAACAAGGACCCGAACAGAGCACGATTTTCGTAGGGAGAGAAAGAGAGAGAGAAAGAGCGAGGGTATATCCGCTGCACATGAATATCGAAAAGAGGAGGATGATTTATCTTGAAGGAGAACCGTCAGGGACGTGGAATCTGGCGAGAGAAAGGCGGAAACGAAATTAAGGGGGAAAGGGAAAAACCGTCAGGAGTGCAAGGGAAGAAAGAAAGAAGAAAAACTTACCTGTGCTGAAACGGCGCCGTTCGGGTGTTTTTAGGCTGGGGCTGAGGCTGAAATCGACCTGGGCCTGGGCCAGGGCAGCGGGCTTGGGCCTTTGGGACCCGGTTGTTACACTTACTATTGTCCACACTTCCTCTAATGAACAAGTTGTCAACATCTTCACCAAAGCATTTGGCAACGATAGGCAACAATCTCTACTATCATTTTTTTTCCTGAAGTTGGGCATTACAAACTTAGGTGCTTCAACTTGAAGAAGCGTGTTAACAGATTATTCTCCATAAATGGCAAGATCTCCTTCAAATTTACAATACCATGATGGTAGGAAATTACCATTAATTTTGTAATTGTAAAATTATACCATACTAAAATTAACTACCTTAGATTTATCTCTTGTATTTATATATTCGACATAATTCTCAATGTAAATTTAAGTTTCACAATACAAAGAATTATTTTCTTGACACACTGCAAACGCCCCTTTATATATTTAATAAATTATACATGTGCATGGCTCATTCTAATATTGTATCAGTTTCTTAATAGATCAAAAGAGAGCATCGGTGTGACGGATTGTTTAATTACCAAAAGCCATGAGTTTCTTAACGATGGTTCTAAAATTATCATGATGTGTAATTCAAACACATACATATTTTGCTGAGATTAAAACCCGTTTAGATATAGAAATAATTTTTTCATCTCATCTTATTATTATAATTTTTTAAATTTTTTATATAAAATATAATAAATAATTTAATTTTTCAAATCTCAAAATAATATGAATATTTAAAAATAATATTTCAATAATAAATTATTCAACTTTTAATTTTAAGCTACCTTCATCTCATTGTGATCCAAACAATCCAAAGTCTTATAATCCATGTGTTCCTTTGAACAAGTATACATCACAAAATCTTTTTATAGGGTCTAAAATATTGAAAATTGAAAATAAAGAAGAATAATGTAAATTAGTAATGTCCACCCTGTGCATGGTATATTGGTGGATCGACCACCCAGCGCCAGATATATACAGGTGGTTTAAAGGTTGATCTAGTCAAACTTTGGGGATGACTGGCTCACCCCTCTTGGCTCTTGCCACCCTTTTTTCATCTAGAACTTTTTTGTTTTATAGTTCTTTTGTTTTATAATAATTTAATATTTTAATGAAAATTAAGTCTCCTGGGCGTACACAAGTGTATGGTTCTGCCACTAAGAATGACAAATGACAGCCATTTATATATATATATATATATATATATATTCTAATTTTCAAACTTTTTTGAAAGAAATATCAGTTAGAGAAATATTTTTTGTAAAGAAAAATTTAATTAAAAAAATTAATAACACCTATCATTTCCCGTAGGAGTGTGTACCTACTATATATATGTATAGAACAGTGGCACCTGGCCATCAACACAATATAATAAAAGGCATAGCCAGCAAGGAAAGGTATTGGCAGTTCTCATACCGCTCTTCTTAAACATTCTCCCAACGGTCTCTCCAATCCTCGTGATACGAAGAGGAAGAAGAAGCCCTTACGCATAGAAAGCTTTTCGCCATGAACGAGAAAGCTAACGTTTCCGAAGAACTTAATGCCAAGCACATAAAGGTCTCTCTCTCTCTCTCTCTCTCTCTGTATTTTTCTGTCCTGATTGATTAAAGCAAGCTTACTGCTTTTGGATTGATCATTTGGTTCATTGGTTGAAAATTTAAATTATTTTTTTGGTCGAATCCACCTTTGTTTTATTTACGCTCTAGTTTTTCACTGCTTGGAGTGCTAGAAGTACATGCAGTCTTGCAGATTTTCCTTCAAACCCAAAACATGTTTTTTGTTTCCCTTTGGCTGAAGAAGAATGGGTGTTTGATAAGCATGGGGTTGGCTTCTAACTTATATTAATAACCAATCCTACAATTAAGCATTTATAATTTACACGCATATAAAAACTTAAAAAATAATGCATTCTATACAGTTAAGACCATTTTTATATGCCATATTTTCAAATAAATGTTATTCTAAAACCTCTACACCACACGCTATTCACATGACATTATTTAATCTATAAGATTTTAATTTTAAAATTTAAAAAAATTATACTTATCATCTTCTGCACCACCCACCAACGTGCGATTTGTTATTTCTACCATTTTTTTTTATAAAAAGAAACTTTTATTAAATAGAGAAAACCCAAATTACAAATGAGATTTATCCAACTTGATCCGACCAAACATATTGAGAAGTACGCAAAGGGACAAAGCCCATCCACATCTGCAACTTTCCAAGCATATCTTGCCAAATGGTGGGCAACTTGATTTCCCATCCTCAACACATGTTGAACCTGAAAATCATCAAGATTCCTCAGCATTCTCTTCGCTTTTTGCATCAGATTACCCAGAGCTGATAGCGAGTCCTCTGCTTGTAAAGCTTCAACCATTAGCGGACTATCACTCTCCAATATAATCTTTGATATACCCAACTGAGAACTAAATTGTAAACCACAAAACTAGCCAACACAGATTCTAGTTCCAGTACTTCATGCTCTAGCTTACTGACTACCAATACCACATTCCCCTTCTCATCCCTTACAACAGCACCAACACTGGCCTTGTAAATGTCATTGCACCATCAATATTTAGCTTGAAGAAACCACAAGGAGAAGCATTCCAACAGCACATTTTCTCCACCTTAAAAGATGGCTTAACTCTAGGGACATTAAGAGAACACTGCAAATTTAAGGCAACGGATCCAACTTAATATGCTCAATGACCATCTTATTGCGCCTATACCAGAATGCCCATGCCATAAGAAAAAAAATCTATCAAGCAAATCCTGATCCCCACCATCCAAGTATCTTTCACAACAGGGCAATGTAGAACTGCATGAGCTATATCATCAACATTATAGTTACAAAAGTCACAAAAAGCACTATCCACTACTTTCCTTTTGCACAGATTATGTTTTGAAGGTAAACCTTCTCTACAAGCTGTCCATGCAAAAACTTTGACTTTGTTGGGGACCCTCATTTTCCAGATATGTTTCCACAGCTACTGATCCTCCCTAGCAGTTGAGCTCTCTGCAGTCTCCCGTGCATTAAGAAATCTAAAAAACTTATAAGCACTTCTAACACTAAAGTTTCCATTCCTCTCATACCTCCATATCCACACATCTGCATGCTGCCCAGGACTCAAAAAAATCTTCAAAATATCAGAATCTATTCTTGGAATGAAGTTGGTTCTAACTCTTTGAACATCCCACCACCTTGAATCATTGTCAATAAGTAAACCCACCCTTGCTGAATAATCACTATCCTCCCTAACAGCCATTTCCAACTTCAAAGCTTGATGTCTCGGAACCCAGGTATCCTCCCAAATTCTGGCTGTAGTCCCGTCACCAATCCTCTGTTGACAACCTCTCATCAAAAAACTTCTAGCTTCCCAAATACCCTTCCAAGCATAAGATGAATTGTGCCCCAACTTTGAGTCAAAAAAAGAATTATGTGGGAAATATCTGACCTTATACAGCTTGTGAAGAAGAGTGTCTTCATTCTTTAGTACCCTCCAGGTCTGCTTAGCTAACAAGGCAGTATTAAACACTCTTAAATCCCTAAAGCCCAAATCACCCCCTATATTTAGAGTCACACATCTGCTCCCATTTTACCTAGGGGATCTTTCTCTCATCTGCTTTTTGTCCCCACCAAAACCGAACCATCATCCTTTCCAAGTCCTTGCATAAGCTGACAGGCAACTTAAAACAACTCATTGCATAAGCTGATATGCATAAAGCAACAGCTTTTTAATAACAGATGTTGTAAATATGTGTGTTTATATATATTTTTTTCTATAAGTAAATATGTGTGTTTATATAGATATATAAAAATCACAAATCACAAATCACAAATTGTTGTGCAGTGTGGAGATGACAAGTAGTATTTCTCATCTTCACTTAAGCTGTGCCCCATTCTGTCTTTGTGTGTATGTGAGAGAAAGCGAGTTATTTCAGTTGAAAATCACTTGATGGGTTTTAAGATTAAACGTACAGTATAGTTCATGTGGGTTCTCTGAAAGCTTTGATCTGACTGGAAAAATAGCTGTCTGGGTATAACATAGGAGTAAACGGAAAATATCAAGTACCAAACTGAGAAGTGAAAAATAAGAAAGTTCTATTGCGTTTATTAACAACCCATATGCAATTGCCTCGACATCGAGGGTACCTGTGGATGTGGTTAATATAGCTGGTATCTGATTGTCATGATGAGCTGTGAATATACTCTTAAAGTTGGCCTGCGCCATGCTGATTTCAACTTTTCTGTATGTTATGGATGACTTTACAGTCGACCTCTGCCTCAGTCTTCCACTGTCATGATTTTGATAGAAGTTTCATTCCTGGAGACTGGAGAGCCTTGCTTGGAGTCTGTTGGCATTAAGACATCCTTATTTTATTTAGGATCCATATTGCTTTTTACAGTCTGTACTTTAGAGAAATGTGGAGTTTCACTTTCATAAATTTTCAAGATTTGGTGACAAGGGCCACATACAACTGTGTTCTAGATTTCAGACTGGTAACTTGATGGTAAAGGAACATTTTGTAATCAATATGGTTAGACACATGCATAAAGCATTTGAGAAAGATGGTAGAAATATACATCGCTTTGAACTAACATAAAAAATAAAGATGCGCAAATTACATCATAAGGCTTTTAATTAACAAAAACAGACGACAGTACTTTTCAGGGAACTCTGTAACTGGCTATCATGTAGTTCCATTAAGATTTAAAAAATATAGATGCGCAAATTACATCATAAGGCTTTTAATTAACAAAAACAGACGACAGTCCTTTTCAGGGAACTCTATGACTGGCTATCATGTAGTATCATTAAGATTTCAATTTCCTCTCTTGGTGGGGGTAAATGGATGTGAAACTTTCCACTCGTCTCGCCAACTCACATTGTTCAGCTCCTTATGTGATGCCCTTGCATGCAATGTTTTATCTTCCTATCCATGCATTGAATGTTGTATTTGAACAAGTATGTTTTGATTATCAATGTTCTAGTTTTGGTCTACCTTTTTATCTGTAATGAACTTTATTATACTTCATTTCCTAATTGACAGATATTGGAGGGTCTTCTTAGATTACCAGAAAACAGACAATGTGCTGACTGCAAAAGCAGGTAGGTATACACAACACCAGATAGTTATTAGAGAGAGGGGGGAGAGAGAGAGGGAGAGAGAACGATAGAGAGGAAGAAGAAGAAATAAATTAAGAAATGGAATTGCTGCAGAGTTACTTGTAGAACTTGAGTGGCTCGAATTTGTAATAAACCCTTCTTGTAATGCAGGGTCCCACGATGGGCCAGCGTAAATCTTGGAATCTTCATATGCATGCAATGTTCAGGGATCCACAGATCCCTTGGAGTGCATATATCAAAGGTGGTAAATGATTTTCCTTCAATTATTTTGCTAATTGCTTCTATTTCTTCAATACATAACTTTAAAAAAAAAAAAAAAGAACACCAAGCTTTAACCTTATACACAACTCATTCAAGTAAAAGGTGAACTTGTCTGTGTAACACGGCTGTACATATTCTGTATGATTTTGATGCAGGTTAGATCTACAACTTTGGACACATGGCTTCCAGGGCAGGTTTCATTTATCCAATGTAATCATCACATATTTTTCTGCTTTGCATAATTTTAGCTGATTTCAATTAAGTCACAAGTTTAAATACAGGGTGCTGAAAGTTATTTTGTTTTTAACTGGTAACAGCTATGGGGAATGAGAAATCAAATAGCTATTGGGAAGCAGAGTTGCCCCCTAATTATAACAGAGTTGGAATTGATAAGTTCATTCGTGCAAAGTATGACTTGACCACATTGTTGCTCTTAACTGTTATTGTTTTGCCAAGGCACAGTCTCATTATTTTGTAATTATCTTTAGTACAATGTGGCGTGAGGATTAAGAATGCTGATATTTGGTAGGTATCAAGAGAAAAGATGGGTTCCTAGGGATGCAACAGAAAAATCATCACCAACGGAGAGGGAAACAAATGGTTCAATTTACAGACCAGGACCTGGAAGTAGTTGTTGTCATGGCTACACAAAGAATACTCAACATTCATATGAGGAGAGGAAATATAATTATCCACCCAGAACATATAATAGGATAATTACATCAAAAGGCAGTGTTCCAGTAGATGTTGATCTATCCTACCAGGTATGTATTGGTTTTCCTCTTCTCCACTGGAATGGAGAGAATTCGATTAGATCAAGAGGAAAGTGATCTTATTTTGCTTTACTTTTTAACTCATACATATTTGTTGTTATTGTTATTACCATCTTCTTGGCGGTGGACCATATGTTATTGTTATGTGTACTGAAAATTTCATTTTAGCTGGATTGTAAAGCCCATCAGCATTGAAAATTAGTGGGATTCAGAAAGCTTATTTGTAAAATGAAACTTGTTTAAGTGAAAAGAAATTTCGCTAAAATTTTGAAGGTTAAGAGTTATATCCATATCCCCTCCTAGGACCATAGTTTTGAGGGACCAACTATCGCTAATGGTTTACCCCTTTTAGGCACAGAGAAAGCAATCTTATGAATAAATTGAGTTTGGAAGGATGTTTAACTCCTATACTTGAATTTAAGGAGTGTCCATGCAATGAATTTATGTGACACCATATAATGTTCTTTTTTTGTCATTAAACTTTTGAACTGCTAATTTCGATACTTGAGTATCCATGTGAAATGCAATTAAATTTTATTATCTAAAACTATAGTAGATATTGACAGAAGGTTCTGGGAAGGATCCATATTTTGCTTCTGCAGACATGATTTAAATGATTATAAGTCTTCAGCATGAAACTTGCTTGGCTGAGAATGATAACTCTACTTATTTAAGTCTTATTTTGGAGCATCGGTGTTTTCTTCTCGTATAGTTCTTGAATTAAGTGGATTCAGGATTAAATTTCAAGTAAACCTTCTGGTCTGGATTTCATGGATGTTTGTATCTTTGTTTGTTTGTGCATCTTAAGAAGGTCTATGTCCATCTAATAACGTCAAATTTGGAGTTCATGCAGTCAAATATGGTGCCACCATTCTCTATCCATCAACAACTGCCAATGGTAGCCCAAAAGTCATTTCTCGTGGGTGCTTCAGCAAAGTCTAGTGGCAGATCCCAAATTTCACCTGCCATTGTACATCAATCTGGCTCCAATGTTAATTTCATACCTGGTCAGAATTGGGGAAGAATAGGCCATCAAGTTCCTGGAATGGCGATGCCTGGGGCTGATCCACAAAACTATGTGCAGGTTTGGCTCATATAAACCTTGCATCAATTTTTTTTAACATATGAGAACTCCATCATTTACCATGTTTTTCTCCTCTCCCTGTTAGGAAACCCCCAACACAAATGTGAAAATCTATTTACAAGCCACATTTTTAACACAAACAGCCCAACACTGATATAAAAGTCTTCCAAATCAGTGCCCAACACTGATATAAAAGTCTTCCAAATCAGCTATGTTAAAAAATGATTAGTGTTTTAGTTCTTTTAAAGTTTGTAAGGGTACCACAACATGCAGCGGGCCTAAGCAGCTGCGTTGTTTGATTATAGTGGATATATGGGGTCTCCCTGCCATACATTCTCGTTGACGTGAAGTTGTTCTTCTAGTTGTGGTATCCTGTTGTAAGTTTTGTTGCTAGTTTCTATTTCTTTGCTTCAGTTTGTCTTCCGGCTTTGTAAAGTTGATCTTTTGGTGCTTCGTTCTCAATATTATTCCTCCACCAAAAGTGAGATTCTTGAATAAAACGGGGGAATTCCCCTTTTAATAATAATACAAATACAATATGCAGTGTGCTAACACATGGCTTGTATGTAGTAAAACTCTTTAGTCTTAAGAAGAATTTCAGAGCTTCAAACAGGCGCTCGTGTGCATACACACACACACAGCCACGTCCATATTTAGATTTAGATACATTAGTTATTTTTAGGTTAGAAACACAATGCAGAATACACCTTCTTTGGTCATTATGAGTTGCATGTGATTGTTATACCGATCTCTGTTGCAGAAACTATTTGTTGGCGGCAACAGCTCAATTAAATAGTGTAACAAGCATGAGAGCAAGTACTGGATCTCCCTCACTATCGTTGGTACCTTCACTCACTCCCAACTCATTCAGCTAAAAAGATCATGATTTTTCATCATTAATGCAAGGGATGTTTATCAAGCAGGGAGAGAAATTGCTCACTTGTTTATATATAGATATATATATATATATATATATATATATACTAGGTGGAAGCAACGTACAAAGTACGTTTGCCCAATTTATTTTTTAACAAAAATTTGATAGTTATATATAATTAAATAAATGATCAATAATTACATACTTTCATATATTATAAAAAAAGATCATTAATAAAAATAATAAGATAATCTCATAAATAAATATAATCCATAATTTTATCAAATTTGTTTGACATAATTTTGATTAAAGCATTAAAAAAAAGTTAATTCAAAATATAGTATTTTTATGATTCTAAGATGATGATTTAACATTTGCGTCATCTTGCATGGCTTCAAGAGAGAGGACATTAAAATGTCTTATATTTTTTGTACTTGAATTTTTTTGGATTTGCATAAATTTGAATCATCTATTTTTTTTTTTAATTATGCAATTATTTTTAATAAATAACATGATTTTTACAAAGAAATAAATTATATAATTTATAATTTATATAAAAGAATATTATATTATAATTTGTAACATGAAATTATAATCTTATGTAAATTTATTTGATTATATATATTTCAATTAAATATCAAACATATATAATATATTAATTATATTTATTGCCTATTGTTACTAATTTGATATCATTATAGTTGATTGTATATATCGTATATTTATCATATCCAAAAATAAATAAATAATATATTAATTTTAAAATTAAAAAATAATTTTTAAAGAATTAAATTATTAATCATATAATATGAATAAAAATTTTATGAAATAAATCAAACTCTGTAATATATAACTCAATATTTTTAAGTGAGCATTATATTATTATATTATTGTGAATAACTTATTTTTATATTTATTGTTATATTTATATATATTATTATATCATTTTATCTAAAATAAAATTCCCCGAAACCCCCTCTCATCCCCCCCCCCCTTTCTTCTTTCGCGTCATTCTCCTCCAGCCCCCACCCCCTATCTTCTCTCTCTCTCTCTCATCTTCCCCAGACCCCCCTCTCTTCCTCCACCCCCATACATCTCTCTCTCTCTCTCTCTCTCTCTCTCTCTAAAAATCTTAGCATCTCTCAACGATCTAGCCTCTCCTAGATTTGAGTTTAGTTTTTTTTCCTTCCTAATCAAACCCTAGATTTTAGATCATGAGTCCATGACCATCATTGATGACCCCATCCTCGATTCTTTGTTGTTGCGGCCATTTCCATGGTCATGAGGAAGTACTATTGCGGCTCTTGCTCTATTGAAAGAAAAGGTTCTGCCTTTTTCCATATGTGTTTTTTTTTTCCTTTTTTGATTTGGATCTGGGTTTGTTGTTTTTCATAATCTCTAGTTTTTTTTTTATCTTTTTTCTTGCTATTTCTGGATGTTGTATAGCAATAATTGTGTTTCTATTTCCATATAGATTTAGTTTTGGGTTTTGTTGAAATTTGATTTAGTGTCTTATTCTTTGTAGGCTTACTGAGCAGTTAGGTTGTGACCTTAGTGATTTAGCTTATCTAAAAAAACATAGATAAGCTACACTAATACATAGATACAAGAATTACGAAAATACTTATCTAAAAAGAATGCAGTCAACAAAAACCTCAAGGAAATGCTAAAATCTAATAATATGTTGTAGGCTTAGCATAGTATGGATTGACAATGAAAGTACTTTTTAAATATCTACTGATTATTCACAAAAAATAGATTGAGAAAATAAAATAATAATATGAAAGATAGATTATTCACAAAAAATAATAAACTAATTAAAAAATAATAAATTGATAATTTTTTTGTCACAAATAATCAACATTGTGAATAAACATATTATTCAAAAACAGATTATTCATAAAAAATTGTCAATATTGTGATTAATCTGTTTTTGGAAATAAACAAATTATAATAGTTTATAATTAAAAATTACATTATAACAGGAAACGTTATTTGAATAAATTAAACAAAGAAGAACATATCCAAAAAAGGTAATGATATCTATTCATTGATAAGAAAAATAAAAAACATGAACAATGATTGGATTGATGATAAAACATATACTTACAAAGTTGAGATAAAGAACTAATAAGCTCCAAATACACACCTGAAAAGAAAACACCTACAAACAGAAGATGAATAACTAAATAGAATAAAATAGAAGGACATGTAAAACAAAACCACAAAAGTAAAAAGAAAACAGATTTTAAAGTATGCTTAATCTGAAAATAGAATAGGGGGAACAATGAAAAAAACTTACAAACTCAGATATTAAAAAAAAACCAGAAAAAACAGATGATGACAATCTTGTAAGTAATCTGTCCTGCATAAGAAATTTAAATATCAGATATATGACAATATAGAAGAGCATACAAAATATGTTTTATTATTTGAAAGTATGTTTTCAAATAACAAAACTAAAATAAATAACAGAATAGAACAGAACATGAATTCAAAAAGAAAATAATAAAACATGATTTGAAGAAATAACTAACAAAAGAACATATAAAATAAAGGAGTTTCGTTCAGAATATAGAATATGAATAGAATTGTGAATGAGGAATGAGAATAGATATGGAATTCATGATCTTTTTGACTTTTAAATGAGTTTTACGTTAACAACTTAACACTATATGAATATGTACGGATTGAATTAAGTTTTATTATCCTTTATTGATAAATATAACTGAGTATTAATTGTCGTTGCAGGGCATGAATAGAGATTGAAAGATGAACCGGTGGAATTAAATTTAATGACAGGAGTATTATTCAGTGAACGGGCTTAAATGAATTTAAATTATTGTCTTTGAATTATTATTTTAATTGGCTGACGAAATGTGTTTAAATGGAAAATTGAAACGTTGGAAAAAACGTTGGAATTCAATGAATGGGCTTAAAGCATTGTTTCGGTAAATGAGCTTAATAGATTGTCTTTAAAATAAACGCCCGTCTCTCCTATTTATTATCCATTAGACAGAATTTTAATGTATAATAACTTGCGGATGGAAAAATTTTAACAGAGTTAAATATAAGACATATAAATAGATTAAAGTTAACGGATCTGTTAAAACAATAATTTCTGTTAGATAGGCTCTTTATATATATAGATAGATAGATATATATATATATATATTATATTATATATTTTCAAAAATGAGTTTACAAACTAACATTACTTCATATATTAAAAGAAAAAAAAAATCAATCGAACGTATCAAATTAAACTATTTCAATTTATAAAATTCATTTGTAAACAAGATATTTTTCATAAATTAATAAAAAGTTAAGAATTATCTAGAGATGTTAATGATGAGATGAAGAGCTCTAATCCATCTAGATAAATATAATATAAAGTCTAATCTTAATGTTTGCATTATAAATCACACTAAGCAATCCTAAAAACCATGATCTATTATAATATACATACATATATATATATATGAAAAAAAAAAAGGTAATAAAAGCAAAGATAAAGAGAAAAGTAAAGTCCAAACAAAAAAAAATGGCAAAATCAAAAAGGAAATAACTCAGAAATTACCTGTCGATAGATGTAATTATCACATATAGCCTCATCCCACTGTATGTACCTGGAATATTCCGATAATGTAACAAATGATAAGATCGACAGCTGAGGGCTCGACACTTGGCATTCAGTTGAGAATTGGACGGTGTAGACTTTGACTAAGAAGCTGTTGGAGGAAATAGCTAAACCCCGCTGTACTGTTCTACCCCGTTGCCGTTGGGACATTTTATGATGTGTCAACACTGTATGAATTCACTAGTCCCTACACAATCAACGTTATATACTATTTATCTCTTTCTATTTTTATTTAATCTAAATAATTAAGGTTGTCTATCTAGTTCTTCACCTTCACCTTCACCTTCACCCAATCCCAATCCCAATCCCAATCCCAACCGTAACTTAAGCCACACCGACCCTTATCGGATTTGTGCGGTCGGGCGATAACTGTTGAGTGTTGACAAGTTTTCTTCACTGTTCTATCCACAGGAGGAAGTGTTTTTTTTTAATTTACTTTGATTAATTAGTTGGTAGTTTTTTCACTTATTTTCCTAATATAACTTCTGTTCATAAGTAGGTGTGAAAATACCACCCCCCATATATTTGATGCCACGTGATTGAATTTGCAAATTTTAAATTTATAAATATTTTTATTATATATCAAATTTTATCATATATAGAATATGTCATTCGTACTGATTTGAAATCAAAATATTTTTATTTTTTTCACATAATAAAGTAATTCTAAATAAAATTATGAGGTGTGCAAGTCACACACATTCTCTTTAAAAAATAGTATATTCCATCATTAAATAATTATTCTTTTTATATAAATTCTGTATTAATTTAACATTTATTTCAAAGAGAATGAATAAAAAAATTTCATCCTAAACTTGTAAAAGTCATTTCACTTTTTTAATAAAATAAAAGAGACGTTATATAATATATATATATATATATATATACATACCATAATTGAAAAGTCATGTCACTTTGACCAACCATACGTTAATTGGTCAGTTTATCGTTCACCTTTTGTGGCAATTACACAGACAAGTTATATGAGTTTTCGTGTATTCCAGGTGTAAAGACTTTATGGTCAACTCTATCTTGTACCGACCATTTCTCTCCTCATCTCTGTGATTACCGCAAGCAATATCCACCGTATATTTATTTAGGATAATGATATTTTTACATAATTTAAAAGAAAATAAATTCATTCAACTGATATAATTATATAAATTAATTCAAAATATATTCAACTTTTATAAAAATTGATTCAAGAAGATTATATTCTAGAATTTTTAATCTAAATTCAAATAGTAAAAGGAAAAAAATAGTTAAATAGTAAAGCCATGATTGCAAATGAAATATAAGGCTATAATTACATTATTTATCTATCTAGACTCCTCTTTATATAATAATAAGGCTTGAATTTAATATAATAATGGGAGATAAACCCATAATACGAACATACTACGTACTGGTGGCTTTTGATAATGAACACATGTGAGGCGATGCATGGGTTAAGGCCCACCCTCGAACATACTACGTACTTTGTTTTTATTTGAAATAGAGGGGAGACACAAGGACAACCTCGACCTGCCTAGAAATGTGTACCGTAATTGGAGTAAGGCCCACCCTCTGAACATGAATTACCAAATTTAGACAAGATTTGACAAATTAAACTTTTTTAATATTTTAATATTTTATTATTATTTGTTATCTAATTTTATTATTATTCATTTTTTTTACTATTCTTTAATATTTTGTTATTATTTTTTATCTACTTATTAGTCTAAAGTGCACAACAATCTCAATGCACAACCATAAAAATTTAAGGAGTGATTTGAATTAAAAGATAAGATAAAATAAATTGAGATGAATTTTAAAAGTTAAATAAAATATTATTATTTTAAAATTTAAAAAAGTTCTAATGGAATTTGAAAATTTTATATTAAAATTTATATTTTATATATAAATTTAAAAAAATATAATAATAAATTTGAGACCTACCAATCCAAATGGGGCAAAGAAAATTAATAATAATAACAATTAATATATAAACCAAGTTAGTTGAACAGTTCCGATCGAGATAATTATAGGCCTTCTTAATCAACAGATACGCATCATCACTTCTTGACGTCATACGTATGCAACTAATTAAGATTTGTTTGGGTTTAAACATATATTAATTTAGGTTTTAGATATTATTTTATGTCAAATATTATATGTAAGGATTCAATGAAAATTCAAATAATGTTGAGATTTATATTTTAAAAGAATTAGTCAAGTTTATAATTAATTAGAGTATTTTTAAGTACTCTCTCTATTAAATGGATGGATTTCTCTCTTCTTCTCTCATCAGACGACATGGGATTCCATTCATCACTCGTTTACATTGTATTTTTAAGCTATATGGAGAAGGCCGCTTAATCCATTTTTGAATTGTGACAACATATTATGAAGTACTGGATGTGTTTGAGTTGTACTTGTATGCTCCTAAAATCATGCCAATCTTCTTGTTTGTTCATAACTGAATTTGGATGTTGGAAATGTTTGCTATCATGAACTAGGTCATGAGTTCTTCTTTGCCCGGTTTGCATATAGGATCATTTTAGCAACACGTGACAGGCCGCAAATGATGATCACATCATCATTTTAGGAGTGACATGCATATGATCATAGCTTTCATCAATAGTCTTACCAATTTTCAAGAATCAAAATCTAGCTTATAATGTATACATGTTATATATATATATATATAATTTATTCGTGCTAGACGATGAGGTAGCAAAATAGTTGTCAAAAGTGAAATATTTTGTAGTAGTCGGTGTGCTATTGCACACTAAAGAAAAATAAATAAATAAAAGTTTGCATGTGGTGTGCGGTGTGCTGGCTGATGCCAAGCACGTCTCTTGTCAAAATACTAAATCTCGATCGATTTTCACCAAACTAGAAGTTGTCCAAAATTTAATTGACAAAAAAAAAATGGTCCATCTTCACAAACTCGATCGCTACAAAAACAAGTTATTGTTACTATTAGAAAATTGACTATTTGCAATAAGTCAATTTTAACAAAATGGCTATTAACAATCAAAATTTATTATAAATATTTTTTTTATTACAATTAATTGGTCACAAAATTTCATTTTTCGTGCGTGTTATGTTAGTAGCTCATGCTCAAGAGTTTGTAAGTACCATTCGAAAGTGTTGATCTCAAAAATTGAAAAAAGTAGAGTTATGATGTAGATGCGTAATTTATTTTTGTATATATATATATTATGCGTAGGCACATAAGAACTCAAAACAAAACTATATAAGCATTTATTTTTTATATTTTTTCTTTAAAAGATGCTGATCACAGCAAGTTTACTATTATTCTTGACAAGTGCTTTGAAGATCAAACTTCAAGCACTCATTATAATGACACATTATGATACCTTCAGGCTTCAAATATCCCGTTTAATTACACAAGAAGCAGCCTTCTTTTACAGGTCGATACATATAGATGGAGACTTTTTATATAGAAGATATATATATATATATATATATATATATAGAGAGAGAGAGAGAGAGAGAGAGAGAGAGAGAGAGAGAGCTGCCATGCAAGTTTTCACATATGGCGGTGGCCTGAGAAATGGGCGGTGCTACAAAACGTCTTTGGACTTTGTATTTACCTTATATTTCTTCCTGAGGGGCCCCCCTGACCCCTCCCTCCACAAGCCGCATCTTATTAAGTTGGAGGACTTCATCTTTGACTCCAAAAAATAAATAATTATATAACTATTTATACTAACCGTTTCTTTGTCTTTTCCTTCGTAGCTCCTCCACTCGGTTCTCGACTTAATTACAACATGTCATCGATCGTTAAATTCCCAGGGAAATCTACGGCCTATATTTAAGAAATAGACAGAAATTCGAATTGTATGAAAAACTCTTTCTATATGAGAAATATTTTAATAAAAAAAAATTGACGAAAATATATTCATAAAACGAACATAAATTTGATGGAATATATCAAATTGTAAAATTATTTATATATATATATATATTTGGCTTTGATGGTCAGTTTCTTAACAAGGGTATTAAAAGTTGAGCAAGTTAAGTTATGTGTAAATCACTTTCAAGGGGTTGAATTCCTGGAAGTAACCAAATAAACTAATTAATATTCTTTTATGAAGACCTTTTCTTTAATTTATCTGTAAATTGCTACGAAAAATCTGGGCACTTTTTGTAGATAAACAGGATCTAGACCAATCCAAAATGGACCGGTAGAGTGGTAGTTATTAAGACACAGTAACTGCCTATCCTTGGATATTATTGTGGTGGGTCTGGCTTAGCTAATTAAACATTATCCACTTAATATTATATTTTGCCACCCCAACTTACGACAATTCAATGTTTGGGTTCGGTTTCGGTTTCGGTTTCGTCTACTACCTTAATTTTCTTGTTGTGATGGATATATATACAATACCGCGTACTAGGATGAGGGTTTTCTTTTCTTTTCTTTTTTTTGTGGGTTTTAAATTTCATGCCCCCAACACCTAGCTACTTGCTTAAATGCATGAATAGAGAACAAAATACAGATCAAACGGTATGAGCCTTTATGAGCGAGCTCGATCGATCGCATGATATACAGCCAAACTTCTTTTCTTTTTTCTTTCTTTTTTTTTTTATTTTTTATTTTCAAATTTTGAAGTACTTACAAGATGGTCAATTTTGTTAGAACTACATAATAAAGTCAAATTAAACTATCTAAACATGCATTAGAATATATCAATATAAGAATATTTGTAGAAATTCATAAATAACTTAAAGAAATTATTTATGCAATTAAACCACAAATATTGCTAGCTGCAAGAAATTATATATATATATATATATATATGAAACTCTTTGGGATGGTTCGGCTATCATGTTCTAGGAGTTTTAAGTCTCTGTTGGGTAAGGCTCATGTACGTAGGATCCCTTACTTTTTTGTTGAACTAAATTAATCTCTTTACGTAGCTCTCGGAATATATAACAATCAAGCTTCATCTTTTTGTTTCTCAGAAGATGATTGCTTAACCGTAGCAAGCTGAGCACAAAAAATTAAGTGCGTTAATGATGATCATTATTACAACTTTCTTTTATAGCAGATATAATATTTAAGTAAAAAAGAAGTTCCCACACTCAGCACATCAAAGATTTTTAAGTATAAAATAAAATAGAATAAAAAAGTAAAATCACATTTTTAAATAGGTGTACAGGCTTCTCTTGAGATTTTTTTTTAAAGTATTTTCCACAAAGACATGTCGGTTTAGCCCTTAAACCTTGCATGTAGGGCTGTGCAAAATTTCCTACTTTTGGCTGATTTTTGTTTCGATTTTGACTTCAATCAAAGTTGAAAGTCGGAAGTCGGAATCAATGTTTTGAATACTGTACTAGTGAGTGTACCGGTTAAGTCACTGAAATAAAATATTTCGATATCAGTACTGTTTCGTATACCATTCAAAATAATTTTTAGATAAATAAATTATACATATAAATGAAAAAAATAATCTGAATTGAGGTAAAAAAAATAGTAAAAAATGAAAAAAAAATGCCGAAATCCGATACATCGAAACACAAATATTGGTCAATACCAGCCGACATTTATGCCGAAACTTTGTGTACCGACTGATATGGCCGAAAAATTCTCTGGTACGAAATTACAGATTTTTTGTACCGACTACTAGCCGGTACAAATTTTAAAACATTGGTCAGAACAATTCCAACTCCGAAGTCGGAATTCAGAATCGGAATCAGAGCCCATGAAAGTTCTGAGTTCCGACTCCAAACTCCAACTATATAAATATTATATATTAAATATTGTAAAATAAGTAATAAAAACCTAAGTGCCTAAATGGTTACATGCATTTTAACCTCCAACTTTCGAACATGGGTTTGAGTAGTGGCACTGACCCCTCTTTCTGTCTTTTTTTTTTTTAACAAAACTGTAAACAACGCCGTTTCAGAAACCTATATAACATGCAATGACAAAAATCCTTAGAATGGCTCTCTTCACTCATCTTCACCCCCGTGCCTCTAGAGTCCACCCAACATCCTAACTCTAAGACAGAGAATTTGCAACATATCAAGAACGGATTTCGTAACTTTGTCAGTGATTGTGAATCGTGATCCTTCGTCGGTGATCGTGATCCTTGCAACAGATCAAGCTTGTCAATGGGTTTTTCAACCCTGCTTTGGAGTTTGGACGATGTCGACTCTGACAGATTCACCGATAGGTTTCATCATTCGTGATTTTGTCGACGACAAAGTAACCCGAGTTAGAGTTTCCATTTCCTCATTTTATTTGTTGATAATTCGATTTTGATATATGTTTTTTAATATTTAGGATTTTTTTCATTTTCTTTGTTTATTAAATTGGTGGAATTACAAGTAGTCTATAGATGAATTTAGGGCTTTGCTGAAGACAGAGTAAGGGATTCCCATCGGAGGTCAGAATTTCGAACTCCGTTTATAGTCGAACTCTCCGACTCCATTTCAGAGTCGGAAGTTGGAAGTCGATTTCGACTCCGATGCCATCGGAGTTAGAGCACAGCCCTACTTGCACGTTCCTTCTGACCCGATCAATTTCAATTAGGCAGTCGCCATCTATTTGCATTGTTGAACAGAGGAAATAGGACCGATTTGGATTCGCAGACCAGATGAATTCGTCTCAATTTATCTCAAACTCATCATTACACTGAGGGGCGGAACTAGGAATCGATATTTGGGGGGATCGATAAAATATATAGCACATATGAATAAAAATAATGTATATTTTTTATACGTGACTATATATAAAAATAATATTATATAAATCAAGAATAAGTTTAAAAAGTACCTAAAAAAATGATATAAAATTATTAATTTTTTTTGTATATATAGTTTGTTAATTAACGAATACTCTCAAACTCTCAACTAATTTGCAAATTTACAATATATTAATCTATTTAATTAATTATAAATCAAATACAGTACTATAATATGCACTTCCATAATTCATATAAATATAATATATATTAAAAAGTTTAAAACAGCATATAAAAGTAACAATAATTCCGAGTAAGAAAGGTAGGACCAAATTCGCATATTAATAAATTAGACTTCATATTCTAGACTTTCATATTATCCGCATATATATAAATCAGACTTAATATTTAAGAAAAGTGGGACCAAATCTGCATACAACATATAAATTAGTAATATTGCTATTTAATTAGTAATTAAATATAATCAATTGCCCAAAAATATATATAATCAATTTAAATGTAAATTCAAATCCGCTTATGAACTTTTAGTGGAACTGGAACTTGAAGTGGTGGGTGCTATACTACTATGCTTTTACGTTGGACGCTGGTCTTGGAGTTTATACGTTGGTCACTTGGATTTGAACTATTGGTCTTAAGAAAGATGTTTGAATAAAGGGGGGCTAAATTTTTGCATTGGGGCTGTATTAATCTATAGAATCTGGAATTTTTAGAAAACTATGGGGGGCGGTAATCAAAGTGTTTTGAATACCGTACCGGTATCGGTATCGGTATCGGTACCGGTTAAGTCCCTGAAACGAAATATTTCGATACCGGTACCGTTTCGGAATAATTTATACATAAATACAATTATATATATATAATTATAAATTATATTTCAAAATAATAGTCAATATATAAATAAATTATATAAATAAATATATATATGTAATTAATTTAGTCTAAATTGAGGTTAAAACATAGTAAAAAATTAAAAATTTAAAAAAAAAACCTCAAAGGTCGAAATCACCGGCCGTACCGGATATTTTTCTGCCGATTAGCCGGTACGGCCGAAACAAAATGTCAGTTTTTTTGTACCGGCCGGTACGGAAAATTCCGGCCATACCGACTGGTACGGCACGATATTTAAAACACTGGATACCCCCCCCCCAAAGCACTACCTAGTTCCGCCTCTTATTACACTTTTTCAAATTCTTATACAAAACATAATTTCGGCTAATACAACTTTTTCAAATTCCAATACACTTTTTTCAAATCTTAATTCAATTTTTTTAAATTTTAAAATAATAATATTAAAAAATAAAATTAACTTATCTCATCTTCCAATCCAAATTAGAGGCTTTTATGAAAAATAGTAATGAACTAAATCAAATTTAGCTTCCTATATATATATATTGTTGTCCAGATGACTAACACAAAAGGGGGGGTGAATTGAGTTGTATTTAAAACAATAACAATTATAAATCAAGTATATAAAATAAAATATAAACAAAATATGAAACAATAATAAATATAAAGAGTAAGGGTAAGAGAGAAGCAAACTCAGTATGTTAACGAGGCTCGGCCCCACTGCCTACGTCCTCGCCTCAAGCAACCTCTTGAGAATCCCAAAATCCACTATTCAATCTACTTTAGGTGGAGATAGAAACCTATTACACCTTTGAGCAGCACCGCTCCAAAGAATCCGTGTAGAACACCCTCTACACTTCCAATCACCTTACACTTGGTGATTTAACTATTTTCCGTGTAGAACACCTTCTACACTTCCAATCACCTCACTCTTGGTGATTTAACTATTTTCCATGTAGAACACCTTCTACACACACAAGGGTTATACACACTCTTTTACAAATACAAGAGTTGATAGTAGGTAGACTATCAAAGTACACTCCTCAATGAGTGAGATAGAAACAATACAGCGCAACCTATATCTCTCTCAACAAGAACAAGAATTAAACCTCAAAACTTTAGAAAAGAGAGAATGAGAGTTTTGAAGAAATGATGCAAAACTTAGTAATAGATGTGTAAGCTCTTGTTGTGAATTTTGCAAAACTCAAGTGAGCTATTTATAGGCAAATGATTTTTCAATTTCAAATTTGAAAAAATTCACATGTCAAAAACATCATCATTTACTTTTCAAAAATTTCAAATCTAATATTTTTACTTTTTGCATGTGACAAAAGGAAAAATTTCAAACATAATCTTTTACTTTTTGCATATGACAAAAGGAGCACACTTTACTTTTCAAAATTTTCAAATAAAGACATCTACCTTTTGCATAAGTCAAGAAAAGCATCCACAACTTTTGAAAATATTCAAATAAAACATGCACATGTGAAAGATGACAATCAATCATCTTAATATTTTCAAAATTCAAACCTTTAATCATGTCATGCACATGTGAAAGATGACAATCAATCATCTTTCAAAATTTTCAAATTTAATTTTCAAAATATTCATGCATATGTGGAAAATGTATTTTAATGCTTTATGATAAAATATTAATTTTGAGCCTTAATCCTAATTTTGAATTTTTAAGAGATTTACAACATTACTCTATGATATTAATGTGAACTTGTTCCCTTCTTGCTCATGCTTGCTTCCTTGATGTGCTTGATTATATTGTGTGGACAACTTGAGCTTGAGACTCCTTTATTCTTTGGATTCATTTGTTATCATCAAAATCTATTTGTAGATTTACATGAAACTTGAAACCTTGGGTTCAACAATCTCCCCCTTTTTTATGATGACAAATGCTTGATAGAACATGAATCATGTATTAATACTTAAGCTCCCCCTGAGAATGTGCGTTAGTTTTTCAAGCAAAAATATAAACATAATTCCAAGCATATATAACAAGTTTAGCGATTTAAATAATGTTAATGTTCTAGTCTAAATTCCACTCATACTTGAAACCTTTGATTCCTTGACTTGAGAAGTTCCTTTATAAGTAACTTCCAAGTTATCCCAAATTTCATTTGCTGTAGCGCAAGTCATTACTCTATTAAATTCATTACCATTGAGAGCATTATATAATAAATTCATAGCAGTTAAATTCAAAGTATAAAGTCTATCGTCTTCACGATCAAACTCTTCTTCTTCCTTTTTGACCTTTACTCCATCAACTACTTTTGTTAGAATATAAGGTCTATTTACAATGCATTTCTAGATTTCTCGACCTTGATCCTGAAGGAATATTCTCATTCTAACTTTCCAGAATGAGTAATTGTCTCCGCAAAAGAGTGGAGGCCGACTGCTAGATTGACTTTCACCAAATGAAGCTGCAATGTTAGCCATAAGATCTTAACTCAAAAGATAATTAATCTTATAATAGAGTTCTAGCTCTGATACCAATTGTTGCCCAGATGACTAACACAAGACGGGGAGTGAATTGAGTTGTATTTAAAAAAATAACAATTATAAATCAAGTATATAAAATAAAATATAAACAAAATATGAAACAATAATAAATATAAAGAGTAAGGGTAAGAGAGAAGCAAACTCAGTAACTGCCTACGTCCTCGCCTCAAGCTACCTCTTGAGAATCTCCAAATCCATTATTCAATCTCCTTTAGGTGGAGATAGAAACCTATTACACATTTGAGCAGCACCGCTCCAAAGAATCCGTGTAGAACGCCCTCTACACTTCCAATCACCTTACACTTGGTGATTTAACTATTCTCCGTGTAGAACACCTTCTACACTTCCAATCACCTCACTCTTGGTGATTTAACTATTTTCCGTGCAGAACATCTTCTACACACACAAGGGTTATACACACCCTTTTACAAATACAAGAATTGATAGTAGGCAGACTATCAAAGTACACTCCTCAATGAGTGAGATAGAAATAATACAGCGTAACCTATATCTCTCTCAATAAGAACAAGAATTAAGGCTCAAAACTTTAGAAAAGATAGAATGAGAGCTTTGAAAAAATGATGCAAAACTTAGCAATAGATGTGTAAGCTCTTGTTGTGAATTTTGCAAAACTCAAGTGAGCTATTTATAGGCAAATGATTTTTCAATTTCAAATTTGAAAAGATTCCCATGTCAAAAATATCATCATTTACTTTTCAAAAATTTCAAATCTAATATTTTTACTTTTTGCATGTGACAAAAGGAAAAATTTCAAATATAATCTTTTACTCATACTTGAAACCTTTGATTCCTTGACTTGAGAAGTTCATTCATAAGTAACTTCCAAGTTATCCCAAATTTCCTTTGCTGTAGCGCAAGTCATTACTCTATTAAATTCATTACCATTGAGAGCATTATATAATAAATTCATAGCAGTTAAATTCAAAGTATAAAGTCTATCGTCTTCACGATCAAACTCTTCTTCTTCCTTTTTGACCTTTACTCCATCAACTACTTTTGTTAGAATATAAGGTCTATTTACAATGCATTTCTAGATTTCTCGACCTTGAGCCTTAAGGAATATTCTCATTCTAACTTTCCAGAATGAGTAATTGTCTCCACAAAAGAGTGGAGGCCGACTGCTAGATTGACTTTCACCAAATGAAGCTGCAATGTTAGCCATAAGATCTTAACTCAAAAGATAATTAATCTTATAATAGAGCTCTAGCTCTGATACCAATTGTTGCCCAGATGACTAACACAAGAGGGGGGGTGAATTGAGTTGTATTTAAAAAAATAACAATTATAAATCAAGTATATAAAATAAAATATAAACAAAATATGAAACAATAATAAATATAAAGAGTAAGGGTAAGAGAGAAGCAAACTCAGTAACTGCCTACGTCCTCGCCTCAAGCTACCTCTTGAGAATCCCCAAATCCACTATTCAATCTCCTTTAGGTGGAGATAGAAACCTATTACACATTTGAGCAGCACCGCTCCAAAGAATCCGTGTAGAACGCCCTCTACACTTCCAATCACCTTACACTTGGTGATTTAACTATTCTCCATGTAGAACACCTTCTACACTTCCAATCACCTCACTCTTGGTGATTTAACTATTTTCCGTGTAGAACATCTTCTACACACACAAGGGTTATACACACCCTTTTACAAATATAAGAGTTGATAGTAGGTAGACTATCAAAGTACACTCCTCAATGAGTGAAATAGAAATAATACAGCGCAACCTATATCTCTCTCAACAAGAACAAGAATTAAGGTTCAAAACTTTAGAAAAGATAGAATGAGAGTTTTGAAAAAATGATGCAAAACTTAGCAATAGATGTGTAAGCTCTTGTTGTGAATTTTACAAAACTCAAGTGAGCTATTTATAGGCAAATGATTTTTCAATTTCAAATTTGAAAAGATTCCCATGTCAAAAATATAATCATTTACTTTTCAAAAATTTCAAATCTAATATTTTTACTTTTTGCATGTGACAAAAGGAAAATTTTCAAACATAATCTTTTACTTTTTGCATATGACAAAATGAGCACACTTTACTTTTTAAAATTTTCAAATAAAGACATCTACCTTTTGCATAAGTCAAGAAAAGCATCCACCACTTTTGAAAATATTCAAATAAAACATGTACATGTGAAAGATGACAATCAATCATCTTAATATTTTCAAAATTCAAACCTTTAATCATGTCATGCACATGTGAAAGATGACAATCAATCATCTTTCAAAATTTTCAAATTTAATTTTCAAAATATTCATGCATATGTGGAAAATGTATTTTAATGCTTTATGATAAAATATTAATTTTGAGCCTTAATCCTAATTTTGAATTTTTAAGAGATTTACAACATTATTCTATGATTTTAATGTGAACTTGTTCCCTTCTTGCTCATACTTGCTTCCTTGATGTACTTGATTATATTGTATAGACAACTTGAACTTGAGACTCATTTATTTTTTGGATTCATTTGTTATCATCAAAATTTATTTGTAAATTTATATGAAATTTGAAATCTTGAGTTGAATATATATATATATATATATATATATACTAGATAGAAATAACGTGCAAAGCACGTTTATTTAATTTAATTTTTAATAAAAATTTAATAATTATTTATAATTAAGTACATGATAAATAATTGTATGTTTTCATATATTATAAAAAACATTAATAAAAATAATAAGATAGTTTCATAAATAAATATAATATATAGTTTTATCAAACTTGTTTGAGATAATTTTGATTAAAATTTTAATAAAATATTAGTTCAATATATGATATTTTTTGAATTTCAAGATGATAATTTAATATTTGTATTATTTTGTACGACCTCAAAATAGATGACATTAAAATATCTATATTTTTTTAATTATGTGATTATTTTTAAGAAATAATATGAGTTTTTTGAAAAAAATAAATTATATAGTTTATAATTTATATAAGAATGTTATATTATAAATTATAAATTATAAATTGTAAATTATAATTTATATAAATTTATTTAATCATATATTTTTTAATTAAATATCAAACATATAATATTAATTATATTTATTACTTATTATTACTAATTTAATATAATTATAATAAATTATATATATCGTATATATAGTTTATTTAATAAATAATGTATTTATTTTAAAATTATAAATTATTTTAAAAAAATTAAATTATTAATCGTATAATAGGAATAAAATTTTCATAAATAAAATTAAACTCTCTAACATATAAATTGTTATGAATGATTTATTTTTATATATATTGTTATATTTATAGGGTAATAACGAAGTTCAAAATCATTTCTAAGGCTATCTACTTTTCACATTTCAAAAAACTGGTGATCATTAATTAATTAAGGGGTAAAACACAAAAAGTAAAACCAGAAGACTTTGTCTGAGTGATGAATCCGCAGAAAGACATCAGACCAAACCAAAATTTGATCTTTATCGAGATTCTGTTCTAAAGAAAGATTGAAAACAAATGCTTGTTTGGCACAGTGATAAAATAATTAATCGGGTGGTGAATATTAACCTGGTGTGCAGCAACAACCTTTGAAATAGGGGACGTTGGCAATGGTCCCCACTGGGAATCTATGGGCGTTAGACTCGCTTAGCATGAAGTATGGTTACGCTATTGAAATAAAATCCATTCATTCAACTCCACGCATTATGTTTGGCCTACAAATTTGAAAATAGCAAATACCAAATGATATAGGTTTTTATATATAGATATTTTTGGAAAAGTATTTTAGCATCCAAAATAAACCTCAATAGAAATCAGAAATATAACTCAAAAGTTTGAGTACCTGTGTAGTGGGATTTTGCTTGAAGTTTATTTTACTTATATCGATAATCTGCTACCCAGAATGTTGTCAAGGTGGCCCATTATTTGTTGGGTGGCACGGCGTTGTTCATGTTGTAGAACCAAGCACAGAGTCTTGACAGTTGAGAGTGGCGTGAGCATGAGATCAAACATGTATGGTGCAACTTGTTTTCGTTTTCCACGTCCCGCAAAAGTGCAGCACCTGCAACTGTATATTGAACTCAAAAGTTCCAGTACCTGTCTAGCGGGATTTTGTTTGAGGAATAAGCTAAATACAGAAGTAAAAAATAGGGGAAGTTGTAGAGAAAGCAGGGGTGGGGAAGTGGAAAAGGGGCTTTGAGGAAATCAAATGGACGGACGTTTTAACCAATGAAAATTAAAAAGAAATTAAAAATAGGCAATCATTATGTGTGATATAACTGACACAGTACACAAACACACTCGTAAAACAGGCATTAATTGCGCAAAATTAAGCCAGAATGCGAAAAACTTTTTCCGAAATAAATGATATAGACGGAATTAACGGAAAATCATGAGAAGGATCTTAACAGATTTATTATTTATCTGTTAAATTACATATTAAATTATATAAATAATATTTAACAGATCCGTTAAAACAAGAAATTCTGTTAAATAGGCTCTTTATATATATAGATAGATATAAAAGAAGTTTCTTATAATGAATTATTGATCAGTTGATTAATTAGGTGCATGCACAAAAGACAATTAACATCAAATCAACGAAAGTCCAACTAATCATTACTAAATATTGTAACGAAATTATTATCCATTAATTAATTTGTACAAGAGATTAAGTTATACTTTCAAGTCTTAGAAACTATATTGTTAATATATTTTACTACATAAGAAATATTCAGACAGTAGTAATAGTTCCACCAACATATATACCTGAAGTACTGTAATCGATGAGTAGCTAGAAACCACGCACAAAGACCTTTTTTAAATTAAAAAATAATAAAATAATAATAATAAAATAAAACAATTATGGAAAAATAAAAATAATCGGAGTACTCAATAATATTTTTTATTATTATCGTGTTTTCGTAGTAGTAGTGATCCATTCCACTGGGATATTTTAAAGGACGGACCATTTGTCCCATATATATTAGTCCACATGCATGCACAAATTAAAGATGAGGGCTCGCGCGGAAGCTTTAATATTAGAAATATCTCTAAATTTAGAAATGTCTTAATCCATTTGGAGATAGCAACCTAGCGGTCATGGGATATGCATGCACATACATAATATATATCTATCTATATATATAAAGAGTCAGTTTAATAGAATTTTTTATTTTAATAGATCTGTTTGTTAGTTTAAGAGAAAATATTAAATTTTATTAGTCTGCTAACTTCCTCCGTTAAATTGGATACTTACAATTACGTACAGTATTTAATCGAAATTGCATTCACAATTATGTTCGTATTAATGCAATTTAAGAATATACTCTTGCAATTATTTTCAATTAAGTCTATTCACATCCACTTCAAGGAAAAAAAAATTATTCATTTGTCTAGACGGGATAAAAAAAAAAACTCAAAAACGTTGAGATTTGAACAGGATCTCTTCAAATATGTGAAGATCTGTATGGATCTATAATGAAAAAATAATGAAAAACAAAAATAGAATGAGTTAAAAAAAAAAACTCAAGAATGCTGAGATTTGAACAGGATCTCTTCAAATATGTGAAGATCTGAATAGATCTATAATGAAAGAATAATGAAAAATAAAAATAGAATGAGTTAAAAAAAAAACACAAGAACGAAAACAAAAATAGAACGAGTTAAAAAGAAAAAAAAATTACATCAATTTGAATATGTAGAAAATGAACCACCTCAACTCAATTTATTCTCACAACGCTTTCTCCTTGCATGCACCACCTCAACCCAACTTGCGCAACGTTCCTTTGTTGATCTCTGTTGTTTTCTCTTTCGATAAGCATTTTCGTATAAACATATCACATATGCGATGAACGGCGACTGCACAATTGAAAGAGTCGCTTTAGGTTATACATATTTTAGCAAAATTACAAGAGTGCCCTTAAAACCCTTTACAGCTTGCTGATGTCTTTGTAAAAATTTTGTGTTATTACGTTTTTGCTTTTTAACGGTGCTTTACTTCAAAATGTTTACTGCAGCTTTGTTGTAAGTCTCCAAATAATTATGTTGTCACAAATACGAATTTATTAAAATTATCTTAGTAAGTAACATTTTTTTATAAATAAATTATTATTTTATTTTTAAATTAACTTTAATTTTATATAAAAGAATATAAAAATAGTCTGAAGTCCAACACCACCAATTTAATGTTTCAAATTACATTTTTACATAATTTTTTTATATTTTTTATATTAGAAAAATATATTACTTTAAATTCAGCATACCGCGTACGTTCCTTAGCACGTAACACTTTATTAGTATATTAATATATATATATATATATATATATATGCAGGAAAAGTGCTAGTTTTATACCTCAATTTTATATTTAATATATTTTTCAAAAGAAAAATTATTAAATAATTAAGAAAGTGATTATTTATATATTGATATTTTTTTATATTTAAAAAAAATGATATAAAAATGAGAATAAAAAAAAAAGAAAAATTTAATCTAAATATAAAATAGAGCGATCAATTTTAATGGCCATTGTGACACCACCCATATACGATAGATGCAGGGTGTGTCGCAATCATATGGTGCCAATGATCCCACAGTAAAAGTTTGACACAGACCAAAGCTCAAATTTTTGGATGGGTTTGTACATGACGTCATGTGTCACGATCAGTACCATGCACGTTACCATATGGTCGGGTTTAATTTTAAGGGTAACAATATTATATATGATTTGTTAATTTAATATGAATATGATACGATAATAATGAATTGGGGTTTAATTTTAATAGATTTTAAATCAAAATAATTGACTCATTACGATACGATTACTTAACGAGTTGATAGCAGGTCAACTTATTTTAATTCGTTATGACATATTAAGAAAGTTAAAAGTTCAAGTATATATTTATATTTAAAAATAAAATTGTTAAAATCTTAATTTTGATATTTTTCTTATTTAGATTGTAATTCATACTTATAGTTAATAT
Organism: Platycarya strobilacea; assembly: GCA_036898215.1. Classification (NCBI taxonomy): domain Eukaryota; kingdom Viridiplantae; phylum Streptophyta; class Magnoliopsida; order Fagales; family Juglandaceae; genus Platycarya; species Platycarya strobilacea. The sequence continues at coordinate 28,909,392 of CM072547.1, forward strand.
TATAATTTTTATAAATATTATAATTTTAAGATTTGTATAAAATTATGTTAAGTTTAATTAAGTCAAATAGATTAATTTTAGACATATTCAATATATTTACATAAAAAAAATTGAAACGTATAATATATATATATATATATTTCTATACATGCATATTGCATAATTATTAATGGTATTGTCATTACAAATTCTTTTTTAAAAAAAGAAGACTTATTCATGATTAATTATGTTTTTATAATAAATAGTCATTTTCACTATAAAAAAAAAATAATCTGTTTTAAATTTTTTTTTTTATAGTATGTGAATTAGTACTAAATTCTTATGAATTAGTTTTGAAATTTAGGGGGGAGTGTAATGTTGGAGGGGGTGGGGCATATTGTACGTACGTACTAGAGGCTGCTAGCTAGCTAGCTAGCTAGACATGACTATGAGCGACTTTTATTACGAGAAAGAAGGAATAAATTAGGTGGACTCTCAATGATGAAGAAGCAAAGTGAAAGGCATGCATCATAATCATGAAGTACATGTATATATGGATGGTCGGTGAGAAGGGCAAAGTGCGCCCCCTGAGATGTCGGGCACAGCACACATGCATTGTTACCCAGACCCAGGGCGCTGTAGGGCCGCCGTCGTTGTCAGCGGGTGCAATATGGCCACTTCATTAATTATCTTTTATATATATATATATATATATGATATTTTGCTTCTCTTCTTCTAGTTGCAATATCTAAACATTCAAATTATATCATATATACGACCGTTGAGATTATAATATCGAATTATTCAAATTAATTAATGTTGCTGGCACCTAATTATATATAATAAATTATAAAGCCAAGTAGCTTTAATTTGCCTGTAAAAGACTTCATATCCATTTTATATAAAGAAATATTTAAGGTCTCGAATCTCGATCTCTTTTCACCTCTCGTTGGCCTACCATATTAAAGGCCGAATATTGTGACAATATTCAGCCAGCGAGGTATGTATTTTTTTTTTTTTTTTATGGAAATCATGATCATGATTTATATTGTTATTTTGAAACTAGCCAATATTCATACTTATGATTTTGTTTTCTATGTCACACACACGCACACATAAAAAAAAAAAAAATCTTATATAATTCTTGATCGCGAATAATTAAAATTAATTTCTATAAGAGTAAGGCTCCGCTTGATTAATAGATTTATCAGAAATCAACTTAATTCAGTTTAATTTTAAATTAAGTTTAACATTTAAATATATAGATCTTAAATTGTTAAATAATCTTTTTCAATTCAACAAACTATTTTTTTATATGCGATGCTTATAATTTTTTTTAATTTTTTATAAATATATTTAAATTCATTTTAATATCTAAAACTCACTTTATTATTTTAACTCATTATTATTTATAAAAAATTCAACTCATTTCAATATTTGAAGGCAACCTAAATCTATTTAACACACTAGTTTTTTACACACGTAACAGATCGCTAATGTGCAAATCTTCTATTTTAATTTTATTTTTAAATTAAAATGGTTCGCATTATAAGTAATATGTTAACACACCGACTTATATGCAGCGCCAAAACTCTGCATATAAACTCAACTTGAATATGATTTATTTCTTAATTAATGAATCGGTTAGAACAAAAAGTTATGATTAGTTTATTGTATTATAATTACGGTGTTGCTGGTCAGTCAAGCTGTGAACTTGCCTTCTCAAACTTATCACTAGTGAAATTGTAATTTTTCTTTTTCATTTAAATATTTTATAAACATCTCTAAACATTTAAAAAAAAAAATACACCACTTCATAAATAGTTACTTTCTTAATTATTAAGAAAATATTAAAATATCCGAGTGTTAAGTTTAAAGAGGCAAAATCATGAGAATAAATATCATTTTCCAGCTTATATTTAACTCTATTAAATTATTTGCCAAGAATATTAAACTTTCTCAAAATTTAATATCAGCTATATCCATTTCACTCCACATCCCTGGCCTATGACGCATCATGGCATCATCATCACCTTCTTCGCCGCTTGTCCTGTATGAGCAAAGACTACTCGAAACAATTACATTACAAATAGCAATGGCCCACTAGACTTTTTATTTTTTTTTATCTCCAACAAAATTGAACGAAACCTCCCACCAATATTATTTTAAAAAATATATATTGATTATTATTGTTCTATCGCTTTATCACAATACGCTAATAGATTTTATTACGTGGGCCACCATGTATATTCCTAAAGGCAGCATGGTAGAAGCTCCGACACGAGCAGCCCCACGTGCCACACCCTTACACACATTTCGACCATTGATCTCTTCTTTCCTTTTCATCCAACGATTCAAGTTGTAGCACAAGCCGCGTCCCTGTTCCCCTGCCATCTCTATATATCTCCCATTCACCTCCTTCCTCCACACCACTCATGCTATCTCTCACACACACACAGTCACTCTGTCTTTCTGTTAAATGGCGTGGATTCTGGCTCCGAAAGCTCTGCTTGTTTCGACGGGCGTGGCGTTAGTGGGTTTGGCTTTGAGGCTCTCTCTGCCATTTGTCTTGGAGTTCTCTTCCTCTCACTTGCCTCTCGTTTGGGCCTCGCTTCTCTCCTGGCTCAAGCCCCCCTACCTCTTCTTCATCGTCAACGGCATCATCGTAGGGATCGCTGTCACTTCACGGTTCCACCACAACCACCACCACGATGGCGCCGAGCGACAAGTCCCGGTCGATGATCCACCACCACTGCGGCCTACGGAGGAGATCTCGTCGGAGTTAAACGTTTATCACCTCACGGATGCGACGCACCAGCAGAAGAGAGAAGAGGCTACGGACGAGGTTTCCGAGTTGACAAAGGCTGTGGTGGTGATGAATGGCTACGCGGAGGTGGAGGAGGAAGAGGATGATGATGATGATGATGATGACGACGATGACGAGGCTGTTGGCTGGAAGTCCACGGGCAACCAGACGAAGAGATCACTTCACCCGTCGGAGACACAGTTGACGGAGTATTTTTCACCTGCGGAGAAACCTCTTGTTTCTGCGAGGTTCGGTCTCCGGAAACCGGTCAAAGCCAGTCCCGCAGGTAATTAGTATTATTATTTAGTGTTTTTGTTTTTCTTTATTCAATTTGAATTTAGTTAATTAGCCCATGTACTATAGTAACGGTTAGATTTGAAAAGGCAGAGTGGTCAATTCTAAGTAGGAAATATCTTTCAGGTGGAAGTGGTAGAACGTTAAGGGTGGCGAAGCCAAAAAGGCACGAGACGATGGAGAACACGTGGAAGGCGATAATGGAAGGGCGTACGCTGCCGCCGAGCAGACACATGAGGAAGTGCGACACGTGGGAGAACCACGGCCGTCGTCAGATCGACCTCCTAGAGGACCCGTCGCCGGTGAAGAAATCGGAGACGTTCAAGGACCGGGCCAACCTGCAGCAGACGCCATCGCCGGGCAGCTCCAACTCTAGGCTGCGGAAAGAGCCGTCGAGGGAAGAGGTGAACCGGCGAGCGGAAGAGTTTATCAATAATTTCAACGAGAATATGAGGTTGCAGAGGCAGAAGTCTTTGAATCAATACATGGAGATATGGTCAACCGCCGTGCCGGACATTAACCCAATTAAAGCCCCCCACATTAAGTAGGTCATTAGTACAACAGATATTTGTTTCTTTCTTCTAAGGAATTTGAAAGGGATAATCGGGTCTAATAGACACTAAATTCAGTTCATTTTGTGAAAAAACAAAACAAAAAAAGAGTTTGATTTTGTGATCTCCATTAATTATAGGCATAGGTTAGAGGCTTGGTTGGAGTTAGTTGGGTAATTATACTTGAAATTATGGTTTTGTATTTTTATATGAATATGGATGTGTAAAAGAAAGAAAATTTAGTTTGTATTCGTTGTTCCTGTATTGAATATTTGATCGGTAGTACAGTTACGTTACACTGACGATATTTCTTCACCTTTTGGAGAAAGATTTTTTTATAAGTTTTTGTTTCACTCGAAGGTTTGAATTAAGATCGACACATGAATTAGATTCTATAATATTTATGCATGGTTTAATGTTATCCATGAATATATATTATTTTAATGATATAAAAATTTTATGTCATTTAATTTATATTATATATAAATGGAATTTGAGCTTTTTTTTTTTTTTAATCTTTAAAGCAACTTAACAACTACTTATTAAAATACATCATAATATGATGTTTTGTGCATGAAACCTTTTTTTATAGGTTTTGAATTAGATACTTTAATTAATGTGTCATGGCATGAGCTTGTCAACATAAATATAAAGTGCGTAACCTAGAAAGCTTATTGAATGCTTCATTCAATAATAGAAAAGTATATGAATTACTTAAAGTTTTATTTTTTAAAACTTATATAAGTTTATGTTATTTTCGTTTGGAAAATGATAGGTATACAGTTGGGAGCTCTCGTTGGGGGCCCTCATTGGATTTTTTTTTTTTTTACTTAATAATTAAGTAAGTGTTTTTAAATATTATTATAATTTTTTTCTTTTAGATATTTAAATATATTAAAAAAAATTTAAATGTATTAATGAAAACCCTTAGCGAAAGCTCCCAACGGTGGGAGTAGTAGCTCCCTCTTGATTTTTATAGATAAATTAATAGATTTTAAAATTCTTAAATCTTTGCCATCATCAAAATTTCATTAATCTTGACAATGGTTATAAGTATCCCCATATCAGAAAATAAGTTATCTAAATAAATAAATAAATAAACACTTGATATTGTAACCGACAAAATTAAATGGCATTTATCAACTTAATTTAATATGCAACAACATAAATCTTTTTCTTTTTTTCTTTTTATATAGACATGCAAGAACGAGATAATCTTATAATCGGTCGGTCTATTATTTACCAAAAAACAGCCTAGCAATAAGTTGGTACCACATATATAGTCCATTGAAACACAAATGTCATTGCATTGTAGGAGATAACCTTGCAGCCCTTCTAGAGCCTGTCATTGACCCTCATGTCCTTCGTAAACTTGCAGTCCCTCACTCCCCCTCTCATATCCAGAGCCCGTTGCAGCACCTCGTCCCCCTCTCATCTCCGACGAGAAAAAAAAAATTACAATGCTAGAATTGTAAACATGAACAAAGCATTTTTCATTCTACATGATGATTTTTATCATCGTTAATGACACGTGATTACCAATTATTTTTTATTTGATTCGGTAAGAAGAAGAACAAAATTGCCGCTTAAGGAAAGGAAGGTAGAGAGAGAGAGAGAGAGAGAGAGTGAGAGAGATGCATTTTATTGAGAATTCTTTGACAACAATTGGGCAACAATTGGGTCCTCCAATTGTTGGTGGCCATTGTGTGGGTTCTCCTGCTCCTCCTACTCCATTTATTGCTCCTCCTACATAGCCTTGATTTGGAGTGGGCCTCCAATTATTGTTATCCATCAAAACTCCCCAATAATCTAACAAAATCGAACACAAAATTTTACACACCAATGATCATATTTAGATCAAATTGCTCGACCTAGATAAAGGGCTACAAAAGCAAATACCGATTATGATATGTGATTGTTTTGATCCAATTTTAATAGGACTGCAAACGATCCGATCAAAGACGAGTTCAAGTCGAGTCAAGTCGAGTCAAGTCGAGTCGAGTCGAGTTGAGTCGAGCTGGACTCAAATAACTCGAGTTTGAGTTCGAGTCGAGCTGAGAGTTTGCCGAGTCGAGTCGAATTCGAGCCGATCAAAGACGAGCTCGAGTCGATTCGAGTTATTTATCGATCTTTGTTTTTACTCTCTAACGAACGAGCCGAACTTAGTCGAGTAATTACTCGAGTTTCTTACTCTTTATAAATATTTGACTCAATAATTTTTTTGTGAACTTAATACATTATTATAGTAAAAAAATAAAATGCTACTTCTACATAAAGTAACAAAATATATTACTTACACAAAATATCAAAAATAATATATATAATACAGAAAATATATATAATAAAAGAATATATGTAAGAATTATGCAAGATTATATATATGTATATAGAAATATTACGAGTATTGTTACGAGCTCAAAACGAGTCGAATTGAGTCTATACGAATCTTGTTCACGAATACAAACCGAGTTTATACGAGTCGAGTTGAGATTATACGAGTTTAGTTCGTTTAATATTCGAACTAATATCAGTGCTCACGAACAACTCATTTATTAAACGTATCGAGTTCGAATCGAGTTTATACGAGTCTAGCTCAAATTGTTCACGAGTAGCTCTGTTCGTTTGCAGCCCTAGATCCAAATTTTGGGTGAGGGAGAAGCAAAGGTGTAGCATTCTGGGAAAGAGGTTGATTGCAGCTTAGGAGGTGGAGGGTGGGTTAAGGGGGAGAGAGAGAGAGAGAGAGAGAGAGAGAGAGATTGGAGTTTTAAATCAAGAAAGGAATATGATGATGGTATGTATTGAGCAGGATTGTATCTATCATCTATCTAAAGAGATATTTGAGAAGAAGTCATCCTAGAGGTCCATCATACTCCAGAGCGCAAGGATTTGATCCAAAGAGATTGGAGTTTCCCCAAAGAGATTGGAGTTTCAAATCGCGAAATGAATACTTTGAAAAGAAACTTTCTTGATCCTGACGATGGTGGACGATAAAGATGGTGGGCCATGGAGATGATGGGTGCAACAGAGATGGTGGTGCCGAAATAGGTGGCTAACGAAATGTTGGTGCTAAAAATGGGGGTTGATGGATCTGAAATTTGTGAGGGGCATTCAACGTTTGTGATGACCTAATGTGAATTGTGTGGAATTGCTGACGTAGCGGATTATTATTGGAGGCTGGTATCCCTTGAGAACAACTTAACTGGTGCAAAGCGGTTTTATGAAAGAATATATACCACGAAAGTCGATCATAAAAAAGAAATAGAGGAAAAAGAAAAAATTTTAACATCACTATGTTGCTAATACATTTATACATGGAGATCATAGAAAGCATGATGCATACTACACATATAATAAAATGAGTTTCTACTACTTACTAAACATAAAGGTAAAGCTTAGACTAATTAATTATAATTAAACCCATATCTTAATTTATGATCCATAAATAATTTCATTTTTAATTTGTATAAAGAGAGAAAACAAAAATAATTCTAGCTAGCAAAATATTGTTTCTAAACAAAGAATAAGAAATGTATAGGAGTGAGGAGATTGCAATTATTTAAAAGGTATTGTTTAAGAATATCACATTTAAGCCAATAATTCCAATTCCTCTCTCGATTCCCTTAATGCTTAGTAAAAGGAACATAAAACAATAGCATATTGTGTTCATATTGTTAACCTCTTTTGACCCAAATTTATTTATTCTTATTGTATTTATGGCAGATTCAAAAGTTGTATAAAGTATTGTCATCCCTAAGTTCTAAACAATACTGATATAGTAACATTTTATAACATGAAGATCCTCATGAAAAAACACGACTACAATAAAAACATCTCTTCTAGAAAAAAAAAATACATATAGAAGGATATATACGAAGATGAAAGTATACCCTTATATAAGACTAAATAAGAGACTAGTGTGGGTCTAATATAGTTAATATGAATGATATATAAAAATAATTACTTATTAAGGATTATATAACTTGATATTATACTAACTCAAACTATCTCACCATTAATCACAAATTATCTTACTACTAGTTACAAAATTCTCATCTTATATGATTCGTCAAGCATCTCCTAAGTGTTGCATTATTGATGCAAGCATGCAAATATTATTATACTATAACAAAAAGATTAAGATTAGGGTTCTTTTTCAACTACGAACGACTTGATTCTATCCTAACTACTTTGTCCATGAAAGTTTATAGAAATGAATAAGGTAGAATATTCCCTTCAAGATTTGAATAAATTTCACAAGCTCAATAATTTTCAATGAAAAATTGTACATCAATTGAGGATTTTTATCGATATTTTACACTATTTTTTGTTCAATTTTTACTTAATGGTTAAGAAATTATTTTTTTTTTGTTTCTACAAATATTTAAATAAAAAATATTTAAAAAGATAGAGAAAAAATCCCTAGTCAATAAAAATTGTGTAGTAGTCTCGATGACCCTAGAACTATCCATTCACAATTATACTTGGACAAATAAACTAAAGATACTCTCATATTTTTCACTTTTTATGCGAGTCATTTTTGTTCAAGATATCTTACTTTAATAGTATAGAGCCAAGTCATGCTAATTTAGCAAGTATTATTGATCTTGATTGAATGTATTATTGGTACATAAAATTTTTAAATCTATGGATCTAATATGTTTATGCATCTTGGCCCATTTCTTATTCTGTGATTTACCATTTTGATTGTATGTGTTTTTTAATATCTTAATTAAATTACGTGTTATAGCAATCCATAAGATCCAAAATATAGAACCAAAAGTTAACAGAACTCTCTTTCTCTTTCCCCTCCCCTCTTAACAAATAAGTTATAAAAAGTTTCTTTTCCAAATCCTTACATATCATATGTCCAATAGTAATATCTTATAAATGTGCTTAGTTTCATAATTACATTATATATCATTGCGAGTAAGTTACTTATTTTACTTACATTACAATTTTATAGTTAAATAGTAGGCAGGGAGAACCAGGGTCAATTAATTAATTTTATACATCAATTAATGGTAGTTATGTTCACTACAATTCATGGGATTAACTTATATAATATTGTATACCAAAACGTATAACATGTAACTTCTATTCATTTAAGAAAAATTATTTAAATTCATGTACAAAAATCGAGGCACCTTCAAAGTAACATAATTTATGAATATTAATTCAAATTAAAAATGTTGATATCTTACAATTTGATATCAGAAAAATGTCTCATAATAGTTCTGTGACATCCCCAAATTTGAATTTGATGGAGTTTGAAACATTGAGACATATAATATAAGGTCATAGTTCATGACAATTAAGAATGTTATACACTTAATATGCTTATAATAACATACAATAATTGCAGTAGATATGTCTTTAAGCAATACATATCGTACTAAAATGATAATCCCAAAACATACATTTTTTCATTAATAATCACAAGACACAATTTACAACATTCATCCAAAATACTAAATTAAAATTTCATATAACAAATGCAAGGTTCTAGAACTTAGATCTCTTCTTAAACTTCAAGAGAAGTACATGATATAAAATGATATGATCAAAGTTTTGAATATTATTTTAGTGATCATTTCGATTAAGTCGCTATATCAAAATATTTTGATACCAATATCGTTTTGTGTATCGTTTCTAAATAGTCTACACATGGATAAATTATAAATATATATAATTATATTTCAAAATAACAACAAAATAAGTCATAAACTCAATAATAATTTTAACATAAGGAATGAATACCACAAATCAAATGGGTCTAGAAACTGGAGGATCTGGAGCAACTAGATTTGGGTCTAAACTAGCTAACTCTAAGCAGTAAGGCTTGCTTGAATTAATAAATCCAATAACATAAGAGATTTTTCTCATCATGAGACCTAGAATAGACTAATGCAGAAGGTCAATATAAAAATTCATAATAAAATAAACGAGTGGAATGAAGCTAGTGTTACAAATGTTGTTAAAGAAATGGGGGTTGGGAAGGAAAAATCAAATGAGAAATGTGAAAGATCTTTGGAAAACAACGACTTGTCTGATCAAAACAAATTTGGCATTGTGGATAAGAAGATTGGAGCTTGTACCACAGAGTTATTTCCTAACACTTATGGTGCCATTGTAATTGCATCAACCTTAGAAACAATATCAATAAATGTCTCAAATCTCGAATTTCACGATTTTGACAAGGATTGAACTGAAAGGTCTTTTGGAGAAAATTAAGTATGGGCTGCATATGACGACGCTGATTGCACCATATTGTATAAGACAAAAATTCACATTATGGCCGAAGTGTGAAATATTTGTCAATTTTGATCGACGAGGCACAGCCCTCTCCCGTGCCAGTTCTTGTTTTGGCACGACAAATACTGATCATTCTAGCTAGTACAATATTATTTTAAAAACTTTAGATATTCTGCTTTTCAAATCTCTACAAACTCGTCCAACAATATTGAATTGACATTCATAAAATACTTAACTAATAGAAAACAATTATCAAGGGTGAAAAATTCTTCACATATCGACATCCATTAGAACTTATAATTTTCTCCTAAAATCCCTTCAATACCACTTACCAAATATGATAACATCCATATACCAATTTATCAATTAGAAACGATCATGTAAACTCGATGTCAGTTGGCTTTGGCCACACTACACTTTGCCTCGTCTAGTTGATTCTATTGGTTATTTTCACACACTTCTACCATTCCGAGAAAAATAGTAATTGAGACAACCACAATAAAATTGATAAAATCTCAACAAATAAGACTCTTAAACTACTAATTGTATAAATATATGTGAATGAAAATAGAATGAGATCTATGCGTATGAGATAAACTTGTAAAAAAGTGAAATGACTTGACATGCAAATAACATCACTTGACGTAAAAATAACATAACTTGACATGAACATAATGTGACTTGACATGAATATGGCATGCTTGCATGAACATGAGATCTTATTACATATACATGTTTGTTTATGTAAAAAATGGATGCTCCACAACTCCCCAATGGTCATATGCTCTTGTTAAATCCTGCATCACATCATAAACTCTTATATCAGCTATAAGTACATCACAATAATCTGTACTCGTAAATGTGTAATATTGGTACCACCGTCATTGAACGCCTGACATCATTCCAGAAACTAGTAACTTAGGTCTCATTCTGAATCTATTAACTATACTTCATAAATTCAGAAGATTTCACATCCAATTTAAACTCTCTAGAGTATATAGAGGGTTTACACTAGGATAACTCCTTATCATATCATTTGGGCACATGATTAAAAAAAAATACATGCATAACATAAAAATATTTAACGACATACTTAATACCTATGACATTGCATTCATGGCATGTAATAGATAATCATGTAATAGTTATGATGACATAGTATTAATGGAATGTAATAATTAGTCAAGCAACATTAATAGATGAAATGGCATGGCATGTTATAAGCAATTCAAATAGGCATAAATGAACATGATTATAATCAATAAAATTTTACAATCATACACACATAAAAAAAAATTGCAAGTTAGAATCTAACTTATAAATTGTAGCATAAAACATAAGCACAATATAAAGAAATATAAGCTGAAATGAGAGATATTTTAGGGTTAAAACATCTCACTTAATATTCATAAAACAAAACTTACTAACTTTCTACCAAATTTACAAAGTTACCCATCAAATTTTAGAAAATTATAAATGTGCCTCTAAACTTAAGGAAATTGCAAACAAATTCTAAAATTTATCAAAATTTAAATTCTTTATGAAGATTTCATTCTATTTCATCCTAAATCCAAATATGACCTAGAATTTTTTAAAAACAAATTCAGATATGAAACCATCCTTAGTTGATTCACTTGAAGGCACAAATTTTTATTTTATTGTTATTTAGCAATTTATAACATTATGTTTAAGCCAAAATTATTTCTTCACAAAAATCACATCTTCTAGTTCTAAAATCATTGTGAGACACGAAATTATATTTTTCATACAAATCTAAACTCATCACTTTAAAGAATAATTGAAAACATCAAGATTAGGTCAACCAAACATAATCTTGATAATTTTGATCAAATACTTTATACCAACTTCAACGACTTCCAAGATCCACAAATATAATTCCTAACAAATTGTTAAATCAAATATTGATGATAGCATGTTTGACTAAATTCAAAACTAATCTCAATACATCATAATCAAATTTGTGTGAAAGATATTGAAACAAAAAATGCATAGTTTTTTACTTGTAACATAGTGATTAGTTTCTTGATTTTCATACAACAAATCTTGAAATAATGCAACCACATACCTCATATTCAAGTTCTAACCTAATCTAAATATCAAATCTAGCATATCATTATAAATAACACATCAAAACAAATATCAAATCCAAGAGCCTTTAATTCATACTTAGGCCCTATTTGGATTGAGAAACAAGATGAGATAATTGAAATGATTTGTGAATGATAATTAGATTTGTGGGTTAAGTTGGTTTTTAAAAATTTTGAGTATTTGGATAGGAAGTAAGATGAAATGATTTTAAGTTGTTAAAGAAAATATATAAGTGAGTCCCATAAATAAGAGTGTAAGAAATCCGATCCGGATCGGACTGGACCAAATGGGGTATGGTCCAGTCCAATCCAATAAAATCAAGATCGAATATAATTTGGCCTGGTTCCGATCCAGCATTTTTTCTACTGGACCGGATCGGACTGAATACAGTCATATACAAAAAAAATTATATATTTATATATCCTTTGATGTATAACTATAATATATAGTATATTAGTACTAGTATATAATATTAATATATTAATATATTATAAGAACTGTAATAAAATTATAGTATATCTATAAATTTATAATAGTATTAGTATGGTTAACTTAATATGTTAGTATTAAATCACTATAACTTATTAACTACATAGAATATTAGTAATAATAATAAGAGTATTACTATTATTTAATATACAATAACTAATTTATCACTGACAACATATATTATACTAGTGTTACTGGTCTATAACTATATATATTTAGATCAATGTATTATTATAATATATATTCTTTGTTGTATAACAATAATATATAGAACTAGTATATAATATTAATTTATTAACATATTATAAAATTTGTAGTATAAATTATAGTATATGTATAAATTTAAAATAGTATTAGTATAGTTAACTTAATATGTATATGTATTTATATGTATATATACCCTCTTGTAAATTGAATTTCTTTTCCTACTACTTTTTTATTCAGATTATTTTTCTTTTATCAATTTTTTTCAAGTGTAAGTTTTTTTAATATGTTTTAACTTAAATTTGTGATAAAAATGTGAAATGGGCCGAAATAATTGAAATTGAGTAAAAAAAAGATTTGATTATAGCAGGATTTTGGATTGAATTTGACCCATTAAGCATGGATCGGACTGGACCGAATAGGATTAGTATACCATCAAACCCTTCCCATTCAATCCGGACCAAGGTAGAGAAATGTCAAACCAAATAGAACTGGTTCATCATCTCCCCTAAACTCAATCGAACTGGACTGTTTACACTCCTACCCACAAATTATTATCTAATATTTGTACTAATTTTGTTTTATTTATAAATATATTTACACATATGTAATAATAATTTTTTAAATTACATACCTAACTTTTTTATAATATAATTCATAATAATATAATAAAATGACAATATTTTTATAAATTCAACTTATATAAAGAATATGGAATAAAAATAAATTTTATCTACAACATTCTTAAATGATTATGCAATATTTATAAAATCATTTTATTTTATATTTTTATTATTATAAAAATTACATGTTGAGTTTGACAAAATATATCATTTTTATTTTTGGATTTTTTATTTTATTTTTTTCTTAAATAATAAAAACTATATTTTTGTTACTGGATGCACGATCATGAAATTTTCCTCCATCATTTGATAAAATTGGCATTATGATCTTGCAATGGAGCCTTTCTCTGATATTGGATTTGAAAAGATGCAAGGTGAGGTGTAGAAGAAAATAATGAGAGGTGTTCGAAAATTTTACCCGTTGGTATTTGGAGATGGATTTTTCTTTTCATTTACAAAAACAAAACCAATCTGATGAGTGAGAAACATAACACCTCTTTTGTCGCTAGTGAAAGTTTGAAACCATGTAAAAACATCTCAAAAAATGCACTAATTGCTATTTGAATTGAAAATTGTTTTACCCCACGAGATAAAACTCAACTCATCTCGTTATCCAAATTATGCCTTAAAGATCATACTCTTGCATGTTCATCAACAATCTACCCATAATCTAACTCATAAATCTTAAAAAAATTCATTCTTAATCCATATATCAAAGTTTAAGAACAAGATTTGTAAAAATTAAAACCATAGCATCAAAATCTTAGGGCTAAAATCACAAACTAACCAAACATTTTTTCTTTTTTATCAATCGATTTCTATCACTCTAAATCATGCAGTATCTGGTTTATAAAAATCTAACATACTTTGAATCAAACCATAACTTTTATAAAAATCATATAAAACTTTATTGAATCAAGATTGGCGTAACTTTTCACAAAAAAAAATACAATACTTCCAAATTTCATCAACAAACATCCAAACCGAACCTTCCATCATCAACACCAGCATTCATCCAAAAAATCTCCAAGAAAAATTAACAATCATTTTTTAAAAAATCAAGACTCAATACTTAACACAATAAAATAAGTTTGAACAAAAAAAATATCTTAGAAAAAGTTTGAACAAAGAACATAAAATGTCTAATTTTTTTGTCTAACTCTCTTTGTCAGTTTGCTATTTAGAAATGGATAAAACAAAATGCTAAATATATATAAGCAAAAGAAGGCAGTGTGTGGCTTAAAGAGAGAGAGAGAGTTGGCTGACTTGGTGGGTTTAAGATGTTGAAAAGTTTCTTTCTATAAGGGTGGAATCTGATAAATTGAAATTGGGAGTGGGTTGGTTGAATAGACATTTTAAAGAGTTTGTGGTTGCTTATTGATTTTTTGTAATTGGGAATATTTGAGGTTTCCAAAAGATAAAATTTTCATTCACATTTTTGGCCAAATCACAAGAGGAGAAGTTTGTAGAAGAAGCCAAAAAAGAGGAAAGTAATCTGCTAAAAGGTTAAAGATGTTGGTTGGCAAAGTATGAGCATGCATGTGGTAGTTTGTTTGCTTAAACTTTCATAAAATAAGTACACTACTTAGAGCATAATTAAGAGTAAAATATCAACTTAATGAGATGTTATTTCATGAAAGAAAGCTTGAGAATGAGAGTGGATTTCAACTATAACTAAATAGCATCACCAAATTAGGTTTCATCTAGGGTAATAGTTAGGGTTTGGTTAGGGTAACAAGTACACATTTAATTTTATTGATCAAATGAAAGTTTTATAGTGTAAGGGTGTGAATGAGGGTAGAAAAGAGCGTACTTAAGTGGTTGGTTGGTTGTCAAAATTGTTTAATTAAGTGAGAATTACACAAACAAAATCAAATAACATAGTTTTGGGGTTTGGAATTTTTAGGGTTTCAGCTTCCTCAAAGATTTGGAGTTTTGATTTTTCTTAGTATTTGTGACCTTATTATAGGTCAAACCCTCTTTTGATTAATCAAATAGTCTTTAAGTGCATGAAATAGTGGATGGTGTAAAAGAGTATGATGTCATAACTTGGTTTACACTCAACCACCTAGAAACTTGTATTCCTGAGAAATGTCCATTAGATTTTCAAATAGATGGCTAATTTAAAAAAAAAACAAAAATTAATAATTTTAAATTCATTAAGACATCCTACATGACGATTTGACAATTGTTTGAATTAGATGCTTTGTTGCATTTTTCTAAAGGGTTACTATTCATTCAAAAAACTAATTTTTATTATGCCATAAAAGTCTAAATATTCACACGAGTTTAATGGTACAATTAATTTCAAAAAATTATATTCTAAGTGTCTTAAATAAATCTAATAGTAAATTTGTCTTCATAGTAAATCAGGATTTGAATTCGCTAATGATCTAAAACTTAATTTAATTGCTCAATTCACAAACTCTTTTAGGGATTTCATGACATTTCTAAACTTTAAAGAAAACATCTATCAAATTTTTTTTAATTCATTATAGAAAAGTACAATGTTAAACCAGTTAATGTAATTGCATTGGTTCAAATTAAATAGGACAACTATTAATAAACTCAAGATATTCATCATAAATTATTAGCAGATATTATAAATCAAATCAATAGATTATTAGCCTTCAATTTGGAGTAGTTACCCACAAAAATAATGAGTAGATGGATATCACACTTTGATTGGATTTCTAAAAGAAAATACTAACTTGCAAGCCACCCAATTTATTAATCTAAGTTACCCACAGACAATAATAAATCAACCTACTGATTTTTATATAAAGTGAGCACATCTGCCAACATTACCCTCATTTAATAACAAAAAAACCTCTCCCATATCCATAGAATACTCAATATTTAATTAATGATCTTAAAGAGTGAGAGGGATATCACCATTATGAAGATAAAGTAGCTCTTGCAGTTACAAACAATCTAAAAATGATTCAAAAGGTTTGGAAGTAATACAGGTGATGAATTGGAAGGAACTAATGAGTTTGGCAACATAGATGAAAAGGTTGTAAAATTTTGAAAATTGAGAGATGAACAATTGAGTATTCTCTGCAAGTTATGTTATAATTGCTCATAAATCCATGACATTACTTGAGAAATTATATCACAAGTTAATATGGATTCTTATGGATAGAACGAGCGCACTTAATCCCTTGGATGAATTGCAAGTTAACCTAGTAGTGATGGAAAAAATATTGGTGGGCATTGTTGCTAATAAAGATACTTCATTGTTTTTACAAGATAATATTTCTTATGCTACCTTATATTCTCTTACCTTATGAGAATGTGGTGTAGTTTGAAATGAATCATTTCCTAACCATATCCCCTATTTATTGGATTTTAAAAAAGTTGTTTATGTAATTTGGTGATGGAAAAATATATTTAGTTTATAAGTTTAAGTCAAACGACAGTCTCAGTCAAATAAGGAAATAACTTTTGTGAAGAAACTAAAGTTAAAAAAAAAATGAGTCTTTCTATAGGCTTTGGGAACCAATTTAAATCCACTCAAATTTCAATGTATAGAACCTTAACCACAACTCCACCTACTCGCTTGTCTCTTACCTGATCTAATTATCACAAAATATTATTAATACTAGACAACAATCTAGTAAGTATTTGACCATATAGGTACAATTTTATAAAAATGATGATATTGAAATTTTTTTAATGAATGTTAAAATAAGAATAATCCACCTAACTAGACAAATCTTCTATTCTTAAACACTACTACTAATAAGGAAAGCGATTGAAAGTGGTGGATGTATGTAGACTACAAGACTTACAACTAATAAACCATTAAAGATAAATACCTTATTTCAAGAATCAATGAGCTATTAGATGAACTATGCGAAATTTTTTTATATAATAATCTAACTTAAAGCCATAAGCAAAATAAAAAATATTCACTTACCGAAACTCATCCTTAAAACATAAGACTTCCACCAAAATGCAAAATATTGATATTAGCAACTTTTCAAATGTCGCAACACACAATTTATCTAGTATAAATCATTTACATTAAAGTATTTTGTAGTAAATAACTTTATCATGAAAACTTATATACCGTTATTTCGCAAACACTAGTCTGTGGGAAAAAGAATTTTACTCCTACTAAAGTGGTATTGTAGCCTATAAATTTGATTTAAGACATCTTTCAAAAATTATTAACATTACTAGTTATCAATTGAAATATATTATGTAAAAGAGAAAACCTTAAGGTTGGACATGTGTATAATTAATTTTCACACCGGCCAATTATTAAGTGTTACATAAGCATATCAAAAATAAGAAAACTAGACTCGCATACATCCGATCACCTCTCCCTCTCTTTCCTTACTTCCCTTCCCCATTTGCACCTAATCGAAAAATATCATCCTCATAAGCGTCAAGGACGCCTATCCATCAGTCAAGAAAATAATTAGCAGTAGCATCTAGTAATTTAACAACTTGACCTACTTTAGCAATTTAAAGTGCCATCATGACTTTGTAAATTGCTAAATATGCATTCTCCATAAGAAACTAAATTCTTTTATATTTGAGAATAGCATATTCCATGAATCTATTTGCCAAGGCATTAGCCTCTTTAACTTTGATCGTAACTTTCTTTTCTTCCAAATTATCTCGTTCAGCTATCAATGCTTGAAAAATACTCAGTGGTTTACCCTATCTAAATTTGCTTGATTGTCGTTTCAATAATCTTTTTTCATAAAAATGGCTTGGAAATCATTGGAGACCTCTTTACTTGATGACTATGAAAAACCCTAACAAGAACTAATCATTTTTGCTTATATTTCTTCATTCAATAATTATATATGCCTATATCACTTCACTCTATCTTATCTGAAAAATAAAGTATAATAAAAATAAAGTTACAAAATATTAGGCGCTTTAACTTTCTCATTCTTATATGAAATCTCTCTTTTTTATTTGAAAATTTGGTCTTTATATTACGTTGGTTGCTCAATAATATTACTAATACTATGAGTTTATAAACCAAAATAGAGAGTTAGGGCCATGAACATATGTTGGTCTCTAGTTCATCCACCTACCCATCACAATAACGTTGGTTGCAAATCCATTTTGGTTTTGTCTATTTCAACTAATCTTTGTTTTATTTTTCTTTTTTTACATCACACCAAATTTGTGGAAAAAGTTGACGGCGCAGATATTTTTATTTCGTCACAAAAAACGTGGATAGAGAGGAAATTGGAAAGATAATGCTAATCTTTCAGGTTCTCCATTTTTTTTTCCAATTGAAACTTTGGTTGTCATATATCTCATCGCCAATTAGAACTTTCGTGTCCACAAAGTTCTTCAATTAAATGGGAGGGACTGTTTTCTTTATTTTTTGCTCGATTGATTTCAGATGGGGGAGAAGGAAAGGAGAAAGAAGGAGAATGAGAGATGATCAAATGTATGTAAGTCTAATTTTTTTATTTTTAAGACCTATGTGACACTTAATAATAATTGACCAATGTGAAAATTAATTTCACATGACCAGTTTCAAGGTTTTCTCTTTCTATAAATAGTTATAGTCGAAAATATCCAAAAATAACTTTTTTTCCACGAAAATTGCTACAAATTTCAACACTATAAGTTATGCTTTTTTCTTGTTAAGTATTCTTATATATATAATTGGCACTTTTTTATATCAATGCAATCAATTTTATTTTTGTTAACACAACCAAAAATTTATTACTCAAACACTCACATCAATATATATATATACATATATATATATAATACTCATAATTTGATACCTATATGAGATGACCAAAATACTAAGAAAAAATTCATACCTATATAATAAAATTTATATAGCAATATTCATAATATTTCAAGATGTCTTTAGTGATAATTAAAGGTCATGAAAATATATTAATATTTACAGAGGGTAAAGTACAAAAGGGCCATTAGTTGGGAATCAAACCACGTATTTATAAAATATGGTATTCTATTAATAAAATAGAAATTAGTCCAATCATCAATCTAATATTATCTTTCACATAAAGTATATTTTTTCACAATGTTAATTTTATCAAATCCAACATATAATATTCAAAATAACCCTTATAAATAATACAATGTTCTTCTCTACAAATAATACAATTTCTAAAATTTATCCATAATAGAACTTAATACATTATAATATGCTTCTCTCCAAATAGTACAATGTGCAACAACCTCTAGATACATTCTTGATCAAGTTTGGTTAGGAATAAGTAGTGATTGCAAGGGTTCAAGAAGATGAATAGTATATTTTTATTAGCTGAGAAAGTCTCACACTTGGTTACCATCTTCTTGATGTCTTTTTTCATCCCACGCTAACAATAATCTGCTCTAATTTTTTGTATAGTTTTATAATAATCGTGATATTTTGTTTGAAAGTTAAAATCAATATAATGAATGACTTTTATCATAAAAAAATATTTTTAACCACAAATACACATCTTTTTATGAGACTCAAATCTTGGTTTAGAGAATAATTTAAAGTATTTTCTTGCATTCTTACAATTACTATAGCAAACTATAGTAAAATTTAGAGTTTTGGGTGATGATTAATAATTATGCTTCAACTTATCAATTCATAGAGCAGCTGGAAAATATATATAAGGGCTAAAGTGCTGAAGTTTCAACTTATTCATTCCACAAAATCCTTCACTATCATTACAAAACAATTTCATAGTTCAATTATATTTCCAAATAGTGAGAATGTTTCAGTCACACATATTAGAATTGTACAAATATATGATCATTTGATTCTAAAGGATGTATTATGTATACGGTATACCATCATTCTTATATAATCTTCTTTCAACCAGCAAACTAAGCTCTCAAAAAAATGTTAATTTATTTTGTTACCTGAAAAATG
Source organism: Platycarya strobilacea (assembly GCA_036898215.1). Classification (NCBI taxonomy): domain Eukaryota; kingdom Viridiplantae; phylum Streptophyta; class Magnoliopsida; order Fagales; family Juglandaceae; genus Platycarya; species Platycarya strobilacea. The sequence goes on from CM072547.1 coordinate 28,929,582, forward strand.
TTATAATCAGAACTTTACCCCTATAGAGGATGGTTGGGAGGGGAGAAAATTTGTTAGGCTATATATTCTACAACAGCCATCAATCAATGCCATCTAGAAGATTTCTCAATTTTCGAATATCAATTTTGTATCAAATATCAAACTTACATGTTGTCCATTGGGAAAACAAAAACGATTTTCATTTCTTGTTTATTCTTATAGTGTCACTTATCCATCTCTTTTGGTGAATTGTAATGTATGGAACCTTTTTAAGTTCCTATTCATTATAACTTCAGATATATTTTAACAAGTGTTAATGATAATTCTAGGTCAACTTGGGTAAATCTGATAAAACTTAAATTTGATGTAAGGCCTATCTTCACATCATTCTATAATCTAGTTCACACACAATTTTATTCAAAAATTTAAAAACAAAATGTAAGAGTTGATAATGGTCTTAGAATTGATAATAGTCCTGAGTAGGCCTGTTCATCCGGGCCGGGTACAACCCGGCCCGGTTTAAAATTTTATTTATGTTATATTACTTTTGATTTTTTTTTTAAAAATATTTAAGAAAATTTCAAATCTGGTTCCAGATTCTCAAATCTGGAATCCGGATGAACACCCCTAGTCCTGAGTACAAAATGACAAAAAAAAAATTGTCTAAATGAATTATTCACCAAACTTCTTATGTTGAAATAACTCAACAAAATTCAGTAATAAAGCATAAATATCTACACCTTCTAAATGTAACTAGAGTCTTAAGGTTTTAGTCCAATGTTCCTATAAGTTTCTTGGGAAAATGTATACTTCTTACTACATAGATTATCAATCGAAACTTATAACTACATCTAGAAATGAACCCATTTTTATAATCGAAAACAACTCCAATATATCTCCTTTCCAAGATAACAAATATTTTCCTCCTTTTAGAAAATCAACTTGATAGCATAAAATAACAACCTACTTGTAAAATTATCATTGCAACTTGGCAATTTTGCACCTATTTCATCATCTACAAGTCCATCTACATATTCAAGTAATCAATACAATATATCTGATTTTTTTTATATTCTAAATTATCATCTTTCTATTATATTTTTAGCATCTTAATTTCATGTTATGAAGAATCAGAGTTCTATAACCAAGATGTAAAACACTAGAAAAGTTAGGGGAATTTTCTTTTTAAATTTCCACTAACCAACGTACCTCTCCAGTAAAGGTAATGGCTAAACATTTACCTACCGAGAGACTTCTCTGGTACAAATCATTTTCATGAAAATATTCCATAAGAAATATTTTTATCATGAAACTTATATATATTTTTTCCACAATTACTAGCTTGTGGGGGAAAAAAATTTACTCCCACTAAGGTGGAATCGTAGCCAACAAGTTTGATTTGGGACATTTTTTACAATTTATTAACATCACTAATTATCAATTGAAATCTCCTTCCTTTTTTCCTCCCCTCCCCCTTCCCGATCTACAATCAATCAAAAAATGACATCCTCATAAGCGTCAGGAACAACTATTCATTAGTCAAAGGAATAACTAGCATTAGCATCTGGTGATTTAGCAACTCAAAGTAATTCAGCAATTTGAAGTGTCATTATAGCTTTGTAAGTTGCTAAATCTACATTCTGCATAAGAAATTAAGTTCTTTTTGTTTGAGAGCAGCATATACCAGGGATCTATTGGCCAAGGCATTAGCCTCTTTAACTTTTATTGCAGCTTTTTTTTCTTCTAAATTATCTCGTTTAGATACCATTACTTGAAAGATAATTGGTGATTTGCTCCTTCTAAATTTATTTGGCTGTCATTTTAATATCTCTTTTTCGTAAAATGGCTTGGGGATCACTGAAGTCTTCTTTACTTGATGGCTCTAAAAAATCCTAATAAGAAGTGAACCTTTTTTGTTTCCGTTTCTTCACTCAGTAATTATACGTGTCTTTTACCACTTCACTCCATCTTATCTGCAAAACAAAACTAGAACTGTACAACAAAAATAAAATTGTAAAATTCTAGCAGCTTGAAATTTCTCTCTCCTATCTGAAATTTCTCTCTTCTATTTGGAAAAATTATCTCTTTGTATTACATTGGTTGCTTAATAATATTACTGTTATTGTGATTTTTTAAACCAAAACACAGAGATAAGGCCATGAACATATGTTGAAATTCCTTCTCACCAGTCGCTACCCATCACAATAATGTTGATTGCAAATCTATTTTAATTGATCTATATTTGATTTTTCTCTCTTTATATCACAACCAAATTTTTGGAAAAAGTTGGCAGTGCAGATATTTTTATTTTATCACGAAAAATATGGATGAGGAGCAAGATAGAAAGAAAATATTTGTCTTCTGAGTTTCCCACATTTTCTCGCCAACTGAAACTTTGGCGTCCATATTTCCCCCCACCAATTAGAACTTCAACATCCATAGAGTTCTTTGATTGAATGGGAGTAAGGATTTTTTTTTTCTTTTAACTCGATTGATTGCAGATCACAGGAGAGGGGGAAGGGGAAGGAGGAAGGAGAGTGAGAGATACTCGGATGTTTATGAGTCTAATTTTCTTTTTTTAAGATGCCTATTTGGCACATAATAATTATCCGATGTGAAAATTAATTTCACACATGTCTAGCCTCAAGGTTTTCTCTTCCTATAAATAGGTGTTACCGAAAATATTCAAAAAACAATGTTTTCCCCACGAAAATTGCTTCAATTTTCAATCCATTAAGTTATGTTTTTTTTCTTGTTAGTTGAGCAATTTTTGTGAGAAAGTAATTGTTTTTTACATTACATAAAAAAATTGTGAAGATTGTATATATATATATATATTTACAATTTGATACCTAGATGAGATTATCAAAATATTCCAAGAAGTCTCAAATGATAATTAAAGACCATAGAAATACATTAATGTTTGCATAGTGTGAAGTACAAGAGGGTCCTTATCATACATATGCATATTGTATTGTTCAACATGCATCTAACTACATTTAGACATATAATTGATTCCAAATTAAATAGGCAGTTTGATTCAGTCCATTATGTGAGACAACTGCAAATCATTTGCCTAATATCTTATCAAATAATCTCTTTATCCACAAATATTGGAAGGCTGATAACTAACTGTAAAGATATTCCCACCATATTTTAGCCCATAATTGAATATATGTCCCAACAATAGTAGATGTCTCAATATAATAAATCAATTATTCTTATTAATGTCTACAGATTTTTTGATACGAGTCTCCCTAAATATAAGTTGTTATTTAGAAGAGGTCATACCCAATGTATATGGTAAAAGCTTCCAGCAAAGATCCTTTCCTCCAAAAAAATAAAATAAAAAACTATTACAATAATAGAAAATCATCAGTTAAAAATCAAACCACGTATTTATAAAATATAGTATTATATGAATAAGATAGAAATTAGTTCAATCATCAATCAAGTATTATCTTTCATATAAAGTATATTTTTTCACAATGTTAACCTTATCAAATCCAACATATATTATTTGAAACAACTCTTATAAATAGTACAATGTACTTCTCTCCAAACAATACAATTTCTAAAATTTATCAAAAATAGAAATTAATATCGTACACGTGCTTCTCTCCAAACAGTGCAATGTGCAACGACCTCTAGATACATTATTGATTAGATTTGAGTGAGAATAAATAGTAATTGCAAAGGTTCAAGATGATGAATAGTATCATTCTTATTAGCTAGGAAAGTCTCACACTTAGTTACCATCTTCTTGATATCTTTTATCATCTCACGCTTATAATAGCTTACTTTAATTCTTTGTATAACTTTATAATAACCAAAATGCTATGTTTGAGAGTTAAAATTGATATAATGAATGAGTTTCATCATAAAAAATTATTTTTAACCACAAATATACATTTTTATGAGAATCAATTATTGGTTTAGAGAATAATTTCAAATATTCTCTTGTATTCTTACAATTGTTGTAGCAAGCTGTAGCAAAATATAGAGTTTTGGATGATAACTAATAGTCATGTTTCAACTTAACGATTCATAGGGAAAATATATATAAGGGCTAAAGTGCTAGATTTTCTATTTGTGCTTAGTTAAGGTACCAATCACTTTGTTTTACTTCCTTTTATTATATACTACTAAGTGTCTTACTCATAAAGATAATAGGTTGTATTTTCCATACTAAGACAACACTTATGTATGCTACTAGGATCATATTAATCAATGGGAATGTTTTGGAAATTCAAGAAATCTCAACACAAGTCGATGTGTGACTATTTGTGAAATTTTTCATAAGATCAATGTGGTAGTGTAGCTCTATATAAAAGCATTTTTTTTAGTAAAGTCGTTGGGGGTGCTACAATTGTTCCATACCTCTTAATAAATCTTATACAATAGTCCATGAGTGATTGAAACCAAAAAACCTTCGAAGAGATTTGACATAACTAGACAATGGCCAATATACTATAAAAGCAATATATTTAGGGTCTTTCCTTACTCTATTAAAGGAAATCAAGTGCTCTAGATGGTCAATCTATGAGAATAAATTTACAATATTGTCTCTTAACATACAACTCTTAGATCTCAATACCTACAACACAATTTTTAGATAACCAATGTGGTCCTTTTAAAACTTAAAAGTTATCAAAATGTCATAAAACAACCAAAACAAATATTCTCTAATAAGGTTTGAGTACATCATTGTTGAAGTTTTAAAATGTAATGGGATCATTCGTGAGTCTAAAAGCATTATTGAGAACACATAATATCTTTCATGTGTTCAAAATATTTTCATATCTAAATTTCAACTTTGAGAGACATTGAGAAATATCCATTCCAAACAATTATCTAAGAATGCATCTATCACCTATATAAAAAATATATTCTTGATGTCCCCATGATTAGTTGTCCTAAAGTCAACACACATTTGCTAAATCTCATTAGCCTTCCTAACCACTAAAATAAGAGAAGAAAAATGATTTTGACATAGCATGGTAGCCTATGTTTCTAGCAACTCTCAGATAGTCCTTATTTTTTTTTAATATTTCGATCTTTTGATGATAAGCGTATCTATATAGTTTAACAAAAGTAAGAACAATACCTTATTTGAGGATAATATGATAGTCATGAGATCAATTGAATAAAGATTAAAGCCCCTTAGGCTCGTCAAACATAATTTGAAATTCATTAAACAAACACATAATCTGGTCATCTTTACTCTCATCACCTATTAACAACTTAATGCAACAGTTATATAAACACAACCTCAGATATCTCCATCTACTATTGGAAAATATCATTCCCTACGATACTCTAAATTTAACATCAAAACCACTCAAAGTTAAATATTACAAATGAATAGAGAACCAATTAGGTATTACATTTACTGTGACATCACAGCATTTGCCATCACATGTACGTCTTATCACATTTGCTACTTTATCACTAAGTTAAGAAATTTTTTACAACCTTATCCTTGCTAGATGAAGAAGGAGGGATTTGAAAAGTTGTTTCCTTCCTAAATCAGCAAGGATCATCACCATCTGGATATTTTTCATTCATTTCAATCTCACTGTTAAGATGGAATGACCCCATAATTGTATGTATAGAATTCTTAGGGTTTAATTCTTGAGTAGAATTATATGTTTTTACACTACTTCATAATTTTCCTCCAAAATTGACTTAACTTCTTGCATCAAGTAAACTTTAGGGATTTTGCAACATAGCAGGATTTCAATTCTCATCATAGTGGTAGCATGATCCTATCTCTTTTCATCCGTCTAAATGGAGGTTATTTTTTTGGGATTTAGATTAATCTAAGTCCACCTTATCACAAAATATGTCAATTGGCTTCAAGCTTCTATATATATGGACACTGTATTTCTCGTAGATTTTGGCTAAATAAACGTGTATGGAAAGCATTATCTCGTCATTTAATTCACTATGGAGGCAATAAAGTTTGTGCTTTTTTTTTTTGTCAGGAGCTTTGAAGTCCATTAAGTAAGGCCTTAGATTAAGAATTTTAAGTAGGCATGTTGGGTGGGCCCATGTATCCAACTTGTCTACCCATCCGTCTGCACTTGCCTAGTAATGGCCGGGTTATTGATAGGCAAGCGATCGTACATTTAAATTAAGAGAAAAAAGCAGGGTGAGTATATGGAACCTGACCGCCTAATACCGATATATACATATATAATTGTTATAACCACAAAGAGGCTGGTTACACAAATAATTTCACGAATTGATGTATTGATTTCATATGATCTGTTAGTACTTCATAATAAAGGTAGTTTTATAATTTGATAAACTACATAAACCACATCAGATTGTTAAATTCCTTTTATATAATCTATTTGTGGCTAAAGATTTCTCGTATAACATACATATATATATTATATATATATGTGTATGTAAGTATGTATGTGTGTATGAACTCTATTCTCCATTTTCATCATCCCCTCCATCTCTTCTTCCTCTTTTTTTTTTTTTTAAATTCTTCATGAACCATGGCCACGCCCACGGCGTTGGTGGGTTAAATATTATCTTTTTATTATCTTCTTTGTATGTTTATTTTTATTGGATTTATGTATTGTGGATTTATTATCTTCAGGAAAAATATGTTTATTTTTATTGGATTTATGTATTGTGGTGGTGGTATTTGTTGATTTGGAAGCTGATTTGTAGATTTATGTAGTTTGGAAGTTTAACGGACAATGAGCTTGAAACTCCGTATGCCTGGTAGCCAAACGGGGACCTAGAGACGAAGGGGTAGTGGGCAGACGGGGTGGATGCCTCCTCCATAGAATCATGAATGGGTCCAAACTAGACTCTTAGGATCCTTCATATTAACTCCTCGCCATTAAAAAAAACCCCTAAGTTAGCCACATCCTGATATCGCCACCCTCCATGTGGAACAAAGAGAACAAGATTATTTGTGCATTGGAATATGCTGTTAATCAAAAGATTCAAAATATTAATGTGCCTTAAAGATCCATCGTGCTACATTGTAACCATCAAAATGAGGAAAGTTCAGTCGCACACCTCGGGTTTGGAAACTTCTTCCACAGTTATCATCTACAACTGCATCTTGCAACATGTTCTTGTTTGCCCCTTTATTCTGGTTTGCTACAGTGGTTCTCAATATATCTTTGATTTTATCCAACTGCTCTCTTATCTCTCGTGTGGGCTTGTTCAGCATCCTGCTTTTAATGATGGATTTCTTGCTGCTTCAGAAAACTCTCGTGATGTGCTGCTCTCTTTCCACCTTTCTATAACACCTTGTGATGACTTTTACTACCCGTTCCCATCAACACTTCAGACGCTTCAAATCAACCATACCCTCTTCTTCAAGCCTCCAATTCCATCCTCTTTTCTGCTTCACACTTGCACTGTTCAACAGTCATCTCAAAACCTTCTAATCATGACTCCCTTTCAACAAATAGGTAATAAATTGAATTACAAAAGACCATTAAATGACACCATCCTAATCCTAATTAAATAAGATGGACGACGTATTAAACTCAGCTTCATGTGTTTGAAAACAGCATAAGCGAACAAAACTTGAGAATTCGATACCTAGTTTGACTCTGACTCGCTTCCGGCCCTACTTTTTTGTCCAAAGCAAGAGGCAGAAGAAAGAGAGATGAATAACCCTATTCTTTCAATCTTCTTGCGGTAATCTCACCTGATAAAAAACTGGGCAGGAATACGGAATGCATAATTTACTAACATACAATTTCGATTAAAATTGCTCAGGAAAAGAAAAATTACATATTATAGGAACGGAATTCCTATGATACAAAGGTTGGCTCTTGTATGAAAAATTAGCAGTGGCTATAACACCGGAAGCGCTGCAGATTCCCCATTTGGCGGTGATTCACTTAACCCGCTGCAGATTTCCTTCTGGTTGTAATTCACTCACGCTCGCTTTTGCCTCTTTATTCTCTCAAGAGCACCTAGGCGGCTGTCATCATCCTTATCTTTGTTCTGCTCTTCCCCATCTTTCTCGGCCTCATCTCTCATATGAACCAAACCTCCAAAAACTGCTGATGGAACATCTTTCTGCGCAATTTCAACCTTTTCATCCTCATCTGAATCACTTCCTTCTGGCAGTTCTATATCTTCATGATTTGCAGCAGCTTTTATGCCACCATCAGACTGTGCTTCGACACCAGCACTCACAAAGCCCACTTTTCTGCTGCTATCTTTAGCATTGCTGGCTGCAGGAGCCAACTGCCTTTCGAGAGCAGCCATTTCATCTTCAGCGACCCCTGCTTGTTTCAACTTGTCTCTTGCATCATCAAGATTCAACCTCTGATCCTTTTGCATCATATACTCGGGCAATATAAAATGCGTCTGCAGAAACAATGAAATTAAAATGATAAATCAGCGGGGGTTAATTAAACGTCTCATATCCCCATCCTCTCACTTTATTCCCTATTTTTATCCAATTTGATGATGAGATATGTTCTATTAATGAGCTAAAGGCACTATCCAAGTATCAGGTACACCTAATTAGAGGTTCGCCCAATTTATGTCATTGTCAAACGAGTCTAGAGGAAAAGTCAAAGTCAAATTGTTTCAACCATCTTGTGTGAATGGAACAGCATGTATTACCAAAGATCATGTATATGAGGCCGCTAATACTACAGGTAAAATGGCAAAATAAATCAAACCTCCTACCTGACTATAGCTTGCAGAAACACTCCTTTTAATGCGAAGCATTTCCCTGAAGGTATCTTCATTTCCATGCTGCACCTCAAACTCATGCCATTTATTCCAGAAATCCCCATCAGAACGTGGATCTGCAAATTGGGAAGCAAATACAAATATTCCACGAGAACGATCTATTTCACCCAAGCTCTTTTCAAGGTCTGCATACTTCAAGCACATGGCCTTTACATCTTTGTCTGGGAGACCAGACTCTATTGCTTGCTCATATATTTCCCTTGTTTTTGGAACACCAAAGATCTCTGCTGCACGAGCAATGTAAATTTCATACATGCTCAATTTCTCATTGTTTGGAACGGCTTTAGTTGCTTGATCATAGACTTTCATTGCTCGCTTTGCCAGACCATAATCCTCCTCCAGCTTTGCATATTGAAGATACAAAGGTTTTACTGCATCAGCAGGGGCCTGATATGCATAAGTAAAGCAATGGTGAAGATCAGTATCAGACCACATTAGCCATTATATAACATATTTTTGCATCACTCAAATTAAAACGTAAAGTCATTACCCAGTTTATATAAATAAGAGGCATAATATTAGCAAACCAGGACGAAATTCAAAAGGGACAAAATACAGAATACTTGAGCTAAATTTAAAGAAGTCCATACTACAATCCAAGGTACGAATTTGTTTCCTCTGCTTCACTTTTATGATGTTACATGTAGGCGCAGATCCTCAATCCTCCATGAGTCAGTTTAATTCTTTCACTCTAGCTCAATATTAAAATTTAATTTAAACAGTGAAATCTTCTTATAACCAGTGTATTATAAGGTTTAGCCCCTTTTTAGAATTTAAAGTAACTTCGTATCAATTTACATCAGAACTATCCCAATGCTGCTCAGCCCACAAATTTTATTAATATGGCTGGTTCCACCAACCCATTATTGGAATTTAGCATGATGAGTAATCCAACGCAATGATCTACTCATTAAATTATGCAATGCCTCACCCTTGGATTCAAGCTTAAAATGGTCCTACAACAACTTCACTAATAGCATTCGAAATGTATTACTCATCTGATGATAATATCCATAATCTGCAAATTGCAGATAATGGTTGCATACAGAAACAATGTTGCACTTCAAGTTCCATGTTTGGTGAATGAGACTGGAAGCGACAGTGAGACATGAAAACCTCAGCAGCAAATTTCAAGTTCAGTTTGAAATTCTTGATAACCAACTTGACAATCGAGAGTTCAATATGGACACAATCATGGGCCAATGCTTTTAAATGATATGCCAGAAACAAGCATAATGCAGTTCAACACTTAAACCTAGTCTTGTTAGAGAATGGAGATTCCAGAAAAGGCATCTAATTCTCAAACTCCTCTTATCACTGAACACCCTAGCAACTAAATTTTACCAGTTTAATCTGAGACATAATAAGTGCTTACCGTTTCAACAGCATGCTCAAACAGCTCTCTTGCCCGCTCCAGTTTTGTCATTCCATATCTCTTCACAAATTTTGATAGATATGTAACCCATATGTCTTTAACATGCGGATACTTGAAAATCTTCACACCTCTTTCATATACCCTGAATGCATCTTCAAAGTATTTATGTTCCTAATACAAGTCAAACCAGTAAACGTTTTGTCAAGCAATCAAAACCAATAGATGTACAAACTTAAGAAACATAATAGCAGAAGTAATAAAGGAATGCCCATACTTCCAGCAGAAATGCATAGTTGAGAATAATTTGTGGCGTGGCTATTCTTAAATCCAGTATCCGCTCATACACTGATCGGGTAGATTCCAAAGTACCCAAACTCTCTTCCAAATCAACGTAGAAGGTCCAAAGTCTCAAGGACTTATAGAGCTTTATCTGAACTGGTTCAGAACCATCAGCAGCCACTGTAAGTGAAAAACAAATAGCGATCAATTGTTAGTTACGGTCCCACAATACTGAAGGACTAAGGCCTCGTTTGTTTTCACAACCACTCTCATCTCATCATTACAATTTTCCAAGTTCCCACAATAAAAATAAAATAAAAAATTCAACTTTTTCAAATCCCAAAACAAAAATCATTATAATATATTCTAACAATATTTTATTTTACTTTCAACTTTTATCTCAACTCATCTCACCTGCGAAAACAAACGAGGCTTAAGAATATAACATCTCAAACTAAGCCTTAGAAAGTTCTGGACAAAATCACCAATAAATAATGCAAAAGGTGGAAAAATAATAGTGCTGTCGAAAACCCAGAGCATTGCCTCTACTTTTCCATCTCCCCCTCAGTTTAAAAGGATTTTATTGATAAATGGAAAACATCTAGTCATGATTTAGCACGAAACCAGAAGGACACTTGAAAATTTAATTAGTTTAAACAGTATGGCTAAATTGAAAAGGCCAATGCCCAACCATTCTGTTTTGCAGTATTTCAACTAACATTTCTACCATTTGGAAAGGACTGACGATACAATAAGAAATTAAAGGAACCCAAATGGTTCAAATTGTACCTGGAAATTCAATCAGTTCCACCTTCAAAATTGAACATAATTTAACTAACTAGGATTTTGAAAGTACTGGTCTCCTGTACCATTGTAAAGTTGCAAACATGACAAGCTGATTTTCAAATGTGTAATAGTGATGTTCCTATTCCAGCATTATTGATCTGAACTGCATGTGAATCAGACAACACTTTCTGCATAGACATCCTTCCTACTATTAACTATGAGTCAAGCATGCTAATATGCAGATCTTCTAAATAAAAATAAATAAATGATAATCCTAAAAATATGGATTCACAAGTAATGCAGACGACAAAGGTTTCTTCAAGGACCACGAACAATTAAATTAGAGTACTATTTTAAATTAGAGTCTACCAAAATCCTAGATTCTTTTTTTTTTTTTTTTTTTGGGACAAGTAAAAGATAAAATTTATTAATAGGAATGAAAAAGGCATAGCCCGTGTACACAGGAAGAATACAAGCAAACACCTAGTTACATTCTAGGAAGCAAAATCTTAGTTTCTAAAGCCCAATAGCTCCTAACACATGCTCTGGCCAAAGCGCCCAAGATATTCAGAACCCGAGTATTGCCAAGAATCCAATGAAACTAGAACTCCAAGCAGTCCAGCACCGCAAAGTCTCAGCCACCACCCATAGGACTTCTAATCATACAAGGAAACCAAGACACACAATCTGGCCGAGACCCTCATCATACGAAAGAAATTTTGCAGCAGAAAAGTCGGCTGCATGCCCATCCTACTTCAATTAAACCTTATCCCTGCCACCACATTCAAATTGCCTGGGAATAAGGTTTGATTAGCACCAAAAAATATCCCAAAATGATTGACCATTCAGATTCTAAGGAAAACCATTAGAACCCTCAAGTGTCTGCCACAGCCGTAATTCCAAGTAACTTTGTCAAAATCTAACGCCTACCTTCAAATCTAGAGCAGCCACCCTTAACCCATTTCAACATGCATGAATATGACATTAAGGAACCACAACCCAAGACCTACTCTATGTTAATATATCAAGAACCCCAGCTCAGGTTTTTCTTTTTTTTGATAAGTAAGAAGTAATTTTATTGATGAAAAAGACAAAGGCAAAACCTGTGTACACCGGGAGTATACAAGAGAACACCTAGTTACATACTATTAGCAGAAAAGAAGGACAAGAACTAGTGGACATCATTCCCATTAAGTACAATGGCTAAAAACCACAACAATAAAGTTTGAACAAAAAAATTCTGAAGCTCCACCATTGATCTCTTCTTGTCTTCAAAGCAGCGTTTGTTTCGTTCTGACCAGATACACCACATAAGGCACAACGGGATCATCCTCCACACTGCCGCCACTTGAGGACAACCTTATAGCTTCTTCCAACAACCCAAAAGATCCACCACCCTAGCTGGTATTACCCAAGGAACATCCACCCTTCAAAAAATCTCATCCCAGAGCATCCTTGCCACCTCGCAGTGTAGTAGAAGGTGGTCCACTGATTCTCCGTTCTTCTTGCACATGTAGCACCAATCTATTACGACGCATCCCCTCTTCCTCAAGTTGTCTGTGGTCAAAATCTTCCCAAGCGCCGCAGTCCAAACAAAGAATGCTACTTTAGAGGGCACCTGGGACTTCCATATGTTCTTCCAAGTGAAGCGCAGTGTTGTAGGCCTATTAGCTTGTGTTATCAAGCTTTTGTAAAAAGCCTTAACTGTGCATTTTTTCCGCGCAATATACCGCCACTATATACTGTCCCTCTGAGTTGTAGGACTACCCAAAGAATATAGCAAGCTGAAGAAATCTGAGACAATAGAGAGTTCCCAATCATGAAAGTCCCTAGTAGACAGAATATTCCACTGATGAAAATCATGAGAGTATACCCTCACATCTACTACAAAAGCCTCTCTATTGATTGTAATACGATAAAGAGCTGGAAATACCCTATCCAAAGCAAAGTCTCCACACCACACATCCTTCCAAAAACTGACTCTAGAACCCTCACCCACCGCGAAACGGATATGTTTCTCAAAACTAGGCCAACCCCTCCTTATAAACTTCTATAGGCCAACACCATAAATCCCCCTCACCTCATTAGAACACCACCCCTCTTGGCACTACCATATCTAGCGTCAATAATTTCCTTCCACAAGAACTCTCCCTCCATCTGATATCTCCAAAGTCATTTCCCCAAGAGCGCTTGATTAAAAGACCTTAGGTTTCTCACCCTCAAACCCCCATTCAAGATAGGAGAACAAATCGTGGTCCAGTTAACCAGATGAAATTTCTTTTCCTCTCCCATGCCCCCCCCCCCATAAAAATCCTCGAAAGAGTTTTTCAATCTTGTTCACCACCCCTACAGGCAAAGGAAAAAGACATAAATAATAAGTGGGGAGATTAATAAGGGTGCTCTTAAAAAGGGTGAGTCGGCGCCCTTTCGATAAGTACATTCGCTTCCAACCAGCCAATCTTTTCTCTATCTTCTCCACTACCCCATCCCAAATGGTGATGGCCTTAAACATGGCTCCCAACGGAAGACCCAAATATTTCATGGGTAACAAAGCCACTTTACAATCCAACATACCAACTAGGTGATCAGCTCAGGTTTTTCTTAAAAAACTAACCTGAACCCTATCCATTAAAACCAAGTTTGAACCAAGTATTGGAAAACGGAGTTGCTGGCTACCCCCCAAATAGCCACGGAACTATGAATTTTTGTAATTTAGGCATGCCAAGACACAAGGACATTCACATAGAAACTTCCTATACACACATACAGCACATGGTATGGTTTAATGATAAAATTCATAATTCAAAGGTCAGATTTTCCATGTCACATTGGCTGCATTAATTGGACACAAGCATGCATACCAAGATAGAAGATTTATGGTATAAACCCTAATGCACCTTGCTGAAAATTCCAGCAAGACCCCATTTAATGAATGTTCATTCTTTTTTTTTTATAAGTATTTTAGCATGCACCAGCCGGAAAGCTATTGATAGGAATTTAACGTACACAAGGGCAGATGGATGTCTCGATTGTTTAGCATGTATATGGAATGTCTGTATTTCTTCGATGTACTATAATCATGAGCGTGTCACTCTTTATTTAGAATAAATGCAATATTCTTTTTTAAAATGTTAAGTTTAATATTACAATGTAAAGCCAATTCATTGATAACCTTTTTATGCATCCCTATAATATGAAATCATGAGCATGCAAATGGAATTATGTATGCTTATGCTATGCGATGACAAGTACAAGAAAAAGGAAAGAAAGTAATTGGATGTCAAATGTTTGTATGATGATGGATGTCATGATGGATAATTGATGGCAAATAACGGATAAAAGGGCAGATGGTAATACCAGAATGGCTCAATATGTGCCTAAAGATTTCCATCTCTTGTTGATGGAATTTCACCTAAGGCCTCGAGTGAAATCATGATCTTCAAGATCACCAACCCATGCGTACAAAAGGTAATTGCAGATGGTTCATATGTAATGTAACATTTAATATATATTTAGGTTCTTCACGATGGTTATAAGAAGATACTTAATTGAGTCATGGGTTTGTAATCTACCGCTTACCAATTATTCCACTCACTGTTTGTTTCTGTGTAACCTCATTTTTTGTGGCTTATAAAGATCCAGAAGAGCTATAACTCTAGCATTGTCTAGTCTTATGGACTATAAGCGTAATATGGCTAGGCCTTTTCTTGAATTTGTTACAAATGGCATTAGAGCTAATCCTTAATCAAAAGTGTGGGATTTGAGCTATGCCACTTTCAACAAAATAGCCTAGCATGGAAGTTAGAGATTCTTTTTTCTTAAATGGGCACTGGGTGTCCGAGAACAAAATTTCAACTAATCTTAGGGTTGCACAGGCCCTCAGTAAGAAGTTTCCCGCAAGTGCACATCGAGTAATTCAAAGGAAAGTTCTACTAATCTGATGGCCCCTACAAAATGTTTTCACCCAAAAGGATTTAAATCTTAGATATGTAGGGAGTATACCACCAAGACCAATGCCCTTATCACTCAAGCCAACTAAGGGTGACAATATGTGACATGACATGTGAACCCAACATGAATATGACATAAATTTAGCGGGTTTGGGTTTGATACAGGTTGACATGTTAAGACACAATTAATAAATTGGTCAACCCATTTTGACTCATTTACATTTTTATTCAAAATTAAAAATATACCCGCTTTAACCCTAAAAATAAAAAAAAACCCTAACCCATCTCTCACACTACCCCCACTGCCCCCTCTCCAATCTCCTTTTCTCTAAAATCTCATCTCAGTCTCTCACATTGCAGCCTCCTCACCACCCCCATGCCCACCTCTCTTGGTCGCCTTCTCTCTTAAATCTCACACTCAGTCTAAAATCTTAATCTCATTTTGTCACTACACACATCTTCACTGCTTTGAATTGTTATATGAAAAGGTCGCCATTGCCCCTCATATTGGTGCGGAAAAAGGGTATAAAAGCTAGTGGGATTGCAAACAAAAACAGAAAAAGGATAAGATCTCTCCAGACAACATCACCATCATCATCAATGGCTTCAACGCAAGTGTTTTGGAATCCAAAACTCCCTATATGGATTTTCTTTATTAGCGCTAGGTGTCTAAGAACAGTGTCCCGACTAATTTGAACTTAGACCTGAAGAGAGCATACCCTCAAGCCCAAGGCCTATACCACTTGAGCAACTCCCTATATGGATTGTCCATCATCTCAATGGATTTTCTATGGGATTCCCCTAATTTGTGTGTTCCTGTCAACTTTTGCAATTGTTCACTTTTTTATATGTCTGAGTAGTACAGAAGTTTGAAAGAGAATCTCCCCCCATCCTTGGACGCCACTTCCAAACCACCTCCTTTATTTGATGGAACTATGAGGTTCATTCTACTCTTCTAAATGTTCTTTCCCTTTTGTATGTTTGCTCCTTTTGTCTAATTCAAAGTCCTAACTACAACATGTTTGTTTAGGATTTTACGATTGACACCACCTGCTTGGGTGAGGTAGCAGGTAATGACCCATACATTGAAGCCTGAAGGCAAAAATGATGATTTGATTGACTTGGATTTGCTGGAAAATGTCTCAGCAAGATTTCAAACTAAGGAAACTAAAGTGAAACAAAGGAAATGGTCAAATGTGTGGATTTGTTTTTACTTAGACATCAACAAGAGTAAATGGGACACTCACTTCCTTCTTCAAGTTTCATAAATGTTTAGATTCGTGTTTTTATTATTATTCGGACTGTAACATGAATATTATTACAATATGTTTATCTTCTTGTTTGGGTTATAGTTTTGGACCTATGCATGTATTTGGTATCGTCGGGATTTTAATTTTGGACCTATGCTCATATTTGTTATTGTTGGGTTTGTAATATTAGTTTTATTATATGTTATTTGAAAAATATTCATATTTTTCATTAGTAGTTAGTCTTATTTTGGGGGCGATATTATGATTTTACTTTTTATGTGAAATTATGTTAATCAGATGAAATAAATTATGCGGGTCAGTTCAACCTATTTAGATAAAATGGCTGAAATGGGTCGTGTCATGTTAACCCATTTCTATTAATTAATAACAAGTCATGTCATCTAGACCCATTAATTAAATGGGTCATGTTTCTTAAGGTCTGCTCCATTTAGCTTAAAAAGTCATGTTTGGATTGAGTCAATTGACTCATATTGTCGAATGTTCGTCACTTGACATGACCCTCAAACACAATTCGCTACACCTAAGCCAAACCCTACAGGGTTGAGGGGGGAGATAACACCCTGCATTTAGTATGAGAGGGTGATGAGACCAGCATTGCCTAGGAAGAAAAAGTTCTAGCAAGTTATAAAGATTTCAAAAGCCTCCAACTGGAACATTGATTAGTCCTTTTAGAGTACAAATTCAGATATGGATTAAGCTTCCCTTAGACTCATTATATCTATTGATCACTTAGGCCCCATTTAGATTGAAAGATGAGATGAGATGAGTTGACATAGTTTGGTAATAATAGTGAGATTCGTGAGTTGAGATGATTTTTTAAGATTTTGTGTGTTTGGATTGGAAGTGAGATGAGATGGCTTTAAGTTGTTGAAGAGGAGATAGATGTGGGTCCCGCAAATGATTGCACAGTTTTTGTAATGATTTTGTTTTATATATAAACATTTTTATAAATAAATAATTATAATTTATAACTTATATATCCAAATTTTTTTATAGTAGATTTCATAATAATATTATAAGATGACAATATATATAATCCAATTATATAAAAAATGGTATTTTCCTCTGTTTTCAACATTGTAAGTTGCTGTTATGCTTAAAAGTGGTCGCTAAGATTATTAAATAATTCCCATTTTCTCTATTTTCTAGTGGTATTTTTATTATTATATGGGGGCAGGTAGATACCAATCAATAGGGGCATAAAGGCAAAAGGTATCACTTTTGTCGATTGTGAAAACATGTGAAAACATCTCAAAATTAAAAAGTAACTGCTGTTTGCATTGAAGACTGTTTTACCGTACGAGTTGATCTCTCAATCCAAACCAGGGCTTCGTGAAATCTTAATTGTGTTATGCGAGGCATTCGAGTTCATTCTAATTCATTGTGCAACATAAGGTTACTCAAAACTGACCAACTATCAAGGAAACTCCCATTGTCCAATCTTGAAGCATTTTACATTATCTTTTTTATGATGAGGAAAACCAGAGACCATGCAAATGCGAAATGTTTTTACCCAGTTAAACTCCCATTGTCCACATCACACAAATGAATCCGGTAAATCATCAGCTTTATGCTAACGTGGTCCTTAGAAATTGTTTGCACTTGAAGGTTCAAAACTTGGATATAGGGAGCATACTCCAGGACCAAGCCTCTTGCTACTTGAGCCAACCCCTAACGGATTGGAACCATTTTCTATATCAGTAGTTGCAAGTATTCCAAGTTTAACCACAATTTCAGAGCTGATAAGATTTTCTGTAGTTGTTTAAACCATGAATGGGGAACTTCATAGTCTCAGTCTTTAGGTAAAAACTAATATATCAGCGCACAAAGTGTTCTAGTCCCGATATCAAAGTAATAACTCAGGCTCAAAATCTCTTTTCTAGATACTAAGTGTGGAAGTGTATGGTCTACATTATCTGAGACTTTTTTTAACTATAATAATTAGTGCATGAGAAAAAAGGTTAGGATTACCTCTTCGTTTTACCTCTACTGAGGGCTCTGCTGTAGCCCGCCTCATCAAGTCAAGTGCTCCTTTGAAATTCTTATGCCTCAGTTCCATTTCAGCCCATTCACAGTACAAAGTAGCCAAATGATCCACGGTCTTGTAGTTCACTTGCACAGCCTTGTCAAATATAACTCTAGCATTGGCAATATCTTTGTGGTTCTCATACAGCCGGGCAAAATTAACCCACAACGTATGAGGCTTTCCCACGGCTTTATTAGGGTCAACCGTCCTCACTGCCTCAGTGTAAGTCAATATCTGCTTCGTGGGGTTACCCTCGAACAGCTTCACCCTTCGGTGCCATTGCTCCACATTATGAGGATTTTGGCGTAACAGAACACTATTAGCCAATTCTGGTCGTCTATTTATGAGATCCTCTAATCGGGCAATCCTTAAATCTATATCCTTGGCATCATGTAACCAGAACCCATTAAGTATCTTCTTCTCAAGTTTGGCCACTGATAAGATTAAATCCAACCGAACATCTTCATCATCATCAACATCATTTTCTTCTTCACCCTCCTCCTCCTCCTCCTCACTCGAACTCACACTTTCCATCTTATGAGCAAGCATACTCTCTTCAAACTGCGAGTACGAATCGAAAATCACACTAAAATCCCTCACAGTAACCACAGTCATGATACCCTCCTCAAATATATCCCTAGCCTTTTCGTGCAAATTCCTCCTAATATAATACTCAGCAAGCGAGGTCCACAAACGCCCAACCTCATCGGTGAACTTCCTGATCCCACCCCTAATTATGGCATCCACATTCAACCCAGATACTTCAGTGGCATGCCTAGTAAGCAAATCACACAGCTCCAACCATAGCCTATGTTTGGTTTTTCCCTTTATAGAATAAAACTCATCGTCGTTCAAAACTGAAGCTAACCGCTCGGCTGCCTCTTGCCAAAGATTCGAATTAACCAAAAATTCAATGAAATCTTCAATATGACTAGGGTCGTATTTCAAGTACCTGCGATAAACCCTAAGAGAGGTCTCTATAGGGACACCCTTTTGGCTGACGAACACGAGGTAGGGTTCCCAAATGCGGTCGTGCTGGGTAACCGGGAGGGCGCAGAGTGCTCTGTCAAAGGTGTGGCGAGTCCGGGCCAGCAATTTCTGGTCGGTGAGGGTTTGGAGGTACATGATCCAAATGCGGGGCATTTTGTGCATGGTGACAAGGGCGCGTTCGAAAGTGTTGTTTAGGGCTTGGAAGAGAGAGTGAGTGACTGGGAGGTTGCGAACGAGGTCGAGACGTTCCCGAAGATAGGCGTACCAGAGCTTGTAGCTCCCAGGGAGAGCCTTGAGGGCTCGTTCGTAGATGACGAATCGCTTCTTGAAGGGGGCATCGGAACGCGCGATGAGGTAGCGCCACCAGAGCTTAAGGCTGAATGGGTTGCGGAGAACCTCCTCTTCGTAGAGCAAGTCCTCCTGCGAGGGGTACATCTCCTTATCCACAATCATGGCTTAGTGGCGAGCGACTTCGGAGGCCTTAGAACTCTTTGAATGGGGCTTTTCTTTTAGGAGACGACGACGACGAATCAACGATTTATCAAATTATCTGACAGGCTTTGTGCTCTCAAAATCGACCCTCCCCTGCACTGAAAGGGAAAATGGGAAATCAGAATGATTAATTATAAAATGTATTTTCTTTTTCTTTTTTTTTTTCTTTTTGTTATGTAGGGTGTCCCCCATTCCCTATTGCAAAGTCTTTTTTTTTTTTAATTTAACTCATGGGAAAGTAAGTTTTATAATTAAACTCTTTCGTCTAATACTAATTGAATTGTATAATTAAACATTTTCTCTTAATGTTAATTTCTTAAAGAAAATTTCTATTAATCATTCTTACACCACATATTATATATAATTTTTTAATTTTTTTAATTTATTTCTCTTATCAAATATGTGATATATGAATAATGAGTAGAAAACTAACTAAGTCTAAGAAAAATAAAATTAAAAAAATATATATGGTGTATGATATGTAAGAATAATGATTAGCAAAACTCAAACATGACTTAGTAATGACGTGATTCGTACCTCGGCCCACTTCTCATGTTTTGTCTACCACACTTACAAGATGCACAAGGGTGAAGGCCCAAGATAGAGTGTGACACATCTTTATCTAAATTGGTAAGAGATAAGATACAATATTCTAGATATGAAAAATATGAAAGTTTAGAGAGAAAAAGATCCCTACCTCAAACTTGGATGTGGGCTTTTATAACTTGGCTAAAGTGGACCCCACTCCTTGTTAGCAGGGGTGCCCATGTGCCATACTAAGTGTTGTATTTGTGGCAAGGCGGTTACCTGCTTTTTAAGATGTCAAGTCGTCACATTGAATGTAAACACACTTCCCTCTGCATCCTATCCTTGTGGTAGGTGGGAAAAGTACGCCCACACTCCGAGTTTTTAGAAAAAGTAAGCATTCGTCGAGATTGTTGCTTGTTGTCATCTCATTTAATGCATCGTGATCCCCTGCTATCTGTGTTGGTTGTTGCATGTGTCAATGATGTGACGACCTCTCCATTACTAATGTTTACCTCGTGAGCTGGATTCAAATCTTCAACTTTTTGATATGGATAGATGACCTCTCCTTTCTTGGAATCAGCCCGACTCGATAAGGGCGAAAACATCCCTTCCCGTTACCTTAAAAATTTCCACCACAAGTGTGCGGCGGAAGTTTAAAACTTTTCCAACCGTGCCTTATGGACGATATTTAAGCACGCATCAGTAGTCATCCTTGCATGTGGGGCATCTAGTAACTACTAAGCCCAAGTTGATTGTGATAGATTAATTCATGTTCGTCACATGTGCGAGTTCCCCTCACTCATGTATAGAGTTTTGTGTGACATTTACTCTGTCATCATTATGTACAGTAAGGATCTCAGGATTCGTTCTCAACGTTTCCTTTTTTACAGTTCCCTTCTCCTCCAAGCGTTGGGTAGTTCATCCGTTATGAGCCCCAATATAAACCTCAGTTTTCTCATATTTTTACTTTCATTTCCTTCAATTTCCTTTTTTATTTTTCTCACTCATTTACTCGGAATTCTAACCTCTCTGCCATTCCCTCCTTTCACATTTATCGTTCCAATTACATTTTTCATTCATCTTTAACATGTTGATGGCTCCTAAGAACAACACTCGCTCTGAGCCTAAGGAGTCCCACTCTATCTACTTTAAGGGCCCTTTTAGAGAAGTCAAGAGCTCTGCTCATCCTAAGGTTCGTGGGAGCTAATCATACTGTGAGGCAGATCACTAGCACTCTACGACCTCTCTTGTGAACCTTTGTTCGTTAAGGAGATCCTACGACATCTCTGATTTTGTAGTTTTAAA
The DNA here is from genome assembly GCA_036898215.1 of Platycarya strobilacea. NCBI lineage: Eukaryota > Viridiplantae > Streptophyta > Magnoliopsida > Fagales > Juglandaceae > Platycarya > Platycarya strobilacea. Next base: position 28,951,317 of record CM072547.1, read on the forward strand.
GGTTCTTGAGCCCCCTCTAAAGCCGTAGGTTTAGAAGGCTTTGATGAGAATGTGGTCTTATTTCCCGTAATGTTCGCAAATGTGTTTCGATTGCCTTTTTATCGGCCCATGCACGATATTATCGATAATCTTCAATTAGCCTCTACTCTACTCCACCCAAATGCATTAACGAATTTTGGTCTCGTGTTGCATGGTCTATCGCAAAGTGTTGGAAGTTTGGGAAGATGAGTATCCCAACCAGATAATAGACAAGGAATTCCTTTACAAGCATGGAGTGTTACAACTTAAGGACAACTTATGTAGTTTTCAGGTGCAAGGCCAAAATCAAGTCACCCATTTGGAGCACGCTTTTCTTGCATCAAAAATTGGTCTAAGCATTTCTTCTTTGTGTCTAGCCAGGGTTGGGAATTTCATGAGGGCAAGGTCGTTCACCAAGAGTTTTCGATCCATGTGGTCTGGGGAGTTATCCTGAACGATAATGATATCTCCATCACCTTATCCGAGTAAGAGGAGGCTCAACTAGTGACCATTAATGCCTAGATCAGAAAGCATCCTAACAGTATTTGGATGGACACCCTACTGACAGATGCTAATAATACTCAATACATTACCATTTTGGATCGCTCTTATGTATTGGGTCAACACTTTTTTAGGGAATCCTCCACCCTCCAAGGTTAGGAGCAGTCATCCCCTTGACGGTCGATGGTAAAGGAAGAATATCTCGTATCGAGTGTAAGTAGGGGTATAACTAATTTTGTTTAGTCCAATTTTAGATAAAATTTCAAATCTAACCAATATATTTTACATTTTCAAGAACCAATACCGCACCAGTTGTCCGCAAAAACCAGTACTTTTAAATATATCAATTTTAGTCCAGTTTTCCAATTATTAATATATATTAAATTTCTAATCTCTTATACTTATATATATATTAGTCTATTAATATTATTAGTGAACTAGTACTAACTATATAAGGATTAAAGTGGATTATTAATAGTATGAGTATTAGGCCATAAAATATAATGTATATAGTATAAATATTTTATATTTAAAATATATGATCAAATAAATTTTCATATTTTAAGTTAATATTTTATGTTATAAATTACTATATAACATTATTTCATATATAATTATAATTTTAATATATTATATATAATATTAAGAAATAATTAAAAATATATAAATTTGTGAACTTGTCTGGTCCAGTCCTAAAAAACATAAAATCGAGATGAGACCAGTTATGATCAATTTTTAAAATGGAGGAGTCGGTCAAAAATCAGACCGAACCAACCGGTCTAGTCTAGCTCGATCCGAGTCAATTTTTTAGTTTTTTGATTTATTTTTATAGCCCTAAGTGCAAGGCCCTTAGTAGGGCTTCGGAAACCAACACTAGCAAGACCCAAGCTGAGGGGGTACCTTCTTGCCATAAGAGTCCTGGTCAACCTTCCAAGGCTTCTAGTAGTTGTGCTAGGATCATGGGAACGTCAATCCCGCCTGCAGGATTCAACCTTTCCTTTATGTCCCCATTCACTGGGAGGTTGGGGCTTATATGACCAATGACTCCCTTAGCCAAGTGGGCACAAAGATTCTATCAACTAGTCACACACTGGTACCACCACAACAACAATCTCAAGTATTACCCTACTGGCCGACCAAGATCTTGGTAGGGAACTTAATCATGACTATGTCGATCTCAAGATGGCCTTTTCACAGCCTTCCCTTATTTATGGATGAGTGAGTGCTCTTAGTGTAGTTAGATAGCTCTAAACTTACATGCCTATAATTTATTTTCTCATGATATCTTATTATATTTAGAAATTTTAGAAACTTAATTATTATTTTGTTTATATATTAACATTATGTTCAAACATGTACTTAATGTTGTACTCACCTAGCTATTACAATTCAACAAAAATGTATTTTCACCAAAATCTTTAAGCTTGCCAATTTGTTTTTATTGTCAACCAATGGATGAGTCGTTTATAAGATTCATTTCTTTAGTCTCATAAATTCTTTGTGACTTTACTTTATTTTCCCCTATGGTGAACTTTGTTTACAAGTTCTAAGCTAATAAATTAAAAAATAACATATAAATGTAATGTTGCTTACATTTACTCCAATCTCTAATTTTATAGGAAAAATAACCTAGCCAAAGATGATGAGGATTGAATACAATTCCATAAATGAGATTAGCTCTCATACTTGGGATTGGAAGATCAACATCCTAGTGTTACGAAGAAACATGTCGTGAATATTAAAAAGCCTAAATTAAGATTAACCCTAATACTAGGGATTGGATGACGGGCCAAATCCGTTTCTAAACCATAATCCATTTGTTAGGTTATGTGATCTTCTTCATTCCACTATTGATAGGCATTGAGGACTTGGATATAACTTTATCCTTTCAAAATGTTCTTATCACGTGTAAACATTATCTTACTTAATGAGTTAGATGAGAATAGTGAAAATGGGCCGATGTGGGTGTCTAGCCAACTAGATAGATTAGTGCAAATAGCGTTGCCACAACAATTCAAGAATTTCCGAATGATCAATAAAGATACCTGCTTCTACTTCTAAGCTGTTGAACTATTAATCGCCCAAAAGTAACTCACCATTCACCTGCTGCCACGTAAGAAAATTCACAATAATTTCAATAGTTTCCACCCACACGTAATTATTTCTTCATCTGGAAGATGAATGAGAGATTGAGATCAGTATATGGAAGGAGCAAAGAAAGCAACAACATGTAGGACTATTGAAGAAAACCGAATCAAAATTATATATTTTGCTAAAAAAGAAGGATGAGAAAATTGCACGAGCGGCTAATAGAACAATAAAGCTTGAAAATTTATTGAGAAGATTGGAGTTAACGAAAAAGGCAAGGTAAAGGGTTGCAAATGCAGACAAATGGCATATAGAGCATTGGGCCTCCCAGATCTCTATTTATCCACCTAGAAAAATTTCAAAGCAATGCCCCCCTTTTGACATGATCATTATCTGACCAAAATCCAGAGCAACGCCCTTTCTCACAAGGCCACGCCCAGACCAAACACAATATTGGAGCCCTCCTCTCACATGGTCATGCCCAGACCAAAACCCCCATCTCGCAACGGTTGCTAAGAAAAGTTCTCAAGCATGGGAAACCTCATTCTCACACGGTCTTCTCTAGTGTTCTCATTTATTAAATCAGAGGTTAAGGGAGCAAAGGAGTGTCAAGTTTAATACCAAGGTGTTAAGTACAAACATTTCAGAGAAGTCAGGTGAGTGAGAATCAAGGAATCGGAGATGCAAACGGGTGCAAAGAAGGGGGTGACTCCAGCCATGCGCAGGGGCACAAGGGGTGACTCCTTGATTATTACATTTTGCAAATTAACTTAATGAAATCAAATTATTACTATACAATGATCTGTGTCAAGCCAACTAGCCTAATCGTGTTGCATGTGGAACTACAAGCAAAATTCTCTTATCACATAACTTGAACCAAGTGAATCATGAGAGCATGGTATGAGTCCAACAATCGCTTTGCATACTCCAATTGCAATGAATCAAAAATGGTGAATATGCTCATTTACTTTGTTGAATGCAGAAAAATTCAAGATTTCATTTCTTTCTCTCGAGTTTCGTTTGCTTCATGGTATCAGAAACAATACCTTAGTCTACTTCCATTTTTTTTTTGTTTAAAGACATGGCAACCATTACTTCTTTCAGTCATTTTAGATTCTTCTACAAATCTAGAAGAATTGAGACTTTTTTAGTACAATTCTTGTATCCCAAGTCCTTATAGGAGCAATTATAATACTTGGTGCTGATTGATGCATATGGCTTTAAAAGTCAAGAACAAAATTGGGTTTATTAATATAGTAATAAACCAACCTGATGGTGTAGATATGTTGTTTGAAGCATGGAATGCTACAAAAATATGATCTTATCATAGATCTTAAATTCCATCAAAAGATATTGGTGGAACCATTGTGTATGCAAAAATAGCAAAGGAGATGTGGAAAGAATTGAAGAATCAATTTTCTTAAGAAAATGGCCCAATAATATTTTATATTTAGAAAGTACTTTCTTCACTCACACAAGATCAAGTATCGGTAAGTATTTACTATAAGAAGTTCAAATGCTTGTGGGATGAAGTACATAATTATGATTAGATTCTTAGTTACACATGCAATATTCAAGATTGTCGATATAAAGTTGTGCATGGTTTTATGGAGTATCAACAAAGACAACACATTATTCAGTTTCTCATAGGCTGAATAAAGTATTTTCTCATATTAGAGGACATATATTTTTGATAGACCCTTTACCGCCTATAATTAAAGTGTATTCTTAAGTTACTCAAGAAGAAAAAGGAAGGGAAGTTGAGTCTATGATTATCTTAAAATTTAATAATATGGCTTTTACAAGCAAGAAAGTGGAAAGTTCAAGAAAAATTCTGGAAAATAGCAACATAGAAGACAACTATTGTTCACTCATTGGGGAATGACTAATCAAACAGTGGACAGATGCTACAAGATTCATGGATATCCACTAAGTTTCAAACATAATGGAAAGCTTACTTTAGCAAACCAAATCATGACTCAACCTGAAAGTAACCATTTTGATTCATATAATTCTTTGCGTTTTTTCTCTAGAAGACTTTTAGCTTTAATCCACACACAATCATCTGAAGAGAATATTCATCAAGCAGCAAATATTTCTTCTACTTTGAACGCATTATCTTCATCTTCTTTAAGTAATTTTTATAACGTTCAAACTGCTTGTTACTCAAATTTTTCTTCCAATGTTACAATGACTAATTCAAATCAAGACACTTGGATCATATGTCATAGATCACATTATTCATTCCACAAAATCCTTCATTAAAATTACAAAAACAACTCCATACTTCAGTTAAACTGCCAAATGGTAACAATATTTTAGTCACACATATTAGAAATTTGATTATTTGATTTTAAAGGATGTATTATGTGTATCATCCTTTTCATATAACCTTCTTTCAATCAGTAAACTAATCTCTCATAAAAAAAAATGCTGATTTATTTTTATACTTGAAGAATGTTATATTCAGGATCTTAACCAATGGAGAATGATTGGTAAGGGTAGAAGATTGGCTGGGTTATATGTTTTACAACAACCATCAATCAATTTTATCGAGAAGACTTTTCAGTTGCCAAATATCAATTTTGTATCAAATATTAAACTTACCTATTGGCATAGACGTTTAGGACATTCTTTTATATCCAGATTACTTGTTCTTTATCAATTGTTTCAAATATTCAATTTCCAAATAAACTTATGAACATTAATCATTGCAATGTATGTCCATTGGCAAAATCAAACGATTTTCATTTCCTGTTCATTCTTATAGTGGCACTTATCCATCTCATTTGGTGCATTGTAATGTATGGGGCATTCTTCAGTTTCTACTCACGATAACTTGAGATATATATTAAAAATTGTTGATGACTATTCTAAGTCAACTTGGGTATATCTAATGAAATTTAAATCTGATGCGAGACCTATCTTCACATCATTTTATAATCTAGTTCACACACAGCTTCATTCAAAAATGAAAAATGTGAGAATTGATAATGGGCTAGAGTTTGAAATGATAGATTTTTTTTTTTGTCTAAAAGAATTATTCACCAAACTTCATGTATTGAAATACCTCAAAAAAATTCAGTAGTAGACCATAAATATCAACACCTTCTAAATGTAGCCAGAGTTTTGAGATTTCAATCCATTGTTCCTATAAGTTTCTAGGGAGAATGTATTTTTATTGCTACATATATTATCAATCAAATTCCTTCTTATATTCTCCAAAATAAGTCTTCTTGTCAATTATTATATGGAAACTAGATCAAAGTTTTCTCCTCGTGCCAGAAAATATATATTTGTTAGATATCATTTTGGCACAAATATAAGTTGTTTGATGTTGATTTCATAATTTCTTTATATCAAGAGATGTAGTTTTTCATAAATACATATTCTCAATCCATTCAAAATCGAAAGAATTATCTATATCAACTCAAACTATTTCACCCAAACCTATTCTAGATACTTTTTCTATAAATAACTATCCATCTGCTCCTTATCCTTCATCCAATATAACAAAATCTATTCCTATATCTAGAAATGAACCTACACCTATAGCTAAAAACACTCCATAAATCTCCTCTTCAAGATAACAAACATTTTCTTCCTCTTAGAAAATCAACTCAACAACATAAAATTTCAAGCTACTCGCAAAATTATCATTGCAACGTGGCAATTATGCACCTGTCTCATCATTTACAGGTCCATCTACATATTCAAGTAATCAATACAACATTTACGATTCCTTTCATAGTCTAAATTGTAGTCTTTTCATTGTATTTTTAGTGTCTCAATTTCATGTCATGAAGAACTAGAATTATGTGACCAAGCTGTAAAGCACTCTTATTAGAAAGATGTCATGTCTGCAGAACTCACTGCACTAGAATTTAATCAAACCTAGATACTAAAATTTCTTCCACCTAACAAAACTCCTATTTGTTGTAAGTGGATCTATAAAATTAAAAATAAATTTTGATAGTTCTATTAAGAGGTATAAGGCAAGATTAGTTTCCAAGGGGTTCACTTAAAGGAAAGATCTTGAATTTTTTAAAGCTTTCTCTCTTGTGGTTAAAATGGCAACAAGGAGATGTTTTTTGTCATTGGCTACAATACATAATTGATAATATAATCTATTTAAGATGTCAACAATGATTTACTATATGGAGATTTAGAAGAGGATATATATTTTAAAGTGCCACCTTGTTATCTTAGCAAGGGGACACATGTAAGCTTCAAAATTAATTTTATGACCTAAAGTAGGCCTCTTAACAATGGAATTCTAAATTTATTTCAGCATTACGTTAGCTTGGTTTTAAACAATCCAAGTCTGATTATTCTCTTTTTACAAAAGAAGTAAGTACTTTATTTGTTGCTTTATTGGTTTATGTTGATAATATATTCCTTGCAAGTATTGATATCATGACAGTAGTTGATTGTGTTCAGTTGGCTCTTAATGATAAGTTTAAATTGAAAGATTTAGTATCTGCTAAGTATTTTTTTGGAATGGATATTGCTAGATCAAAATTAAGTATATACATTTATCAAAGGAAATATGCTTTACAACTTTTTTCTAATGCTGGTTTACTTAGAATCCAAGCTTGCAAAATTTTTAATGGAACCTCATTGCAAACTTTCTAGAACAAATGATGATTTACTTGAAAATGCCTTTTGGTTATAGAAGACTCATTGAAAGACTACTATATCTTACCAATACAAAACCTGATATAACCTTTGCAATGCATCATTTAAGTCAATTTTTTGGTACTTCTCGACTACCATGCATGGAGGTAGCTCTCGGAATATTTAGATACATTAAGAATGCACTTGGTCAAGGTAATTTTTTCTCAGCACATTCTCCCATTCATGTCAAGGCTTTTGCTACTTTGATTAGATAGTTGTCCATATACTAGAAGGTATGTTTCTAGATATTGCATATTCTTTGGTGAATCATTGAACTCTTGGAAATCCAAGAAGCATAAAAACCATTTCCATTTCATTTGTTGAGGCAAAGTATCGTTCAATGGCATATGCTATGTGTGAAATAGTTTGGGTCCTTTCCTTACTTTCTAATCTCAATCAAACACATCCTCAACCTTTGTTATTTTATGTGATAACCAAGTTGCCCTACACATTACAACTAATCTAGTGTTTTCATGAAAGGATGAAATACATTGAGTTGTACTATCATCTAATCAGAGAAAATATTCAAGTGGGTGTCTTAACATGAACTCTCTAGGTTTCATCAGCTCATCAAGTTGTTGATATGCTTACTAAACATTTAAATCTTGTACCTTTTAATATTGTCCTAAACAAGATGAAGGTGCATAACATATACACATCATATGCACATCATACTTTTTTAGGGAGGGTGGGGACTATTATAGATGTACTTTAGGTTTGCCGTGTTGAATACATAAAATTTCAAGATTTCATTTCTTTCTCTCAAGTTCCATTTGCTTCATGTTTGTTTGTTTTTATTTGCTATAGCTGTCGAGCAAACGTTGATCTCGATGATGAGATTGGAAAGCTCATTGCATCTTTATTAGTGATGATGCAGAGAAAAATCTAGATTGCACAACCAAGAGGTATTTGTAGAGTACAACTTTACATGTTTGTTTAGTTACATAAAAAGGAGTAATTTTGATAATATATTTTCCCAACCAATGCATGCTTATATATACTAGTCCAATTCTTCTTTGCCAAGGCTTAATCATTCACTGTGCAGATGTGATCTTCTCTACTCGAGATTCATTTGCAAGGTTGTTAATATAATAAAAAATTTAATTTTTTCAAATTTCAATACAATTTGTTCAAATTCTAAAATAATAATAATATTAAAAATAATATACCAACAATATTTTATTTAACTTCTAACTTTCATTTGAATTCATCTCATCTCTCAATCCAAATGAAACTTAAAATTCTTTTTTAAAAAGAAATCAAGCAAGCGCTTACATAGGAACGCTCAACTAGTGTAAAAGAACCACAGAAAGTGTGGGAAATTTTGGATATATCAAATGAATTATGATTGTCTTAAGTATTTTTTATCACACTTCTAATACTTCTATCACTTTTTCTTAAAAAATTATTTAATGATTAAGAAAATGACTATTAGTAAAATTATATATTTTTAAAATTTTTTATAATGTTTAAAAATGTTTAAAAAATACAAAAATAAAATAAATAAATTATAGATGATAACTAAGTGGTAAAATGATGATAACCCTATCATTATCCTAATCATATAACTCCATGCTTATGCCCATTTGCGATTAGCTCCTCGTGTTTCTTTTATTAATAATTGAAAATACAAGGCCTTAATTTTAAAAACAAAATACAGGAATGTGAACCAAAATTGGGCATGCACAAGAAATGTAGGACCAAATTTCCTAAAAGAAGATTCTACATGCACGCAAATAACTAATAAGGGGCGGAGAGAGATTGTTCTCTAGGCATGGCCTCGGCCTTGCTTGTTTGTTTGTTTGTTTTTTTTGTTTTATCTTATCTGCTTCTTGTTTTCTTATATTTACAAAAAGAAAAGATTGACATGCTCTTTGCTTGCATGGAGACATATAACCAATGAAAATAATTTTTATCTCGAGTGAAAATGTAGAGATAATATACTTGAATTATTTATTTGGGAAGACAAATAAGTTTCCAAGTATTCATACCTCATAAACTTAAATAAGATAGAGATTTTTTTGACATCATCAATAATTCGAGTTAACTAGGATTTATTTTTTAATTAAACAAGTAGATTAAGATTGATCACATACATATTTTGTTTGGATAGTTATATAAGATAAGATGATTTATATGAAAATTAAAAGTTGAATACAATATAATTTTGTTAATATTATTAATGTTTTGAAATTTGATAAAATTGATTTTTAATCATATTTATATGAAAATTTTAAAAAAATTATACTAATGGGATTGAATGAGATAAAATAATATTATTTTTAGAGTAATGTTACATACAATTGTGAAGTGCATAAATAACATGTAATCACTTTAAAAAATAACAAAGTTTACTATTAAAAAATTAATACTTTTCATATGATCCTGTGTATATTGCACACGTTTTTCAAAATAATTATATAATATTTATATATTTCATGATTGTAAATATTATTTCTCTTATTTTTTTTATATTTAAAAGAAGACTAATTTGAATTTCAAATGACACAACTCGAATTTGATATTCAACCGTCATAATTGACATGAAATTAACATAAAATTTAGGCCTAATTTGGATTTAGAGATAAAATGAGATGTATAAGATTTTAGGTAAAAGATAAAAGTTAAATAAAATATTATTAGAATATTATTTTTTAATATTATTATTATTTTAGAATTAAAAAAATTAAATTATTTATTATACTTTGTGTGCAAATTTAATAAAATTATAATAATAAAATAAGATGAATTCCAAATCACAAAAGCTTAATAGGTAATAACTAAAATATGTTATACTTTTAGGTCTGGTTTGTTTTTATAAATAAGATCAAATAAAATTTAAAAATTAAATAAAATATTATTATAATGTATTTTTTAATATTATCATTATTTTAAAATTTGAAAAAAGTTATTTTAGAATTTGAAAAAATTAAGCCTCTTTTGTTTTTTCAAACTATCTCATTTTATCTCAAATTTATTATTACACTTTTTTAAATTCTCATATAAAATAAAAATAAATAATTTAACTTTTTCAAATCTCAAAATATATATTTTTAATTTAAAAATAAAATTATTATTAAAATAATATTTTATAATAATATTTTATTTTATAATTATTATTTTACCTTATCATTTTATTTCTAAAAATAAATTAGATTTAAATTATTTATTTTATTTTATATAAAAATTAAAAAAAAATAATGATTAAATAAGATTAAATTATTTGTAAAATAAATCAAGTTATAAAATTTTTTTATAAAATATAAACTGAATTATGACAGGACTAGACGAGTTACCAAATCCTCTATATTTAAGAATGAAGAGCCATTGGATGCGACCCCACGGAAGAGCATGATAAAACCCAAATGTGCAGAGCATTGGGTAAGAGAACAGAAAAAAGGCGTCATTTTTTTAAATTTTTTGGTATTGTTTTTTCAACTGCTACACGTAGGTGCCGTAAGCAGCAATAATAGCATGCGCGAACCGACACGCAACCCTCTTCTTCTCCTCTCCTCCTCCGACACACGCACAGACTCAGAGATTGAGCTTTCACAATATTCAATACTGCGCCCCTCTCTCCGTAAGTCTCTACCTCTCTCTCTCTCTCTCCCTCCCTCTCTATATCTCTCTCTCCCTCCCTTCCCAGCAGTCATGGCCAAGTGCCTGAGCCTAATCGCATATTCCAGAAGCTAATTTTGCTTGGGGTAAATTTTTGAAATTCGGGTTTTATGCATGATTATCTGATCCATGTTGTTGGGTTTTGATCTGAGGTTTGGGGTTCTCATTATGTGCATGGATTGTGTCCCGTTTTTAATCTTCATTGATTTTGCTTGTTTATTGTTGCCCTATTTGGTTGCTCCGAATAATTATGCTTTTGGAGTAATTTAGCTGAGCTCTATGCCTATTGAGTAATTAGCGAAACTTTCAGCTTCAAAATTTAATAGAAATATATATTGCATCTTTGGATGTGGTTCCCTGCATATCGGTTTATCACTTCGCTGATTATGCTTCTTTCTAGGGTTTGTAAGCTGATTGTTGACCAAGCTAATCAATTACCACATTACAATGTTTATTTGACTGTTGGGTGAATGGGAAGTTCGATTCCTTACTGGTTTTCTCTTAATATGTGACATTTTTGTTTTTCAGTGAAGAAGTTTGTTCTCTTTGCGCGTGTCCCGTTCTCTTCTCCAATCCTCCACACTCACCAAAAAGGAAAAACAAAACCCTAATATTTTATACCTTACCGGGTCTATACATACATATATATATATATATATTATCGTCCTATAAGAAATGGAGGTTAAGCTCTGGAACGACAAGCGCGAGAGAGAAATGTACGAGAACTTTGCTGAGCTGTATGCAATAATTAAGGCCACCGAGAAGCTTGAGAAGGCATATGTCCGTGATATATTATCCTCAACTGAGTATGAGATCGAATGCCAAAAACTCATTGCCCATTTTAAGACCTTAGCTTCCACACTCAAAGATACTGTCCCGAGCATTGAGAGGTTTGCGGATACTTATAAAATGGATTGCCCGGCAGCTATAAACCGCCTGGTTATCTCTGGAGTTCCTGCCACAGTGGAGCATAGATCTGCTGCGGCAGCCTCAACAACCACCTCAGCTGCCATTGTTGCAGAATGTGTTCAGAATTTCATTACTGCAATGGACTCGCTGAAGTTGAATATGGTGGCAGTTGATCAGGTGCACCCGCTGCTCTCAGACCTTTCCGCTTCACTTAATAAGTTGACTATTTTACCACCGGATTTTGAAGGGAAGACAAAGATGAAGGATTGGATTGCCAGACTGTCAAAGATGGGGGCAGCAGATGAGTTGACGGAGCAGCAGGCTCGGCAGCTCCATTTCGATCTGGAGTCTTCCTACAATTCGTTCATGGCAGCTTTGCCTAATTCTGGTACTTGATTGATTTTTGGAAAGCATATATACAGGGATTTTCTCTTTTTTTTTTTTGGTGATTACATAATGTATTTTGTACTTTTAAGCTACTTCCTCTTGGTAGATCCTCGGCAATGATTGGAAGAGGTTACGTATTTGTGACCACTTTTATATTTAGGGATGACTGTCTAGTTGGGCCGAATGTTGATCCGTGCTCTAAAGATATGGTTGTCATATATTCAATGTGAACCTACTCAAATGTATTGTTGTTTGTAATATTATGGACCTTACTGTTTTTTGTGATGGTAAACTGCTGTTTATCTTGATGAAAGCACGGTTGCTAGTTGCTTCTGCATTATATTTGGTGTGGTTTTTTGTTGATGCATTATGGGATCCGATGCATCAAATTCCAGGAGCTGAAATATCTAATTAAAATATGCACAGCCTTTAACCCAAGCTTTCAGGAGTGGATATATGGGTATTTTTGTCTTTCCGGACAGTGGTAAACTCATTAGTTATTGAAGTATTATGATTAAGGATTTGCTGGCGGTGGCGATTGTAGGTGCTGATGCCAATACCAAACCTAGAGTCAAGCAACTAGTCAGTTAGGGTTGTCTTTCTGTAAAACTGTTTGTAGGTTTCAGTTTCGTAGTTTACAAAAAAGCGAGGGAGAGAGAGATTGATGGGTTGGGGGGTTTAGGAGTTCTGTTTGAATAAACAGGTTTAGATGCTGGTAGAGCATCTAAAGATGTTGCTATGTATTTCATCCTTGCTTGTATTACTAAAGTGTTAGCCAGCCAAATTTTGCTTTTCTTCTTCATCTTGTACTTCTGTCTATTGTGAAATATTTTCTGGTAGGGTTCTTATGATAGATTTTTTGGGGTTCTAAGGGAGGAGATAAAGAAGAAGTGGATAGCATGGGTAGAAATTGTAAGCCTGAGGGAGGATTAGGAATAAGAGACTTGGGTGAAATAATACACATGAATTTTGTCTGGAAGTTTTTATTTGAGAAACTCTATGGGCTGAATTATTTAGGGGGAGATTTTAAAAGTGAGCATGCCTCAGTCTCGCCAAGCAGCAAGATTCTCATTTCTGGAAATCTGTTAATCCCCTCCTCCTCCAGGTTGTCTTCCCAGGCTCAAGATGGAACATGAAGCCATGAATGAGGGAAAGATATCCTTCTAGTTAGACAATTGGTCTGAGTTAGGAGTCCTAGGACCCTGGGCAGACCAAGTTAACTCAATTACCCACTAATTACCCACCAAAAACCTACAGGTGGGCGACTTATGCAGCCCCTCTGAATGGAAGTGGCAAGAGGCACAAGAGTTCTCAGGGAAGGAGGCGGCGGGTATTCTAGCTGCTTTTTCTTAGCATTATGGAACAGGCACAAACACTGTAGTTGAGGTTAGAGTTCTACTAGGGGGATTGAATCTATGAGAGGCTGAATCTACGGAAGGTTGGGTACTTTATGGTGCTTGCGAACTCGTGGAATATCTCAGGAGAGGCGCGTTGCCGCTTTTTTTTTTTTTTGTCTCATCCAGTCCAAAAAGTACTAGGATGCTTTGCGAGTTGAAAAATCAGGACTACCAATACTGTATCCAAACGAGGCTAAGATGTACATGAGTTTTGTTTACGCTGTCTAGCTGAGTAGCTGTATAGTGCTTTTTCTCTTCTTCACAGGTTGATATACTACAAAATTTCTCTTGCTAGTTCCAAGGTTTACTTTGTCATCACTGGATTTTTCCATCAAAAGTCAGGGTTCATCAATAAAATCTTATGGAGTGATGTCCTCTTTTAAAGAGGAAAAAACAGAAAAATCTTCTTTGCATCTTGTCTATGACTATCTATCGACCAAATCGCATATAATCGCTTACAACTATGTCAGCACCTTGTTAAAGCGTGATGTTTCTAAGGCTATTTGATTGGAAAATGGGTGACATTACAGTGAAACTGGAGATGTTTCTATGCTGGTGATGTTTCTATGCTCACATCATTACGCGACGAAGCACACCTTGCATCATATCCGAGCTTCAAGCTACACGCATACATCATACGCGATTGAGTACGCTTTCTGTCGCACCTGAGCTCCACACTAATATCACATAATATGTGGTCGAGTACTCCTGCCACACACACGTGAATTTCACAGTTGCATCATTCACACCTCCTGCCTAAACTCGTCTTCAAAGGCATTTATTGCTTAACGAAAACATGATAGAGAATAAAAAACCCATTTTTGAAATTTGTATTCATATAGATTTTTACAGACAGACTTCAATCTGCATATTTTACTTAAAGATCCTCAAGATCTTTGTTGAGACAAATTGTCCTTACGAATCACGGACATCTGAAGAGTACAAAATATCTAGCTAACGCTAGGCCCAATTACATCAAGCCACCACTTGGGGACAAGACAGAAAGAGAGGAAGAACAAGATATGACCATGGATGCAGGTGTCTGGAGGTGTAAGAGGAGAGAGTCAGGAAAAAGTGGAAATGAGAATGGGTGGTCAGACACAAAGGGATCAGTTATATCATGGCAAATAGGTATGCACAATGGAGTGTCAAATAAAAGCAAATAGGGAGATGACCAAAGGACTTCTTCAACCTTGGGAGGGAGAGCTCCAGCAAGAACATATTCTACAACAAATAGATCTCCAGCTCCCAAGGTACAATGAAAAATGAGAGGTTATGAAAGATTGTAAACAAACATATTATAATAGATTTCTCTCTTCAAATACCTATGAAAGTAGGCAACACGTCAAACAATGTAAATATGTGCTCATTTTTATTTATTCTCTCTAGGGTTGTTTTCTATTCACTGCTATGGATGTACGCAGACACTGTACAACTACATTGGAATATTGCTTGGGACTCCAAATAACATCGTCTAAGGCCTAAGTTGCAGCAGTAGGCCAAGAATGATTCTCTCTCTTATTCTAACTTTTTGTGCGATTTTCATACACCAGTAGAGTCCAGGCTTTCAACACCTTCATAGTTTTAGCATTGTAGATAATTTTGCTCTTGCAATTGGCTTCTTGTAACTTTCTATACATCTTCTTGACTCATCTCATGTCTTCCTTGACGTTATTGGCGTTTTCAAAGAAAAGATTGATTGATCCCTTTGATAATTTCATATACTTAATTATTGTTGTTTTCACCTTAAACTTGAGCAGGTTTTGTACATACAAAAGAGGGTGAGAGAAAAGATTGGCAAACTTTATTCTTACAAATCAATGTGTGAAATCTCAAGCTGCATCCCAGAGATTGAAAGTTGGCTCAACTCAATAAATCCATGTTGGCTACAAATTAAATTCTACTTCCGACTCCCATTCTGTAGAAAGTCGTAAATGGAGGATTTGTTTTTGTTTTTAGGAAAATAGTAATAAGAGAATTTTATTACAAAGTAAATAGGCATAATCCAAGTAAGTATACAAGAAACGGTCGATTTTTAACCCATTCAGATTGATACGACCGTGCCCACGCTTTTGACAAGAATTAAAGTGTTTAAATAGGTGAAAAATGCTTAATACAATCGTCTCGTGTAACTGCGGATGAACCAAGTCCTAAGTGGAAAACGAAGCCAAAATGACTCGTTTAAGCCAACTTCTTTTCCGTCTTGGACCTCAACTTCTCCACAGAGATTTCTGGACTTGTGGGCAAAATGGGTACATCTTGGAAGGTAAAGAGCTTGAGTTCTAGCATGAAGAAGATCCAAAGAAAGAAGGCCAGGCAAGGGAGCTGGAGGAGCTACCTAAAGTTGTTACCTGAACGTCGTACGTCATATCAGAATCTATTTTGTTCATGTTTCCTCTCACTTAGGAATTGAACTTAAGCTTAGATGAAACATTTTGTGAGAAGCTTAAAAAAAACTACTTTTTTTCTCTCTCCCTCCCTCAGTTTGATCTCCCACCGAAGACGAAGTCGAAGAAGCCTTTCCTTCCTCGGGTATAGATCTGTTGTCTACCGAGGGTCATCTACCCAAGATTTCGATAGTCCTCAAGTATAGATCCGTTGAGTTGGAGTGTTTTTGTCATCCTTCTTCCCCCTTCTCCGATTTCTGTGGTGAAATCATGAAAATGAAAGGTTTTTTTTTCTTATTATAAATAATTGAAATTTTATTGAAGATCGCAGAGGCTTTTAAACCATCAGAAATACCAAATTAGAAACAAATGAAAATATAAGAAAATCATGAAAACCCATATCACTAAAATCTATAACTACCCAAAGAAATTGAGTATTGAAGGTATTAAAACTCTTCCATCGCTCACCCATGGTCCTCAATATTTTCATCATTAGCTATCTAACCCACCTCTGCAATTTTCAGGCTATCATATAATCCAATTCTCTCCAATTTACAAGGAGATCTACCATCCTTCTAGGCTAACCAACTCTATCAAAGTCGTTCCACGAGGCTCAAACAACCTCACAGTACAGTTGAAGGTGTTCTGCAGACGTCCAACTCTTCCTTCCTCAGGTACAGCGAGTAGGGCGGAAGGCAGGAGGAAAACAGGACCGAAATGCAGACCCACGACGAAGAAGATGCAGACCGAAATTTTTCTTGGCATAGATTATTTGAACTTGATAACCGACAACCAACAAACACAAACTAACTTACCAAAAAGTACTTTTTCTTATACTGAGCCAAAAAATTCTAATTTAGTTACATCCTAAAAGTTGCTGGAAGAGGCTAGAGAGGTGAGCTCCTAAAAAGAGACTGTATAGTTTCAACCCACTACCCACTACAGTCGCATTTTTATAATTCTACCTACCCGATATTTTTGGTGTCAACTAATCAACGTCGAGAGATTACTGGTTTGTCAACCATACGTGCACTCCCTATCCCTCTTCTTTATGTACAGATTCGAAGATGGGAAAGATCATGAAGCTTATATGGATGAGTGTACAACAGAAACTGCCCACATAGTGGCTGATCAACATCCATAAAAGCAAAGGTTAATCTACCCAGTTGCCGGAGTGGATCCAGATTCTTTTATACACAGATTTGCAGGAGAGCCTTCATCAGCATCGCAATGATTGCTGCTAATGGTGACAAGACTGCTGAGTTTTTCTCCCCCGGCTCCATCTCCACTTGGCTTTGACTGATTGGTGGATGCACTTCCACTGGCCCCAGAGCTTGGTAATCTCTGCTGCATAACAAACCTCTCAGCTGCATCTCGTAGCAACTTCATCATGCTGCCAGAATCAGAACCAGGTGAAAGCTCTTCCTCCCGCTCCGGCTGGATATTCAAGTCAATTTGACCTTTAAAGGGAGAAGAGCACTTCGCTCTGTTAGTTTCATCATCAGAACCTTCATTGACCCCTCTAATCTGCTTTGGACTACAATTTCCTTTATTACTACATGGCAGGGAGTCATCATCCTGAACTTTCTCCGGCGACGGTGACTGCTGCTGTGGCAGCTTTTTGCGTGGTGCTTCCCCTTCTTTCTCTGATTGTTTCTTCTCACGACGCAACATTAATGTGCGGAAACGGCGCTTCACGGTTAGGCAGACATTACAGGTGCAACTCTGCTTGTGTTTTGGGCCCTTCCCACTAGGTGGCTGAATGCACACAATGCATGAGCAGCCAGGTCTATGCCGGGGGTGTTTTGTCGTAGCTTGGGATGATGCTGGAAGTGGCTCGCCCTCTCCCAAGATGGCTAGGTTTGCAAGAGTGTCCAGTCCTTCCAGAGCTTCAACATTATCTAGGTCCTGTTTAGAAGCTTTGATTTTCTTGGTAGCAGCTGTCCAATCATAACAAGTTGCAAATTTGACAGCTAGGCATGAAAAGCAGTGGACTAATAGAAGATATGCACACAGCACAAATACACATGCACGCAGGCAGAGAAAGAGAGACAGAGCAATAGTAGCAAGTCTAGAACTCAGATTTTTTAGCTCTAGCACCATGCCGGCTAACAGGCCTAGTTTGTGTCCTTACAAAATGATACCTGATTTTATTTGCTCTGGATATATGACTAAAAGATCTAGCATTTGTTTCAAGCAATTCATACCTACATTACACTGGGGTAGAAGATCTTCAAGCTGTTCTGTTGTCAATTCTTGGGCTGCTGAACAGATAGATCTGGTACCAGAGAGGACCACAAAGATATTAAGGGAATAAATAGAGGTGCCAAATCTCAACTCATAATTTCAACATTTTATGTATTCACTCATTCTTCTTCTTTTTTTTTTTTTGGGGGGGGGGGGGGGGGTAGTTATGTTGTTGTGTACCATGGTTTAATTTTCTTAGTGTACCCATTTAGGACATTAAGAAGATGACTATCACAGGAGAAAGGGAAAAACAAGGAAAAGTCTGTCTCTTTCTAAAGATAAAAAGATGGTGACAATTCTGCAATGTCATAATATATTTCCAAAACAGCCTGTCCGCCCTAATGATTTAACAGCAAGGATCTCTAGCTGAATGGCTGATAGTGACTTGTTTGCTATGTATTTGGAATATTTTCAAGTAGTTGGCCTGGTTTGTTTTCATAAACAATCTCATCTCATCTCATTATTACTACTTTTCTAAATTTTCATACAAAATAAAATAAACAATTCAACCTTTTCAAATCCCAGAACAAAATTAATATTAAAAATATATATTATAACAATTTTTATTCAATTTTTAACTTTTATCTCATCTTATCTATGAAAACAAACCAGGCCTAAGACAACACAATCTAGTCCACACATTTTAGTTTTATGCTGAAATATGCATTGCGGCCAAGTAATCTAGAGCACAATCACCAATGAATTCTTCATTTGATCAGAGCTTTCAGGCTGCAAGATGGTATAAGGTGCCCAAAGAAGTTGATGGTAAGGAAACACAAGTGGCAAAGTTCGAAACAGATTATGGTATACCTTTCTGGGTCCAATGAGTCAGAACAGGTCCACTTTGAGGGAAGCAAAGCATTGGCAGGCAATTTGCGCCACTTGAAACAGTCTTCACATTGAACCCACTGAATCTTTTCACTAACAAAGATGAAACACATCATTGGAATTCTCCAGGCTCAAATAGTGAACATAACTAGACCATGTGCATTATAATACTGGGTCTAAAAGGAAAAACAACAATTTATCGTTCCAATAAAGGACCAGCAGATTGTAAACCATAGCAATCCACAACAAATAGAGCGAAGTTACCTAAAACAAAATATATTTCTTGCCACAGAACAGATGTTAGAGACTGGTTTGACAAGGAAAAAAATTTGAAATAAGGCAACTAAAAAGAATAATCACTGTTTTCCATAGGAGACATTTAACAGGGTTTTACCCCAGAGTACAATTTGGAACAAAAAAGGCACGAAAATAGAAAAAAAGAAAAACGAAAAAAGAAATAGCATACTACATTGCTCAACCTTAGAAAAAAAAACAGAGGATAAACAGGGAGGAATTAAAAAGTTCATACAAAGACAAGCAACAAAAAGATCGGTGATTTACCCCGCATCAGTGGTTGCAAAAATCGTTGGCTTCCCAAGTATTGGTGCATCCTGAAATAATAAATGTTAGATCTCAAAACATAAGCATCCTCACCTTAACAAATTGCTTGTTAATAAAAAACAAAATGAAATATCAAAGAAATCTAGCACTTTAAAGAACAACAAAGATGCAATGGAAGCCATTAGATCAAGCGATATCTTTCAGTCTTTACTGGTGGGAGGTCTGGGTTCAATGTTTTTCAATGTGTGCTTTCTTTTTGGGGGGAGGGTTTGGCGTGTTGCCAAGGGTTGTGGCCCACTTTGTTATTTGACAAGAAAATCTTTTAAATACCAGGCCAGGTTAAATGTTCTTCACCCCAAAGAGATTCAGTGGGATCGCTAGTGGCAACACAAAACTGTTCAACAAGTCCAAGGTGATCTAAGTAAGAGGGTAGGGAATGGTAGCAACATCAAAAAGTTTGAGATGTCTGTTACTGTACTCTGACCTAACAGAGCGAGGAGCTCGCTAAGGATTTTTAGTTTTGAACATCAGGTTTTCAAGAGTCTTGATCTGAAACTTCATTATTTGTTCTCTTTTCTTTTCTCTTCACCCCCACGCCCACCCAAAAAAACCAAAGAGCCCTGCCCGCATCAAAATTTGTTAATTTACCAATTTTATATGTACTTAAAAGAATTTCCAATTTTATATCACTATGGCAGCATAGTAGCATTACTAGAACAAAGCAACTACATTTCTAGCTAACCGCTGAAGTGAAAATCCTTGTTGATCCTAGAAGCAGAAGCAGATCATTAAAACCCATAAAGATATACTATATGTGGCTAGAGAAAATGTACGAGCAATCATTGGCACTGCTATTTCTTTCCACTAACAACAAAAATTAACAAAGGTACCTCGTACTCCTCAAATTCGAAGCCTTTAATCACCACAACACTGGGGACACATTTAGGAGGACGGAGCAATCCTTGTGCTTCTTCCCATGTTAGCTTCAGCTCTATCAGGTCCTCATTTTCAATTCTTAGGCGCTTGCTCTTTGGACGCAAGGTGCTGCTCTTTCTCTTCCTAGAGATTGATGATTTACCTCCTAGTACTTCTTTAGCTATGTATCCCGACTTATCAACTTTATACCACGAACTAGGATCAGCCAATTCAGCCTGTTTGTTTGAAGGAAAGAAAGTGATCCTGAACTCTCTTCAATGACAGATATCTAAAGCAATTTTTGTAACACTTACATCTCCATGCGTAGAAACTCCATTCCCAGTCTGTCTTGTTTCATTATCCTGTCAACAGAAACCTGTTAATCTTCTGCATACTAGATGCCTATTGGTTAAAAGATATTAACGTGCTAAAATTATGCAACAAAGAGCTGAATTTGGTTATCTGATAAACAAATCTACAAGAACTGCTCAGTTAAAAGTGACTACTTTATGCTCTAATAGCCGTATCATTGCTCTTGATTTTATTTTGACTACCATATGCCACATTATTCTTTTTGATAAACATCATCAGCATGAAAGCAGTACCGTACTTGAAAAAATTATTTAAATAATTATCGTCTTTATACTTTTAAACATAAAAAAATGGTGAGAAGAAGGTGCTAGGCTATTGTATAAGGCAAAACCTGATCAGAAGATTGAGCAGTCGAAGCCTTCCTGAATCCCATTATCAATTTACCTTCTGGCTCTAATCGACTAAATGTTACTGAGAAGACAAAATTAAGAATCAGTCGCAGAACAAGAAAATATGATATCGTGATGCATTTAGTACTAAAGATTTGACACCACTCATTAGGGAGATGAACTAAAACATAATCATAAATTAAGAGTGGAGATTTCAGCACACAACCAAATTCTCAAACCATGCTTGAAATTTGTAATCAGTGAATTAAAGCCAGCACAAAACCAGGTCCAAAGAACTACAAGGAAGAAAGTGGCCACAGGTAACATTTGTACGGAGCTAAATCATGAAAAAGGTGCCATTCAGACAAACGAAAAAAATTTAATCAGTCAAATTATCCAAAAGCTAGAAATTTCCTAGCAATAATGAGTTAAATTACCTATATCGCCTGCTTGCAATTGCATGGACTGTATGCAAGGAGTAACCCCCTCCAAAACATACATTCTGCTATTGTTGTTGGGCCAGAAACGGAACTGAAAAACCCACTCCTTGCCTTTTGCATCCTGGACTTTAAGAGGCAATCCCTCAGGCTGGGAAATTGGTGGAAAGTAGGCCTGTCTCATGGTGATTGAACATTGTTAATGAAGGATAATCTGCATAAAAAGTTGTGACAAACTAAAACTAATATGCCAAACTACGATATTATGACCTAGAATGTGAATGCCCAACAAACTAATCCATTATGTGCATATAAGCATGGTAGCTACATGCATCTTATGCTAAAGCAACTTATCAAAAAAAAAAAAAATCTTATGCTAAAGATCAAATTTGATTATGGTCAAACAACTTTTTTTTATAGGTAACTGGAAAAGTGGGTTGAGCGATAGAACAACTAACACCAAGCATAATTTAAATCTTTTGAAACAATAGATTACCTAATCAACATTGCACTAGGAATGACAGCCATACAAAGTTACTTTGCTCATCAACCATATGAACCAGAACTACATTACAGTATATAACAGCTAGTCAAGTAATTAAATATAACTGATTCTCTATTGACCTGTAACGACCCAAGAAAATCCTAAGCCGCATCTTGATATATGCTCAGAAGTCCGAAAGGACTGGTCAAGGCTGTAATTGGTGCAACTTAAAATTGTTATAAACTGCAAAAATTTATCCAACCACATGCGAGATCCTATTCACTGCATTATACTAAATCCAAGGCATTACAATCTTCCCCATTAAATCCCAAATAAGGTCCGAGGCCAAATCCCTCTCTTCTAGATACCTAGCCTAGGAGAAAGATTAGTTTGTTAGGCAACGTAGTTTGGTAATAAAGTCTATAGAGTCCTCCTCAAGCCCTTCTGTTGTGAATACTTCTAGTTAGAATTTGCTCTGACGCCATTTGCAATGACCTAAGGCAAGCTTAAGTCACACCTGGGTTTATACTCTAAAAAGACTAATAAAAATTACAATTGGATCCCCTTAACATCATCATAAACAGAAATAACTTACCCATTCGAGTAAGGTAGAATTTCATTCACCACCCTCTCATACTAAATTTGGGTCATTATAATTTTTAGTACCCCAATACCACATTGGGAAAAGGAATAACTTACGCAGTTTTTATTACTGTCAGTAAATAAGAATTTTATTGAAAAAGGCAAAGACAGGTACATGGGACTTCCTAGTATATAAGTTATACACTAGCCATGGGTGCTAAGTCCCACATACTAGGTGAAAATGAGCTTTTTTATATAGCTTTTCTAGACCATAACATTGTCAACAATTTAGCTGCTTTAAATTTGCAGGAAATCACAAAGTACTGGTTCCATACTACATATTAAGTAGCTCTTTCTAGGCACCATGCAAAGAGGTGGATTGTCATGAGATTAGTCAGATATAAAATAAGATGAGTTTTATAAGTGGATTAGGAAGTTTTAAATTGACTAGTCTTTTTAGGGTTATGGTGGATATGAGGCTAGTCCTTTTCCTGGATCGTTACATGATCATCGTTTCACCATTTAGTAGGCAATCATTTAGGCTTGGTTTGTTTTCATAAATGAGTTGAGATAAAAGTTAAAAAAAGAATAAAATATTGTTATAATATATTTTTTTAATGTTAGTTTTGTTATGAAATTTGAAAATGTTGTATTGGAATGTGAAAAAGTTGAATTTTTTAGATTATTTTATATGAAAATTGAAAATATGTAATGATGAATTTGAGATGAGATGAGATGTTTTTGGAAAACAAACAAGGCCTTAAACTTCCATGTACTGGTAATTTTTTTCTTCCTATCGTCACCAAAAAAGAAAAAACTCCTGAAGTTTATTTTGAACTTATCTTGCTATATTAGTCAATTAACTGTCAATGGATTAGTGTTTTGTTTACTTTGCTAAGGAAACAAGTACAATGAAAACAAGAATGCTACTCTAGTATAAATGGACTGAACAACTTTGCATACAAGCTATTAGAAATTGACAAACTAATGTGAGCCTACTTAAGATAAACATGGTAATTTCACATGATGACTAAGGAATTTATTTAGTTTCAATGGATTGATCATAATGCATCAATAAAATTCATTGTTGAGAGAGAAAAACAGGATCTATTCTGTTGTCTAAAAAGCTTTAAGAATTGAAATGCTGAAAAAAGCCAAACACCAGCTGGGGAACCATCAGACTCACCTCAGCACATTTTTTTGGAAGCACTAAACGCCCAATCCGCCCAGCATCACTGGCACTTAACATTTTCTCAAACAAAGGAGTGATTACAGAATTTGAACTTAAGCACAGTTAAGGCTTACATGATGTTTGATTATAAGTACAAAAAATAGGCAGGTCAGGCATCACAAACCATATAAGGCAAAGTCAAGCCCATCTTCAGAAATCAGAAGAAATTCATTATTTGGAACTTAGTCAATCAGAAATTATAAGAATCTTAGTTCATCTTCAAAACTGTAAAATAACAATAATATATTACTTAGTCCAAGGATACTCTCCAGTTACTTGTTGAAGTTCTTGATTGGTAAACCGGGGCCAGTACCGTGAAAGTAAGTGATTTCTTCCTCGTGCATCTATTCGAGGCTTTCCATTTCGAACCTGAGCTTCACCAGAAAAGTCAACTCCACTCTGTAAATTACCATGAAACTGCTTCGGCAGAGATTTAGGAGTTGTTCCCAAATGAGATACACAAACCCCAGTTTGACCATTTTTTTCATTTGGAGACGAATGGGGTATAGTCACACCAAATTTTGGGGTAGACGGCTCCTCCTTTAAGGGGGAAGACTGTTGAGATAAACCTGAACTATGGTTTTCCTCACACTTAATGCCTGAAATAAAATGTTCAAATTATCATATTGATTTAGTAGCAACTAGTTATTTATACAGGACAATCACCCGCACGGAAGCAGGACCATCACAAATCATCAGTTTTGCTTACTTATTTCTACCTTGTTATTTTAAAGATCATCATATGTAAATAAAATGAGTACCTGCATTCCCATTTTCAAGCATTTCCCGGGCACCAAGCTTCAGGCTTCCATTCGTCAATCTTTCAGAAAAGTAATCGATTTTCTTTTTCTCCAGGGGAGAGGTACATAATCTTTCACTAGAATTTTGTTTGTTTACGCCACTTGATCTGTCAACCTCAAAGGGAATCCTTGACTGTAACTCTGGTGGAGAAGGTATAATTGAATTGAACAAACTGGGTGCTTGCCGCCATGGTACAGGACCTGATCCAGCTAATTGACTCCAATTTTTGACAGATAGGTCTTTAAGTCTCTCAGGTAAAAGAGAATTAAAACACAAAGATGCTGGCCATGCTGTATTTGAAGTCTGCAATATATTATGGAAGACAAACCAAATCAATAGTACATCGTTGCAACTTGCACCTGTTGCATATCACTTCGAATGTAAGTATTTTTATGGGGGATCATATACAGAAATCAACCCACTCAATATAAGTTTAAACTGCTCAGAAATACCACATTATAGAATGGTTTTATGTTTCTGTAGTAATAAAAAAAAAAAAAAAAAAGAGAATACTAAAATGCTTTCACATCATATATCAATGAATGGGTGTTTCCAAAGATGAAAATATTTGAGTACAAAAGACCGTCGAAAAGGAAGGGTAAAGGAGAAAGGGAGGAAATTTTCTGAAGCGTAACACCAGAGGCAGAATAGTATCGTGGTAATAACTTTGCCAAGTATCAGGAAACATGTATTACAGTAGACAAACAGTTCAGTATATTAAACATAGGTCAAGCAAGAGGGAGGGGGGAATTGATGGACAACGAAAACATGGATCACCAGAATCGTGATAGGACACATTTTCAATTAAAGATTGCTCTACTGTATATCAACGCGGCAGTTAAATTTTTTTGCTAACTCGTCAGTTAGAATCCCTCAGTCTAGAATTGACAGATTTATTATATCTCCTAATTGGGAAGCTTAGCTTCCTGAAGTGTCCCGATAAAGGCTGTCAAGAATTTGTTCCATCATTTCCCTATCCCTCTTGAGAGTGGAGAACTGGAGCCCTTCTTGGAGGTAGAAATGTTTATTGAAAATATGCTGCTAAAGTCAATGGGTTTTGTGGAAAGGGTGTTATAGTTGTGGACTTACCACGTTCAAGGTTCCTTGAGCTATATTCTGGTGCACAAACTAAAAGTCTGAAAGCTGATTTAGAAGTCAGGACAAAGGTGTTTGGTAATGTAGAGAAAGAAAAAACTTACTTTGAGGAATAACAAGGACTTGAGACTATTGAGAGAGCTTTATGTTGAGAAAGGCTAATGCTATTAGTGATTAAAGAGGACAACTCTTGCTGGGGATATGAGTTGATGGCAAAATCAAAGGCATTGTATTCAAGCAGGGTCATTAAGTGCACAAAGTTTTCCGCTATGTGGCTAACTCAAATCAAAGGAATAACTCTACTCACGCATTGCCCTGTTAATAGCACTATTTCTTATAACTTATCAAAAAAAAAAATAGCACTATTTCTTCTAACCACTCCAAACAGTATGCTTTCCTTCTGATTCCATAGGACAGGTTGAGGCTCCTTACCTTGCTTTTTCTACCCTCTCCTTCTTGTCTGCTTACCTCTTGTCATGTTGATTCTTACTCTTTTCTAGGGTTTAGTGTTAAAATGGTAGATTTTTAATTGGCCAATGAATTGGATCCACCCTGACTGGATCAATAATTGGATTCTTAGCAAGAAAGAACGGTTCTGCAACATGGGCGCCCACTATGATATGATTCTCAATCAATTAGATCAAATTTGAAAAGTCACTTACTATTTATTAAATTATTTTAACCCTCAATTCTTCTTGCACCTATTTCACATCTCCTTCAAAACCTTCTTTGAAACCCATAAAGCACAGAGAAAATTCTCTTCACCTTTCAGTTCTTTCATTGGATACAAAATTAATCGATGACCCAGGGATCAAAATCCATTTGATGAAGTGGAACCTAACAGTAAGGGCAAAGGAACAACCACACTGATAAGAAAAAAAAAAAAGGAAAGGTACAACACCTTAGTTTCACAGATCCTGCTAAAACAAATCCCAATCCTGCTTTCCCCTTTACAACATAGGCACCCATCAAGCGTCCGTACTTGTTCCAACAAGTGACCAAGACTTCTACGTCTTCCTAGAGCATTTGAGGAAAGTGAGATTTTAGAAGTGGTGAAAATTTTGAACCCTGATAAGGCTCCAATCCCTGACAGTTATTCCATGGCATCTTTCCAACTTCTTGGGAAAATCAAAAGAAGATACCATGAATCCCATGCAAAAGGTTCAGCTTGAAAAAAAATTCCTGTGGAACTTTTATTGCCCTACCCCACAGAAATCAGGGGTTATTGATATATCAAGGACTTTTGACATATCAGTCTTGTGAGTGAAGTTTACAAAATCAATGCCAATCTCAAAATTATCCTTCAAATCACGAACTGTTTAGCTTCTAACCAAAAACTGCACTCCATCCAACCACCTCCAAAAACACCAACAGGAGAAGAGACAAAAAGACCAAATCTAGAGAACAGAGAAACTGAGACTCGAAGAAAATCAAAATCAAGGATAAAGGACAATTTCTGAAGAGATGCGCCAGAAAAATAGATGAGAAGACATAGGGGGTGAGAGAGAGAGAGAGAGAGAATTAACTTATAATCTTTTTTCTGTTGGGTGGTGACTTATAATCTTATTCATATTTTCCTATATACTTCCTCAAAACCTAAGAAAAACACATCTCAAAACTTTTATAAAACAAATGTTCTCAAAATTTTCCTTACCTAACTTTTTTTTTTATAAATAAAAAAATTTTCCTTACCTAACATACCCAAACATACTCTAAATTATGGCATATTTGCAGGTTCAGCAACATTTTATTAGTTGGAAACAGTCATAGTTGTTTACTGGTAGAAAGATATTTCATTAAGAGCACCTTGTCAAATCTCCCTGCTTACCATATGTCTCTTTCCCCTCTTCCTGCTGGTGTTGCTAAATGGTTAGAGAAGTTACAGCAGAGTTCCTTGCGGGGTATTGGTTAAGGGTTCGAATTTCACCTAAGAAACTACCCCAAGGTTAGCTAGTATGCAAAATAAATTCTGTTTAATCAAGCTATTTTGGGGTAGTGGTTAGGAGGCTATGATTATTAGTGAGATTGTGTGGAAGTTAATAGTGGATGCTAAATATGCTGATTTGTGAGTTGGATAGTGCTCTAATGACGTTTGTAGATAATCTGGGTTTGTCCCTAGAAAAATATTCAGACGGGTTGAGGGAGGTTTCCAGATTTATTATATTTGAAGTGTGTGACAGTTCAAAGATAATATTTTGGCATTATGTGTAGTGTGGTAATCATTGGATTATTAAAAATAAAGGGGCCGCAGTGGCTGATTTGTTTCAGATTTCAAACAATTTGCATAATTGGAATGTGGAGTTTAGTAGGGATTTACAGGATTGGGAGATTTGCGAAGCTTTAGATTTTTTCGCTAAGGTGGATAAGTTGTCATAGGTTCATGATTCTAAATCCACGTTCTCAGTAAAATCTTATTACAAAATGTTGAACTACAAGGGCAATAATGTTTTTCCTTGGAAATGTATCTGGAAACCTAGAGTCCCTAGTAAAGTTGCATTTCTTTGCTGGTTGGTTTGTCTTGAGAAAGTTTTAACCATTAATAATTTGAGGAAAAGGGGGCTGTTTATCATCGATCGGTGCTACTTGTGTAAGAAAGATGGGGAATCTGTTAGTCATCTTTTTCTGCATTGCGAAGTAGTGGCAACATTGTGGAATGACTCTCTCACGTGGTGGATCTCTTGGTAGTTTGGAACGACTCTCTCGTTCGTGAAAGCAATGCAGATTTTTGGAGAGTTGTCCCCTTGTGCTTGTTTTGGTGTTTATGGTAAAAAAAAATGGAAGATGTTTTAATAACTGTGAACGTTCTTTGGGGAATTTTTCTTCTTCTCTAGCACTCTTAGTCTTGGGTGCATGATCTTGTATGGAAAGGGAAATCTTGTAATGTCTTGTTTTAGCTTTCCTTTCTAGCTTGTAACTAGGTTTTTCCCTTGTATACTCCCTGTGTACTTGGTTTTACCTTTTTGCATGAATAAAATTCTTATTACCTAAAAAAAAAACCATCTCCTAAGATGAGGCAATTATTTCCCCATTTATGCAAGCAGTAAAATGAATGATAGCTTATAGACTGGACATGGAAATTATAAACTTCATGCTCACGCTACGAAATTTCATGCATGGAACTCAATCGTGCATGTAAGCAAACACACATAGGTAAGTTTCTCTAAGCAATATTAGGGAGTCACATGCTTACTTCTCTAGGCCTTCCACTAAGCTGACTAATCAGGCTTATGATTTTTGTGAGTTGATAGTAATAATAATGATATATCAGCAAAAACACCAAGACAACAAATTGGACAGTATAAAAAATGTGGCACTACAAACAGCTAATGAAAAAAAGATAAGAATCATAAAGGAAGAAAAATATATCTGTACCCAAAGGACACTTTTCCTTGCACACTTCATGCATTCAATCCCTCCCCGATCCAACAATGTAAATGTGTGAATCGAAACAATACATCCACAATGAACTTGCTGCAAAGGAAGACTAATTATTAGAATATTTCTACAAGATACTTCAGAATTCTTGTTTCAAGAATGCAAGATATCAATGTGATATCTACCAGACCATTAACGAATAATATTAAAACAGGAAAAATTGCCAGCTCACCTTACCACAAGTCTCACAACACCTCCAACCAGTAGCTGTCAAGTGGAAAGTCTCACAGAATCTTCCTTCCTCATAAACAGAACTAGTGTCACATAGAACTATTGTCAAATTTCCATATAACTAAATAAGCCATATACAAAATATTAGGTAGGTTTAGGGTTTCTTACAAATAAAATTATTCTTGATTCTGCATTCAGAAAACTAATAACCATCAAAATTAATCTTGATTCTCCACTCAGAAAACTAATAACCATCATCCCGACTGGCTATCTTATATAATAAAACACTAAATCACACCTCACAGTCAATAAGCTAGTTTAATGCTCATTCATGCATACAGAGTCTTTCCCTTTGGCTGATCTAGTTATCCAAAGAGCTAATCTTTTTCAAAAACAGACAGCATATAAACAGAGACCCATTCAACCGCTGTTATCCACCCCTAAGAAATACACATGCAGACACAAAAGCAGAGCTATAGGTTAAAAAGAAACATAATAGTACCTAAGAATTGGCATGTCTCATTCTGGCAGAACTCACACATCCGATGTAGCAACTATCTAAAAAAGCTTAAGAAAATCTAGGGACAATTTATGCCATGGGAGAAACATAACCAAGTAGCTATCAAGGAAATTGTGTTGCACTGCCATAGTAGAATGAATAAAAAAGTAGTCAAATGCTCCATGGCAGCAAAATGGTAGGTTTTGATGCATCATATCCACATCGAAGGCTTACCTTACCCTCTTCAAACGTTACCGCTGAATGCTACAGCCACCATCTGGGTGGTAAACACATGATGTACTCTTTCTAGTGCACCAAAATTAGACTGAATGTAAAGAAACTTGAAGTTATTGTGTCATTTTAATCCTTACCCCTTTTTCTCCCGCAACACTCGATGTCAAAAACAAAAAAGATTATAATAAGTGAAGTCTATAATTGGATTTCAAGATTCAAAAGTGGTCCAAAGGAAGTATGATTGGAGATTAGATTGGTTTGACATTCCTTCAAAGTCAACATACAAAAAGAAACAGATTCATTTAAACCTCTTCCAAGAATTAAGACTGGGAACTTCAACAACTTTGAATATATTTATATTGATCTTGAAGATAAATCTCAGGATGCAGGATCCTCCAAGAGAATAAAAACAGAGTGAAAACGACAAACTCATTAGCAGAACAACAATGGTTAAGGCGATGAATGATCATCTCAGAATTCGACCCATAAAAAGTGCACCAATTTAGTATACCCCAGCTTCTGCTCATCAAGTACTGAATAATTTAATAATATTTCAGACAGGTTCATAAAAGAAAAACAAGGTTCTACTTTTTGAGGGAGCTTCAGAACTAACCCAAACCGTCAAGCAACAGAAGAAAAACACTTGCATTTAATAATCTCTAAAAACCCCACTTAGAATTATGCAATTGCAATCAAAGCAGCATGGACCTATTAATTGCAATTTAACAAAAATGGAAATACGCAGTAAAGGCTTCAATTGTTATTTTTATTTTTTTATGA
This sequence comes from Platycarya strobilacea, assembly GCA_036898215.1. Lineage (NCBI taxonomy): Eukaryota > Viridiplantae > Streptophyta > Magnoliopsida > Fagales > Juglandaceae > Platycarya > Platycarya strobilacea. The sequence continues at coordinate 28,982,300 of CM072547.1, forward strand.
AAAGTAATACACGTGCAATCACATACAGAGGTTCTTCTCGGAAATAAGGCGTACACAATAATTATTTACCAAATTGATACCACATCAAAAAGTCCAAAGAATTAAAATCTCATTTAAATTTCCAGAGAATCATCCATTCAAGGAACTCTTCCCCGTTAAGAAAAACCTATTTTACGTAATAAGTGTTATGCCGAAACAAATTTCCCTACTCTTAAGAGTCCCCTTTAGGTAGAGAACTGTTGGTATTTTTTTTATTCCGTGCCCCAGTCCAAGCTGATTTTTCGTTTGAATTGTTCATTTTTTGTTAATTTTTATTTCATTATTGTGTATTCACTAACAAGAACCATTGTAAATTCAAAAGTATATTATTAGCTTCTTCAATCAAACTTCACGCCAGACGTCACATAAACCCAAACCCAATTCCCCAATTTGCCTCCTAGCAAGCCAAATCTCCAGCCCCACACTAGTGGACAAAACCACAACCACAACCAGCTTTAGCAAAAGAAAAAAAAATCCCCAAAACAACCATACAAGAACTCAACACCGCGCACCAAACTCGAAGCTCAAACCAACCAACCACACTCCAAGCCTCATAATTACAGCATGTTAAACTTCAAACTCCGAAAAAATGAAGAGAGAGAGAGAGAAAGGGGGGCGGCGAGTACAAATGTATCAGTCAACAAAAGTAAACAGGGAAAAGAAACAAAGTTCACTTACGCGCATCGATCGCAGAGGTCAGCATACTCGCCAGTTCGAAGCCTCCAGCCCTTTCTCGGTTGCTCCGATTTCAAATCCTTGCAGTCCGAATTGTAGCACACCTGGGACGACGACGAAGCAGACGACATCGAATACTAGGACAGAGAGAGAGAGAGAGAGAGAGCAAAACAAAGAATGCAACATAAACCCTAGAAAGTCAAAGGCCCATAGAATACATCAATGAGAAAGTGCAAAATTTGAAATGTTATAATCGTGGCCTGAGAGTGCAGTAAGAGAGAGAGGGAATTGGGGAGGGTTTTACTCCGTTTTAGAGAAAAATATTGTGAGGAGAGAGAGAGAGGGAGGGAGGGAGGGAGGAAGGGACGGTTAGTTCTTATTTAAGTTCAGATCAGGCTTTGAAAACGGATTTTCCCTTTTTTTTGGTTCGTTCATTTATATTTTCACGACGCGAAAACTTCCAATACGAATCACATCAAACATATGATATTTTATTATATATATCATGTATGTGAAAGACTTAGCCGTAATTAATCTAAAATTGTAATTATTTTAATAAAATAAGATTGTTATAAAATAATTATACGTAAATAATGCATAAGCAGTCGTTTCTTCTCCTATTTAATTTGTTAGTTCATATTATTTCATAACGCATGTCATGAAATATCATATAAGTAACTAGAGTACTCCTTTAATAATTTGGATCCATCTTTAGGTGGTATCTTTGACGCACGTCACCCACTTGTTAGAATCATAAATGAACTTGAGTTTACAACATATATTAAATCAGAAGTATTACTTACAAGCATAAAGAGATTTTATAAAAAGAAAAAAATATATTTAAAATGACGTGGAGCATGATTATATATGATATATAAATTTTATAATCCATCGTCCTACAGCAAATTAGGTCAATTTTTAAATATCAATATTTAAAAATTGACCTAGTTTTCACATGCATGCACTATTGACATCATGTAACGTTCTCAAATTATTAAAAAAAATAGATATTTATAATATTTTAATTATAATTAAAAAAAATTATTTTGATACAAATATTTATTTTTTTTATACTAAATTAAAGAAAGAATCTATCCGTAAGATAAGAACACTTTATGTTATCCAATAATAATGGTACAAAATCGTATATATCCTTGTAAGAGTTTTAAACTCGCATTAACTAATTTTTAAAAAATTAATCCACGTGTCAAAATACATTAATTGATTATAATAACATGAACTAACAGCAATAATTAATAATAATATAATAATAGTACTAATAATAATGACGACGTGGACGATGGGTGATCATGATGTTGCGTGGGCATCAGATGGAGGGAATAGTACGTAGAATGGTACTGGGCCACTGGCTTTAACTTTTGTTTTGCTGAAAATTGTTAATTAATTCGAAAGTCATCATATTGGGGCCGGCCGGTATTAATATTAATTAATTAATTAATTGTGGGGTATCAATTTCCATCATTTTGCATGGCCCGCGATTGCGACTTGCATGCGACGAGGATCATGCACTGATCACTACGTACGTACGTCGTAACGCTTACTTCTTTCTCCCAAACACGTTCCCGCTAATTTTGTTGCTTTTAGACGACTTGTTTCATTTTTATTCCTCCTTTGATGATCTGTTCCCACTTTTCTGGTTCAGAGTTTGAGATTTTTTTTTAAGATTTGGTTTGAATTTGAAAATAAAATAAAATAAGATGAGTTGAATTTATTTTTTAATATTATTATTATTTTAAAATTTTAAAAAATTAATTAAAAAATTAAAAAAATTATATTAAAATTTAAAATATATATTAAGATTTGTATTTTATATAAAAATATAAAAAACTGTAATAATTAGTTGAGACAATCTTATCTCGTATTCAAATTCAAATGGAACCTTAGAAAAAAGATTTATGCAATTATAAATTAGATAATCATCATATAACTGTTTGAAAAAAAATAAAGAAAACATAAGACTTACATAAAAAAAAATTAATTAATTAATTAATTTTTTAATAATGGATCCTACTCATTTTCAAAATAATTATGCAATATTTACATACTTTATAATTATATGTAATATTACTCTTATTTTTACAAAGTAAATTTCAATCAAAGCTGGCTGATCATTAGCTCAAGCTACAGAATATTAAGAATTAACTAACCTAATTTTTTTAAAAAAAAAAATAGTTTCATTCATAGAAACTCAAGATATAAGAAGTCTATATTGTGATCAACCGATTAACTAATTACATATTGACGAATAGCTTCTATATCTTTTAGAAAAAATCTGAGAGAACCAAATACTGCCTCCAATGGAGGCAGTTACCAAGTTTCTCCATAGGAGAAAACTTAGACTGTGTTTAAATATTAAAGTGTATTGAGTTGAGTTAAGTTCTTTATTAATAGTAGTTAGTTGAGATACTTAAATGAATTTTATGGAACCCACTTAAATAAGTTTAAAGTATGTTTAGATAGTTAGATAAATTTATAAGAAGATGTGAATTGTGGGACCTGGATCTGCGTGAGCTAACTCTTTGAAAGAAAAAAAAATTAAATGCCATCAATTCTTGTTGGCTGGAGAGAGAGAGAGAGAGAGAGAGAGAGAGAGAGAGAGAGAGAGAGAGAGAGAGAGAGAGAGAGAGAGAGAGAGAGAGAGAGAGAGAGAGAGAGAGAGAGAGAGAGAGAGAGAGAGAGAGAGAGAGTACAAAAGAAAAAAAAAGTCCTAAGCACGGCCAAACTTGTACCAATATAAGAAAAATAAGTTTTTGTAATAATTTAATTGCGACTAAATGATTATTTGCAGTCAAAATTGGTTGCAGATAATTATTTGGTTGCAATTAAATAATTACAAATAAACAATTTTCTTATAATATGTGCAGTATACTGCAGCATTATTGTAGCTACAGCAATTCTTGTTGGCTACAGTAATTCTACAGTAAAATTGAATTTAAATTGATTTTAGTTTGAAATGTGTTAAATTTATGTGTTTGGATAATGAAGTGAGTTTAAAGTAAAATGTACTAAATATACTCTGTAAATTAAATGGGGCTTAAAATTCCAAACGGATCTTAGTTTGGGATACTAATTTTCACTTTTTACATTTTCTCTATATAGATGACAACAACTACAACAACAATACAATATAACAACAAAATACAACAAAGACAACAAAATACAACAAATGACTCTTTGTGGTGGCACGTAGAAGCCACACACCACATTAAGAATTGGAGTCTTGTTGGAGAGAACGCTAATACCTCAAATCTACTAAAAGACACCGATGATGAGATGGATCCGCTGGAAAATAGAGGCATGTAAGAATCGGCCTCCGCATGTTTGGAGCACGCACCGCTCCGTTTAGTAAAAACTTCCGACTACAATTAAATCGGCAAATTGAGGGAACGACGACTAGGCACGTGTCGACTTTATGAGTGAACTGAAGTTCTAGTTCACGGGACCTACAACAGCCATCAAAACGGAAAAAGAAATTCAAAAACGACCAATGCCACTGACCAATACCACGATGGTCGGAAGGAAAGAGAAAGAACTAAAAAAAGAAAGAGAGAGAGATGGCGTACTTGGTAAAAATCAACTAACCTAATTAAGCAGCTAGCAGTCGGTCACTTTTTTATTATTTTTGTCTGGTTGGCCACTAATTAATTATAGAATATGGAACAGAAAGCTTGGGATCTGGTCAAAGTTTAAAGGTCAGGGAGTACGTGGCCAGTTTGTGAATAGAGAGAGGGAGTACCGTTATATTTATAAATAAATTATATAAAATTAATCCTACAAATTAATGTCAATTCATTTAAATCTCATATATTTATAAAGATAAAACAAAATAAAATTAATATTACAAAATATATAAAATTAATTTTATTTTAATATTTGAAAAGATAATTTTAAAATTTGAAAAAGTTAAATTTTTTATTATATTTTATATGAAAATTTAAAAAATGTAATTATAAATTTGAAAAAAAAATTGAAATTTTTTATTTTGTCTTTTAAAGCAAACCAAACTTTGATTTATTAGATTTATTTTATAATAATAATAATTTTATAAGATAATGAACTATATGATCAAGACACATCAATTAATATAATTTTTTTGTGACAATAATATTCTTCATATATATATATATATATATATATATAGGATGAATCGGGTATATATGCCTATGCATGCATATATATGTATGTATGTATATATATATACCCGATTCATCCTATATATATATATAGTTGCGGTAGGAATTATAGACATCTAATTTAATTCTATATATTTACACAGTTTTTAAGTTGGCTTTTCGTGAGCTTATTACGTACAAGATCAAAGCTTTGGGGCTGCTTGCTCATGATAAACAAGGACTTAGTCATATTTAATTATCAATTATATATCAATTAATATAGTCCATTAATATATATTTAATTAGTCCCGGCCCTAAGTTCACGGGCATGATACGTAACTTGTTAATTGATGACTACGTGCATGAGGCATGCGTGTCTACTTTTGACAATAGGGGACGTGAGATTTACTATATATTATTATAAGATTAATTAATGTTGTGCATGTGAGTTTCTCGTACGTGATCAATGGGCCGGTAGTAGCGCCGCTAGTACATGATGAGAAATTGAACCACTAAGACAAACTTATGAACAATATATTTCTTAAATAGAATAAGACCTAAATACCTAAATTAATAATCCATGTAATTCTCGTAGAGATCAATATTTATTTCATATATGTGTATATATCAAGATTTTAAATTCTGTTTCATTTCGACCAAAATGGTTAGAATTTTTCGTTCTAGTATAGTATCCAGTGCACTATATCTCTTTATTCCATTCCAAATTTCAACCCGTTCCCGTTTGTTCCAGTCATTTCGATTGAATTTCGGGCATTTCGATCCAAATTCCAACCATTTCGATCCTTGTTTTGTTTTGGACTATTTTTATAATTTTTTTATAATTGAATGACATGTTTTTAAAATTTTAAATTTAGATGGTATTTAAATAATTCTAGAATATAAAATATATTTATATACTTTGTAATTTTAAATATGTTCCCTCTTTTCTTTTCTTTTTTTAAATATCATTATTTTTTAATATTTTATCTATTATTTACTTTTTTTTGTGTGTCTCAACTCAAGTTTGTATTTTTTTTAACCTATATTCATTTTATAAATTTTCAATTCTTCCAATATGTATACATGTACATGAAACACACTTACATATATATATGTATTTATTATATTAATTGTTAATTTATATATAATATATAATTAATCTCGAAATGGCACACCAGAATGAACTTGTATTGACATATTTCGTTCTAATCCTTCAATAAGAATGATCATCGAAACGGAATTCAAAACTTTGGTATATATATATATATCCTATTTCATCAATATATATATATATTTCCTCTAAAATACTTCCCTATGATCTTATCATCTTTATTATATAAAATGATCACGATAAGAAAATCAGGACAATTTTTTCAGCCCTCTGGATGTCGGAGTACTAGCGTGTTTAATTAATTAATAACGCAAGTTGTATATACTATATACATATATATATATGATAAAAATAATATTTACAATAGTGGGTATACAAGTATAATGTAATTATCATGACTTAAAAAAAAAAGACTTATTTAAAAAGAAAATATTTTTTTAATAATTAATTCTAATATTATTTTTTTTAAATGACTTGCTACAAGAAAAATATGTATTTGTGATAATTTAACTGTAATAAAAAAAAATTATGATTAAAATAATCTATTTTTATCACAAATAATCATTTTAATTATAATTAAAATATTATAAATACTTTTTTTTTTAAAGAAACTGTCGATACTTGTGTGACTTACGATTACAACTGTTTGTACTACTCAAAAACTTAGGGCCAATACTTACAAACAGTAGTTCTACAAAGGCCATAAGTTTTGAAAAAATAATATAATATAATGTGCTTGTTGATACTTGTTTATAATATATATTATAAATAATATTACAAACAGTAGTCTCTCATTAATATTATTTATAATATATAGATATAGATAAAGCTATGCGCGTGTGTGATTTACGTACATGGGCTAGCCCTAACTACTTTGAAATATGGGTACGTATAGCTTGACGTGATCCATATGCATACAAGTCGTACGTGAATTATGATCAAGTCACATGGAAAACTCTGGATCGTGCAAAGCTAGCTAGCTAGCTCTATGCAGGACAAAACACGCATGCATGCCATGGACATCATGATAAGATCATATATATTATATAACTTTAGGTGTTCCCATTATAATTGCTTTCTAATTGAATCGTACGTATTGTAAGGTAAGTGAGGCTAGCAGAACATTGATTGAATCTCGTGGCCGCATCTGACAATGTGGGTTTCCTAGATCATCCGTTCTTGGGAGATCATTATATATACATACAGCCTACTCAAGAGTTTAATTAGCTAGAATATTAACATACTAAATGGAAGAAAATTTGTTTAAGTTATTGTCTGAATTCTAAGATTTTAATGAGAAAGAAATAGGATTTAGGGTCAATTTGTTTAGTAAACTCAGTTTTATTATTTACAATTCATTTTATATTTTTAACTCATCTAATAATTACTTATTTCAAATTTTAACTCATCTCAATTACTTATTTTATTATTGTTTATCACTCATCTCATTTATCTCATATTTGAATTCAAATGAAATCTTAAACTATTTATTATTGCCCATATTTTATACCTGCACTTTCTAATCAATCAGTACTATTGATAGTATTAGCTAGTAAATACGCAATAGAATCCCTAGCTCTAACTCTATATATATTCTCTTCTTCGTGATCTTAATTTCTGTTAAATTAATTTTTTATATTTGTTTCACATAGTTCAATCTCATAAATACATATATATATATACAATAAATTTAGGCTGCAATCCCAGCAGCGTACTCATATAATTATTATTTTTTTAAATAATATGAGTTTGTGTTGCTGACTGCAGCAAACAAGAGCTATAATCCAGCAGTCCTGCATATATATATAGAGCAAAAATCAGGATAGAGTGTCACGAGATTGAGACAACTAGCTAGCTAACGTAGAGGATTATATTATATATTGAAAAAGTTTGTTGGAAGCTTTGAATACATTATGGTTATTAATTATATTAATTGATAGAGGTTTTCGTTGGCCAAGTCTTGTTATTAACTTATTATACAAAACTTAATTAAACTGCATGCACATGTTCATAAAATATAGGAGAAATGAGCAAAAACAAATGAGTTTGACTTCACAAATATATATATATATATATATATGTATGTATGTATATATCTTTCTCACGATGATCAGGTTTTCAAAAGTAATAAAAATTACCTAAAGCATGCCGCAAACATGCATTCAGACGTTATATATGTTATTAATTAGCCGGCCGACCATGCATGCATGCATGCATCCTTACCCACCAAATTAACAAAAGACTTGTTACAATAAAATGGGTATTTATGATTAATTAATTACAATCAATAAAAGTATTTACGATAAAAATAATACTTATCATAGGTAGTACTGGTACTAGAATAGTACTTAAAACAAGAACCAATAGTACTAATTCTAGAATAACTTTTGTCTATATGACTACTTCACATACATATACTTTAACTTTGGCTCTTGATTCAAACACAAAGAATAGGAAAATAAAAAAATCACTACAAGATTTTAGGCTTTTTGCCACAAAGCTATATGGTGACAAAAAGCATATATAAGGTGGAAAATATTTTTTTTCCACCAAATTTGTTGGTGGGATGTTGGTGGCATATAATCCGTGAACAAAAATAATTTTCCACCAAAATTTTATTTCATGGCAAATACGAACTTTTTTCCACCACCTGACCTTGTGGATATAACATGTAAAATTCGTGGCAAATAACATTTCCAATTACTCTATTGTAGTACCAAAAATGATATTATCTATGAAGACAATAGGCTAGAAAAGGATTTTACCCACGAACCATTTCGTGGCAAATTTGGTGACATATGACTTATTCCCACTATTAATATTGTGGAAAATTTTCTTTTGGGATGAATTTTTTTGTGAATATTATTCATTTCGATACTATACTTTCTCAAAAAAAATTGTTGTCCACCAACATATTTGTTTGCAAATAGGTATTAAATACCGAGTGGATTGTAGGTAAAAAGTATTTGCCACAAATTACATTCATGGCAAATACTAACAGATTTAAGAAAAAAAAATGTAAAAAAAATAAAGAGACTTGAGCAAAAAATAATCATAACAAATAGTCTAATAATAGGCTAAAATAAATAAATCTTAATATTAGAGATCGAAATTGACACTTAGGAATATTTATATATGTTTACAAACTTAATCTATATCCAAATATACATTTAAGTAATGCTTTACTCCATTACTTAATCCCAATAAGCACAATGTAATATTGATGTGTTCTCCATACAATAAACACAATGTAACTGTCTTCATGTGACACATATAATTGCCTCATTGAGTTACTTGTTAGCTCACAATCAATAAAAAAACTCAGAAAATTTCCTTAAACAAAGCCATAAGAATATCTCCAACATAACCAATCATTTTCCTAAGTCACCCAAGATTACAAGAAGTGTGTTTACAAAAAGTCCAACCATTTTAAATATTCAAAACAAAATACTATAGTGGCTATCTTCAACATACATGGCTATATATAAAAAAATCTAGAAAATACATGGCATGCAAGGCATCAACTAAACAATTTCCACAATGACATTAAAAGAAGTAAAATCTGAAAAAGATAAAAGCTTTCAACTAAAAAAATGGTTCCATTTTTGCATCAACCCTCTTCGAAATACACTATTACACAGCAAAACAATCAGTTAATGATGGTTTAGAAAATAAAAAATAGAGCATTTCGAATTTATAGCACATAATAATTTTAACATGAAGAAAGGCACAATTCAGTTGAGGCTTTAATTTCTACATAAGAAAAAGAAGTCATCTTGGTCCCTTCACAGAACTTTAAAAATATAGGGTCGCTACAGTTGATAAAAAAAAAAAAAAAAAAACTAAGCCCTTAATTTCTAACACAAAAGCTAGCATATAGATTGTGACTTCTAGAAAGGTTTGTTACAAAAATATACTCCAAGCAAACATTACAAAAAGTTAGGCAGAACCAAGACCTAGAAAAAATCCACAAGAACAAAAACAACATATGGAAAAAAAAATTACATAATCACATTTGCAGTATTCAACATTGCCACTATCAAATTATAGAGACCAATTAAAGTTAGAGACAGATAACATCAAGCACATCAATAGAGAGAACATATGGAGCAAGAAGAGAGAGGTGCCATGGAATCATTCCATAGTCCATAATAGTATAAAATATAAAGTTAATTTTCCTTTTGTATGAAGCTCTTAAATTCTGTCATGAATGTGCACATTCACATACATCTCCAAGCATGGTACCAAAGTTACCTTGGAAAGGTGTAAAACAATAAAGCACTTTCTTATTTTTATTTTATATGTAAAAGTAGATTAACAAAAACTGGTTCAAAATTCACATAATTAGCAATAATTCAATTCGCAAACCTACTCTAATCACATTCAACACACAAAACCATACATATTTCAATCATATTTTATTCTGTTTTTGATGATACATTTTTCTCATCAAGTCATAGCAGAGAAGCCTTTAATGTTATCGTATGCTTTGTATAATGTTGTCCAGATGACTAACACAAGAGGGGGGGTGAATTGAGTTGTATTTAAAAAAAATAACAATTATAAATCAAATATATAATATAAAATATAAACAAAATATAAAACAATAATAAATATAAAGAGTAAGGGTAAGAGAGAAGCAAACTCAGTATATTAACGAAGTTCGGCCCCACTGCCTACGTCCTCGCCTCAAGCTACCCCTTGAGGATCCCCAAATCTACTATTCAATCTCCTTTAGGTGGAGATAAAAACCTATTACACCTTTGAGCAGCACCGCTCCAAAGAATCCGTGTAGAACACTCTCTACACTTCCAATCACCCCACACTTGGTGATTTAACTATTCCCCGTGTAGAATACCTTCTACACTTCCAATCACCTTACACTTGGTGATTTAACTATTCCCCGTGTAGAACACCTTCTACACACACAAGGGTTATACACACGCTTTTACTGATACAAGAATTGATAGTGGGTAGGCTGTCAGAAAACACTCCTCAATGAGTGAAATAAAAACAATACAGCGCAAACTATATCTCTCAAAATGAACAAGGGTTAAGGCTCAATACTTAAAGAAGAGAGAATGAAAACTTTGAATGAATGTTGTATGCTCTTAGTGTTGTGAATGTGAAGCTCTCAAATGATCTATTTATAGGCATATGAGACTTCATATTCAAATTTAAAAAGATTTACATGTCAAAGACATTATCATTCACTTTTCAAAAATTTCAAATCAAATCTTTTTACTTTTTGCATGTGACAAAAGGAGCACACTTTATTTTTCAAAAATTTCAAACCTAATCTTTTATTTTTTGCATATGACAAAAGGAGCACACTTTACTTTTCAAAATTTTCAAACAAAGACATCTACCTTTTGCATAAGTCAAGAAAATCATCCACCACTTTTGAAAATATTCAAATAAAACATGCACATGTGAAAGATGACAATCAATCATCTTAATATTTTCAAAGTTCAAACCTTTAATCATGTCATGCACATGTGAAAGATGACAATCAATCATCTTTCAAAATTTTCAAAATTTAAATCTTTAATCATGTCATGCACATGTGAAAGATGATAATCAATCATCTTTCAAAATTTTCAAATTTAATTTTCAAAATATTCATGCACATGTGGAAAATGTATTTTAATGCTTTATGATAAAATATTTATTTTGAGCCTTAATCCTAATTTCAAATTTTTAAGAGATTTACAAAATTACTCTATGATTTTAATGTGAATTTGTTCCCTTCTTGCTCATGCTTCGTTCCTTGATGTGCTTGATTGTATTGTGTTGACAACTTGAGCTTGAGACTTCTTTATTCTTTGAATTCATTTGTTATCATCAAAATCCATGTGTAGATTTACATGAATCTTGAAATCTTGAGTTCAACATATAATGTAACACTTCAATATGACTTTTTGACTACTTAAATTAACAGGTAAAAGGTACAAAATTTTGGTGGAGATGGAGCATACTTGCATGCATGTGTGCTATTTAGGTATCGAATAGGTTGAGTATACCAAAATTAAATGCCTTGATGAGTATATGTATAGGCAAGTGTTTTAATTATAGAAAAGAACCAAGACGGTGTTACCACTTACGCATAGCAGTGGAATCCATCAAGTATTTTAATTAAAATCTCAATTGAAATCAGAGAATGCTGTATGAATGGAAACAAAAAGAATGAGTGATGCAAGACCAAAAGTAATAAGACAAAATTTATTTTCCTAACTTGTGAAGATATAAGATTTAATTACCTGAAGAACCCTAGGGTGGCTTGAGTGATTCCAGCAAAACATGTAGCTGTGAATGCAAGCTGTCAATACTCTATAGGATTTGTAGTTTGCTCAAAACCATTTGAGATCAATTGAGTGGGATGACAGATCAAATACTAGCTTCTAAGATAAAATGATCCATTAGGAAGAAACAATGGCACCAAAACTGAAAACCATTTATGCATTACGAGAACTTAGCAGATAATCAACAAAAAACCACAAATGTTATAGGCCATGACATCAAATTATATCCAATCAACAAATATCTTGACATGACACAGGACAACCAAGAGAACAGAGCATCTAGAAATTTCTACAAAACCAACCCAATAAATGAATTAAGTTGTAAAGCCCGAAAATAATATCATAAGATTTGTTTTTAGTAGAGTGGTCTACCGAATTGGATTGAAAGCAAGACTAAAATTCTCTGGAATATAAAATAGACAAGATATATTCAAAAACTCTTACTATAGTTTCAATGGCTCCAATCAGCAACTCTTGGCAACCTGATGCATGCACACTTTCTAAACTAGGGCACTGAAGTAACAATATATCTGGGCATATGCACTGAGGGAACACTACTGTAATATCATTACTCAATGAACATCATAGCAGTGAACACTACTGTAATATCATTATTCAATGAACACTATCAAACCTTACTTTAAATACCTTAATTTAACCCAAGTTCCTCCAGCCTAAATTTAACAAATTAGTAAACCACCATCCATTTTTTACAAGATTTTCTTCACTTGCTGCTTATATCACAATGGGTGTTCACTTTGAGAACATGTTTCTATATGCACAAACAACCTACTTAACTTCTCTTCATACTTAGCACTGAGCCAAATTTTAAAACTCATCATTTCAAGCATTCTAAAGGAATTCATGAACACGACTAATAGCAAAAATGACTTGAAATTTTGGAATTTTTACCAAAAATGGCATTTGACAGCTTTTTAATATTATTCTGCCAATAGTTCGAGTAAAATCTATTTAATGAGCCTTAGTTCATTAATAAAAATTAATCACTTTGAATAATTTCCAAAGTTATCTTTAATTTTTATAGGAGTTACTAAATTTCACTAATAACCTAGTGTGTGATTAAACACCTCCTATCAAAGCATTTCAAGGTCTATATTTAAACAAGTCACATGCTTTGTAAAACACTAAATTAAAGTGTTGTAAAAACTTGCATGCCAAAAATTTTACATTAGAGTACCTGTGCACCAAAACTACAAGCATTGCTTACCTTAACCATTGCAATATGCTCAATCTGATCTAAGATGGATTTATAGCATCCAAATCAATGGCCCCCACATTGTCAGTATCCTGGCAATAGCATAGCGATAAACCAATATATCTTTTTTTCTTCTATACCTAACAAAAAGTGTCAACATTAGAATTGAGCCTCTTTTATGTTCAGACGAAAGAGCACAAAGACTACAAATACTTTCTGTAGCAAACCCCTAAATATAGAAGTTTATTTAAGACTCTAATCAGTTATGCAATGAATCATTTAAACCACCTAAATCAGATCTATTAAACTGTAAAAACATAATAATTTCAACAAATGGGAGAATAAAATAATATACACATCAATCATAGCATATCAACTATGCATATCAAAATAAAATAATACACACATCAATGATAATAATATAAATGGTAATCCATTTATAATCAAGGTTTTATATAACTCAAGATAAACTAGCCCCCAAGCAAAAATAATCAAGGTTTTTATAAGAAGGTTTATAGAAGAAACACTACCTCATAGGATAATGATAGTAACATGTGAAAACATTGGAGAATTTGGTCATACACTAGTTTTATCTTTTTTATAATTGTAATCAAACAAACTTAAAAGGAAAACTTAAAAGTGAAAATTATTTATAGGGGGAATTTTCTATAATTGGCGGCTGTTTCAATGCTTTTTCAGTAATTACTCAATAAACATGCATAAAAAACAGATCAGAATCACAATGAGAAAATTTAAAAGACATTGACACTTTAAACATGTATTCTTATGGAAAGATTTGTAGGTGAAAAATTCACAGTAAGGCAATTAAATTAGAGGGGAATTACAGTTAAACAGACCCATAATTAAACAATGCAAAAGAAATTAGAGAAAATCCCCATATGGGAAAGTTTGAATCACCCACAATTCCTCAAAGCCCAAATAGTAAAACAAAAAAGAATAAATAAAATAAATCAACCAATCCAAGCGACTATATATCTTCAACACTAGCTAAAGCAGATCCAAAAACCCAAAAGTAAAAAAGACCTATTGAAAAAGAAGAAATCAGACTATTGACTTCGATGATCATCTCGTGCAAGGCACTAATGTGAGGCCAAACTTGAGAAAGGGGTAGTGTTAGCAAGAACATATCTCAGCGCAATGCACCCAAGAAATCCTAGCTTCGGATGAGAGATATAATGGAAGATCACAAAAAAAATTAGGGTTCTGAGTTAGCAAGAACATATCTCAATGTAATGCATTCAAGAAAAAGTTCAAATACGTACAACCAAGAACAGATCTCAAAATACATACCCTACAAGCACAAAAAAATCTCATTTGAAAGCAAACGATGGTGTCTTGAGTACTGGTAGCGACGACGAGGAGGAGAAGCAAAAATGGTAGTAGGCTCATCTCGGGGGATGAGAAGAGGGAGAGAGAGTCTTCGTGGGGAGGTCGGGTTCGGCAATGGGGAGTTGTTGGTGATGTTTGGCCGCAGTGATGGCCGGCAGCTGGGTGTGGCCGAACGAGAACAAAGAAGGCGAGAGAGAGTATTGAGAGATTAGGGGAAGTCTGATTTCGAAATGGGGGATGACTTATTTGAATTGTAGCAAAATGGCGTAGCTTTGGGCGTGAGAAAGCTAAAATAAGCAGAAGCTTTTGTGGCGAAAATTATTCGCCGTTATTAGTGAAAAATGTCGCGGGAGAAAATAGAAAGCCACGGAAGATGGGCAGAGTTACTAAAAGTAATTGCGGCGACAAAATTTTGCCGCAAAAATAGGTACAGCTTGTGGGAAACACTTTTTTCCCAAGAATATAATAATGTCTACTCCTCTTTATATTCCACCAGATTAATCTTGTGGATAAAACTTATTTTCTTGCGGCAAATAATTTTTTTTCCACAAAAGTTTTTTCACCACTAATATATAGCGGCAATAACTTGTATTTTATATCTACCAAGATATGTGGTGCTAATAGACTACCTTTTCTCACGAGCGTATATCATGGAAAAGAAATTAGTGGCAAAAAGTCCAAAATCTTATAATGAATTTAAATGAAATTGTCAAGTACTAATTACAACTATGAATAAGACAAAAGATAGAATAATATCATAAAAATCAGTATTGTTGGAACTTATATAGAAGATCGAAAATGTGATATCTAACATTGGGACATAAGTCATTGGCATATGATGATATCAGCAAAACAAGATTGATAAAAAAAAAAAAATAGGCCAAAACAAGTGTTGCAACAAACAGTTAGTAGAGCTATCTAGCCCACGATCAAATGACTTGTATAAGCTGAGTTTTTTTTTCTTAATCAAAGTAAACAATTGTGTTTTGCATATATTAATTAGTTAATATGTATTTGTTTTCAGTTATGACTATATTCTTTTTCTTTGTTTTTTCTTTTTCTTTAGGAAGAGATTTTATATATATATAGATATATATATCCATGTACTATATACTTAGTTAGGGCTGTTAAACGAATAGATTACTCAACAGACAGCTCGAATTCAACTCGATTAAACTTGATAGCAGTTCGAATCGTATATTAAATGGGTCGTTCGTCTACACAAAATTCGGTTCGATAATCAAACAATAAAAACTCCTATAAAGCTCGATTGACTCAATTGATATTCTCAAACAAACATGTATAGGGCTGACTCGACTCGATTAATGTTCGTGAACAAACTCGTATAAAGTTTGATCGACTTGTATAGACATATAAACTTGACTCGTATATAGTTTTACATATATAATTAAACATATATATTTTTTATAATATACATAATTATGTATATAGACTTATTAAACTGCATATATAATTATGTATATAGACTTATTAAACTGCATATACTATATATAAATTTATAAATTTTAATTGTATCTTTTAGTCTTATAGAACTATAAATTGTGATGATTCATGAATACAATAATCCAAATTCCAATAAATATATCACATTATATATTTACAGATTAATCTTATAGATTTAGGTCTACATATATATTATGTATATTTATATTCATATTAATATATGTATGTCAAAAAGATGGTATATTAATATTACTAATAGTATATGTATAATATATTAGTGGTGTTAGATCTAATTTAGATTCATAAAATTATAATTTTATATATTAATATTATTACTAATATATGGTGGTCTATTCGCAAATAGCATAATATTAACATATACTAATATACTAATATATGAAAGAAAGATGTTGGTCTATTAAATTATTAGTATAATATATTGATATCATGTTACCATATCACATGGTGGTGTATTAGCATATGTCACTACAAGGGAAAACACTTCTTCTCTAGAGAGATTTGGTCCCAAATAAGCTCTTTTAGTGCGAAAATGACTATTTCTAGCATTTTCGATTTGCAGCAAAATGGTCAGAAATAACTGGCCCAAAAAACTATTTTTTCCATCCATTTATTGAAGTGTCTGAAATACTCACTATTTTTGACAGTACCGAGTCCTAAAAAAAAAATATTATGTCTAAAATAGTATTGAGAACTGCATCGTATTCGATCAATATACATTAATCTTGTAACTGTTTTGATAGAAAATATGTTTTTCTAGCATTTTGAAGTGCCGGAATGGTTATTTGGTGCACCATGAATATGTCCGAAAAACTATTATTTGTTGCTGTTATGTTGTATTAGAATTAGTCTCTTCTTGCTACAATTCAAATTGCCAGAAAACACACTTTGAACAGTAAATATCACCAAAAATTCTCTCTACCTAAGATAATTATGGTAGCCAAAGCTTATTAATTTTACAGAAATGCAATCTTTTTTTGACATAGATGTTCTCTAGTAATGTTTTTTCTTCTGGTTTAATGTATTTCTGACCACAATATTTGGAAAGAAATAGGTTTTATGTGCATTATCATATCGTCCCATTTCTCATTATGGGTATCAACATTTGGTTATTCTTTTTTTTTTTAGGAAAAAGTATGATAAAATTATATATATATTTTAGGTTCCAAGATTCTTATTTATTCTAAGAAATAAATAAGTGTAATTGAGAAACTTTAAATACTGTTGCTATCACTTCATTTCACATTAATCATGCTCTATGGGTGACCTCAAATCAAAAATCCTAGTCCATAATATACCAATATTCAGCTTGAACCTAAACTATCTGATTAATTACTCTACATTTGATCGACTGTGTTAAGTCAGCTTCTATTAATTGATGCTAGTAAGAGACAGCTTGCAGCAGAAATGTAATTTCATATCCACCACGAAATACAAGTGTTCTAAGCCAAACAATTACTATATTCCACAGATTATCTACACAAACAATTAAATACACTTGTTAACTCAGTTTCTATGATTCAAGCACAAATTACTGGGCACATTCGGATATGCCCAATAATTTCTACCAATTTAATAAGCAGTTCCATACATATATATATATATATACCTGGTTAAAAGTCTATTAATTGTACTTTTGTATGTCACCAACAAGGATCTATATTTACTTAATTACATGCTTTCTGTTATCCAGTCCACAAAATTCAAAAATCATCAATGTATTCATCTAACTTAAGAGTTCAAAGCATACAGTTTCATGTAGTTCATTCTACCATTAAATTGCTGGAGCATTCTTGTCTGAGCTAGCTACGCCATGAGCTAATTAATCTGAACCCTTGGGATCTTAAAATAACATTTAAATCTACAAATGCACAACCATGCCATTTCTTTAGATGTTAGTGTAAAATGTTAAGTGTGCAATCAATTATGAGAATATTGGAATTCTGCAATTGGCAATTTCAAAAACTACATAGGTTAATATATGGTAATATATGGAATGTCAAGGTTAGTAACCTCTTGTACAAACTGTCATGCATATTAGGTTACTTTTCATATACTATCTAGATTGTGATACCTACATATACAGCCTATAAGCCACACATTTTCTAAATCCTCATTCACTTGCACTGAAAACATGGTGAAGCCTAGTCCCAATAAAATTTATTGTAGAGGTCCTTTCATTAAGAAGGTTGCTGATATGTTATTATACCCAAGGCCTAGCAGAGTATGGTGGAAAGTGCAATAAGGTCATGAATGCAATTGCATGATATTTCAATTTCTTCCAACTCAACCAAGTCTTGATCCCAACTAACTGGGATGTGTAACATCAATTCTTTTCCAAAATGAGGATGTGAAATGTTAGGGCTATAAAAGTTGGTATCTAGTGAAGCTGATATAGAATTACACGAATATTATATGTGCATTTTGGTTCATCAATTTCCCTAAGCAGACACATAACACTACAAGGTCAGAGTCTATTTAACTAAGATCCAAAGCAGTCGTACAAGTCAATTAGTCTATGTAACTGACCAATGATTGTTTTCTAACAATTTAGTGGTACTAAAAAATGCAATCACTTGAATTAACCAAAAATGAAATTTAAGATTAACATGTCAATTAACTAAAAATAAAGTCAAAAATGGAAAGAAAATAAAACTATATATTACCTGAATAAAATGCTCTAGAACCTAGGGGTTGGCCTATGCTGCACTTCTCCTAGTGCAATTAAGTGGAAAGAGCATCCGAAAATAAGGCTCCAAAACCTTCAAAACCAATTGTTCCTTGCAAGGCAAGCTCATTTACATTCTCCCAAAATATAACTTAAGAAAATCTGAAGTCTATGGTGTGCAACTTCATGCTACTCCAGAAAATACAAAAAACCTACCAAAAAACTCCAGGTATTTTCATGGCCCATAGGAGGATGCCTAGGCATCTCCCGGAGTCTCCTGTTGAGACTCCCTCTGAGACTCTACCAGAGTCTCCTGTTGAGACGCTCTCTGGGACTCTAATTGGGACTTTAATTGTGTAACACAATCATGAAGCCTGTCACACGAATCAAATCTCTCCTGCATCTTCAGCATCTCAGTAGTGAAATTCTCATACCTCTTCCTAAATCCCTCCTCCTCAGCCTTATTCTTCTCGTTCTCCTCCCTAAGACGTTTAAACTCTCTATTAGACAGTAGTGATTGAGATGGTTCAGGTATAACCAAGTGTTCTAAGCCTCTAGCATAGCCCGATCGACTTCCCAACACCTCCTTAAACACTGCATTCACAGTTTCATCATTTATTTCTCCTGGTTTCATCTCATTCAACCACTTAACCATCATATGATGCATTACAATATGAAATTTATATCAGCATACTTAGTTTCCAGCAATTAACACTTTTAAATCCAATTCAACAAGTAGGTAAAAAAATATTTAAAACATAGATAATAGTTGATGCTACATTACAAATTTGAACTTTAAATCAGTTATTTATGTTTCTAGTAATTAGAGCTAAATTCATCTAAAAAAGTAAGTAAAAGTGTAATGATTAATAGACACAAGCACTGTATGCTACATTACAGTGACCATGAAACTGTAATCAATTACTTATGTTTCCAGCAATTAAAAGCCAAATCCATCTAAAAAAGCAAGTAAAATTGTAATTATTAATAGACACAAGTGCATTATGCTGCATTACAATGACCATGAAACTTAATTCAACTATTTTCTTTCCATCAATTAAGATCTAAATCCATCTAAAAATTCCAGTATATATAGACACAATACAATATGCTGTAGCATACAATATGAAACTTAAATCAGCTATTTATGTTTCCAGCAATTAAGAGCTAAATCCATCTAAAAAAGTACGTATACATAGACACAATGCAATATGTTGTAGCATACAATATGAAACTTGAATCAACTATTTAAGTTTCCAGCAATTAAGAGCTAAATACATCTAAAAAAGTAAGTATATATAGACATGATGCAATTCATGTAGTTGCGCTTAGCCGCTTCAATAATAAATCTACCATGCTTCTCAGACCAATGCACCTGTTTGTAGAAAGCAACATAATTTGGAGTTTATTTTCGCTTCAAACAAATGTTTAATAACACCCATTAGTCAATTAAATAAATTGGTTCAGAGAAAAAATAGGAAAACTATAAATATAAAATATGAAATTTTCACCCTTTCCACCATCAACCTAACAAATAACTTCTTATCCCTTGTGTGATTTATTCTTTAATTTTGCCTATTGCTTTTGTTTCTCTCTGACAGGTTCTATCAATTGACATAAAGTAAACCCAAACAATTATTAACCTATGCAATTATAATAATACCAATCAGATTTTTATAAGATACAAACAAGTACGCGGCTATCAATTTGTGAAAACAGATATTTGAAGTTGTTACCTTACATTCCTCGCTCGCCTATCTCGCTCGCACATAAGTGTTCTCAAACCTCCTTGCTCACCATCTTTGTCCCTCCAGCAATGGCAGCCTTATGTGTTTCATACTTGAGGTATGTTTGGTGTAACAGGTAATGGAAGTCATTGTACTTTTGACAAAGCACCATAAACATTGTCTCTCTGTGGTTGCTTTTTGACCACTCCAAAACAAAATCAAATTATGCAATGCAAATAGTTAGTTTGATATTATGCAACGTAAAATAAAAAATCAGCTTGGTGTAAACATGCAATTTATGCCACAATTACAAACTTGGACACGATCTGCTAGCTCTAATATGTTCTTCTGATCAAGGCATCTCCAACTTGCATGCCGCATGTCAGCATATATATTGACAATCCATGTAATGCTTGTTGAAAAGATCATTGTGTCTTGGCATGAAACTCTTCGTTAGCCATCCTTAATCTCCATCACTTTTTCCCAAACTTGCGAATTTTATTAAAGGTCGTGCATCTTGATGGTCCCTTTTCACGCTTCCGAGTGGGAGGCGCTTGTGAATAGTAAACCACAACGAATTGTTATCTTATTATTACTACAAGTACCATAAGTTGTATTTAGAGATTTAATATTAGTGTCTAGAATCTGAAGGTATGAAAATATAGGTTTTCCTGCAACGTCTGCGTTACCAATTTGTTCATCAGTGATAGGAATTATGGACTCCTTTAGACCGACACTTGGTCCTTGAGTGGATGCATCTGAGAATGAAACACTCATCTTTTAGGACTCGTGCAAGAGAATTTTGATATTGAGATCTACCATGTGCTGCTTCGCGATTGCCAACATGTCCACCACGACAATTCTTTGATCCTCTCGCTGTTGCTGCATCATCATAATTTATTAAATTAATTGTCAGCCCACATTAGTTGTACAAGTAAAATTAGTTGCATTTATAGATTTAATATTAGTGTCTAGAATTTGGAGGTATGCAAATATAGGTTTACAATTGTAACATTCGCGTTACCAATTTGTTCCTTAGTGACGGGAATTGTAGGCTCCTCTGGACTGACACTTGATCCTTGAGTAGATGCATCTGAGAATGAAATACTCTCGTCCCCCAAGACTCATGCAAAAGGATTTTGATATTGGGAAAATTCAGTCTATTATAATATTGAAAATAATTCTACTATTACTTAATTATAGTCTCATGAGGGAATATGAACTGAAGGAATATGGCCATGCTATTATTTACTGAACAACCCGATTTTAGAGGGAATATGACCATTGTATTGTTTATTGAACAATCAGGACTAACTAGGTTTGGAAACCAAAACTTCCAAACTTCTCAAACACTTTTTACTACTATTCACTACTTTATTATTTTTCACCTACTTTTATTACTATTCATTACTTTTTCATAACTATTCAAGATTTTATTATTACTTTTTACTACTATTCACAAACACTCTCAAATACTCTTAACTTCCATATGTAACTTAAGTATTGTAGAATTTCTGAACAATTACTGTGAGTCTTTTTCTATATATATTATTGTTGGATAGAAAATTTCAGAACTTGAGATTTTGCCATGGTAAATCTGCATTCTTTGCAGGAAATTCCACAAACCCAATTTCGATATATGCCAATTTTGTAGATAATAACTTCTTAAACATCAATTAATAGAGTTATGCTTTTGCAAATTTCCATTGCTACAATTTTCATTATCATGAGAAAAGCCTAAACTTGACATTTAATAATAAAGGTCCTCTATCATGCTTAAAATCAAGCATTACCACTTACTAAATTCTTAAAGGCAACTTACCCTAGCTCACTGTAAAACTGTGCATGAATAACATGGGTAAAACACATCTATAGAGCAAATAGTCTATTGACTCTAGTTCTCTGCATTCTCCAAGTTCACTATTAATTAAACATCCCACATTGGAAAAGCAAGTTTGTGGCTAACCCTCTATTAGTCACATATTAGCATAGATTCACTTTAGGACCCAATTCTTAACAAAATAATATAAATACTGCATTGTCTTTAATTTCTAGATAAGTATTTGTTTTTTGTTTAATAGGTAAGCCTTAAGCAAGATAAATACTTTTTTGATATCTTGGGCATCATGCAAGTACTCTAAGAAATGTGTAGCAGAATGTGGCAAACGCAGATTAGCATGGATCTCCTCCCCCACCCCCCCTTCCTTCCTCTCATCCCTTTCCACATCAAGTGCATTATTGTTGGATATATTCCATTTAGAATGTATAGTGGAAACCACAATTCAGATCAGTGACTTAAAGTACAAGAGACTCAACATTTAGTGTAACAATTAAAGGGTTTAAGAGAAAATATTTCAAATGGGTCCTGCTCCAACATGCAATTTCTAATCAGATCGTCATGATGTTTGATGAAAGGTATAAATTTAGATTGGTGTAATTTACCACCCCAGTCACATAATTGTCAGAACCATATACACAAATCCAATGTACTATCGTCACTCATATAATAAATTCATGCATATTATGTGGGTACCAAACATTTTGTTGGTGTCCTCGTCCAATTTTATTATGTTATATTAGATTGTTTTGATATAATAAATTCAGATTGTTTTGATATAATAAAGTTATTTATGTTTCGATATCGGTGAATGTTGTTATGGATTGGATTAAATGAATTTACTTTGATATAATAAATTCAAATTGTTTTGATATCGATGGATGCTGTTGTACAACAAGTTGACTAGATAAGTCCAATTGTAGTATTTCCAGTACACAACAGCATTCATCCACACTAAAATTGTATATTCCATAAAGCTTTTTTCTAGATAGTGTTAGGGTTTGAATTGGAAATACTACTAACTATGTTCCAACCATATACAAAACATATGCTCCAATATATGATAGTTTGTAGTTAACATTCATAAAAGAAGCACTTGTAGTACTTCTACCCCTATAGTGCAGATCATTTCCAGTATTAACCTACATAATAAACAAATACACATAAGGTTTTGAGTGCTACTAACAAAGATCTAAAACTTTGAAGGCTGGTAAAAATATCAAACAAAATCCAATTGGTATGAGTTGAAAACATACATTAGTCAGATTCCATTTTTGAATCCGAGTGGGAGTCGTCATCATTCTCATACTCATAATGGTCAACATCGGGATCAGCACTAGACTCAGTTCTATCCACATCATCATCAATAAAACTATCTTTGGCTTCTCCAAGGCATGAACGATGTAGTGTAGTTACCTCATTAATTGAAACCGGTTCTTCATCGACCCGATGCAATCGGTCCCGCAAGTCACTATCACCGTCATGGACTGGACCAACTTCGTTAATAGCATCGTCCTCTTGATATGCATCACCTTTAAAGGGGTCTTCACCATCATCTAACGCCGTTGGGCTGGGTGGAATGTTATATACATTCATGTTGGTTATCTTTTGCACCACATATCAATTCCCCCCATACTCAAATCTTTTAGGTAAAACACTTGTGAGCATTGCGACGTAGGTACGAAAAGCTCTTCCTGATACCACTTTCTAGATGTATTTACACTTGTAAGATGGTCTCCTACAAGTATGCCACGTTTATGATCACCAACGTCCTACCAGTCACATTTAAACAGGTATAGAAGATGCCACCTCATATAACGTAATTCAAGAATATCAGTCAACACCCCATAAATATCCACAGGCATTGATTGATGTACGCCTGTAATAATGATCCCACTATTTTGGCTGCATAGATGTTTCTCACAGTCTTTTGTATGGAACCGTATTCCATTCATGATGCATCCACTATATGACCCAATCCAAGGATCCAGGCCGCAAGTAAGAGCATAAAGTTCATCTGTAATTTCATCGGGATTCAAGTCACACAAATCTCGTATCTAATAACAACCATAGGGCAACGAATGTTAATATAAGAGGACTTTGCAATATATGTACGATTATATGTAGGGTCAATCATGGTATTACTTCTCACATCAGAACTGTCAGAACTTACTTGGTTCTTGAACCATTTCTAAAATTCGACTTGGTGTCTACGAACACATCGATTTCAAATATAGTCAAATTACAATGCAGACAACTAATGATAGATTGAAGATTTCAATGCCAAGTGGGCTGTAATATACTTACTCCAAAAAGTTTTCAATCTCAGGATAGTTGTTAAGCACATACCATTCCACATTTGCATATAACTAATCATCCAGTCTTTTAGTAGAAGGAGAACCCATTAGCCGAATCTTTTAGGAGAAGACAGTAAACGTTGTTGTTGGATGGTATTGACCAACATCCACACTTCGTTCCTCTCTAGTGAAAAGTGTCTCAATGTCATGGAGGTATATCAAACAAAATGTAAGACACTCCACCTATACTGTACTGGTCCCGCAAGCAAAGCCTCATGTGACAAGTGAATAGAGAAATGTACCATTACATCGAAGAATGCTTGTGAGAATATCATTTCTAGCTTACATAGAATCACATAGATATCAATTTGTAGCTTCTATAGAACATCAATATTTACAGACCATGCACACAATTTCTTGAAGAAGGAACTTAACTCAATCAAAGCTTGCTTAACATCATTGGTGAAGTACCCTCTGACCACAACTGGCAGTAATCGTTGCAAAAAAATATGGCAATCATGCCTAAAATCTTTGATTCACTAACATTAACACATCGGGCAATGTTTGCAACAAAACCATCAGAAAACTTGACACTTGCTAACCACTTGCAGAAATATCTCTTCTCTTGTTTATTTAACATGTAACATGCTAGTCTCATGGAACAATGCTCTCCATCTTGTTGTAGGTGTAATTCTTTTCGTATACTTAGGTGGGCCAAATCTCGACGTGCAAGCATTGTGTCCTTGCTTTTTTCTTTGATATCCATTAATGATCCTGACACGCTAGCGCATATGTTCTTTTCAATATGCATGACATCTAGTTTATGCCTCAATTCCAAAGATTTTCAGTAAGGCAACTTTAAAAATACACTTTTTTTGGTCCAATTCAACTCATTGGCTGGGCGTTTACATTTCTTTGATGTCTTACCAAACTGTATGTCTTGCAATTGTTCCAATTGTTCTAGGATAGCCTCTCCAAAAAAAGGTATAGGTGCATGATGATGGTCAATACTACCATTAAATCCAACTCTTTTTTTTTTTTTTTATCTCCATCTGTTCCCTGACAACAACCACTGTCGATGACCCATATAGTGATGCTTTCTCCCATGGACTAACCATAAAGAATCTGTCGCTTCGTTATAGGTAGGACATGCCATCTTCCCCTTTGTGCTCCACCCAGAGAGATTAGCATACGCTGGAAAGTTATTAATGGTCCAGAGTAATGCTGCATGTAACTGAAATGCATTTGATGCAGATGCATCATATGTATTGATTCCAACCTCCCATAGAAACTTTAGTTCTTCGATTAAGGGGTGTAGATACATGTTGATATCGTTACTTGGTGCTTTCAGGCCAAAAATTAGCAAAGAAAGCATGAGGTATGGATCTTTCATACATACATAACCAAGGGGGTAAGTTGTATATTATGAGTATCACTGGCCAAATACTGTAAGGTTTGTCTAAATTGTTAAATGGGTTAAAACCATCACTTACTAATCTAATTCTCATATTACGAGCATCTGAAGCAAACTAAGGGTGCTACACGTCGAAATCTTTCCATACCTTCGAATCTGCAGGGTGCCTCATTACATTAGCATCGTTGACACGTTCAGTTGCATGCCATCACATTGCCACAATAGTCTTATTAGACACAAATAGTCTTTGCAACCTTGGAATCAAAGGAAAACGTCTCAATATTTTGTGTAGAATTTTCTTTTGCTTGTTACTGCTTAACACCCATCTCGAAGTGTTGCATTTTGGGCACTTGTCTTTGTCAGAATGTTCATTCCATAATAAGACACAATCATTCAGGCACACATCTATCTTTGTGTAATTAAACCCAAGCCCATGTTCCAATCTGCATGCATCATTGTATGAGTCAGAGAGAAGAACATAAAAAAATGTAGATTTCAGGACATTGATGACCATGTTCAAGGATTTAACACTCCAACTACCAACTGTCTTGATATGAAGCAACTTGACGATGAAAAAAAGCTTTGAAAAAGCCGAGCACGATGGATAGAGTGGACGTTGTGCATCTTCTAACAATTCTGTAAAGTTTTTAAAAGAACCACATTCGGTCACACCATTAGTACCAGGAATATGAGAACCCCCAAGATCATGCATAGAGACTTCAACCTGAATGTCGTCCAACATATCATACATATCATCGATATAGGCATCATGTAAACCTGCCTCATTATTTCTTTCGACGAACTAACGTCCAAGACTTCCTCCTCACCGTGGAATATCTAGTCCTTATAAGAAGGATCGATCCCTATAATAAATAAATGGTTCTCAACTACATTTAATGGTTGTAATAGCATGCTACGACATCTACGACGTGGACACCTAATGTCCACGCCCCCTAGTGAATGGTCCCGAGCTATATTCATGAAATGGTTAACCCCTGATGCATACTCGATAAACATAAATCTGTCTTCAATATGCATCAACACCTTGTCCATCTAATAACGATGTGAGAAGACAAAGTGTAAAAACTACATCTATGTCATGGTAATAGAAATCCACTAAACGAAAAGTATAATGAAATGGAAGATGCATATGACAAGAGTGTTGGAATTGGGAACATAATGTGCAAGCGAGAAGGTTTAAAAAATTTCTACAAAGAGGGTTATCACAGTATGTTTTGTATATCAGTTTAGCTCCTTGTTACCTAATTGGTATGTATGTAATGTAATGCAATAATAATATGGAGTGGTAACGAATATATTTGCAGAAATCCACAGGCAAATAGTATATTCTACCCAAAAAAAATTACAAACACGCTAAGCATATATTTTGTGTTAAAACTACTAGATTCCCACTCCGATTACAAGAAAACTGAGTTTGTACTTTGGCTAGTTAGTACAAACAAAGGTAGATTTAAAATATCAATTAAGTAAGTCGGGGAAAGCCACAAAAGACAAATTCATTCAACTATGGAAGCCTAGTCAAAATCAATATTTCAAACGTCCACTAAATTGTAATTTAAGAAGTAACCCAGCTAAATCCAAACCTAGCATAATATCATTGTATATAAATATCTAGAGGCCAACAAGGTTGAGGTATGAACATAGTATTTAATTAATGTATGACTCTTGAATGGAAAATTTAATTTATATGCTTAGGTATGACTTGGGAACATGTGTATCAAAGAGTGTGTTCAAAGAAACACAATGATAACTATGTTTGGATTAAGTCTGTTGAACACAAGGTTTCAAGTTTTGTGTAATTATAAATCTACACATGGATTTTGATAATAACAAATGAATTCAAATAATAAAAGAGTCTCAAGCTCAAGTTGTCTACACAATAAAATCAAGCACATCAAGGAACCAAGTATGAGCAAGAAGGGAACAAATTCACATTAAAGTCATAGAATAATGTTGTAAATCTCTTAAAAATTTGAAATTAGGATTAAAGCTCAAAATTAATATTTTATCATAAAGCATTAAAATACATTTTTCACATGTGCATGAATATTTTGAAAATTAAATTTGAAAATTTTTGAAAGATAATTGATTGTCATCTTTCATATGTGCATGACATGATTAAAGGTTTGAACTTTGAAAATATTAAGATGATTGATTGTCATCTTTCACATATGCATGTTTTATTCGAATATTTTCAAAAGTGGTGAATGCTTTTCTTGACTTATGCAAAAGGTAGATGTCTTTATTTGAAAATTTTGAAAAGCAAAGTGTGCTCCTTTTGTCATATGCAAAAAGTAAAAGATTAGGTTTGAAATTTTTGAAAAGTAAAGTGTGCTCCTTTTGTCACATGCAAAAAGTAAAAAGATTAGATTTGAAATTTTTGAAAAGCGAATGATGATGTCTTTGGCATGGGAATCTTTTCAAATTTGAAATTGAAGACTCATTTGCCTATAAATAGCTCACTTGAATTTTGTAAAAATTACAACAAGAGCTTACACATCTATTGCTAAATTTTGCATCATTCCTTCAAACCTCTCATTCTCTTTTTTCTAAAGTTTTGAGTCTTAATTCTTGTTCTTGTTGAGAGAGATATAGGTTGCGCTGTATTGTTTCTATCTCACTCGTTGAGGAGTGTACTTTGATAGTCTACTCATTATCAACTCTTGTATTTGTAAGAGGGTGCGTATAACCCTTGTGTGTGTAGAAGGTGTTCTACACGGAGAATAGTTAAATCACCAAGTGTGAGGTGATTGGAAGTGTAGAGGGTGTTCTACACGGATTCTTTGGAGCGGTGCTGCTCAAAAGTGTAATAGGTTTCTATCTCCACCTGAAGGAGATTGACTAGTGAATTCGGGATCCTCAAGGGGTAGCTTGAGGCGAGGACATAGGCAGTGGGGCTGAACCTCGTAAAAATACTGAGTTTGCTTTCTCTTACCCTACTCTTTACATTTCTTACTGCTTTACATTCTGTTTATATTTTATATTATGTATTTGATTCATAAGTGTTAATTTTTATAATATAATCCAATTCACCCCCCTTCTTGTGTTAGTCATCTGGGCAAAAATTGGTATCAGAGCTAGAGCTCTATTATAAGATTAACTATCTTTTGAGTTAAGATCTTATGGCTAACATTGCAGCTTCATTTGGTGAAGGTCAATCTAGCAGTCGGCCTCCATTCTTTTGCGGAGACAATTACTTATTCTGGAAAGTTAGAATGAGAATATTCCTTCAGACTCAAGGTCGAGAAATCTAGAAATGCATTGTAAATGGACTTTATATTCCAACAAAAGTGGTTGATGGAGTAAAGATCAAAAAGGAAGAAAAAGAATTTGATCGTGAAGACGATAGACTTTATATTTTGAATTTAACTACTATGAATTTATTATATAATGCTCTCAATGGTAATGAGTTTAATAGAGTAATGACTTGCGCTACAGTAAAGAAAATTTGGGATAACTTGGAAGTTACTTATGAAGGAACTTCTCAAGTCAAGAAATCAAAAATTTATATTCTTACTCATGAATATGAAATGTTTAAGATTAATGATGATGAATTTATTTCTAGTATGCACACTCGTTTTACTAACATCATAAACAGCTTGACAGCTCTTGGCAAAGTTTATTCCAAAGTGGAGATAGTAAGAAAAATTCTCAACTCATTACCAAAACGTTGGGAATCAAAAGTGATAGCGATTCTTGAAGTTAGAGACCTCAAGAAGCTCGAAGTGAATGAACTCATCGGATCACTTATTACCCATAAGTACACATTGAAAAGAGGAGAAGAAGAAGGAAAGTCAAAGAATAGCTTGGTACTTAAAGCTGTTCCATATGAAAGTGAAAGTGATGAAGATGAGGAAAATGACGACAAAGATGAAGAACTTGCGATGATAACAAGAACAATTCAGAGGTTCTTAAAGAAAAATAAAACTCCTCCAAGGAAATCCTTCAAAAAGTTTTCCAAAAAAGATTCAGGTAAAAATGACACTTTAATTTGTTATAGAAAATATTATTGAAAATTTTACGAATGGAAAAAGAAATTTTGAAAAACTTTTTGGTAGTCAAAGATGTGTTTTTGACAAGGCAGGCTTGGGATATATGCCAAAACAAAAATACAAACTTTATAAAAACTTTTTTGATAATCCTTCTACATCAAAGTCCAATATTCAAAATTCTTTTCATAAAAATAATTTTGTTAAAAAAGGATACTATTATAATCATTCAAGTTCTTCATATATGTCACATGCTATTTGCAATTTTTGTAATAGAAATGGTCATAATTATTTTACTTGTCCTATTAGAAGAAAACATACAATGACTATTAGGGTCATATGGGTACCTAAAAATCTTGTTTCTTCTAATACTAATAAATAAAGGACTCAAAGAACTTGGGTACCAAGAAAAATCATTTTAATTGTTTTTATAGGTGTGCATGAAGTCTTCCACAAACAAAAATAAATGGTTTTTAGATAGTGGATGTTCAAGACACATGATGGGAGACAAGACTAAGTTCTTTAATTTTAGATCTAAAGAAGAAGGACACGTGATATTTGGAGACAACTCGAAAGGGAAGATTGTGGGAATAAGTAAAATTGAAATCCATTGATGAAGAAACAGGAGGTATAAATAATACGGAAAATCTCAATCTCAATAAAGAGAACACAATAGAGGAAGTCCAACATGAAGACATCAGGAAAGATCATCAAAATTTAATACAAGATGCAACCAAACAGTGGAAATTTATGAAAGATCATCCAGTGGAACAAATTCTGGGATAACCTTCACAAGGTGTAAGCACTCGGTCATCTCTTAGAAATATTTGTAATCATACTGCTTTTCTATCTCATATTGAACCTAAAAATATTGATGAAACCCTTCTTGATGAATCTTGGATTCTAGCTATGCAAGAAAAGCTTAATGAATTTGAAAGAAATGATGTTTGGACACTTGTTCTTAGACCCAAAAATTATACTATTATTGGAACAAAATGGGTTTTTAAAAACAAGAAAGATGAGTCCGTAGTCATTACTAGAAATAAGGCTCGACTTGTAGCCTAAGGTTTCAATCAAGAAGAAGGAATCGATTATGATGAGACATATGCACCAGTCGCAAGATTAGAAGCTATTCGAATGCTACTTGCATATGCTTGTTATAAAGATTTCAAATATTTTCAAATGGATGTTAAAAGTGCTTTCTTAAAGGGTTTTATAAATGAAGAGGTATATGTTGAGCAACCTCCAGGTTTTGAAAATCATATTTCTCTAAATCATGTTTTCAAACTCACAAAAGCACTATATGAACTCAAACAAGCTCCTAGAGCGTGGTACGAGAGACTCAATGGTTTCTTGATTGAAAAAGGTTTTTCAAGAGAAAAAATTGATACAACTCTTTTCATTAAATACGAAAATGATGATATTCTTTTGATTCAGATTTATGTTGATGATATAATATTCGGTGCTACTAATAAAAATATGTGCCAAGTTTTTGCTAAGACTATGCAGGAAGAATTTGAAATGAGCATGATGGGAGAGCTTACATTATTTTTTGGATTGCAAATTAAGCAAGCAAAAAGTGGGACATTCATCAATCAATCAAAATATATTAAAGAATTGTTGAAAAAGTTTGGGATGGAAGGTGCTAAGGAAACTGGAACACCAATGAGCCCATCCACTAAACTTGATAAAGATGAATCCGGTAAACCAGTTGACTCGAAGGTATATCGAGGTATGATTGGTAGCTTATTATATTTGACAGCCAGTAAACCAGATATTATGTTTAGTGTGTGCTTATGTGCACGCTTTCAATCATCTCCAAAAGAATCACATTTAATTGCAATTAAGCGCATTTTTAGATATCTTAATGGTACAGTTAATTTAGGGTTATGGTACCCTAAGCACACATATTTCTATCTAATCAGCTACACAGATGCAGATTATACTGACTGTAAAATAGATCGAAAAAGCACTAGTGGAGCATGTCACTTCTTAGGTCATGCACTAGTTTCCTAGTTTAGTAAAAAAACAAAATTATGTTGCACTATCTATTGTGCTGAGGCAGAATATGTTGCTGCGGGTAGTTGTTGTGCTCAAGTTCTTTATATGAAGCAACAACTTGAGGATTTTAAAATTATGTACAATCACATTCCAATCAAATGTGATAATACAAGTGCTATAAATCTTTCAAAGAACCCAATATAACATTCTAGAACTAAGCATATTGAAATAAGATATCATTTTTTTCGAGATCATGTGCAGAAAGACGATATAGTACTAGAGTTCACAAACACACATGATTAGTTAGCAAATATATTCACAAAACCTTTACCAGAAGATAGATTATGTATGATTAGAAGAGAAATAAGTATGATGTATATTATGAATATCTCTTAAAAGATAGATCAGAGTTCATAAAAATAGAGAGATATTTTTTAAATACTTTTACATAAACTTGAGGTTCTTAGCCTCATGTTTGAGACGCTCATTCTCTTCATACAATATCATGTCATCTCTATCCATGGGAATTGGCAAGCGGAATGAAGAATCCAATAGAGATTTCAACTGTTTATTCTTCTGTCGAAGGATTCCTTCCCTTATGTGAGACTCTTGAACAATTCGTTGAAGTACAACAATTTGTTCTTTAAGCTTTTCATCCTCATGGTTTTTGACTTGTAGCTGCTGGGAAAAAGCAACAATAGAGGATGAGTAACAAGTCCCGAGACTCACCAAGTCATAGATAGCATCGGAGTCTGACTTATTAGCCAAATTATTATTCTATTGCTGCAACATGGCGCCAATGGTAGCTGCAGAAAAGACATGAGATTGAGGTGTAAAATACCTCATGGATGGATCTAGAGGAATGTTAGAAGAATGAGCCATTGAGAAAAGAATTGAAAACTTAAAGCGAGAATATTGAAGGAATGCAGATGAGTTATAGAGATGAGAATAAAATTTGATGCAAATCGGATGAACTTTAAAACTGATTTTATAGAGATAACATAAAGAACAAGACAAACTATTGTCTCTTCAAATCTTATTTAGTCAAAAGAAATACAAGATATACTAGACACACATTGTCAAAAGTTTTCTTACTAGAAAAACGGTTCTCTGCTCCTATCATGGCATTGATGGCCTCAGGAGAGAAAATTGATGGTTGATACGTCAAGGTTTCCTGATTCAAGTCTGGAATATTAGTGGAAGAGAATTTTTCGGCCATTCTATCGTTACGGAAAAATAGTACCAAGTCAAGAAGTGATGTTTTTTTGGTATCCGATAGGTGAAAATGATTATTTTTTTATAGAAACTCAGAGCTTTCAATCCCATTTGTTAATAACATCAGGCGATTGTTTAAATTTTCAGCCGCACTAAATTCATAGAGTTAGGCCTCAAGGCTTTACAGTACTTGTCGGGTCACGGACGGCTCCCTTTTTTCAACTATCTACAGTGTCTATTAACGCACCGTTCTCTTCAGTCTATTTACTTGCTGCCGATCATTTTTAATGATCCCAAAAGGGGAAGAAGCTTTAGACTAGAACATTAACATTGTTTAATTTGCTAAACTTGTTATATATGCTTGGAATTATATTTTTATTTGAAAAACTAACGCACATTCTCAGGGGGAGCTTAAGTATTAATACAGGTCTCAGGTTCTATCAAGTATTTGTCATCATCAAAAAGGAGGAGATTGTTGAACACAAGGTTTCAAGTTTTGTGTAATTATAAATCTACATATGGATTTTGATGATAACAAATGAATTCAAAGAATAAAGGAGTCTCAAACTCAAGTTGTCCACACAATAGAATCAAGCACATCAAGGAACCAAGTATGAGCAAGAAGGGAACAAGTTCACATTAAAGTCATAGAATAATATTGTAAATCTCTTAAAAATTTGAAATTAGGATTAAGGTTCAAAATTAATATTTTATCATAAAGCATTAAAATACATTTTCCACATGTGCATGAATATTTTGAAAATTAAATTTGAAAATTTTTGAAAGATGATTGATTGTCATCTTTCACATGTGCATGACATGATTAAAGGTTTGAACTTTGAAAATATTAAGATGATTGATTGTCATCTTTCACATGTACATGTTTTATTTGAATATTTTCAAAAGTGGTGGATGCTTTTCTTGACTTATACAAAAGGTAGATGTCTTTATTTGAAATTTTTGAAAAGCAAAGTGTGCTCCTTTTGTCATATGTAAAAAGTAAAAGATTAGATTTGAAATTTTTGAAAAGTAAAGTGTGCTCCTTTTGTCACATGCAAAAAGTAAAAAGATTAGATTTGAAATTTTTGAAAAGTGAATGATGATGTCTTTGGCATGGGAATCTTTTCAAATTTGAAATTGAAGACTCATTTGCCTATAAATAGCTCACTTGAGTTTTGCAAAAATTACAACAAGAGCTTACACATCTATTATTAAATTTTGCATCATTCCTTCAAAGCTCTCATTCTCTCTTTTCTAAAGTTTTGAGCCTTAATTCTTGTTCTTGTTGAGAGAGATATAGGTTGCGCTGTATTGTTTCTATCTCACTCGTTGAGGAGTGTATTTTGATAGTCTACCCACTATCAACTCTTGTATTTGTAAGAGGGTGCATATAACTCTTGTGTGTGTAGAAGGTGTTCTACAAGGGAAATAATTAAATCACCAAGTGTGAGGTGATTGGAAGTATAGAGGGTGTTCTATACGGATTCTTTGGAGCGGTGCTGCTCAAAAGTGTAATAGGTTTTTATCTCCACCTAAATGAGATTGACTAGTAAATTCGGGATTCTCAAGGCGTAGCTTGAGGCGAGGACGTAGGCAGTGGGGCTGAACCTCGTAAAAATACTGAGTTTGCTTTCTCTTACCCTACTCTTTACATTTCTTACTGCTTTACATTCTATTTATATTTTATATTGTGTATTTGATTCATAAGTGTTAATTCTTATAATATAACTCAATACCCCCCCTCTTGTGTTAGTCATCTGGGCAACAAAGTCCAACGCAAACACCAAGTAACCATATAGTCAATAACACTGAAGTAACATGTTGGTGGACAACTATGCTTTACACCTAATTCAAATAAGTATGTTCCAATAGCAAACTTAAATTTAGTATACAATTATCAACATGTGAGCAATTTCACCAAGTGACCAATACCACTAAACCATGCCTACTTTCAATGTTCAGTAAATCCAAAATAGGAGAAAGATATAAATAATTCTAAAGAACTTTTCCAAAAATTTAAATAGAGTGGTACATATTACTTTGTCAAAATGAATCAGCTTAATATGGCTCCAAAGCTTCACCTTCCCAAAGAGTTAAGGAGTGACCTTGCTGTAGTTTAGATCAGACCTGAACCTCGAGAAAAAAATTGCAGGAGTCAGGAAGTTTCTGAAAAAAATAACAAAAATAACTAATATGGTAGCCAAGTTTTCAGTAAGTCCTACCAATTTTGTAATTAAATCTAGTTAAACTAGAAAGTTCACCACCTTGAAATCCTAACAAAGAAATAATAGCAAACAATTGGTACAAGGTAGTAAATAGCTGGTACCAATTTTCATTTATGATGACCTTTCAACTTTTAAAGCAGCTCTTCAAAGAAGAATTACAACTTAGGAGGAGTGGATTCAAGGTAGCATTAGTCCTATTTCACTCCTTGTGATTGAAGGGGAGAGTTAAAGAAGTTAGCTCTATTCTTTACAAGCTGACTACATTTTTTATTTCCTTTCGAAAAAATAGAATTTCAGTCAAATGCAAGGATGATACTCTTTTTAAAAAAAATAAAAAAAAATAAGTATAAAAGTTACACGAAAAACTAAACAGTTTGATTTTGAAAAAATTACTAAATATAGAATTTACATAAAAAAAAATTAAATTTTTAATATGAAGTTCTATTCTTTTTTTTGTCAGAACTAATAGACACTCGAACAAGACGTGATTGTTTCTAGCATTACTACCCACTAGTTATTTTCACTAGTTCAAAATAACTATAGTTATTTTCACTAGTTCAAAATAACTAGGGTGTAGTAAATGAAATCTTAAACCTTTGCTCCTTGAAAGAAGGAAGAGTCTGAACCATCCAACTGAGGATGGCATCAATACCTTCTTTTCCAATTTTATGCACGACTGCTTCTACTTCAACTCTTGGTTATTTTATACACAACTTCTTCTACCATGGTTATTTCTGGTAGTTTGTTGCTTAGGATCAACACCATCTGCAACAACCTAAGGAGAAAAAACTTGGATATAAAATTCCTTCCAGGAATTTCAATCTCACAAAAGCAAAATTCATACACACAATAATACTATACTGTTAATGACAACCAAAGTACAATAAAGAATCATCACAAAGTAGTTTTTAGGATAAAGTTATTGTCACCTTAGATCTCCATGTTTCAGTTTTTGCAAACACATTTACAACTTGATGCTCTTCAGTCACTTGTAATACATCTATGTTTTAGTAGTTACGTGTCACCAAATATTAATAATCAGAATGACAAGAATTTGAAGATTACTAACCCAAAACTCAAAGTTGAAGAGATCATGTGATGAAAACAAGTGAAATCTGCAACCCTACATAAAAGATTTCAAAACTTATAAGTATGAACATGCAAAAGCATGCGCACCATCTTTTGATTTTCAAATGAAATGAATTATGAAGATATCAGAAAACAAATAAGAAAAAATATTTACCTAAAATCTGGAGCATTTTATCAAGCAGAATGGGCAGGTAAAGTCTTCAATTACTGCAAGTTCATAAATTAACCAGGTTACAGCTCAAAGATCACAACCATGCTTTAACAGGGAAAAGCATACATCATATAGAACTATTTTTTATAAGTAAAAATTTTATTAATAGCAATCAAGGGGAGTCCAAATACAAGGCTCAATAGAAGACACCTAGTTAGAAAAAACTGTTCGGAATGATTAAAAAAAGAAGGAAAATTTTGGAAGAGGAATTTCCATTGGCATCAATATCTACTGTATTCTTACAAGTAAATGGAAGTGCAAAATGAGAAAACCCTTATTCTTTTATGAATGTCTAACAGATAAACTTAATCTAAAATCAAGTTATCATCGAGGACTTGCCACAAGTTACCAAACTAGTATATTGGCTAGAGTTAATAAAAAACATCACAAGTTGATAAGAAGATGGACCATGTACATGAAGTTGACAGTAATCAAGGGGAAGCATAAAGCTCTAAGATTTTGTGATTAACCATTTAGAAAAAAAAAATGCTATAAAAATGAAAGAGATTAGAAAAGATGACCAAAACCTCATTTTAGAAAGCAAAATCTAAGGATATACATGGCAACACTTGCTTAGGTTATAGCAACCCAAATAATGGGATGCAATTAGTTTAATGAAATGAAATTAAGTGTCTACACCGATTCAACTTTTAGCTTACAAGCAACACACTCTTTTCTTTTTGCAAACCAAAGTTAGTTCTACTCTTCACAATCGCCTTTTACAAATGGAGCTATTTCTTTCTTAATCTTGTCATAATTTATCAAGATCCTTGATAGGTTCATGATTTTTTTGCCACAATATCATAATCCATGTATTCATACAATTTAATATAAAAAGATACCGATTAAAAACATAGTATATAGAATTTTTCTAGCTATAAATATAGCATGGTATCATTCAAAATAATGACAATTGAAGAGCGGGTCAAACTCTCACCATGGCCTTGTAAATTGCAAGCCATTTACCTTAATGCTAAGATTGCCAAAGTAACCACCCAAACATCATCGTCCAAGACCTACTCTGTAAAGGAATGACTTATGCCTCCACGACAGTGGACAAACAGCATTCTGATCTGTTTGGTTTTTTGTAACTTATTATTAGATAACATGATAGCATGGGATATTACATCTTGAAAAATGTGGATGAAGTAAAAGAAAAAAAACTTTCTCTTTGTTAAATGATACATAGGCATTGCATCATATCTTGCACCACTCATCAAGGAAGGCATTTCATTTTCATCTCGAACCTCGCCTATTATTTTTCAAACAGAGACTTTCCAATAACATCATTAAACTGATTATCAGCATAATCGGTGTAGACTCTTATAACTAAACCCTAGTTATGCCTGAAATAGAAACCTATCTAGCTAATTTGAAATGTAAACTTAAATCAAACATAGAAAGGGGAAAGAAACTCATATCTTACTATGACTCCCAATCTTATGGATCTGGGAGCTCAGAACTGCCAGTTATGACCAAACACCATTGACGCCCAATTTGAAAGAAACTCACCAAACTTTTCTTTGAGACCAATAAAAAGTTTAGATGGATGGATTAAACCATCTGATAAGAGGGCTCGAGTGGGGTGTCCGAAATCGCCTTAGAGGGAGAGTGATATAGGGGCTCGATTGGGGATAGACCTCTTCCTTGAAGCCAAAAGGTGTCAGCTCGAAGGACTCATGGAGACGACGCAATATTGTTGTGTTGACTGGTGTAGGTTGTTCACGATGGCAGAGGAGAGGTTAGGGTTTGGATAAATGCATAAAATTGTGCGTTCACAGGAGGCAGAACATACCACGTGCAGGAGCAAAATGCTAGAGGAGAAATGGTTTTCATTGAGGGCTTCCAACTATTAAAAGTGCGACTTATTGCGGCAACTAATATCGCAACAATATGCAAAGATCTTTAAAATACTTATTGCGGCAGTTTTTCTTACCGTTAAAAACATTAAGTCATTGTAAATCAATCATTTCAGGCAATTGTTTTTCGAACCATATCTATTCTACCAAAAAAATAAGCTTCTCTGGCATCAAACTAATGGCCCGGAATGAGTAGTTAGTAAAGTAAAAAATCAGATGTTTCCTGCATGTTCTGTGTCACCAAAAATAAATTTTGTCGAAAAAATTACTTTTTGTCGTAGTGTGTTAATATTATTATATTAACATATCATATAATTATTAGTATTATAATTTATAGGATATACATATGGTGG
This sequence comes from Platycarya strobilacea, assembly GCA_036898215.1. NCBI lineage: Eukaryota > Viridiplantae > Streptophyta > Magnoliopsida > Fagales > Juglandaceae > Platycarya > Platycarya strobilacea. The sequence continues at coordinate 29,021,514 of CM072547.1, forward strand.
TGACATGGAGTATTATTAAATATATAGTATTACAAGTTAATAATTTATTAGTATTATTATTTATTTTTTTAGGCAAGCAATTTATTAGTAGTATTAAGTATAGTCTTACATTATATATAACATTATAATCTTATATAATATAAAACATTATAAGTTAATAACCTCACAATAATATACTACTAGAATACCAAACTTAATAAGTAAAAAAAGACTAGAGACTAGACTAGACTAGTGTGTATATTGTAATGAATATTGTAATTTGTAATAAGTTAATAGCCTCATACTCTACTGACTAGTAGTCTAGTAGTAACATTTTAGTATTAATTGTTTGTTATACAATACATATGTATAAATGATAATGTATGATAAATGATAAGTTAGCGCTACAAGCATACATAATATTTGTGTAGTAATCGCATTAGTATAATAACACTTATTATATTATACTAATTAATATAACTATTGTATTATATTATGAGGAGGATTAGATTATAATGTTTGATAAAATATAATGTTAGATAATTTTTGTTATAGTATCATAATCTATATTATATGCATATGTTGGTGTATTAAAGATATATAGACTAATATAGTATTATAAATTAATCTTTTATTAGTATTAACTTATTAAGTAGAATAGTCTTACATAATATATAACATTAGTATACTAATATTATTAATTTATAACTAAATTTAAATAGTCACATATTAATAGTTTATACTATATATATAATTTAATAATATTGAAAAAATATATAATTTAAATATAAATAGTATTATAAATTTATAAATATATAATATTAATAGTATTGGTATAAAATATACATAGTATATTAATATTATAATTAATAATATTAGTATATAATATAAGTTTAAGTTCTTAAGTAACTCAATCAAAAACTCAAATTGTAGCCGTTGGATCCGTATAGGTTAATCTTAGCTGTTGAGTGATTAGATGCGCTTGCCCTAAATCATAGTTGTTGGATCCGTTTTGAATTAATATTGGCCGTTCAATCCAAATCATGTAACGACGATTTTTTTGTAAGCCTTGGCATATCGTTTGGAATTGGCACCTGTGGTCGCCGAGTCCTCTAGGTCCTTGACTCCTTCTCCTTCATGAATCATTCTTTCTAGGGTTTTTTTCTTCCAGTTTCCATCTCAATATACGATTCTTTTGGTGTGAATCTATGCTGATGTATAGAATGAAGGATTTATCCTTCATGAATCACGCATCCTCTGCTTTCTTTCTAGGCTCTGTCACTTGTCGAATGTCGAAACCCTCACAGATAGAGACGTCGATCAAAGTTGGGGGGAACCGTCATTGCCATCTCCATCTCAGAGATGGTAGTCAGGCCGTGACAGATCATGGGTCATTAAATGCTAGCATTAATGACTCCCAACCAACTATTTTCCTGATTTCGAGGTCCATACTTCTCTAATTACTTCTATGGTTCCATTTTGTTGGTAAGTTTAAGGTATTTGGTGAACTTGTTACTTGTGTAGTGAGTCCTTTTAGGGGCTTCAACTTGGAAAAATACTATTATTTTTGTGTATTTATTTTCTAGTTCTCTCGTAATTATTTCTAAAATGTTGTAGATTTAATCATGTAATACTTTCTTCTTATGTGTAGCTTTAATTTGTAAATCCTAATCCCTAGTACTTCATAACTTGTAAAAAGACTTATGATGTACTTGTACATACTTCTCTATGACCCAATCTCTGTCTATCACTCCAATCTACCTTGATCTTGTTGTTATTACTACATTACTTATTATTTGTTAACTAGCTTGCACATTGCACTTGCAACGTTGATTATACCATCTAGTTGGTATTCGAGTAACATTTCTCATTTTTCATGAGTTACTTGCCCAATTGCCCTCATTTTTGTGCTCATCAGTTGGAGCAAAACTTGCACAAAGACAACATAGTAAGTTTAACCACTCTATATTGATTGTTTGGTTCTTGCTTTATGGTTGTTGAAAGTTTAAGGCACTACTAATTTGGTTCTTGGTTTGTTTTTTATTATACTTAATATACGCCTGTACAATGTTCTTGGTTCTATATATGTGGCTGCCTCAATATGTTTAGCACCATCTTATATATATTCTTATTTTGTTTATGTGGCTGTCTCAACATGTTTATTTAGTCCTACCTTATATTGGCCTTTTATTCTATTTGTGTGGTTGCCTTAACATGTTTAATGTTCATTTCCATTATGTTATACTTGGTATCTGTTTATTTATGTCATTTGTTATTCTTGACATTTGTTTGAACGAAAGATCATTTGGTTCATGTTTGATATTCTGTTATACTCTATTTGTGCATGTGCAATGTTTTTGGCTCTTGGTTTATGTTCCGTTATACTTAACATGCATCTGTGCAATGTTCTTGGCTCTTAGTTTATGTTATGTTATACTTAACATACACCTATGAAATGGTCTGGGATATTGATTTATATTCTATTATACTTATATTGATATTTTTTTCTGTTTATATGGCTGCCTCCACATGTTTTGTTTTGTTTTGTTTTTTTATATTATGTTTATGTGGCTTCCCCAGCATGTTTAGCATCATCTTATTAATATTTTAAATTTATTTATGTGGTTGCCTCAACATGTTTTATTTTCTTTTTTTCTATCTGGACAGTTTGGTATTTTATGTTTGTCTAGTTGAAGTTGTTTATCTTTCCTAATTTGCTATCTGATGATATTTGGACAATTTAGTATTTTAGACCACTTTTGTGTTTTAGTTGTCCTAATTTCAATATAATTTTGTGAATTTATTTGGGATGATATTACTTGCTAGTTAGCACAGTTCAGGTAATTTTTAAATTCATATTCTTCATCATCTAGATTCTCTAGATTTTTTGAATGGCAAATTAAGTTTTGTATTGCAAACATCTCTTGACAATATTACCAAGTTAGTAATACTTGAGTAATAATGCAAGGGAATCAAATATATATATATATAAATGTATATAAATGTTTTTTTTTAGTGTATCTATGTGTAGGTGAATTATGGTGAATTGGTAATTTTTTAAAAGCTTGGGAAACTAGCTTCTGTACAAGTTTGGACCTTGAGTTAGTGGAGGGACGGCTGCCGCCCCCTGTCCCACCACTAAATAATGTGAATGACCCCACCACTATTATATTAAATTTGCATAGTAACTTGCATAGTGACTTGCATAGTAACTTGCATAGTAATTTCAAAGCCTATAAATAGGGGCTTCAGTTGTAATGAAATTCATAAGAAAAAATAGAGAGAGAAAGAAAGCTTGAGTTCTTAAGAGTTTCAAGAGAATTTCTTATTTCTCTTTTGCAATAGTAGTTCCTTTCTTTAAGTTTCATAACACGTTATCAGCACGACGGTTCTGCCAATTCTGAAGCTAGTGGCCTTATTCCTCTGTAAGTTTTTCAATATATTATTTGAAATCATTGATATATTTTATTGATGATTATCTGTGTGAATTTATAAATATATTTTCTGAGATACGCATATTTATTATTTATATGTGTAGAAAATGGCAAATCTTACAAAATTGAAATTTGTTGCTCTTGATATATCTGGGAAAAATTATTTATCCTGGATACTTGATGCTGAAATACATCTTGATGCAATGAACCTGGGAGAAACTATTAAAGAAGGAAATCAAGCATCCCTGCAGGAACGTGCTAAAGCAATGATTTTCCTTCGCCACCATCTTCATGAAGAATTGAAAACTGAATATCTCACTGTAAAAGATCCCTATATTTTGTGGAATAATTTAAGGGAGAGGTATGAACACCAGAAGACTGTCATCCTCCCAAGAGCTCGTTCTCAATGGATGCACCTGAGGTTGCAAGATTATCAAAGTGTTAGTGAGTATAATTCCGCACTTTTTAAAATAAGCTTAGTGTTAAAATTATGCGGTGAGAAAATCACCGATGAAGATATGCTAGAGAAGACTTTTACTACATTTCATGCCTCGAATGTGCTCCTGCAGCAGCAGTATCGAGAGAGAAAGTTCAAGAAATATTCTGAACTTATATCATGTCTTCTAGTAGCTGAGCAGAATAATGAGCTCTTATTAGAAAGCCACAATACACGCCCTACTGGCTCAATATCATTCCCTGAAGTGAATGGTAATAGGTTTGCATCATTCCCAGAAGTGAATGGTGCATCCTTTAGAAGAAATCGGAGGCGTGGACGTGGTAGGAGAAATTATAGAAATGTTGGTCCCAGGAGTGACAACATTAAAAGGGATTATAATATACCATATCACCAGAAGTGGTACAATTCAGAGAGGGGTAAAAATCCTCAGAATAATTCTTCAAAGAAAAGTGAAGAGGTGTGCCATAGATGTGGAATGACTGGACATTGGTCACTTACCTGTCGTACGGCCAGGCACTTAGCTGATTTATATCAAGCTTCTGTTAAAGGAAAGAATAAAGTGCATGAAACAAATTTAGTAGAACCATCAGATGATTTATTAGATTCAGTAGATGTAGACGTTACTCATCTTGATGTATCTGATTTCTTTAATCATCCTGATGGTAGTATTGAACACTTAATTGGAGATGGAAGTGTTCCACTCAATTAATGTATTTTCTTTCTATCTGTAATAAAAGTTTTTATATATTTTGTAGAACCATGGATCACATTGATGAGCATTTTATCTCTGAGTTGAATGATAAAGATATATGTCTGGCTGATAGTGCTACAACTCACACAATTCTCAAAGAAAAGAAATATTTTCAAAATCTAACACTGAGTAAAGCCTATGTCCATACCATATCAGGTTCATCGGATTTAATTGAGGGCTCCGGAAGAGCTTATATTGTGTTGCCTAATGGCACCAAATTTTGTATTGATGATGCTCTATTCTCTTCACAATCCAGAAGAAATTTATTAAGTTTCAAAGATATACGTCGTAATGATTACCATATTGAAACGACCAATGAAGGCAGTAAAGAGCATCTTCTTATTACTAAAACAATATCGGGCCAGAAGCTCGTTTTAGAAAAACTGTCTGCTCTATGTTCTGGATTGTATTATACAAAAATGAGAACAATTGAATCATATGTGGTAATGCACCAGAAGTGCATTGACCCTAAAGTATTTATGAATTGGCATGATCGCCTTGGACATCCGGGTTCTATAATGATGAGACGAATTATTGAAAATTCGCATGGGCATCCCTTAAAGAATCAAAAGATATTTCTACCCAATGAATCTCCGTGCTCTGCATGTTCTCAAGGTAAGTTAATTATTAGACCATCTCCCTCAAAAATCATTGTTGAATCTCTATCCTTTTTACAAAGGATTCACGGAGATATATGTGGGCCTATTCATCCATCAAGTGGACCATTTAGATATTTTATGGTTCTAATTGATGCATCTAGTCGATGGTCACATGTTTGTCTTCTTTCCACTAGAAATGTTGCATTTGCTAGACTTCTTGCTCAGATAATTAAACTACGAGCACAATTTCCTGAGTATCCAATTAAGACCATTCGATTGGATAATGCAGGTGAATTTTCATCTCAAGTTTTTGATAATTATTGCATGTCAATAGGAATAGATGTTGAACATCCTGTTGCCCATACACACACACAAAACGGTTTAGCTGAGTCTTTGATCAAAAGGCTTCAACTAATCGCTAGACCTTTACTTATGAAATCAAGACTACCTATTTCTGTTTGGGGACATGCTATACTTCATGCAGCATCTCTAATTCGCATTAGACCATCTGCATATCATAAATATTCTCCATTACAGCTTGCATATGGTCAACAACCAAATATTTCTCATCTTCGTACTTTTGGATGTGCTGTATATGTTCCAATTGCACCTCCACAACGTACAAAAATGGGCCCTCAACGTAGACTTGGGATATATGTTGGTTTTGATTCTCCATCCATTATTAGATACCTTGAACCCCTTACAGGGGATATGTTTAAAGCACGTTTTGAGGATTGTCATTTTGACGAATCAAATTTTCCGTTAATGGGTAAAGAAAAATCGGTGCCTGAAGCACGACAAGATATTACTTGGGATAATAAGACCCTGTCTCATTTTGATCCTCCTACAAATGAATGTAAAAGGGAAGTTCAGAGGATTATTCATTTGCAAAATGTTGCAAATCAATTACCGGATGTATTTACTGACACTAAAGGTGTAGTAAAATCTTATATTCCTGCTGTTAATACTCCAGCAAGGATTGAAGTCCCTGAAGGACAAATTGTCAAAGCAGCAATAGGTGAATCTAAAATACGCCTGAAGCGTGGAAGACCTATTGGTGCAAAAGATAAAATTCCCAGAAGGAAAAGAATACAAAATGAATTTGGTGTTCCTGAAGAACACGTACCCACAATACAGGCCACAAATATAATTGATGCTCCTAAAGAGCTTAAATCTTCTATTCCAGAACATCCTGAAGAGGAAAATCTTGAAGAGTATAAATCTCCTAAAAATGGACCTTCTGAAGAGGTGTGTCATGAAATGTTTTCCCCTGAAGAGGAACAGGTACCTGAAAATAATGAGATCTCAATACATTTCATGAAAACTGGAGAAATTCTGGATAGAAATAAAACTGTTGTCGACAACATATTTTCATATAAAATGGCCCTTGACATTACCAGAAGTAATGAAGAAAGTGAGCCAAAAAGCGTCGAAGAATGTAGACGTAGAAATGATTGGCCAAAATGGAAAACAGCTATTGAAGCTGAATTAAATTCGCTAGCGAAACGAGAAGTATTTGGACCTGTTGTCCAAACACCAAAGGGTGTAATGCCTGTTGGATATAAGTGGGTATTTGTACGAAAACGTAATGAGAAAAATGAAATTGTGCGATACAAAGCACGGCTTGTTGCACAAGGTTTCCTGCAGAAACCCGGAATTGATTATGAAGAAACATACTCTCCCGTTATGGATGCAATCACATTTAGATTTTTGATTAGTCTGGTTGTTACAAAAGGATTAGAAATGCGGTTGATGGATGTGGTCACTGCATATTTATATGGATCCTTAGACCATGACATATATATGAAAATCCCTGAAGGATATAAGATGCCTGAAGCATCTACAAGTACATCTAGAAATATGTACTCAATCAGACTACAAAGATCTTTATATGGGTTGAAGCAATCCGGACGCATGTGGTATAATCGCTTAAGCGAATATCTATTGAAAGAAGGATTTGAGAATAATCTTATATGCCCATGTGTTTTTATTAAGAAATCTGAATCCGGATTTGTCATTATTGCGGTTTATGTTGATGATTTAAATATTGTGGGAACTCCTGAAGAGATCTCAAAAACCGCTATATATTTAAAGAATGAATTTGAAATGAAAGATCTTGGCAAAACAAAACTTTGTCTCGGCCTGCAGCTTGAGCACTTGCCAAATGGAATTTTTATTCATCAGTCCATGTATACTGAGAAAGTCCTAAAGCATTTTTATATGGACAAATCTCATCCTCTGAGTACTCCAATGATTGTTCGAACACTTGATGTGAAGAAAGATCCATTCCGTCCTTGTGATGACGATGAAGAAATTCTTGGTCCTGAAGTACCATATCTCAGTGCAATTGGAGCTTTGATGTATCTTGCAAATTGCACTCGACCAGATATTACATTCTCAGTTAATCTGCTTGCAAGATATAGTTCTGCACCAACTCGAAGGCATTGGAATGGCATTAAACATGTCCTTCGTTACCTTCATGGTACGGTTGATATGGGATTATTTTATCAACGTGGTTCAAGTCCAGAATTGATTGGGTATGCAGATGCGGGTTATCTTTCAGATCCACACAGAGGTAGATCTCAAACTGGATATTTATTTACTTATGGAGATACTGCCATATCATGGAGATCTGTTAAGCAGACACTATCTGCTACTTCTTCAAATCACTCAGAAATCATTGCTATTCATGAAGCAAGTCGAGAGTGTATTTGGTTGAGATCAGTTATTCAACATATCCAGGAAAAGTGTGGACTTACTATGATCAATAATAGCCCAACAATCTTATATGAAGATAATACTGCTTGTATCACTCAAATCAGAGGAGGATACATCAAAGGTGATAGAACTAAACATATTTCACCTAAATTCTTTTATACTCATGAATTTCAAGAGAAAGGTGAAATTGATGTCAAGCAGATACGATCTAGTGATAATCTGGCAGATTTATTCACAAAGGCGTTACCAACTTCCACATTCAAGAAGATTGTGCATAACATTGGAATGCGAAGACTCAAAGATCTTTTGTCATGCACTTTTCAGGGGGAGTAAATGTGCTGATTGTACTCTTTTTCCTTCGCTGAGGTTTTGTCCCACTGGGTTTTCCTCTGCAAGGTTTTAATGAGGCAATCTTAAAGCACTTGTGGATACATAAGAAGACTGTACTCTTTTTCCTTCGCCATTGGTTTTTCTTCCCACTGGGTTTTTACTTGGCAAGGTTTTAACGAGACAGATTCCTTATGAGTGGTCATTCAAGGGGGAGTGTAATGAATTTAGTGGAGGGACGGCTGCCGCCCCCTGTCCCACCACTAAATAATGTGAATGACCCCACCACTATTATATTAAATTTGCATAGTAACTTGCATAGTGACTTGCATAGTAACTTGCATAGTAATTTCAAAGCCTATAAATAGGGGCTTCAGTTGTAATGAAATTCATAAGAAAAAATAGAGAGAGAAAGAAAGCTTGAGTTCTTAAGAGTTTCAAGAGAATTTCTTATTTCTCTTTTGCAATAGTAGTTCCTTTCTTTAAGTTTCATAACAGGAACTATATATTTGTTTATAGAATCTGTTCTATTTTTTGCCTCTTATCTGTCATCTATGAGAATGTATGTATGATGCATTTATAGAATTTGTGTTACTAACTTACTAGTTACTGTGTATCTATTTATTGCCTCTTACAACTTATTACTGCATATTTCTTTTAAGGCAAATTAAGTTTTGCAATTCAAGTAAAACATTCATTGACAGTACTACTAAGTTAACATTTAACGGTACTTGAGTAAGAGATTAAAATTAACCTTAAACTTTTTAGTCTTAATAGTATATGTAGACAAACTGTTAAGCATTAAAGTAATATTAAATGAAAAATTCATGAAGACAGAGGAGGAAGACTAAGTCCTGGCCCTTCAGTGAAGTCTGAAGCTAAATTTAGACCACTCCACTCCTAATTTATTATTGTAAATTTGAAATTTGTAAAATATGTAACAATTCAGTTTATATTGTAAAATGTCATTTAATTTATAGATTTAATTTGTATTGAAAATATCATTAGAAATTTAGGCCTAATGATGTATTATTTATATTTAATTTCCCAAATTTATTTTTATATAAAAAAGACTTCTGAAAATTGGGTAGAGTAAACTGATAAACGGGCTGAGCTCGAGTTTAGTTTGGGCTCGACTTGTGAATTCAATCCCGAGTTCGAGTCGAGCTTGAACCCCAACCCATTAAACAAGTTGAGCTTGATCATAATCTTGGGCCCATTTTGTCAATGAGCCGAACCCAAACTTGACTCAAGGGGGAACGAACTAAGCTCACATACTCGAAGTTTACTCGAATTTGGCTTATATATAGTCCTAATGATAAATGTATCACATCTTATCTAATAAGATAAAAGTAAAATAAGAGTGGTATGTAACATTACTCTAATGATATTGAATCAGGTATATATGCCTATGCATGGTTGCGGTGGAAATTATAGACATCCAATTCTATATATTTACGATGTTTTTAAGTTGGCTTTTCGTGAGCTTATACAAGAAAGCTTTGGGGTTGGAGTAGTACTTAAGCATGCAATGTCGTTTAGAGAAGTAGGACAGAAGGGGCCGGTTGCTTGCTCATAAACAAGGATTTAGTCATATTTAATGAATAATTAAATATTATATATAAATACAGTCCATTAATATATATTTAATTAGTCCCTAAGTTCACGGGCATGGTACGTAACTTATGAATTACTTGTATATATAATTGGATCACTACGTGCATGATGCATGCGTTTCTACTTTTGACATTTGGGGTACTGGATATATTTTACTATATTATTATTATTATTATTATTAAATGATTAGTGTTGTGCATGTGAGTTTCTCGTACGTGATCAATGGGTCGGTATATAGTACGGCTAGTTCTTGATGAGAAATTGAACCAATAAGATAAAATTATGAACAATATACTTCTAAAATAGAATAAGACCTAAACTAATAGATATTATATGTATATATCTCCTCTAAAACACTTCCCTATGATCTTATCTTTAATAGTATATAAAATGCTGATCAGAACAAGTTTCGACCTATGTTACTGCTCACAACCCAATATGCCACGGCCCACCCGGATGGGAACAAGTCGAGAGTTTATTATAAATTATAATGATAAGAGTATAAAATTTTATTTACAAATGAAAAAAAAAAAAGCCCATTACAATGGAACAACCTAAAAGGTGATCGAATGAATGCGAGGCTCAATCTATTGTTTTGGGTTGGAGAGAATGAGTTATGAGACTTTTCAAAACGTTGTTTGAGAGTTCGTGTGGCTGGTGTTTCGGCTTATAAAGTCCATGAGATTAATGTGCTCAAGGATGTTTCCAGATATTTTCTAATTTATCATTACAACTCGATATCTCGAGTGCCCTGAAAAGAAAAAATTGAAGTCTTATAAAATAAAAATAAAAAGAAGTACCCGTAACCCTAGAACCCGGATATCAGATTTACATCCCAAAAAAGTAAATGAAAACATCTGAATATCCAATTTGTAACCGGATATCCGGATTCACATCTGGCTACTGTTCAAATTATTTCCAGATTTATCTGGATAGATAATCGCCTGATTTAAAAACCCGACTCTGGATCCAGTTATGGCCAAATATCCGAATCCGGTTTTACATCCCTAAACTAAAAGCTTTATAATTAAAGTTGTCATGCATTGAAATTTTGAATGGCGAAATGTTTGGACTTGCTTAATTGTATTTGGTTTGTTTTACCACTCAACTATGGAGTGGTTTTTCCTTTGTACTGACTACCAACTGCTTTCATCATGTGCTGGTTGAGGTTCACGCAGGCCTCATGATTCCTTCAAACTCCTATTTTAGTTGCTTTTCTAATTCCTTTACTAAAACATGTGAGATGATATTTGAACCCAACACGACACGAATGACAAAGATAGAAATAAGGTCTCCTTAATTATGAACGCCTTCCTCCAAGCTGGAAGAGTCCAACCTTCCGCCAAGCTGGAAGAGTCCGTTTGGAGATAATTTCAATCCAAAAGAGCAAAATGTCTGTCTTTTTTTTTCCCTAGGTAATTTCACTAATGCGCCCTAGGCACTAACATTCCATTTTTCTGACTCCATAAATGGGAACCAGTACTGCTGGCCATGAGGAAACTCTTTTCAGCAAAAACTTTGGTATAAAAAAAAAAAGGTTTTCAGCTTTTCATTTGAATTATTTCCACTGTGTGGTCCTGTACAGGGAGAATAAAATAAAACCGCCTATGAAATTCTTCTCATAAACGTGAATGCACATGCTTTAGCTGTTATTTACCATGAACCTCTCAATCAAATGAAGTTCATGAACAAAGGAAATCGAAAATTCAGTCCTCTATGGGAGAAAATAGGGTTGCTAAACCTTGATCCACGGTTATTTGAAGTTTGTCATAGGCCATTGGTGTCTTCTGGTCACATTTGTAAGTTCCTTTCCCTCTGGCCAGTACCTCACCGTCGGCATCTATGATTCCTTCCTTTGTTGGGTCCTGAGTTCGGTGTCCAGGTTCCAAGATGAATGCCTTCACCTATAGTTCATTGCAAGATATAGAAGGTGCAGTTAACAACAAAAAAACCCCCCAAAAAAAATTTGAATATATTTTGTCAAAAACATTCTGTCTCCACAAAATAAGCAATAGTGGAGAATTCTTTGACATCTTATAGCAGTGGCTAAAGCGTCAACAAGAAAATATTATGAAAACAGGATCTCTCTTTACTATTATGATGACTCACCTTAAGGTACATGACGTATGGTGATTTGACATGATCTCCACTCTTCAACTCTGTCATCAATGATAACAAGGGTAACTGTGGGCAATCCCTAATAAGGATCAAGTCCAGATAGCCATCTGAGAACTGCACATCAACGGGCAAAAGAGAACTCAAATGGTCATTTATGCTCACTATGACACAAAAACTTTGATCCAGAGAAAAAATGCAATTGTTAGGCTCCAAAACAACCAGTTTTTGTGTATGAGACCACATGATAACTCTCCTTCTTCATCTTGAGCATAAAGCGCTCTGGCCTGACACAGTTCAAGCATCTATAGTTTGGACAAAAAAAAAAAAACAGAAAGGAAAGAGAAAATATGCTCAAGTTAAGCACGATCTAATGATTTTACCTTGGCATCAGGGGCTGCCATGACATCTTCACCCCCCCAAGGTACGTTATGAAGCCAAACTGAGACAAATGGTCCATTAATAGTTCTCCATTCTAAACCCTCCAAGTCAATATAAGGTCCCTGGTAACCATGCTGTTGAGCCTTAGCAGGCTCCTCTTCACTTGGAATTTGGCTATTTTGTTCGCCGGTAGATTTGCCATGGAAATTAGTTGGCTCTCCATAAGTTTCGAAGCCAGGTACAGGCACAAAAGAAATGCGTCCATTGTATTGCCTCAAATATAAAATTCGTTGAAGTGCCTATATATAAAAGAAACGACTAGCATTACTGCCTTGATGCGGACCACAATTAAAACAACATAGCGTCAATACAACCAAGACATCATTCAAATCAGTTAAAACTACAAGAAAAGGGACAAAAAATCAAATAGAATCAGCATTCTTAAGCAAAAGATAAATTTTTCCAATCTTCAACTTAAATAATAATAATCATCAATTAATGATAAAAAAAAAATGATAGGTCTATTATCAAAACTTTGATAATACTGCTGTGTCATAATAACTATCAAGATCGTAGTGACTCAAGAAATGTTTTTATAATATGCTTGCCTAAACTATCAGGTTCTTATAACTGTAATGCAACTAATTCAAAATATTTATTTTGTTCAATCTACTTGTAACTTTAGATTACAACATAAGATTAAGCACAGTGAGGAAATAATTTAATGACAAGTCATGTAAAAATATACCCGCACAGACACAAAATAACCAGAAGTACTATATAAAAACAACAATGAGACACCACTTGAAAACATACATAGATATCTAGACGAGCACTTCCCAAGCACCTATACTTTTCAGATTCAATGTCGACATCCGCCACCAGACCTGAAAAAAATAAGATTTCCTAAGAGAAACTTTTGGAAATATTAAAGGTAGTAGCAGTCTTGGCCAAAACCAGACAATTTTCTCCAAAAAAAAAAAGGAGCAATTTTAGAAAGATCATACTCCAAACAAAACAAGCATCAGGTAATGATATTTCCACATACCCCATGCAAGTGTCAAGATGCTAAAGAACTTTGCCTCTCCCTGGACAATTGTAGCTACATCCACTGAGCACTTGTGGCCTATTAAGAATTTAAGCAAACAGCAGAAAACTCTTGAATTGAAATAAGCCACTACTGGAATAATGATAAAAGCAAACACAAATCAAAATATGGGCAGAGATCATATATAACCTCGAATAATGGCAAGAACAGCATTAGGTGCTGCACAGGGAGCACCAACTGAATCCAGAAGGGATTTTGCCATGCCATTTCCTGTACCTGCAAGCGGAAATATGTCAGATTGAATAATAAAATCTAGTCACTAATAATGTTCATGTCATTAACAAACAACCGCAAGGCTCTCCTTCACCTTAAATAATAATGAGAAGTGCAGTGGGAGAATAATTTGGTGAAATACAACGATAAACATGCAACTCTCCATGGCTACTGCTTATTTATAATTGTGCTAATCACAAATAAAATCTCCCTTCAAAGTACTGTGGAAATGATGAATGTACAGATCGCAGAACAGGTTAGAAATACTCATCTTCATAATAGGAAAAGAGAATTTGAAACTAAAACATTCCATTATCAATATTAGCCCACATGAGAATCTTGACAAACGTAGATTTGTGTCACCATAAAGTCAATGGCAAGGAGGGACTACAAAAGTTTACTCTGTTAATAGGCCTCAGCAAATGATATAAATTAATTGGCATTAGAAGCTATTCAATCAATAGACTATATCTTTGTCTACTATGTGAACTATCTCTACGTAGATCAAATTCCTAATTATATCGTAACAATTAGCAAGTTCCATACTTTTCCACGAGTAGATTATTGTAATTGCACATCATTGGAATGTGTAGTGATACATGAGTGCCATTAAAATTGAATCTAAAGAAGAGGAAAGGCCAAAGAGCCTTATCATGTATATATTATTATATTATTCAAATGATAACTTCATCTAGTCACACTTAAATACCATAATTTAAGTATCAGAAATAACGAAGGTGATGATAACAACACGTAGTAACAAACCTGCAGGAATTACTCCAATAGGCATCTTTATTGCAGCATCCCAATCCTCTCTCCCAAGCAGCCCATTAACTACCTACTAAATAGGCCAAGCTTGTCAGAGAAAAAAAAGGAATGGAGGTAAAAAGATTAGAGGTAAAAAAAAATGGCAGCGTTGGGGAATTAGAGACATAAGTTGTGCTAGAAAGTAAACATGATTGCTGTAAAATAACTGCGGCCATTGTTGATTGTGCATTTACACCACAATTGACATAGCTTTCACTGAAGCAAAAATGATTATTCAAATATAGACTTTGAGATTCAGTTCTAGCACTACATGTTGACATGCATTTAGGGTTTGTGGGAATTACCTAACATTAAAAGGTAAAACCCCCAACAGTACCCAACAATACAAAGTTAGACTAATATTGTTAACTACAATCTTAGATTAGTTAAATACAAGCTTATATTAATGTATCTGCATATAATTAAAGTAGGAAAAGCATAGAGAACTGCTGACCAAGTATATAGAAATTTCAATGTGGCTTAATGAATGTCATCTTAATCCAGGAGCACAATCCTTAATAGCAGAACTCCACAGATAAGAATAGCAGAAATTGGGAAAATGAAAGCCTTAAATTCTTAAATTAAAAAAGTTTTGGATTGCATGTAACTATGGAAGATGAATATACACTACAAGAAAAATGGTCTTTTATAGCCAGTTAATTTCAGCCAAATGACTATTTACATCTAAAATTAGTCACAAATAGTATTTTCTTCGCTTTCATTAGTCACAAAAGCTCACATTTCTTATAGTGATATTACCATGCTCAAAAGGGAGGGAAAAAGAACCACGTCAATTGATTTTTTGAGATTACAGATGGGCTCCAGATAAATAAGGCCGGACAAAATTAAATGACACATCTGTCAACTGGTAGTTCTATCCTAGAGTTAGATCTTAAAATTACCTTCGGGAAGTTATTTGGGCACCATCATAATTCATTCTTTTCGGGTAGCACGACCAATTAATGGCGTTCAATGTATTTATAATTTTCACTACCGTTTTTTAATAGGTAAAAGATTTAACATTTTCACTACTAGAGCACATAATGCATATTCTAGCAACTAAGAAAAGTTAACCTACCTCAACCAAGATTCCATCCCCACTGACACAAACAATGCCATCATACTTGCAAAGATCAAGTGAACTAGCAACTTCTTTTGCATGAAGCCGATATTGAGTTTCTGAGAGATTGAATTGAAGAAAGGAAAAGAACAAAAAAAGCATGATAAATAATCCTAAAGCACAGAAAGATAAAAACTATCAATTTGCACATATATATAGATATATATATATATATATATATATAAGAACAATCCAAACCTTGCAACGTAATTTGGATATCAGCATCTTCAAAAAGAGTTTTTACGTGATCCACAAAAATCTTCGATGCAGATTTTTTTCCACCAAATGGATTCAACAAAACAAATAGATGTTTAGGCCGTCCTGTTTAAAAAAGAAACAGATTATGCTATTGAGAAGATAACTGTGAAGTTGGAATATGGCCAAACAACCTTCAAGAAGTTCAACAATAAAATAGATGACATTAAGCTCCAGTTTGTCTGCACGAAATGAAGGAAATTTGGAATCTTTTAACAGTTTTGGGTTATAGTTTCTGCAGAATATTTTTTAATTTCGTTTCAGTTCTTCCAACTGATCAACCGATTATCCTCATTGCTTCTAATCAAATGAACACAAGTTGACAAAAACACTTACGAAGTTTAAAAAAAATTGTATTAAACAACACATTTCTGATGATATTCAAGTTTTATTTCATCATTTGAAGTCGACAGATAAATAAGATCGAGTAATGATAGGCTTACATCCTTTTTACTATCACTTTACTACTCATAATGTATTTGTTTTTTTTTTCTTTTAAACAATTTTTCAAAATCCTTAATTATTAAGAGAAAATTTTAAAAATATATATTTCACTAATAGTTACTTTCTTAATAATTAAGAAAAATATTTTTTTTTTAAATTAAAAAATTAAAAATAAAATGGTAGAAGAGTGATAAAGCTATCATTATTCAATAAGAACTCAACAGAACCATCAATCTCCAAAAGAAAAGAAACCATGAAAACTATCTCAGCTGAAAACCAAAGATCTCCCCACCTAGAGCATAGCTGAATTAAACAGGCTGAGTTACCGGAATTACACAATTCTCGATTAGGTTCCTACCAAAATTGGAGGGAAAGTAAAGGATATTTAAATCCTGAAACACTAGAAAAAGACTTCACATCACGGATTTATCCTTCCATTTCCTGCGTTTTCCCATCACTCAAACAGAACACAAGCCGGAACAAAATGGGAAAGGAAGAAGAAGAAGAAGAAGAAGAAGAAGAAGTGAAATTTACCGAGCGAGTCAATGTATTCACGGAGTCTCTGGCACCAGAGCACCAGCGAATCCTCAGACAAGGGTTGAAACACGAAGTCTTTCCTCACCAGATTTCCGGTGTTCCCAATGCAGAAGATTCCGCCTCTACCTTCCACAATTGTTCTGATCCTGATCTTCGGGCCCTCAGTAGAGAAACCGAGAACCTCCTTCTCCACCTTCAAAGACCGTTGACTTCTCTCCGTCCACCTCAGCCAACCATCCGCGGTGAGGGTCAACGGCGTAACGCCAGCGTTGACGAGGACCCGGTCGGAGAGGATGGGCAGGCTCTCAGGTTGGTCCATTTTCTGGAATCAGTCGTCCACTTTCAACGTAGGCTCTGTTTTCAATCCTTTAAATGTTCGGTTTTTTGGTTAGATGAAACGATCGGGTCCTGAACCGAAAGAACAAGAACTGGTTTGATGGTGTACGCCACGGCCAGGCGAGGCCGAGGTTGGCAGTTGTTTCGTATGTTTGCCGTTTTGGTTTGGCTGTTAGGTAGAGTCCGCACGCTGCTTTGGCGGCTGTGTATTTTTTTTTTTTTTTTTATATAGGAAGGCGGCTGTGTATTATTGTGTTGGATAATTATAAACCTCTTTCTCTCTTTTTTTTTTTGGGGGGATATCTATATCTTTTATTTGAAATTGAAAAAGCTTAAGCTGGTTTCATATTAAAAATTAAACTATTTTACTAAATAAACTAAACCTTTGGATCTAAAAAGCTTATTTCATAATTAACATATGATTCCCTTATATTTTTCTACAAATTACCTAATCAGTTGCTAAATTCCCTCTAAAAGGGATAATTTGAGGCGTATAATGATGATTTTGATAATTTGGGTACAAGTCTAAAAATACAAATAGTGGTAGTTATGGGGTGTAAAATATATTTACCCAATTAGTTGTGCCGTGTGCGTTTCAAGCATAGAGTTGAGTTGTTACCGAATTTTAAGATTGGTCTAGTCTACTTTTGAAAAAACAAAAAAGCCTAACCCTATGTTATAAATCGTATATCAAAGTGATCCCTTGTTCAATCTCACCAAGTTATCGATAACAAACGCCTACATGGCCAGGGGCGAAACCAGAATTTTGTGTTTGGGGGGCGATTGATAAAATGTGCAATAAATATAAATTTTATAAGGATAATTATTAGTGATAAAAGTGTCATGTTTTGTTATAACTAAACTCTCTAAATGTATATTAACTTTTGAATTGTTCACGTTTTTTTTAAAAAAATTAATTATTTTTAAGTACTTGCTTATATTTTTTTATGATTTAATAAAAATTTATAGATTAAAAATAAATTTGAGAATTTTTTAATAAGTAATGATGTAACACTGTTATTTTAACAAATTATTTCTCATAATCATACAAATTAAACTGAAACTAAATAAGTGAGTATAATCAGTCAATTTTATAATCATATAAATTTACAATTAATTTTTTATTAGAGTTAGACTGTTAATTGAGTAACTATGAGCTTATATGAATTAAAATTTGAGTTTCAGTAAAAATTAAAAAATAGAATATAAATTGATATATATTAAGATTTAGATGAATAATTTTAATAAAAAAATTTGAGGGGGGAAATATTTATTTATTTTTAATTTAAGGGAGAATTTTAATTTTATATATATATAAAACTATATATATTTATATTATAAATTAAAATTTTAAAAACTTTTTTTTGGGGGGGGCGGTAGCCCCCCAATGAACAAGCTGGGTCCGCCCCAGCACATGGCAATGTTCTCGTGTCACGTGCGATATAAAAAACAATCATGTGAGTAAACATGTAAAAAATGTACTGTCATTCTAATGGCAGGTCTAGATCTTGTAGGATGCAATATTACATAATACAAAAGTATCTCACAATCGTTCTTTTATTATTAAATAATTAATTTTTATATAAATTTTGTAATTATTTATTTTTTTAAAAAAATTATACGATAATTACATATTCACGATTATAAATGTTATGTTTAATTATTATTATTTTTTCAAAAAGAAAATGATATACGCGGTACTGCTGTCAATAAATTTTGCGTATTGCTACTCTTTTTTAATAAAAAATGGATAAAGTTAGAATTTACGTTAAACAATTACTACCATATCTAATATAAAAAAGGCGAAACTTATATATTGTTTAAAACATTGGTAGACGAAGTAAATATAAATAAAAAGTAAATATAAATAGGAAAGTTCTACACAACTTTCACACATTATTATTATTTAATTATTTTTAATTATTTTTAATTTTTTAATATTTTTATTTTGAATTTCTTCTTTTTAAATTAATTTAGTTTTTTTATTTATTATTTATATATCCAATATTTAATAAAAAAATATAGTGTGTAAAAATTATGTGAATAACAAGAGAACAATATTAAAGATGTCCGAGAGAACAATATCAAATATTTATGAAGATTTTTCACATAAATATGTCCGAGAGAACAATATTAAAGATGTCCGAGAGAACAACCTTAAAATAATATAAATATGTCCGAGAGAACAATATTAAAATGAAAAAGTTTCAATAAAGAGCAGTCAGTTTAAATAAATGGGGTCCGCATAGAGTCCGTTATTCCCATACTTTACCTTTTTCTTTTTCTTTTTCTTTTTTTTTCTTTTTCTTTTCTTTAAATAAATGGATCATTCTTCTCTTTTTTTTTTTTTTTTTGTTGTTGTTAATAATAGATTATAGAATTTTATTACTCATCATTTATATACATTATATATCATGTTTATTAGGGATGTTCAAACGGATTCTAGATTGAAAATCCAGGTTAACCCGACCCAAAACCAAAAAGACAACTTCGATTTGAACTCCAACCAGAATTCACTCAGGTTGAAATCCGAGTTAGATCTGGATTAATCTAATTTTTTTAAAATTAGAAATCTGGTTTTTGGATTTCAAATTGTTTTTTTTTCTTTTTTTTTTAAGTTTGTTTAATTACTTTTTTACAGAAAATTTTGTTGTAAAAATATTTATAAAAAATCTTTTATTTCATTATAATTTTTCCAAGAAGTAATGTTAAAAAGTAAATTTTTTATTATATAAAAGTCTATATTTTTATCCATGGATAATGATAAAAAAATATATCAAAATGTAAAACTAAAAAATAAAAAAATCTACTACATATTACATTATTCAAATTAAGAGCTTGTAAATTTAGAATTAAAAAAAAAGTTATGTAATGAAGTACATTTTCACAGCATGAAACCTATAAACTTACATGTATAGTTCAAATGTTGATTTATGAAAAGGATAATCAATATCAGAAAAGAATCAAACAGCATCCCAATTGTTATGCAAGTATCCGATGACAAAACTGAAAATAGCTTTATTAACCCCATCTGTGGAAACATATTTCATCTTTGATTATACAAAAAATATAGAAGTACAAAAACTCCATACATATTGGAGCTAAAATAGAACTTAGCTTCAAGAATCAAGGGATTTGAAGTCTCTATAGCTGATGTCTATTGATTGATAGGCGATAAGTATACTCTGTTGAGCCAGACTCCAATTAAATAAACTTGAACAAATTTCAAATAAATAATACAGCAAATTAGCATAGCAAATGAGCTTACACCAAATAATAAAGAGATCAGTGCAACCTATACATGAACTAAATATATAGCAAATAAGAATAACAAAATCCTCCATCCAAAAGAAGTGCATTGTGGTTTTCTCTTCACTTCAATTTTGTCAAAATCCTCCATCGGAAATCATTTGCTGCCAAAATACTGTGTTCAAACCATATCTGAAATCGAGGAGAAATATATTGTAAATACACAGTTTTGCCCCTAAAATTCTACAAGTAAATCATATTAAATGGCCATACAATTTTTTCTCTCAAAATACACTAACAAATTTAACCACAAAATAAAAGATTAGAGTTTAAACATTACACATCATCAAGTTATTACAAACTCTATACGCACACAAAATCAAAGATTAGAGTTTAAGAATTACTTCATTTACTCATTAGTCAATGTATGGACAAAAGAGCATTGTTGGATGCAAGCCTGACTTGTAAAAGCCTTACTCATATAAACAATATTTTTAATATGAGTGAGGCTTGTACAAGCCAACTTGTACTTAGATCTTTTCATGGACAAAATGACACTCTACTCACTCCAACAAAGTAGAAGTATTAAGATATATAACCTGCATGACAGATTCAAATCCAGTATGAAGATACAACACCAAATAGAGGGCCAAAACCTTCATCCCTCAGGCTAAGCAGCTTCACCAAACTTTTAATCTCAAATTTATGGGCAGATGATATTCCAAATATCCCTCTATTCACTCTTTAGAAAGATGTTTAGATGCAATTCACTTGTTAAAATTGAATTGGACTGCACCCATGAATGAAGAAGATTAGTTCAATTAGATTTGCCGCATTATTTCAATTCTAGAAAAAAAAAGTTTTCAATTCAATAAATACCATATTTGTTTATGAGAAAATTACTCACTATTACATACATTCCATACTAATTAGTGACTTTTACATTGTATTTTGTTAATCAACAAACTTAGGCTTTTAGCATGCAGCACAGGCAGATAAGATGGTAGATGCAATCATCCAAGGAACTATCACTACCCTAAAAACAATAAAGATTCCCATAAACTTAGTAACAATCATTTAAATGGAGAAGAAAACTAAAGAAATGACAACAGATATACATGATAGAAAGAAAGTGATGATTAATTACCTAACCATATGAATTCACTGCTGAACTCAGTGTTTTATCATGCTTGAAATCAGAAAGTGGAATATCAACACAGATCAAGTTCAAGTCATGGAATTCTGACCAATATTAACTTTTAATAATGCAAATGTCAAAACATGTAAGTGAATTGAGAAACAAAGATCCTCTATGATTACAATACATAAAATTGACAATATTAAAATTGTTGGATACGGGAGGATCAAAACTTGTCAACAAACACCATTCCCATGATATCCAATAGCAACCAGAAAACATGCAACAAAAAGCTTACACGAGTACAACAACAGAAATTTCACAAAAGTTTGAGTAACAAAAATTTCACAAAAGTTTGAGTAACAATACAATTGTTGACAACCAAATGTTTGGTTATCATTTGTCTTTAATACTTTCTATATTTTCAAGAATGATAGAAATGATATTTAATATTAAAATTCACACTATCTATATACGATACAGTGGCACTCATATACTATATTTTATCCGTTCCTCCTTTTTCAAATTATACTCAACAAATTGCCTTTTTAAGACAATAAATGGAAAAAATAGATAAAGCTAATGACACTAAGTTTACTTTTCCTATTTTAGAACTATTTTAGTTTTAATAGTGGGAGATGCATATTATCTTAGTTATGCGTATAATATAATACACTTGAGATGGAATTCACTTCAACTTGAAGAAAGCCAACAATGAACTGCTCATTAAGCCAGGAACCAAGTTCGAAAATTGAAAAAAAAAAACTAAATAAAGCAGAAGAAAACTCTAAGGAAAAACCATTCATAATAACCATTATGTGATTTTGAGACCAGAAACATGAGTTGATGATAAATTAAAAACAAAAGAAGACACGCCAATAATCCAAAGAAACACAGTTACACGGGGAGAGAAAGAGAGAGCGATAGAGAGACTGAGAGAGAGAGTACCGTAGAAGCGAACGAAATAACGATTCACCAATGGAGATTCTATGAAGAAATTAGCGACAGCTCATGGCAACAATTCATGACGACAGCTCATGAATGGGCGACAGATTGAGAATGAAGGAGGCTAGGGTTTAGATTTTGTGCGAGAGAGAGATATCAACTGAGAATGGGAATGAAATCGAAAGTTACGGAGGCTAGGGTTTAGATTTTGAGAGAGAGAGAGAGAGAGAGAGAGATCAAATCATCAGATTGAGAAATATGGTTTAGGTTTCGAGAGTTGGTTTTAAAATCCAGGTATCAGGTGTTAGATCCCGTATCGAATTTTTAATTGGATATTCGGACTATATCAAATTAGTAAACCAGATTGTTAAAAATATGAAATCCGGATTTAAATTAATCCAAATTCGGGATTCGGAACCAGATTCTGGATATCCGATTTTCAAACTGGACAGGATAAAAAATCGGTCCGGATGAAAAGGGTTAATGCTTATTTTAGTTTTTATTTGTTCGTATTGTTTTTAAATTAATAGAATTAGGGGTGGACAGCGGGGCTTCCTTACCCCGCTTGCCCGCTCCGTTTGCCCCACCTCGACAAGGCGGAGCGGGGTAACCCGCTCCGTCCATGCGGCCCACCCCGCATGAGAAATCTAAGCAGGGGTGGGGGGCGGGATGACCCATGCGGCCCCTCGCCCCTCGCCCCCCGCCCCTGCACCTTTATTATTTAAAAAAATATATTTTATATATTTATATAAATAATTTGTATAACCATAAATTGTATACAAATATTTACAATCTGATAAATTTGAAATGGAATTCAAGTTAATAGATTGTCTTGATCTTCTAGGCCAACTTTTATATAGGAGACCAAGGTAATACAATAGTGAAACTTAAACAATGTGAGACTTGTTAAAGGTTGGCCTTGGAGGTCAAAGCAATCCAAAATATAACTCTATTATTTTATATTATTTTTGAATGTATAAACTTTAATTTATTATTTAAATTATATTATAATTTTGGTCTAAAAAAATTAGACCTAAAAATAATTTTAAAAAAAATTAGACCTTGAAGACCTAAAAAAATTCATGGGTTGCGGGTTCAACCCCACCCCCTGGCAGCAGGACGGGGGACAGGATCAAAATCCTCCCCACGCATGGTGCGGGGGTGGGGTGTGGGGTTGGGTACCCCCCGCCCTGCACCATGTGGGTAGAATCCCTAAATAGAATTATTCAGCTCATCATTCATATAAAGCACATTTAATAAGAGAGAAAAAAATTAAATATGATATATAGTGTGAGAATAATAAGTAAAAATTTTCTAGATGATATAAAGGATAATGCTACATCTCGGGGTGCAAAACAAATAGAAAAAAATGGTTGAACCGAACCGATGCATTTGATTCCCTTTTAAGCAGTCTATTGATGATTCTTAAGAATCAAAATCAATGGAGTATCAATTTTCTTATTTTGAAATACGGTTTAAACTAAATTAAACCAGACTAATATATATATATGTATATATATTATATTAGATATATTATATGTTAAATTGTTAATTAATATAACATGAAATTTTAACTTTATTATTCAAGTTATTAGTTTTATAACATGAGATTAATATAACATGCCATACAACATAACATTAATCTTATACTTTGTAATATAGCATGATATAACATATAAATTTTAATTTTATAATATAAAGTTAATATAAAATAAAATTTTAATCTCAAATATAAACACTAATATTAATTTATTAATATAAACTTATTTTTGACATATATCAATGATAAATACAATTTGAGAAATTTTAGGTCGGTCCGACCAACTCTTTTAGAAAAAGCAACCCTGTTGTCGCTTGTGGCGGTGTGTAACACTGCTCATGCCATTTGGACCGGCTCCCTTCTACGACTTCACCCCTGCGACGGCGACCTCCCACCTTCCGCCGACAGCCTTAAATCCGAAATGAGTCTGTTTCGTCAGAGGGAGTCGGTCTCGATGGCATGGGTGGTGTCGCACACTGCTACCGGTGGCGGCTCCGTTCGGTTGAGGGCCAAATACTCCCTTAAAATAATTTTTATTTTATTTTTTTATTGTATTATTATTATTATTTTTATTTTTTATTGTATTTTCTTCATTTTATTTTTTATTATATTTTTTATTGTATTTTTCCTAAGACTATTTTTCATGCTGGGGCAACTCGACCGCCCTCAGCATCACCCATACATTTTTGGCATAATAAATTATAATGTATATATCTATATCTTTTTATAAATACATTTGTACACATTTAATCATATACGCTCATACGCTCATATAAAATGTCTAACACTTATATAGATTATAGATAAATTTAATACTATACTATTATGTGTCAATTGTGTCAATTATTATAAAATAATGTGTGTATACTATAATATAAATAGAGTAATAATTTAGTATGCAAATATTATATTATTATTAATATAGATCATCCATAAAATTGAAAAACTGGATCAAACTATGGCCATATTTGTTTTGGGAGACTAAATTAAAAATTCCAAATTCATCATTATATTTTTTCAAATCCTCATATAAAATATAATAAAAAATTTAACTTTTTCAAATTTCAAAATTACTTTTTCAAATCCTAAAACAAAACTAATATTAAAAAAAATATATTACAACAATATTTTATTATTTTTTTAACTTTTATCTCATTTCATTTCATCTCATTTCTAAAAATAAATAGAGCCTTGATGAAAATCAAAAAAGTTGAAAGTTTTGATTTGATAATGAGTCGGTTTGGCATTGGTTCTAAAAATATCAAAATCGATTATATTAATTTAGTTCTAAAATATATATAAAATCGGACTCTTTACCATAGTTTTGATTTTCGTTCTATTCCGACTAGAATATTTCGTTTCGGTGTCTCAATCGGTGCACTATATATCCTTATTCCGTTTTGATCCAAATTCCGGCCTGTTTCGATCATTCTGATCAAATTCCAGCTGTTTCGGTCTAAATTCTAGCCAATCCGGTCCCTATTTCGGTTTTGATTATTTTTGTAATTTTTTTTGTTTGGATGATCTTTTTTTAAAATTTTAAATTTAGATGGTATTTAATTAATTCTAAAATACAAAATATATTTATATACTTTTTAATTTTAAATACGTCATTTTTTAAATATCATTATTTTTTCATATATTATCTTTTTATTTATTTTCGTATCTTAATTCAAATTTGTATTTTTTCAACTTATAATCATTTTATAAAATTTTAATTCTTCTAATACATATACATATATATGATACACACTTACATATATATATATATATATCTTTATTCTATTAGTTGTTAGTTTATATATATATATTTATTATAATATATAATTAATTTCGAAACGATACATCGAAATAAATTAATACTGAAATATTTTATTTTAATATTTTAACCAAAACCACCGCTAGAACAAAATTTAAAACTTTGCTGATTGCACCGCTATCTACGCCAACAAAGGGAGTCACTGCTAAAACTTATTGAGTGTGTAATTTAAAAAAAAAAAATTGTTTTGTTATCAAATACTACTCTTCTATCAACTTGGTCGAGTAAATATTAAGTGTTATTCATAAATGGTACTATCTTCCTATCGCAAGATGTCATATCAAGTAAAATCGATGATTACATTAACTTATAATTACATTTGAGATAACCTTGTAAACTTTCTAATTTGGTTAATTTAAAGATATGTTTCAAAATATAATTGTCTAAAGATATTCTCAAATATTTATTTTTTAAACATCATTCAAATATTTTTAAATTTTAATTTTTAATTATTAATTATTAATTATTATAACTTTTTCAAAATTCAAAATAGAACATAACAAATATAACGTTTTCATTTTTTTTAAATATTTAAATATTTTTTAATTTTATAATATTTTTATTCAATCTTATCTTTTTTTTTTAACTTAATAAATATTTTAACTTAACTTATTTTACTATTATTTATAAATTGTTTTATTATATTTATAAGGGAGATAAATTTGTCTCATTGTAACTCCCTACTCCTCTGCATATTTATATTGGGCAATATTATATATAGTTAAAAAAATTAAACTCTTTTATAGTCCAAACAATGACAAAACTAAAAAATTTAGTTTGGAAAGTCAATTTACAAAATAAAATTTAGGGACAAACAAATATTAATTTTTTATATAATCTATTTCATAAAAATGCCTTTCAAAATTTGATTTTTATCAAATTTTAAAAATCTAAAAGGATCAAAACTCCTCAAGCTAAAAGATAATTCTGCCTCTGAATTTAAGTAATAAACAAATAAAGAAATCCCTATTTTAGAATAAAATTAATTAAAATAAATTTATTTACAAATAAAAAATTTTAAAAATATGAAAAATTTATTTTATTTAGTCATAAAATTAAAATATTTTTATGTAAATTATAATACAGTTTATATTTAATGGACTTTAGAATAAATTATTCTTTATATTGGACTAGATTTCTGTAGCCCTATCTATAAATAAATCCATTCACTTTTTTGGATTGGATTTAGTACTGGACCAATTTAAAACCCACCTACAAACTGACCCGAACCGGCCTATCAAACACAACCGCGCAACATACAATTGATGGGAGCAAGTGCAACCAAAGGGAACCACGACAGCGAGCTCTGAAACTATGGGAGAAGAAATTGAAGAGGAAGCCGTCCAGCTTGCGCGCCCGCGAGGGAGGCACATAAAGAAGAGGGCTCTCAAGAACAAAGCTCTTGCTGTCAGTTTCAATGAGAAAGATCTCAAGTACTCTGTTCAAACTAAACCCTAAATTTGCTGCTGCTTCTTGTTTTGTTTTGTTATCTTTTGGTGGTTTCGATGTTTGAAAATTTGGCATTCATTGATTGTGTTCGATTTGTTTTTTTTTTTTTTTGCTACAATAAGGGACTATGTGGGTGGGTTTCATAAGAGGAAGAAGAAAAGGAGAAAGGAAGCGCAGAAGCAGCAAGAGGAAGCGGATAGGCGAAAGCGCATTGAACAGCGGAAAAAGGTTCTATTTTATTATTGCTTCGGTCTTTCTAACTTTGATATCCGTATTAGGTTTGTGGTTTCGTTACAATATGCGCTGCGAGTCGATAGTTTCATACAAATTAAGGCAGCTTGATAAATTTCTCTGTTATTTTGTAGTAAGAATGCACCCTTATGCTGTGCTTTTATGTAAAATAATTTCCAACTCATTCTCAATCAGATGTCCCGACATGTTTTTTACAAGTAAAAATGTCCCGATATGTATAATGCACCTACAGAACCGGGGACTGCTTATGTTAGGGCTGTTGGATTTAAGTTCTGCTCTTTGGGAAGGGTGTATGCGTCGTCTGAAAGATCTTTATGTATAATAAAGTAATGGAAACAAGGAACGGAAGAGGTATAAAGGCTGATGATTTCTTAGAGTTAGGCACAAATACTCGTATCTTCCATTTATAAGACCCAACTTTTTTGTGAGTCCACTTTCATTTGTGAATCATTTGCCACATTAGTATTAAGGGTGACAATATGTGACCCAATCTGTTAACTCAACATAAGCACGACACGATAATAGTGGGTTTGGATTTATTCTTAACGGGTTCGGATCAAAATGAGTTGACCTGTTAAAACACTATTGCTTAATAAATTAGTAATGTGTCAACCCATTATAGCCTTTTATGGTTTGTTAAGAAAGTTAAAATTACAATCTTACTCTTATACCTAAAAGTAAATTTCTTGGGATTTTAATTTCGATATTTTTATTATTTAGATTATAATTTTGGACTTGTAATTAGTTGTATATTTTTATATAAATATTATGATTTTAAAATTCATATAAAATTATGCTAAACTTAATTAGGTCAAACGGATTAATTTTGGGTCTGTTCAATCTTTTTGCATAAATGGGTTGAAACGAGTTAGGTCGTGTTGTGTTAACTTATTTTCTAGATTTAACTAAGAGTATTGGCAATGGCCTAGTTATTGCCAAGTCCAAAGTTTGGCGAAGTAAATCCACATTGGATCAGCCATCTTAAAGTCAAAATAGTAATATAATATTATATATCTTAATACTATTTTACAATTGTTTATATTTTGCTAATACACTTCATAGATTAATTAATAATTTTATTTTTCCTTAAAATTATTATTGTCTTCTTCCAATTCTCCACGAATCAGGAGTGTTAGATTCAAAACAATCACTTAAGAGGAAAAAAAATACATAATGCAATGAAGATTTAGGCCCGGTTTGGATTCGAAATTCATTTCAACTCATCTCAATTCATCTTCATTTTATTATTATATTTTTTCAATTTCTCATACAAAACACAAATTCCTATACACATTTTTTAAATTCCAATACACAATTTTCAAATTCCAATACACTTTTTTTAAATCTCAAAATAATAATAATATTAAAAAATTAAACTAAACTCATCTCAACTCATTTCATCTCTCAATCCAAATGGAGTCTTAATCTTCCAGAAATACCTGAAAAGAGATTGGCAAGACCATACATGGAACAATAATGCAATGAGAATTAGTAACATCCACAAGATGCCGGCCACAAGAACCAATCGAATAAACCCCTTCTTCCCAAAGAATCTTCATGGGATAATCTCCAAATACTAGGCTACACCCAAAACCCACACTGTAGTAACATATTAACCTCCTTTCCTTTTCTCAACATGCTAGTCGATTGTTTCACTTCTTTTATAAATTTTGTTGGGTGCACTAGTATATTTCTCTTCTTTTGTTATTGGTATCAATGAATGAAAAACAGTTATCAAATGATTTAGTGGCAAAAAAATGATCAATGTCATGAACTAATAATGATGATAACTAAGAAACACCAAAAGAAATGATAATAATGATGATGTCATGAACTTATAGTGCAAAACTGATGGTGGGAAGAGAGGATAGTATGGTGTGGACTCTTGAGGCTAATGGCCAGTTTTCAGTTTTTTCTTTTTACAGATCTCTGTCCAGCAATTGTTCTGGTGTCTCTCCTTAATAAAATATTTGGAAAGCGAAAGTCCCTCCTAAGGTTGCTTTTTTCAGTTGGGTGGCAGCTTGGGGCAAGGTGTTGACAACCGATAACCTTAGAAGGAGAGGTAGGTTCATTGCTGATTGGTGTGTTATGTGCAAAAGAAATGGGGAATCCGTTAATCATCTATTCCTTCATTGTGAGGTGGCAAGATTCCTGTGGTATGATGTATTGAGATGGACTGGTTTGCAATGGGTTATGCCCAAAGATGTGATGGATTTATTGGCTGGGTGGTCTTGTTCAATGAATTGCAAGAAGGCGAAAGCTGTTAGGAAAGTTATCCCTCATTGTCTTATGTGGTGCTTATGGCTTGAAAGAAATGGAAGATGTTTTGAAGACAGAGCGCTCTTTGGGTGATCTTAGGGGCTTCTTCTTGAGCACTTTGGGTTCTTGGGCTAAATCTTTTGTTATGGTTGATGATTTTCAGTTTTTTTGAGTTTTGGGGGTTTTTCTTTTTGTGTTTGAAGGAATTAGGTATTTCCTTTTGTATATGACCTGTGTTCTAAGGCTTATGCCAATTTCTTTGCAATAAATATTTTTTATTACTTATCAAAAAAGAAACACCAAAAGAAAAATCTACAAACATCGAATGAAGAAACCCACAGAAATGCACAAACACTGAATGAAGGAAAAATGCACAAACACCGAATGAATTGTACCCAAATACAGCGACGATGAGGCAAATTCAGACAGAGAGACTGCTGCTCTTGAGCCAAGCTGAGAGAGAGAGCTAATCTCATGACCTTGGGACAACAGGAACCAAGAAACTCAGGAACTCAAGAAATTAGGGACTCAAGAAAATGAAGGAACCAAGAAAATTAAGGGCTTAGAAAATCATAACCTTGGGACGACCTTGAGAGACAATTAATCGAGGAAGACTGAAGAGTAAACGGAGAGAAGAGGGAGAGAAGAGCGAGGGTTTGGATAGGTTTTCAGCATGAAGAGAGAATAGAATATGAGGGGAAGAGAGATTGGTAGTTGACAAAAAGAATAAAATAATCTTTTGATCCTTCTACAGTAGCTCGCTAATAATGGCTAGGGAGACTAATAGTCTAATTTACTGTAGCACAAAGTCAAGATAGTATGTCTTTAGCTTGTCCAATGTGGGAGCTTTTTGACAAATATAGCCAAATTATGAACTTGCTTTGGCATTTGGCTAGGCTAATGCTAGAGCTCTAATGGATCAAAATAGGTCGTATTTGTCAAGCCGTTATGTTAATGGGTCATGTGGGTTTGATATTTTGATATAATAAGTTTAATAAGTAGGGTTTGGGTTGCCCTATATAATAGAATATACATGTTTTAACACGACCCTAGAAAATGATTTGACACCCCTAATTTAGCATTGACATAAGCTGGTATAGTATAAAGCCATGCCCCATTTCTCAAGCTATTGTGCACAGCTATGTTCAACATATTTGGAGGCATGAACTTGTTAGGAAAAAAAATGTAAACTCAGGGTGGATAGACATACAAGGAATAGGGGAGAGGAATGAAAAGGCCATGGCATATTAACTTGGCTAGCAGTCCTTTTTGTGAATGTCCATGCATATCATCATCGTTTTCAACATTATTTTTTGTACTGATTTGCCCCCATTTGTATTACTCATAGCATTGCTGATTAGGTGTTTTCATTGGCTTAAGTATATCCAAAAGCATGTGGCTCAAATCTAAAGGCTTTGTGGACAAGGTAAGAAATTGGTGGTCTTATCAATTTCAAAGTACACCTTTCTTTATTCTTGTAGGAAATATAAAAGTTCTATATAGTGACTTAAAGTTTTGGAACTCTCAAACTTTTGGAGACATTGGGGAGCACAAGAAAAATCTGGCAGAAGAGCTTCAAGGTAGTGAGAGGATATTTGACGCTAGAGTCCTTTCTCATTAGGAAATCGATCGAAAGTTAGAGTTGGCTTTAGAGTTGGAGAGAGTACTTTCTGTAGAGGAGATCTCTTGGCGCCAGAAATCAAGAGCTCATGGTTAAAGAAAGGAAACTCTCTCAGGTGGTATAATACCATTGATATGCTAAGTATCAATGGTATAGAGTGCACGGAGGCTCCAGTGATAAGGGATCATGTGGTGGAATTTTTTGATCAGTTGTTTACAGAATAAGAGGGATGGAGGCCAAAGCCCAATGGTCTTGCAATTGACTCCATCGATCCAAAGGCCGCATCTTGGTTGGAGAGACCTTTTGAGGGCTAGAGGTTTTTGAGGTCGTAAGGAATATTGCGCGTGATAAAGCACTAGGACCTGATGGTTTTCCATGGGTTTTTTTCAAACTTGTTGGGAAATTATGAAAGAAGATATAACGAAGGTTTTTCATGAATTATTCTTGGCAAGCAAGTTTGAGAAAAGTCTTAATACTACTTTCCTTGTCTTGATACCAAAAAAAAGTGGTGCTTCCCAGGTGCAAGACTTTAGACCTCTTAGCCTTGTAAATGGCATCTACAAAATTATTTCTAAGGTGCTTGCAAACTGGTTTGGGGAGGCTTTAGATAACGACATTTCAAAGTCACAAAATGCATTTGAAAAGGGTCGACAAATCTTGGATTCTATCCTTATAGCTAATGAATGTTTGGATAGCAAATTAAAGGCCGCGATCACAGGGATCATTTGCAAACTAGATATGGAGAATATGATCATGTAAACTGCAAGTTCCTTATTTATCTGTTGGAGAGATGTGGATATGGGGAGAGATGGTGTAGGTGGATTAGATGTTGTATTTGTACAACAAAATTCTCTATTTTGTTTAATGGCAGCTCAGCTGGCTTTTTCAGCAATTTCCATGTTCTAAAGCAAGGAGATCTTCCATCACCATTTCTTTTGTTGTTATCATGGAGGCTCTTAGTAGGATGCTGTCGGTTGTGGTCTGAAACAATTTTATGGCGGGATTTTCTGTCGATAATCCCAATAGAGACACTATTTCTATCTCTCACTTATTATTTACAGATGATACTTTAATCTTCTATGAGACTGATAAGAACTAACTCAGGGTGTTGAAGGCCCTCTTATTATGCTTCGAGGTTGCTTCAGGCTTGAGAGTCAACTTTGATAAATTCGAGCTAGTGCCTATTGGGAACATCACCAATTCTCAGCTTTTGGCCACCACACTTGGGTGTAAGGTTGCTTTTCTTCTTATGAAGTATTTAGGGTTACCTTTGGGGGCAGCATCACGAGATCTATCACTTTGGGACATAGTGATTGAGAAGATAGAAAGAAGACTGGCAGGATGGAAGAGATTGTACCTTTCTAAAGGAGGTCGGGTGTCTCTAATAAAAAATACCATTTCCAACTTACCTACATTTTTTTTTAATCTTTATTTCCCTTTCTTGCTTCCGTGGCAAAAATGATTGAAAAACTTTATCGTGACTTTTTATGGAGCAGGACGGAGGGATGAATTCAAGTTCCATCTCTTATCAGGTGGGAAACGTGTGCAGGTCATTATCATCAGGTGGTTTGGGTATTAAAAACATATGACTCTTTAATTGGGCATTACTTGGAAAATTCTTCTGAAGGTATAATATGGAATCAGACGCTCTATGGAAAATGGTGGTAGAGTGCAAACATGAAAAAGAGGGGAGGAGAGGGGGGGGGGGGGGGGAGGTTGGTGCACTAGAGAAGGGCGCATGGGGGGTTATGGAAACACATTAGATAAGGTTGTGGGTTTTTTCTCGTCATACCAAGTTTCTATTGGGTGAGGGATTGATGATAAAATTTTGAAGGGACGTGTGGTGTGAGGAGGAAGCCCTGAAGGACTCTTTTCTTTCTGTTTTCCGACTAGCATGGGATCAAGAAGCTTCTGTGGTAGACCTCATGTCTCGCTCAGGCGACTGCGTTCAATGGAATGTCATATTCAGTAGGGTGGCCCAAGACTGGGAAGTTGATACCTTTGAAGTGTTTTTTAGTCTCATCTACTCTATGAAGCCGAATGGATTGCGACCCGACAAACTTTGGTGGACATCGGTGGGTAAGGGTATTTTTTCGGTTTGTTCCTTTTACAAAGTCCTAAGGCTTTCTCCAAATACTCACTTTCCTTGGAGAAAAATTTAGAGGAATAAGGCACTCTCAAAGCTCTTTTCTTCACTTGGACAGCTGTCCCGGGCAAGATTCTAACTATTGATAATTTGAGAGAGCGCTAGATCATTATCATAGATTGGTGTTGCATGTGTAAGAATTCTGGAGAGTTTGTGGATCACCTTTTGCTACACTGAAACTGCTTGACACCTGTAGATTGAAATTTCAGTTGAGTTGATTTGAACTGGGTAATGCTTGCCTCCGTGGTCGAGTTATTGGCTAGTTGGACATCTCTTGGAGGCCCTATTCCCATCAAGTCAGTATGGAAGGTGGTCCCTATCTGCATTTGTGGTGCATATGACGAGAATGAAGCGATCGAACCTTTGAAGATAAGGAACAGACTCTAGAGGAACTTTGATTTTTCTTCTTTCGTACTTTATTATTATTGGTAATAGCTGTAGATTTCAATAGTCTCCATCTTCATGATTTTTTTGTTTTTTACAACCCAATTTCGACCTAGATAGGTCTTGTCTATTGTATACCATCCTGTGTACTTGGGTTTTGTCTATTCTATCAGTACATTTATTTACTTGTATAAAAAAAAAAGAAAAAATTTCCAAAAGCATTTTGTAGGTTTTAATGGTTCCATTTCTGTTATATAATGTATGTTGCAGAGAAAATTTGAGAAAGAACTGGCTCTACATGGTGGAGTTCCACCAGTCACTGGTTCCACACCCAATGCAAGTGACGACTTACAAGAAGAGGAAGAGGATGATCAGCCGATTGCATCTATTTCTGGTATTTTTCAAACTCTTCAATCGATGGGCTTCAATCATATATAAGCTGCTATTTTTTATTTGTTAATACTCATCACAAACATTCGTGCACTGCTGGATCCAGTAGTTTTGGGCTGGAGGCTTACTTGCCAATTGATCGCTCAATTTGTTCGTTATTTTAGTGGGATTGGGATACGGGGACTTGATCACCGGATGCCATCAGGTGATCAATGGGTCGATTTGTGGTATAGGTGCAGATTTAAACAGTGATCAATGACTCTTTAGCCCGTTATCGAAGACATTCATCTGATATTAGCAGTAAAGCTTCATGAGGGCTAAAAAAGCGGAGCATTAATATTTTTGATGACTCCTTCAATTTCCCTATGAATACTCTAATTTTTTTTTTTTTGTACTGACTTGGTTCATGCAATATATGAATCTATGGTTATATTACTTGTTGTTCCCCCCCACCCCCCTGCGGCAAAAAAAAAAAAAATGTTACAAAGTATTTTATGGAAAATATTATGTGTTATACTCATTTGATATTTGTGTTGGGTTTTTGTTATTCTTGAAAGGGACAACAACATATGACAATGGCAACATGAAAGTTACAGTGACAACAAGTGAGATCTCACATCAACAAGAAATCTCCCCCATCGACAAAACACTGGCTGCAGCAGTGCCCCAATCAACTGGAGCTGATAGGAAGCACAACGTACCTTTGATTAAGAAGAAAACATTCAAGAGAGTTGGGAAGCAAAAATCACGGCCAAAGCCACAAAATAAAAGAGATAGGAAAAAAGGAAAGAAAAAGAACAAGAAGACGCGCTAGCCTTGTCTAAATGTCTCACCCTGTTCTGTTGAGCGACCATAATTTTAAGTTGGCTGCTGAGAACTTCTGCTTGGTTGTGTGGAAGCTTTGGTTGACAAGGGAATTCAGTGACTTTTGTCTTTATGCCTAACTATCATTAGATTTTGTCTCGAAGAGCTTTTATCTCCAAACTTTACAATCGGTCAGACTGAATATTTCTTCCCCTTTACCGAGTCAAAGAAAAAACGATTATTCTTGTACACTGCTGGTCTTTTAACGAATTTTATTAAAAATGATGCCGAGTTGTATATTGTCGATACCTGTTTCCAATGATCGTTCCAATTAAATATATGCCTATTGGTCCTGCATAAGGATTTGTTGGGATAGTGAGATAAAGTGAGATATTTTTAAATAAAAGTAAAAATTAAATAAAATATTGTGAAAATATTATATTTTAATATTTTTATTATTTTAACGTTTAAAAAAATTGATTTATTTATTATATTTTATATAAAAATTTAATAAAACTGTAATGATTAAAGTTCGATTTGTTTTGGGAGAAAAAAATTAAAAATTTCATATTTTTTTTAAATTTATAATTATATTTTATTTCAAATTCTTTTATCAAATATAATAAAAAAATATAATTTTTTTAAAATTTTAAACTAAAATTAATATTAACAAAATATTTTATAAAAATATTTTATTTTTAAAAATTTTTATCTCATTAAAAATAAATATAAATAGGACCTAAGTCTCCACGGATGGCTTTCGGTAAGATGGAAGTCTTTTCTGGTGGCCGAGGCCCGTTTGAATAATTAGGTGGGATGGTGTAATTGTAATTGCGAGGTGGGTGTCTTTAGGTCATACGAGGGGGGCTGGGCAGCAGCCGGGCTGCCAACAGCCCCTCACATAAACAGTAAAATTATTATTTATATTTTATTGTTTATGTGAAGGACTTTTTGCAGATACTCATTTGACATTTGTGGCAGTCGTAGGTACAGCGATTAGGTGGGGGGTTTGCAAAATGTACTCATGGGACAGAGGGGTATTTGGGAAGCCACCGCGTGTCATTATATGAATGGATGGCTTAGTGGGTGGACCACAGAGAGAGGAAGGCTTCGTTCCAGTTCGGGGGCCCACGTCTTAAGTCCCTTGCCTTGCGCTACGATGCATGGATGCATCAATCGTTAGTGTACTACAATTTGTCTATACCTTGCCTATTCCTCTGCTTTGCATTGTCGTAGTCTCGGACTGATCATTGCCTTTACAATTACACCACTTTGAAGTTTTAAACCCCCCCTCCCCCCACACAACACACAATCGCTGAAAGTGTTGTATCTTTTACATGAAAAAATATAAATTTCTAGATGTTATCATATATGAACCCTATTGGATTTAGAAAAATCATATACTATAATATTGAAGATGATCTTTCTACTTATAAGTTATATAGAACAAAACTATTGAGAGGTTAGTTCATATATACTTTCTATCTTTGGCGTTTTAGGACTGAACTCCAGTGAAGACTACACGTCCAAGGCATGTGCTTAGCTCCATATATCCACAACTTATCATAATTGTATTACTATTCTAATATCTAAAGTACTGACATGATACATGAAAAACATTTCATATAAGTTAGAAGTCATTAGCCTAAAAAAAAAGTTAGAAGTCATTAACAATTTAATTCAAGAATTGTACCATAAACTTTAAAATATAAGCAAAATACAATAAAAAAATGCCACACTAAAACCTCTAGAATATGTGATACAAAGTATTACAAGGAGAAATTCGGTTACAACAAATTTTAACAAATTTTCAATGACGTAGGTAATTCTCTATCTTAATAATAAATATGTGGAACAATCTATCATAAGCACATGTGCAAGAGCGGAACCATAATTTGATATTTGAGAGATGAACTTAAAAATTTTCCTTTAAATAAAGTTCGACGATGATCTTTTATGGAATAAAATTTATCCATTATCATCTCTGAAGTAAAATTTTTGACAATTTTTTTTCAATATAAGCTCATATTTTTGTTTATACTTTTAAGTAAAATTCATCCATTAAGCTCATATGTTTGTTTACTTTAAGTAGTTCCAAGAGTTTGTTAGATTTTTTTTTGTATAGTTTATAAATTATCGAATATTTTGAATTATTTTTATAAATTGTGTTTATTATTTTCTTTAATTTATTATATGAAAGCAACAATCTAAATTATCTAAATAAATGACTATAAATTAGTAATGCTAAATTCTGAGAATAATAGTTTAAGATATCTAAAATCCTAAACTAAGTCAAAATAATAATCTAACAATAATTTAGTAATGCTAAAGTTTAAAAGTAAAAATCTAAACTTAATAAAATAATAATAATAAAGTAGATTCTTGAACAAGCTAAATAATATAGTAATAATAAAAAACTTAAATATAATCTATAGAAGTAAAACAATAGAACCTGGTTCGGTTCCGCCCCTGTCAATGCAACTCCCAAGTCCCAAGCCTTCAAGTTTCCTTGAAGTCACTGCTGCCTTTGGTAAAAGTGTTGTGAAGTTGACTATTGTTGGCGCTAGGACGATCATGAGAGAGTTCGCTAAGGAAGTGATGGCCAAGGTACTAAGTGCCCAGGGAAATGTCGTGAAGACGATCACGAAGGAAGAGGTGTCAGCTCATGCAGAGGGTGCAAAGGATCAATCTTCCTCCTTTGAAGCTGGGGAGGGCGTGTATGAAACCTGGCGAATTGAGATGACTATTCAGGCAACTAGCAGAGAGAGTTCAATAGAGGTCATCACTCCTCTAGCCTGACTAGAAACGTGGTAGGACGTGCGAAAGCCATTGGCCAAGTCGTCAAGTGTCTATCTGGTTTCTTCTACGAGATTTCTTGCATTGTTTTGCGATCCCTTTCCTATCTTTTTCCTTTATTGATGACTTCCAAATTCTCTTCATTGACAATTTTGTGTTGGTTTTTGTTGTTGTTGGGGCACCTCTCAATTGGTGGCCTTTGTTATGAATGGCCAAAAAGCTGTCAGGTAGGAGAATTGAGCCCTCCATTCGATGACCGAACAAGCTCTGAGATACATTGGTGATGAGAGGGAAGAGAGGGAACATCTAGAGCAAGAGTTGAGAAGGGTCTGGCTTGCCCACAAGAAGGATAGTAGGTGAATCAAGAAACTTCAATGCTGTTAGAATGAGCTGAAGAAGAAGCTTGAGTTAGTGGACAAACGGGTGAAGG
Organism: Platycarya strobilacea; assembly: GCA_036898215.1. Taxonomy (NCBI): domain Eukaryota; kingdom Viridiplantae; phylum Streptophyta; class Magnoliopsida; order Fagales; family Juglandaceae; genus Platycarya; species Platycarya strobilacea. Next base: position 29,059,934 of record CM072547.1, read on the forward strand.
AAGAGGTCACCTTGGTAGTTGAGGACTTGTCTGAGGCCAACAAACAGATGATGGCCTAGGAGGTGGTCATTAAAGACCTTTGTGATGACTTGTTCCAAATGTAGAGTGTTGTTTCTCGTTTGAACAACCAACTGAAATTGGTCGTGGATGTCTGTGTTGCTTGGTAGCATGGGTGAGCCGAGGTCTTCAGGTCGTTGCGGGACCATGTTTTGGAGAATCGGCAGCTAGGTCCGAGGACCCTTGATGCATATTTGTGGGCCCTTAACCTTTCCAAGGTTGCCATCAACCCTGAAGCCTTCAAGTTTGGCGGCAAGGGGAATGACTTTATCCCCGACGCCTTTTTGGGTTATGTGGTTTCAGCCATGCTTGAGCCCGATACTTCGAGTTTGTGATCTCAAGCTCAATGTTCTCGGTTATGATCTTTTTGAGCTTGATGATCTTGGTTTCAAGGCCTCTAAACACGATGTTGATGCCCCTGCATCTTAGTTCCCACACTATAGTTGTTTCACTTCCTCCTTTTGTATATATATATATATATGTTTGTGCCAGTTTCATGCGCCTTGTGTGTATTCAACTATTAATGAAGTTGTCTTCTATTTATTTGTACTCATACTTGGTGCTCATCTTTGATATTTCCCTCTTCTTTCTTTCTTTCTTTCTTCTTCTTCCTTTTTTTTAAACATATGGTCTGGGGGCTTTGATGTAGAGAGTTAAGGTGTCCATGCTTAGGTGAGGGGATTACTGGCATTTGGTGCTTTTGGTCTACCCTGCCAATATTGAACTTGCTCTTGACAACCTCACCGATTAACAACTCTTGGCTTGTGTGTTTTTTGTTTAACCCTTCCGGTTGATTGTCTTCTTGATGCTTTGTCGGTATCATTAATGAGGCTAATGTTTTAGGTTAGCTTCCTTCCTTTTGTTATTAGCCTTATGGTGTGCTTTACCTTGCCCTATTCTTTTAGCTTTTTTTTGCGCGTTGTGCTCTATCTTGATATGTAATTGAAAAATAGGAAGAGGCATCATTAGAATATGTTGGCCCCTACCCACTGTTGTTGCCTTGAAAGGGGGTGGAGACTTCTTTTAAGAGTCGAGCCGTGTTGATAAGGTTCCGGTTGCCCCCTCAGGGGAGGCGTCGGGAAGCGGTTGGCTAGCCCGCCTCTATTTCCTTCTTGAGTTGCACCGTGACTGTGGATCAAAACAAGCTGTTGTAGAAAGCAAATGAATTAGTTATGGTTTTGCTTTTAGGTATATAAGCACTAGACTTGCAAATATGGGTCGTTTGGCCTACACTCCATCAAGGAGAAATTGGGATGTCTTAAGTCAAGCCCGCCCTTTTAATTCTTCAAGGAAGTAACTTTTTCGAACAACCATGGGACTGGTAGGCTTTTTACTGTGATGGGAGTTGAGATAAATGTTTGGGCTGTTAAGTGATTTGACTCGCTCTCCTCTACGGAAAGGGTTGAGTGGCCTTTGGTGCAACTCGCCCCCGTAGCCCCATTGAGAGGTAGGATGTCCGGTGGTTTGAGACTGGACCCATTCCCACTAGTTGACATTGCAGGAAATGTAAGATTTAGATCATGTTGGCGCTGAGCCCATTTTTAATTTCTTTGTCTCAGTAGAAGTCGAGACAAGTTTTTGGTCCTTCAGGAGGCTAGACCTGCACTCCACCGCAGGAGGGGTAGAGTATCCCTTGGTATAACTCGCCTCTTTTGATCCTGTATTGAGATAAGTTTTTGGAAAGTTTGTAACTAGATCCACTCCTACTTGTTGACGCTTATGGAAAATGTAACTTTTCTTTCATCTTCGAGCAATTGGGGACTAACCCACACTTTACTACAAGAAGAATGAAGCAGTCTTTGGCGTACTCATTCCTTTGATACCCTGCTGAGAAGGTAAGTTTGGATAACAATGTGGCTAGTCCTCTCTTTGTCACAATAGGGGTCAGGGTAAGCTTTTGGACCATTAGGGGGCTAGACTCACATTCTATCGCAAGAGGGGTAGAGCAACCTCAGGCTTAGGTCGCCCATTCAATCCCATGGGAGGTACATTATTCGGACAGTTTGAGACTGGACCTACTCCTGCCTGTTTATTCAACATTTTCTCTCTCATTTCTCAAAACTCAAGAAATACTTAACTAAACTATCTTGTTGTTATCTATTATTTATCTTACTATTATAATATTATTTATAAAATTCTCATCTCTTCTTATTTTTTAAATATTTACAATTTTACCGTAGTGCGCATTAGGTTGTCATAGGAAGGGTGTCCGTCTATATCAAGAACAGAAATGCTATTTAACTTGAAATAGTTGAATGAATATTTCTCCAAAATTGAAAAATATTTTTTATTTAATGATTAAGAAATTGTTTTAAATAATATAATGATTTTTTAAAAAAATTTTAAAAAAATGTTTAAAAACAGTAAAAAATTGAATGAAAAAATAAAAATAAAAACAGAAAAAAATGCCTATTCAATACAAACTCGTGTCTATTAGAGAGATGTAACACAACTCATATCAAGAATAGGTAGTTTCCGGTTCTTAAAATTTAGAGAAATAACTCTATTGGATTAAAAAAAAAATGATTTGGGTTTTTAAATAAATAATTTAGGTTTGATTTATTTTGGGAGATAAGATAAGATCAAAGTTAAAAATTATATAAAATATTATTATAATATATTAATTTTGTTTTGAGATTTAAAAAAATTATTTTGAGATTTTAAAAAGTTGAATTATTTATTTTATTTTGTATGAAAATTTGAAAATGTGTAATGATGAATTTGAGATGAGATAAGATAAAATAAAATAAGATGAGTTTGTTCTCCAAAATAAATCAGGCCTTAATGTAGTGTAGGCGTAATTATATAATTCTAAAATGATTAATATATCTATAAAAGTAAATTTTGTCTTAAAGGAATAATTTAATCATTTTTTAGGTTTGATACTCCTCGAAGGATTGTATAAGTACGCAAATATTATATTAAGTTAATTATATTAAATTATGTTACCCTTTAGAGTACTATATTTTCTTATATTAATACATCATATTATTTTATATTAATATTATTGTGTTTATTCCTCTCATTTTAAGGCAACAAGGAAAGCAAATTTGTATGTCGTTTTTTTTTTTTGTAAAGTTCGAGTAATAAAGATAAATATAAAATGATAAGAGATTGTGATGGGAAACTCCAAACAATGTACTGAAAGTGAATTAGACGACACAAGGAGAAACAAGCTAGCTAAATAAACAAAAAACTAAAAAAAGGAGTAGACATTGCAAATTGGAAAAATATAGTCACAAATTTTTGTTTAAAAGTAAGGATTTCAAGTGATAGAGGAAAATTAGATACATAAAGTTAGTAAATGTACAATATTCATTATTAAATGTGTAGATTTTAAGGACATAATTAAATATTCAATACATAAGAATTATTTTATATGTCAATTTTAGCTGCTCGAAGTACTTGAATCTAAATAAAAACTTGACGAGATCTTCATCCTCGTGGTGGCAACTTGTTTTTAATCTATAAAACATTGACTTTAACCTCAAAATTCGTGGGTAGTGTGTGTGATAGTTTCGAAGACCCAAAAATCAAAAGAAAAGATAAACTTGAACTTTGATTCCTCAGTCGTTGTTGTTATATATTTTCTTCTCTCTTTTTTTTTTTTTTTTTTTTCTCAGTGGATTTCGTTAAACGAATTAAATAAATACCAGATCTGACGGCAGCTACCACGAGCGCACACTTAAAATCCCCAATCGTCGCCCACACAGGAACACCACCTCCTCAATACCAACACGTGCTGCCGTACTGGTCAATATAGAGGCGTTGAATAGGATTCCTCACGGATCACGACTTCTTGTCGATTCAACGGCCCAGATCTCCCGAATCCTCGATCCCTTTCTACCCGAGATCTCAGCCACCACAGAGATTCGACCAGTGTTGGAGCCGTCACACTGATCACGCAAGCAGCACTCGGGACAAAGCACAGAGAGAGAGAGAGAGAGAGAGAGAGAGAGAGAGAGAGGGCGGCTTCGTAGCAATTGCTCAAAGTGTTCGTATCAGGGAAAATTCGAAGGCGCTTCGCCGAAACTTCTCAGAGACTCGAAAATTAAAAAAGGCTCTCTCGATTTTTACTTTTATTTTTATTTCACTTTCCCGCTCGCCTTTCTTTCCTTTCTTTTATCGTCCTTACGAATCTACGACACATTCGTGTTGTCGCTTTGGATCGAATCCCCGTTTGGTTGCTGAGAAAACAAAGGAAACTAAAAGAAAATCTTTTTTTTGTTCTCCCTCTCGCTGTGTGTGTGTGTGCTTTTTTTTTTTGGTTATAGAGATTGGAAATGGAAGTGAAAGGAAGTTTTATCTTTACGTGACCTGGAAAGCTTGTTGTTTTTCATGTTGTTGAACTTTCTCCTTAGAATAAAACTTCCATTTGGTTGCTGAGAAGGTAGGGAAAATAAAAAAAAAACAAATCTTGTTCTCGAATCTCACACGTTGCTAGTTTGTTTGTTTAAGGAAATAGAGAAGTCCTAGGCAAAGTGAGGTTAGGTTCATGTAATTGAAAGCTTCATATCGTGTTATTTTTCTTCAACTTTCTCAGCAACCAAGCAGGACAGTTTAGTTTAGAAATAGTGAAAATGCAAACGAGGTATATGGAGAGATCAAATAGCGTGGTGAGGGAGAAGCGAAGTTTGGATGTAACTTCAGCAGATGAAGTCCAGCCTGATAGGAAGCGTCCTGCTCTAGCTAGGTATATCTTTTTCTGTCTCTCAAAATTTAAGGTTTTTATTGATATTATTCTGCTTTTGTAGCAAACTTCGTTTAATCGGTCCATTTTTTTTTCTGAAATATTTTATTCGTTTTGGAGTTCTTACCTTAATGCTTAAACTTTTGTGTTTGTTGTTTCTATGGCTCTAATTTAACAGTAAGTCTGGATTTTTTCATAGAAGCTGAAGCGAGAAAGTGTATCAAATTAATGTGAATTCTACGAGGAGGTCTAGCAAGACTAAGCTAGCTCTAGATTGGTTGTTGCTTATTTAGGAATAAAAGTTCATAGAATTTTTTTTTTAAGATTTGATCTTAGCATTACTTTGGTAATTGTGAACTAAGAAAACACCTTGAGGTTCAAACCGATTGTCTCACACCCAGTGGTTGCAGAAATTCTGGCACTGTGGAGAAATGGTTGGTTATGTATTGAACTGAACCTGAGTAATGTGGTTTTTGAAGGGGATGCCCAAGTGGTGACAAAGGCAGTGAACTGCAGGGAGGAAGATTGCTCGTGGTATGGGAATCTGTTAGAAAATGTTAGAAGTTCTTTAAGTCTAGGGAAGGATGGAAAATTCAACATGTTCACAGAGAGGGGAATAAAGTGGCTCATAAGTTGGCAAAGGTTGCCATGTCCAGGGCAGAAGAGGCTGTTTGGATTGACGAATGTGCAATGGAAGTTTGTAGAGAATATGCATACAATAAGCTTTGTATAGATTGATACAACAGATGAATGGTATACAACTTTTTACAGTAAAAAAATGAAGTCATGCTAACAAAGTCTGAATTTATGTTGATTATTCCTCAAAAGTTGGTTTGCCTTGGTTTTTCTGGATCCTTATGCTTTCCATATTTTATTTTTGTTTATGTCATAAATGCATGGGCCTTTATGCATCTAAGAAACAGCTCTGCCTGTATACCTAAGAATATGAAGCGGATTTTAAAACGGATTTGGAATATTAATTTTCTTGGTGTTATGTTTTGCATTTGTTATAGCTGAATGGTATTTCCCATGCAGCATTGATGGCCTTCGGATATTTTTATTAAAACTTTTTAGTTTCATGCAGTGTAATTGTTGAAGCTCTAAAGGTGGACAGTCTGCAGAAACTTTGTTCATCATTGGAGCCTATTCTCCGGAGAGTTGTAAGATAAATTAGCTTTCTTCTATCTTTTTTGCCTCCCCACTGAAGATTTTAGGAAAACTTTCTTTTCATGTTTCATCATGAGTGATTAATTTAATTTTTTTTAAGTAAAAATTTAATTTAATTTAATCTATTAACCATCTAGGTAAATAATGGTCTTCTTTTTACCTAAGGGAGTGCAGAATTGAAGTAATGTTGTTTTACTGCTCTTTTTCTTTTTATTATTTATAGGCTATTATACTTTTTTTTCAGCTCATCTAACAACAATAAATGCGGCTACAACGTTTTTAAGGACATTTATGTTTCTGAAAATGTGGCTCACATTGGTTATTGGAAATCTTTCTTGAGTATCTACTATGTAGCTCAAGTTTTGTAGCTTAGTTTGTTATATAATATTGTAAAAAAGTCCAAAAACGTGTTGTTCATGCATCCAAGGTCTGTCAAAAATTCTTGGTGATTTTAATATAGTTAGAACTCCTTTGAAGAAGTGTCTGTGCCAGTTGGCTGACATGCTTGATGGTGAAATTGTTCTCTATTGGTATATAGACATGGTGTAATGCTTTTGATGTTTCTAATGTGTGCCACTGAACAGGTTAGTGAAGAAGTGGAGCGTGCTTTAGCAAAATTGGGCCCCACCAAGCTTCCTGGGAGGTATTCTAATCATTGATATACTTGGTTTATCCATGTTCACTAAAATTATAGTAAAACACGCCCTTTACTCTTTGAATTCTTTTTTTTTTTATAAGAAAAAAAGAAAAAAAATAATGAACTCTTTAACGAATAAAACAATTGAGCTGTTCATAAGAAGTAAAGGGTCTTGTTATGTGTGATTTTATTACCACTTTTTAAGTTGCATCTGCTACTGGATCAATCTAGAGATCCAATATTGGGGTTCATATTGTGCTAGTATGTTCTGGGTTTTGTCGGCATCGCCATTCCATGATCGTTGGGGTTAGGGTCACATTATGGGAACTGGCCTGGGCTTCCTGCCCCAGTACCAGCTGGCCATATTTTTCAATTCTACTAGATGGGAAGGGTGAAATTCTCTTTCAGCCCCTCACTTTTTAAGGTTAGAGGGGAGCTATATATCTTGTATGTCTCTTGCAATGATTTATTCATGTTGTAGACTGTCCTTTTTCTCCTTTACATCTTGCTCTTGGTTCTCCTTTCTTTTCTTTTTATTTTTTGTATCTATTTTTGGTTTTATAAGGAGACAACCTCTAAGATATATAGGTGCGTATATATATAGTTAACCACGAAAAGAGTAAGATATCTATATAGTTTTAACGTCGGCTGGTAAATGTGAAGTAGACAAGAAATGCCAAAAAATATAAATAAAAGAAAGGAAGAACGAAAGAAAAGAAACCGGTTTAAATTATTAAATTTAACAACTCTAAAAGCTTGAAAAAGAGAAATGGATTCCTCTTAGATGCTCCAGTTCAGAGAAGGATGATGTTCCTTAAATCCGATAGGCCTTCTTATTTCTACCTTATTTCTTATTGGATTTTGGATAAGCTCTGAACTTTTTCTTCTCGATTGTTGGAGCCTAAACACCATAGCATATATGATAGGCTCTCTGATCCATGGAGTAATCTCTATGTTTGGACAAATGCCACAACAGCCCCCAAGTTTCCAGCTATTAAATTTTAAGGATTTTATCTCTTTCTCCTTTTTTCTTTTTCTTGCTAGTTGGGCGTGTCCTTTTGTAGCTTCCTATTTACTTGGGTTGCATCTCTCTGCGCCTTCATTAAATTTGCATTACTTATAAAAAAACTGGATTGGGGGGTTGATTTCAGATTCCGATCCTGTAGTGCAAAAGTCTGAAGGCGATGTTGAGATGAGTTGAGTTGAATTGTGAATAGTAGTATTTCGTGGATTCCATTGAGGTGGGTTTAACCTTTTTAGGTTGAAATGGATTTAACTTTTTAGGTTGAAATGGATGAAGTAGGTTGAGATGAGTTTAACCTTTTTATGGAAAGTTGAGAAGATAGTGAGTCCTATCAATGATTGGTTTGAGATGAGTTGAGTTTAGTTCAATAACCAAACACGACTTGAAACTTGATTGCTCATGCCACTTAGAGAGTCAAATCCCACTGGGTCTGGATCAGGAATTTTGCTAGCTAGATGTCTACTATTTTGCTTTTGCACTCATTAAAAAAAATTATACTCTTGGCTTTTGTTTCATTTCATTGTATTCATGGTTTCTGAGACCACATTTATCTTTTGTTTCCACTGGTGAGATTGTTTGAATTATTGATAAAATTTCAGGTCTTCACCCAAACGTATAGAAGGGCCTGATGGACGAAACTTACAGCTGCACTTCAAGTCCAGGCTGTCCCTTCCTCTCTTTACCGGTGGAAAAGTGGAGGGGGAGCAGGGTGCTGCAATTCATATTGTTTTGATTGATGCAATCACAAACCGTGTTGTCACGTCAGGTCCAGAATCTTCAGTGAAGTTAGATGTTGTTGTGCTTGAAGGCGATTTCAATAATGAGGATGATGATACCTGGAATGAAGAAGAATTTGAGAGTCATGTGGTGAAAGAGCGCGAAGGAAAGAGGCCGCTTCTGACTGGGGATTTGCAAGTGATACTTAAGGAAGGTGTAGGAACACTGGGTGATCTAACATTTACTGACAACTCAAGCTGGATAAGGAGCAGGAAGTTCAGGCTAGGATTGAAGGTTTCCTCAGGCTGTTGTGATGGCACCCGGATACGTGAAGCAAAAACAGAGGCCTTCACTGTTAAGGATCACCGTGGAGAATGTGAGTACATAATTAGCCCCAATGGTTTGTTCCATATATCATGCATGTGCCTCTTGGAAAGGTGGTAAATCTTATTTTTTGGATTTGTAGTATATAAAAAACATTATCCACCTGCATTACATGATGATGTTTGGAGATTGGAGAAAATTGGGAAAGATGGGTCATTTCACAAGAGGCTGAACAAAGCTGGAATTCATACCGTTGAAGACTTTCTAAAACTTGTGGTTAGAGATTCACCGAGATTGCGGAATGTAAGAATGCTGGATTTGTCTGTTAAATTCAAACTCCTATGTTGCAGATGCTCATTATTTTCCCATTCTTATGTTGCAGATTCTTGGAAGTGGCATGTCCAATAAGATGTGGGATGTTCTTGTAGAGCATGCAAAAACATGTGTCCTAAGTGGGAAGGTTTATGTGTATTATCCTGAAGATGAGAGGAATGTTGGTGTTGTTTTTAACAATATCTATGAGTTATGTGGCTTAATTGCCAATGGACAATATTTCTCAGCTGACTCTCTTTCCGAAAGTCAGAAGGTTATTGTTTATCTTTGGTCTTGAATCAATTTGATTGATCACGTTGCTTTGCATCTTTTGTTGTGGTTAATTAATGTTACCTATAGTGGATCACTAACCTACTACATCAACATTTAATGCTCCATAATTTTCTACATGTTGCTATCATTTTTTACATGAAGAAATATATACAGGTGGAGCAAGTTTTAGGGAAACTAGCATTTGGAAATCCAGAATTGCAATCCATTTTTTTTTTGTTAAGTATGAATAACCATCCAATTTTCTATGCGCACCATAAGCTTTTGAAAAGTTGCTAAGTACATCCTAAACCACTAATAATTTGTGCACCCTTTGTCAGTTACAGTTCGAGACATTAGTTTGGAGTTTTTTTTTTTTTAATTTTTGATAAGTGACATTAGTTTGGAGTTTAGGGTTCACATTGAAACATAATGGGCATCTATTATCATATACTTTCGTCTCGGTTTTTATTTGAATGAAATGGCCCTGCATTTGTACTTCACTACAGAATACCCCAAACAATATTTCTCACTTGTTTTTTTTTTAAATCAATAAATTCAAACTTATATAATATTGGCCAACGAAATGATTTGAGTTTAGAAATTGATTTTGAGTTTTTGGGATATGTAGCTTTTGGGAAAAATGATTTGAGTTTAGAAATTGAGATTGATTTTGGTTTGTGCAGGTCAGCGTGGACGCCTTGGTGAAGAAGGCATATGACAATTGGATACATGTTATAGAGTATGATGGAAATTCGCTTCTTAGCTTTAAGCAAAATAAAAGCCCGGGTGCTTCTCAAAGTGATGTCCCAACGAATTTACACGATTATTCAAACTCGTTTGACCAGCAGTTCACCCTACCGAGCCTGCCCGTTGCCATTCATTTGGAGCAGCCTTCTATGGATTCAGTAGGCATAACGGTTGGAGGTGTGTAAATATTGGTATAAAAATTGCAATAGTTCACTTGGTGGTTAGTATATGCATTATTTTTCAACCACCTGCTCCCCCCAAAAAAGTTGCATTGCTGTGATTTCGATACGCATTTGATGTGACCATATAGTTCTGATTTCCGATTATGTGTACTTTCCCTCTCTAGGATATAATGATACTATGGCAGCCAGATTCTCGCTCCCATCTCCAAATGTAAATCTCAGTGCTCCTACTCAGTTTGAGGGCACTTCATTTTCCCTACAGAATCCTTTGGTCAGCGTTTCTCACCAAGCGCCACTTCCAAAAAGTGACAACTTGCTGCTTCTTGGTCATCTACAGCCATCCACATCGGGATTCCAGGCAGTTGGTGCATCCAATCTTACTTATAAGGAAGAATACTTCCCAGAGGAAGAGATTCGTATGAGAAGTCATGAAATGCTTGAAAATGAAGATATGCAACACCTCCTTCGAATGTTCAGCATGGGTGGCCATGCTCAGGCCTCCATTAATATGAATGAAGATGGATACCCTTATACATCAGCATATATGGGCACCCCATCTCTAAACGTCAACTTTGATGATGATCGAACTCGTTCTTCGGGAAAAGCTGTTGTAGGGTGGTTGAAGGTCAAGGCAGCCATGAGATGGGGCATCTTTGTCAGGAAGAAGGCTGCTGAGAGACGAGCTCAACTTGTTGAGTTGGATGATTCATAGATGTGGCATGTAAGGCAAAGTTGATCCTGTTTTGATGTCAATATGCTTACTCTTATCTGTCAGTCTGAATCATCTCAAGCTGAATTTGTCAATGTGAGGAAGGACTGGGCGTGGTGAAGCAAAAAACCTAATTGGTGGGGGGAGCCATGCATCTGTTCCGGACATTGCTTCGGGTTATAATTCTGACATCTGAGAATCTGTCTCATGTATAGTGTTAGCCTCTAGAGTAAGTTTATATCTACTATTAACAACCGGATTACTGTTGTGTTTTACAAATAAAATGATGTCCTCTCAACATTCTTGCCTGCTAGTACTGTGGACCGACAAAGTTGAGCTGCCTCTATCGAAGACATTGCTAAATGGAGATACAAGATCTCAGCGGTGACCTGCCAAAAAGGTGGAAATTAGCCTAGTTGTTTCTGTTTTGGCTTATATATTTGGAAGTGAGCAGGGGATAATGGTGGTCAACTCAATTGTATCACTTGTAGTCATGTAAAGTATGTTGTACCTAATTGTGTTTTTTGTTCCAATCTGTTGTAGCCTGTTAGTTGAAATTCAACGTAATTGGTTAGTATTGTGTGTTGCTGCATTTTAAGAAGAGAACAATAAATATTAAATGGTTTATGGTGGTGAAATAGTGATTAATGTTTGGTTGACTCCTTGCTGCATCAGATAAATGTGTGTGAGGACTGGTATTCATCTCATTTTCAGTCCAAGTGTGATATGAACAGAACATATTCACCTTATTCACCTTTATGTCTCTGTTGTGTGGATCTGCCTCTACACAACAAGATCAAAAGATCCATTGAACCAAAGAACAACTGGAAACTAGGTGACAGGATCCAAACTAGGCATAAATGTTTTATATTGAGGATTGGCCTGCACTGCACAAATTAGGTAATTTATGGTTGAATCTCCAATGTTCAATAATCTAACGAACTCAATTGCATGAGCCATGAACCGTATGCCTAGTCCGTAGATGCAAGCCAACTGTCCTCTGTCGATAATGATTAAAGAGAAATGATATATACATATATGCATGCTCCAAATGCACAAGGCCGATTGGTTTACTCGGTCGGTCTTTGTTCACTATTTCCCACGAAGAGGAAAAAAAAAAAAATCGGTTTGCCTCACGGTTTCGGGGGTTGGTTTGTCAAGACTGAACTGAACCGAAGTTGCGTTAATATACAATGTGAAATATCAATTAAATATAATATGTAATAAAATTATATATATATTTTTGGTAAATTAAAAAAGAGAAAAGGCCCAAGAATTAGAAGTCTTTTTCTAATTTTTTTCCCCATTTGAGTTTTGAGTTTGCTATTTGTCTTTGAGCGACATTCAATTTATTGTTTGGGTTTTGAGTTTGCAACTTGTCTAGTTTTGGAGGAAAAGAGCTGACGGGTTCAAGTTATTTTGCGGCAAAGAGATTAAGAAATGGGGTATTGGCAGAAATTTAAGAATTAACGCCTATAGAGAAAAATTTTATGGAGGCAAAAATCTAGAATCTTATAATTAAAGGAAGGAAGCAAATGCACGAGATTTTTTCATAAAATGGCAAATTTTCATCTTAAAATATTGCCATTGAAGCCCTCCTTGTAATGTGATTTGTGATAAGGAGATTGAATATCAAATTGTGAATATTTATGAGAAGTTTTTTCGGGAAGAGTTTTCATGGAGACCTAATTTAGATGGGCTGACCTTTTAAACCATTGATCATCTTGCTGCAGATTGGTTAGAGAGATCCTTTGAGAAAGATGGAGTTCTTGATATGGTTAGAGGCATGTCTAAGGATAGGCTCTAGGCTCAGACGATTTTTCCCTGACATTTTTTTTAAGCATGTTGGAGTTTTTGAAGAAATTCATTCCTTCATGAAATTTAAGAAGAGTTTTAATTCTACTTTCATTGCTCTCATTCCTAAAAAGACGGGTACTATAGAAATGAGGGATTTTCGCCCTATTAGCTTTGTAAATGATGTGTAATAGATCATATCAAAGCTGTTAACTAACCACTTAAGTGTGATTATGAATAAGATTATAATGAACTCTCAAAATGCGTTTGTGAGGGAAAGACTAATTCTTGATTCAATTTCAATTGGTCGTGAGTGTTTGGTAAGTAGAAATAGGCAATCTAGAATTTTAGTCAAATTAGATATGGAAAAGGTTTTTGATCATGTCAATTAAAGTTTCTATACTTGCTTAGAAGATTTGGGATTGGGGAGAAGTGGTGCTCGTGAATAAGGCATTGCATTTCAGCAATCTGATTTTCTATTTTGTTGAATGGCTTTCCAGTTGAATTTTTAAGAAATTTCGTAGTTTAAAAACGTCGTTGTTTAATGTTATCTTTAAAAAAAATTACAAAATACGAAATGAGGCCTAAGGGACTTGAATGCAAGTTCTCTAAGAACCAAAATCATGTCTCAACCATTAGGCCACTTGGCTATATGATGTTTATATTATAATATATAAGGTATAAATAATTATAATTTGGAGTTGGGGTTCGAAGTCAACAAGGCCTTCACACTCTAATTCTGACTTCAACTACGGGAGTCGGAGTTATTTCGACTTTGACAACAATTTTCGAAACCTCTAACTCTATCGAAGTCAAAGGGCCATCAGAGTTCGAATGGAATCGGAGTAGGCATAGTTTTTGCCCACCCCTATTTATAATCTAGATAATTTAACTTCGCGCTCCCATCAACTATAACAACTAAGGCCAATATCATGGGTGGAACGAAGAGGTAGTTAAAGTAGTTGAAAAGGAAAGCTATCGGGGAAAGCTAGAACTATTCTTGGAGGTGAATTGTGCGCAAGAAGTGTTTAGTTAAACATGATGCAATGATAAATGAAACGGAGAGTTTTGGGAAGGGATAAGCGTGAGTATGATTGATGAGTGAAACAAGATGTATTGTACATTTTAGTTAAACAATACATTTTGTTCAAATGTTAGTTGTATAAAAGACCACAACAAGAGAATTAATAGGTATCTGAAGTGTATTGTATGAATAGATTGGAGGTTGAGTTTTTCCTCCAAATAAAGGAAGTGTTTTCTATCTTTTCTTTCTTGATTTTACTTTTATTCTTGTTCTTATTGTCATGCATCTCTAGAACTTCCCTAGTAGTCGGTTGTTATGATCCCAAAGTAAGTTGGGCGAGTCGATGGACTTAATCTTTTAGCTTTAGTCTACTTTATTAGTTTTATTTCATAATTGGCCTTAGGCCTTTTGTTGGGAGCCCATGGCCTTATAACGAGTTGCTAGCCTTTGTTTTGGAGGTTCACATTATATGTAATTAGTGGCGGAGTTGAGGTAGAGTAATATGAAATCATCTGGATTTCCATTGTAATTGAAACCTTTGTTTGGAGAAAGAAGACCCTTGAAGTTCTTCTGCATGACTACACATTTATCCCTTACCTTTCCATTTCATCATTTCTCTGCACTCAACATTTTATTATAGAAATCATCCATCCATTGTCGGCATTCACCATTTTATTACAGAGATATATTCATCATCAAATATCATTTATTTTACTTATTGAATTATTGGATTTCTAACAAGTGGTATCTAAAGCCGATGATTCATGGAGGACGACACCATTTTTGAGCATCAACTACAGCGGCGGGTCGACTCTCATGAAAAGAGTCTTCAAAAACTTCATCACAGCTTGAATGAGTTCACTTGGTTGGCCTAGCAGCACAATCTTCCTAATCAGAATACTATGATCGAGACATTGATGAAATAGAAGTGCACAAGTTTTTCGAGAGGTAACACAACTTCCATAGTTTGTGAAGAAAACGTGGAGCCTTACAAGGCAACACTCCCTCTTCCTCAGATTGGGAAAATTCCAAAAAAATCTACAATCATTAAAGTGATCCCAATTATTGATATTAAGATCCAGAAGTTTCCAATCCAAGAGGAAAAAATGGTGTCCGATGTGGCTAAACTCAAAGAAACAGAGAATGGGTACAAGAAGGGAAAGTCGAGGTAATCGAAGTGGAAAGAGATTGGGAGAGAGACGAAGCGAGAAAGAGCAAAACAAAAATTATGGTCATCCCCAAAAATCGCAAGGGAAACCCAGACTAGTCTCGTATGACGAGGTCGAAAGCCTTTTTGCCGCTGGGCATGACGCCACTCACCTCGGCTTTGGGCCTCTACGAGGATGTTGTCGATGCGTATAGGAAGGGCCTTAGGTCTGACCCCATTAACGACGCCCTCACATTCAACTTAGACAACAACCTGCAACAGCCGAAACTTACTGCCGACCTGCAACAGCCGAAAAATTTGAGGGGTAAGAATTTTTTTGCTCATCTTTTGCTTGATGAAATGCCATTGAGAATTGTGTTTGAGCCCTTTGATAGAAGAAGGGAGACATTTGATGTATTTCTTACTTCTACTTGTTTAAAATCCGAAGTGGGTGTAGAATTATGTTTGAGTAAATGGCCCGTAGGTATGTGGAATTTTGGGATGCTTTTCATGGTCTGATTAAACCAGGGGGGAGTGGTACTGGTGATACAAACCAGAGGCCTAGTACAACTTCTACGTATGGGAGGATAATGATTTTTCAAGAAAATTATAAGCTATGCTAGAAACGAATTCTCGATCTAGGAAGTGATATTAGCCTTCAAAGGAACGAGATTTTCCTATTCTTTTATTCGGTGGCCCGCCTTGTTGACCCAATTGTTTTCTGCGTTCCAGTAGTGGTGATAAATAATGATAATTTTTCGTGTATGGCAACTGATTTGAATCTCAAAATTAATTTTATTCTTAAATGGCTTGCAAACTTACATGTGGCATATAAGGTGTTTGATGAAACGCGTAAGATCATAATACAACCACAACAACCCAGCAAGCTCAATTCCCATGTTTGGATCATATGTGTCAATTACAAGCCCTTTAAGGGCCATGGTAATAACCACCCTTCTGTCCTAAAAAATCCAAAGAAAATCAAGAGCGTTAAAGTCATGGTTGCTAGTGAAATCCCTCTTGTCTTACATGAATTCGATTCACAAGTTGTGAATGTCAAAGATTATTATTGTGAGAACACTACTCTATGCATGAAGTTTGAAATTGCATATTGTCACTAGGCACTGAGTGAGAACAGAGCAACCCTTGATTCGAAGGAGGGAAGCCCTGGCAAAGCAAGAAATTTGCAGATGTATCTATTGATTGGAAAGTTTTATCGAAATTCTAGACATCCATCTTGATGGGAATTACCCTTATGTCCGAGATGTTATTACAGTTCTAGTAGAACTAGGAGATACATTTAATGACATTATTGATCCTTTTGACTCAAGATGGTGGCTGCAACACTATGTCGAGACCCGATGTTGCTTTGTGTCAAAGCATTACAAAAGTAGTTTTGGAGTTGTAAATCTGCCATGCAAAGAACTGTTGAAGAGTGATATTGATGAAACTGGAGTTCTTGGTGCCACACTACAAGCCATAGATCCAACGGTGGCTAAAAATAGTTATAGGCAATTTAAGGACAATTCTTGTACTTTAATAGATGATTCTACAAATGGAGATGGCAATTCCAGAAATTACAAAGTCATTGTTGAAATGGAGTCTGGAAATCTTCCAAAGAATAATCAGCACAAAGTGTTTACAATAGAGATCCTTGACAGTGAGCAGACTAGGCCAAACTCCATATTTTGCCTTGACAATTTGCAAGCTATATTGGCTAGAGCCCTCAGAATGATTCTTGCCAACAATGAAATTAATGTGACATTATTGCCGATGCACATGTACTCCATGCTTCACACATCAATTTCATTGATGGTGTCGCCATCTTTACGTATTGCAATTCAACCAAATCTCCAAAAGTTTCTATTAGCTGTGCAACTAAAGTATTAGGCACAAGACCAGCTCCCTTCATGGCAGCTTTCTCATCTAAGGGACCAAGCACCGTAGGTCCGTAACTCCTGAAATCCTTGAGCCTGATATCATTGCACTAGGAGTAGGAGTTAGTGTCATAGAAGCTTATACAATTGACCTGACGATGGAATTAAGGTTGAGTTATAAAGTACCAACTCATAGTGGGGTCACTAATCTTGAGATATCTGGACCCATATAAGCTTTGGCAAATACATCTGGGACTCGCATGAGCTATGGATTCTAATCCCCAATTGCAGAATGGTGGTGTTGCTACAAATTCTTCGACATCAGATGGATATGCGGATGATATTGAGAGAGAAGCAAACTCTTACTTCCATGAAATGTTTTCTGGTCAGTTGACCATTGATGCAATGGTCCAAATGCTAGTGAGAAATAAACCTTGAGGACAAGGTTCTTTAAAGGGGGAGTTTGTTATGATCCCAAGGTAAGTTGGGCCGAGTCTATGGGCTTAGTCTTTTAGCTTTAGCCTGCTTTATTAGTTTTATTTCATAACTAGCCTTAGGCCTTTTGTTGGAGGCTCATGACCTTACGAGTTACTAGCCTTTGTTTTGGAGGTTTACTGTATATGTAGTTAGTGGGGAGTGGAGGGAGAGTAATATGAAATCATTTGGAATTTTCGTTGTAATCAGAACCTTTGTTTGGAGGAAGAAGATCCTTGAAGTTCCTCTATGTGACTACGCATTTATCCCTTACCTTTCCATTTCATCATTTCTCTGCACTCAGCATTTTATAACAGAAACCATTCATCCATTCTCGACACTCACCATTTTATTATAGAGATATATTTATCATCAAATATTATCTATTTTACTCATTGAATTACTGAGTTCCTAACATCGGTATCAAAGAGAGAGATCCTCTCATGGTTGAAACATGAAGGTATGCGAGGAAATTCTTTGAAAGCCTACTAAGAAATGAAATAGAAGCAACAAGAAACTATGTAGCGGCTCTTGGATGATCAGCAACAACTAATACATGTCGTCTCTAACAAGTTAAATTAGATGGCTGATATGATTTGGACCTTGCTTGAGAGTCGACATGTGTATGTTGAGATGAAATCAGTGTTTTGAATTTTGCTTCATACTGGCCGGTACGATCGAAATATGTTGTGCCAGCCTGGTAGCTGGTACAGAAATGCATAGTATTTCATACCGGCTAATATTTTGACCGTATCAATTGAAATATTGATATTTTGGCTGGTATCGAACGATATATGAAATTTCAGTCGTTAGCATTATTTCAGCATGTAACTCTTTGTTTTTCATATATTTAAATTTATTCATATATAGACTATTTCGAAACGGTATCCAAAACGGTATTGATACCAAAATATCTCGTTTCAATGCCTCGATTAAAACGGTATTCAAAACATTGGATGAGTTGGTCATCTGTCTCATTTTATTTCCTTCTCAAACATCACTCAAACACAACCACTTTTCAACTTTAAAGTTTAAACTTTTTCATCTAATCATACCTAGTTAGGGGTATAACCAACTCGATTTGGTTTGGATATATACATTTTATAACCAAACTGGTATATACTAATTTTCAAATTGATACCAAACTGATTCATTACCTAAATCGGAACTTCCGATTTTTTCTGGTTTCGGTCCGATTTTTTCAGTTTTACAAATTATCTATGTTAGTAATAATATAATGTTTATTTATACTAAACTATTAGTCTGTTTATATTATAGTATAAATACATTATTTTATAATAATCAACATATACCAATACAATATTGAATTTAATTGTAGTCTATATATAAGTTTTAGACTTGCAATCTAAGTATATATGATCAAATGTATAAAAATGTATTTACAAAAAGCATATAAATTATAACTTACTATATTATATTTATCAAAAGTAAGTTTATATTAATAACTTAATATCAATGTTTATGTTTAACATTAAAATTTCTATGTTATATCAACTGTTATATTAAAATTATAAATTACTTTTAGGCTATATCACATATTATATTAATTTTATGTTATAAGATTAATACAATTAAATAATGAGACTAGAATTTCATATTATATTAACTAGTAATTTTGTGTATAATCTATGTAGTATAATAATAAAAAGTTATATATAAAAAATTATAAATATATATCGATCCAGTTCAGTATGAACCGATTTTCAAAATATGAAAATCGGTAGTACACCGATTTAGGACTGTTTTCGATTTTGAAGATACAGTACTACACCGGACTACTTCAAAATTGGACCGAACTCATTGGTTCGGTCTAATTCAATCGGATTATTTTTACACTCATATGCCTAATCATTACAATTTTTTTTTAAATTTCTAAACAAATTACAAAAAATAATTCAACTTTTTTAAATCCAAAATTAACAATTATATTAAAAATTTATATTCTAATAATATTTAAATTTTATAATTTTTTATCCAATTTCTTCTCTTATTTTCCAAAATCCAATAAAATATTTTAGCTCAAATTATTTCACTATTACTTATAAATTACTCATCTCAACTCAATATCCAAACGTTGTCTAAATCTAGAAAAATGTTGATGTGGCAAGTCCTCCATTCACTTCAACTATGTTTGCATACTCTAGTTCCAACAAATTTCAAATTGGATAATGATAAATCTATGCAAAAATCCCAAGGCTGAACATGTGCCATCCCAACTTTTGCACCCATCAATAATATGCTACCATGTAAGAGAAGTAGGAAACTTTACTCTACACATGCATGCATGATAAAAAAAAAGTTCATTTCTCTCTCCTTTCATTTTGTAGGATACTAGCGGAGAATCGGGAAAAAAAAGTATCGAAATGTAAATGGAAATTGCTGGAATTGGTAAAATGGATGAACAACAGAGAACAATTAATAAATAAATGGGATAATACGTGAAATCATGTAGGGGCAACTTCGAGGGGCTCCTTCCTCCAATGATTCAATTTCCTTTCAGTGTATTTTAAGATACCTCTGAACTCACACATGTAGTCCTTATATATTCTAATTCTAACAAATTGACCAAATAAAAGTGAAACACGTGTAAAGTTAAAAATTGAAATAGACATAAACGACAAAATAAGCAAACTACAACTCTAGCATCAACGACACGTCGCTACCTAGCTGTATTATTCAAACGGTGCGTTGCAAGGCTCCTCAAAACGATGCGCTATAGGGCTTCTTCAAACGGTGCGCTTTGACCTCACTTAAGACAACCTTTGACACTTCAACCCATCAGTTCCCTTAGTTCCATCGATTTGTCTTCTAGAGTATTCCATGCCTGGCCGTGGAACTCTAACAATCCCCCCCCCTTAAAGCACCTCGTCCACAAAATGTGGATAAAGGTTTCGGAGCTTCTAACAGCTTTCGTAGGTATTGTTGTCCTCTGAAATGTCGGTCCATTTCACTAGGACTTCCATGATGGTTCTGTTTCCCTGTCACTTCTTGCAACGGTCAACCACCGCTTTTGGTTCTGGCAAAATCTCACCATCACGACTCACCGAAGGCAATTGAGGAAGTGGAACCACCTGATCACCGAGCTTCAACTTCAAACACAAGACATGGAAGACCGAGTGTATCTTAGACGTCTCTGGCAGATCCAAATGACAAGCGACCTTCCCAACACGCTGGAGGATTTGAAAAGGCTCATAGAATTGCGAAGACAGCTTGTGATTAGAGCGAGTGACCATAGAGTGCTGACAATAGGCTTGGAGCTTAAGGTAAACCCAATCTCCTTGGTTAAAATCCCTCTCAGTTTTGTGTCTATCTGCATAAAGTCTTATTCTTTGTTGAGAAAGCTCTAAGTTCTGTCTGAGAATGTCCCGGATCTAATCCCTTGATTTTGAATAAGCATCCACAGCTTCATTTGAAGTAGTGCCTAATATATACTGTGACAACTTAAGGGGGGTGTACCTAGAGAGAGCCTTAAAAGGAGTTAACTTAGTAGAGGAATGGTAGGATGTATTATACCAAAACTTTGCTGTAGCCAACCATTGAGTCCAAGCCTTAGGCTTTGCCCCTGTATAGCATCTAAGATAACCTTCTAAAGTCTTATTAAGGGCTTTGGTCTGCCCATCAGTCTCAGGATAATAAGCAGAGCTATAATGGAGAGTTGACCCTTATAATTCAAATAGTAACTTTCAAAAGGAACTGAGAAAGATAGGATCACGATTCGAGACAATAGTTTTTGGAAGTTCGTGTAATTTGAAAATCTCCTGAAAAAATTTCTGAGCAACCCTAACAGCAGTATATGGATGAGAGAGTGCCATAAAATGACCATACTTAATCAACCTGTCAATCACCACAAAGATTACTATAGCCACATGGGAATTGGGTAACCCCTCAATAAAATCCATAAAAATAGCATCCCAGACTTGACTTAGGATAGGTAGAGGCTGTAAGAGTCTAGGGTAAGGAACTGTCTCAGATTTGTTTCGTTGACAAGTGTCACATTTCTTCACTACCCTTTTTAATATCTTGCTTCATTCTTGGCCAGAAAAAATTCCTCTTGCCTCTTTGATATGCTTTAAGGAACTCGGAATGTCCTGCTTGTGGGTCTTCATAAATGAACTAAAGAACCTTAAGCTTAAAGGGAGATTGAGTAGCAATCACAAATCTACTGATGGACAGTGTAGCCTGTAGGGAAAGGTTGTTTCAATTGCACCCGAGTCATTAACTCCTGTAACCATGAAGGACTGGGAAGTGTGAGAACAACTAGGAACCCCATGGAAGATTGATCTGTGTCAAACTTGCGAGATAAGGCATTAACAACCTTATTCTCCTTCCCTTGTTTATACTCTATAGTATAGTCATAACCCAACAACTTAGTTAGCCATTTTTGTTGGGCCAGGGTGCCTACTTTTTGCTCCAACAAAAATTTAAGAATATGTTGGTTAGTCTTGACTTTGAATGATTGGCCCAATAAAAAAGGCCGCTACTTTTGAACTGTTGTAACTAAAGCAAGAAGCTCATTCTTATAAGTTAGGGCCTTACCCTTTAATGCTTTGTTAAGAAAACCCTTAAACCCCTCCCACTCACATCACATTCAATAATGAAAGGCTGATTAAAATTAGGAAGTTTAAAGATAGGAGGTGAAGTGATTGCTCTCTTAAGGGCTATAAACACTTGAACAGCCACTGGGATCCAATTAAAAGAATTTTTCTTGAATAAATTAGTGAGAGGAGCATCTATAACACCATAGCATTTGATAAACTTGCGATAATACCCTATCAACACCAAGAATCCTCGCAAGGATTTAATAGTAGTAGGAGTTGGCCAATCCAGCATAGCTGTGATTTTCTTAGGATCTGCTTTAACTCCTTGTCCTATGATAATATGGCCCAAATAGTCCACCTCTTAAACCCCAAATAAGCATTTAGACTGTTTGGCATATAAAGAATGACTAGCCAATGTCTGAAAAACCTATTGTAAGTTACCCAAATGATCTTCCATATAGTGGTTGTATACCAAAATATCATCAGAAAATACAAGCACAAACTTCTGGAAAAATGGCTTAAAAATACTATTCATCAAGTCTTGAAAGGTAGAGGGAGCATTGGTCAGCCCGAAAGGCATGACCAAAAACTCATAATGACCTTCATGAGTACGGAAAGTTGTCTTGTGAATGCCTTTTGGGGCTACTCTTATCTGATAATAACCAGACCTAAGGTCCAATTTAGAAAGAAAAAAAAACCATGGAGCTCATCCAACAACTCATTGATAATTGGTATGGGAAACTTGTCTTTAACAGTTTCTTTATTTAAGGCCCGGTAATCCACACATAAACACCAACTCTCATCCTATTTTCTCACGAAAAGCACAGGTGAAGAAAAGAGACTACAACTTGGCTGAATGACTCCGCTGGAAAGTAATTCAGAAATTACTTCCCAATTTCAGCTTTCTGAAAATGGGGGTATCTATATGGCCTAGTGGAGATAAGAGTAGTGACATTCTTTATAATCATTCGATGATCATGAAGCCTAGAGGGAGGGACCCCAGATGGTTCCTAAAAGACTGAATCAAACTTCATTAATAATTCCTCAATTTCTGGGCACTGAGGTAGTTGAGGTGTGTCCAAGGAGGTGGCGAAAAGTTGAAGAAACATAACCTTTCCTTCGGAAATGGCAATGAATAACGCCTTATCTCTTTCATTAACAATAAAGGGTAGACTAGGCTCAATACCATGAAGAGTAACCCACTGTTCAACCTATTGGAAGTGCATACTCAGGGTATTAAAGTTCCAGGTAATATTGTGCAAGGTTTTAAGCCAATTAACTCCTAAAACGACATCACAATAAATCACAAGAAGCACATAAAAGGTATTACAGAAAGTGAGCTCTTAAATGGTGGTAAGGACATTATGACAACAACCTGGATTGTGCAAGGCAGCCCTATTAGTAGCATGAACTTTTAATGTCACATTTTCATCAACTAGCAGCTTAGATTTCTTAACAATAAATGGGGTTAGAAAATTATGAGTACTATTGGTGTCTACCAAAATCACCATTGAAGTAGTCCCAATCTTACCCCCACACACGCATAGTGTTAGAAGAAGGTGACCTAGTTAAAGCATTAATAGAGACAACATGAGTAGGCTTCATAAGTTGGGGTATATTAGCATCAATTAAATCAGTGGAGTCATAAAAAATCTCCTCAGATTTCTCATCATTAGGCTCATCATTAGCATGAAGTAAATAAACATTAGGGGAATTACAAACATGTTGAGGGTTCCACTTTTCATCACAGTGCCAACAAAGTCCTTTCTTCCTTTTCTCATCCATATGCGTTGAATAGACACGCTTTAGTGGTACTGTGGCCTTAGAGTAATCGTTAGACTTATCCCTAGTAGAAAAGTATGACTGACCTAAATTTGATGCAAAATTGCTTCTAGGCTCCCATGTTTTCACTGGTTGCTTAGCACTAACAACACTACTAACAACACATTATTCTTGTATGTATGCCAGACTGAATGCTGATGTGAGGGTAGTGGGATTCAACAAGTGTAAAGGGAGGCAAACATTATCCCTCAGGCCTATGAGAAAACAGCTAAGTTTATGGCTATCTATAAGACCTTGAACTCGGCTATAAATAATTTCAAATTGCTCCTTGTAATGGGTCATAGATGAAGTGTGTTTAAGGCGCAGGAGATCTTCTAATGGGTCATCATAGGCACTATGACCAAATTTGGCTTGCAAAACTTTAGTCAATGCCTACCAAGAAAGAAAGGGCCGAGAAGAAATGGCATCCTTTTGCCATACTAGAGCAGGTCCATGAAAGTAATAGAAAGCCATTAATAGACGATGGGCAGGGGGTATTATGGAAATCAAAATAATGAGTGGCTTTGAATATCCAATATTTCAAGTCTGAGCCATCAAATGGGGAAAAATCAAGTCTAAGGCCTTTAGGAAGGTGTCTGTGGTGGTCATTGTTGTTGTGGTTATATGGGTCAAGATGGTCTTCTAGTAGCGGTGGAGGTGGGTTTTCTGGTTCAGGTCGGGGTGGGGGTAACCTGGCATGAAGAAGATTCTGAGAAATTACCAGCTGGAGGAGGGTTTCATTGACCTGCTGAAGTTGTGCCGATAGATCCTTGATGCTGTCATCATGCTCTAAAAGTATGTCGTGCTGCTGTTTGTTGAGATGTGTGCCTTCAACCATTGAGGAACGAATGGCTCTGATTACCAATTGTAAGATACTAGCGCAGAATCAAGGAAAAAATGTATCGAAATGTAAATGGAAATTGCTAGAATCAGTAAAACGGATGAAGAACAGAGAACAATTGACAAATAAATTGGATAATACGTGAAATCACGCAAGAGAAACTTCAAGGGGCCCCTTCCTCTAGTGATTCAATTTCCTTTCAGTGTTTTTCTAGATACCTCTGAATTCACACACGCAATCCTTACATATTCTAATTCTAACAAACTAACCAAATAAAAGTGCAACACATGTAAAGTTAAAAACTAAAATAGACATAAACGACAAAATAAGCAAACAACAACTCCAGCATCAACGACATGTCGCTGCTTGGCTGTGTTATTCAAATGGTGCGTTGCAAGGCTCCTCAAAACGAGGCGCTACAGGGCTTCTCCAAACGGTGTGCTTTAACCTCACTTAAGACAACTTTCGACACTTCAACCCATCAGTTCCCTTAGTTCCATCGATCTGTCTTCCAGAGTGTTCCATGCCTAACCATGGAACCCTAACACATTTCTTCTCTTCCCATGCCGATTCCTCTCCCCATCAGCCATTTCCTCTCCCTGTCTCCATTTCTTTCTCTCCCTTGCAATAAGATGTGAAACATTTTTAAAAAAAAAAATTGCTCTAATGCTTCTTGTTAGCAGAAAAACATGAAAAAAGATTTAAACAACCTGCACCAAAGAGTTGAATCCATGAATATGATCACTCATTTACCTGGTTACATCATCCATTACATCCTCTCTCTCTCTCTTATAATACAAAAGATGTAGCTTGAACTAGTATCTTGTCCAAAAGGTGGAGAGAGCTATGGACTTCATTCACCAATTTGAAATTTGACCAACAAAGATTCAAGAAGAGGGAAATCTAGATTTGAGGAATGAGAACTTTAAGGACTTCATTGACAGTTCTCTAAAGAGACACCTCAAGCAAAAACTAGTTATCCGCAAATTGGTTCTACGTATTACCTCTTATGATTTAGAACTAGCCTTTCATATGGATTAGCAGATTAATTTGGATGTCAAAAACTATGTAAAAGAGCTAGATTTCCACTTTGTCGTCGAGAAAAACATACATTACACTTTGCCTCGATCTGTTTTTGCTGCAAAGACATTAACTAGAATAAGTTTATATGGGTGTAAGTTGGAATCTTGCGGTTATATAAAGCGTCCACATCTATAAAAACTTTATATACGACAAGTCATCATCGATCAAAGACAACCAAGAATCTAATTTATGGCTACCCTTTGGTTGAGGATTTGAGATTCATGACGGACAAAATTTTTCAAGATTGGTTTGCTAGTTTTTCCGTACTTGAAAAATTGGAGCTAAGCAAATGCAATCAATTGAAGAATATAACGATTTCTAATACACAACTTAAAATAACTTGTCTTGAAAGGATGCAAAAATATGATGGGGATCGACATAGACACTACAAATCTTTTTTCTTTTGGATATAAGGGCAATAAGATGCCTTTCTCTTCTATAAATCCTTTGTGCCTAAAGTAAGTTAAACTATCTTTTGAATGAGTAAGAGAACAGAGAGCTAGACCTAAATTCCAGCTTGAAATTAGCTATGCTCTATGGTTTATAGAATGATACAATTTCTTAAAAAGCTCAAGCACTCCAATGGATTAAAATTGGTTGTTTGCTAAAACAGAATATCATTATTTATGACAAATTGAGAGAGATCTTGCTTCCTCCAATTTGTGATCTCAAGCTTGAAATTGTCAAACCATCTACAGGCTTTGAAGATTTATTAGATTAGTTGTTGAAGACATGGCACTCAGAGACCCTATCAATAGTGTCGCATTCCAACATCAAGAAAAACAGGTGAGGGCGAAAGAAATAGTCATTTTTGGCCCACTGAGACTATTTAGGTTTCGTTCAATGTCGTTTGAGGCTTCCAGCGGTGTTCCGGTGCAGCTGTATAGCGACAATGGGTACGTTGAAAGCAAATAAAATAAAATTATTTAAATTAAATAGAGGATTGACACACGATTTACGTAGTTCGGCATAATGTTTATGTCCATAAGCGTTTTAGGGAATGATACACTATAATAAATATTTTACATTTCATATTTCACTATACAAGAAAAACATATGCATTGTGGAGAAAATCCCTCTAAAGAAAATATGTCATGCACAAGAAGAAGAAGTTGAAACCCAATCAGAGTCGAGACCCTTTGCCTGTCGTGGACTTTCATAGGACTTCTTAGGTTTGTGTGTGTTGGTTTGCCTCAATGGTACAAGTTTGAAATTATCTTGCGTGCATAAGTTGTTTGCTTTTTTTCCTTTCCATTCTTTTCCTATTTTTCTTTCCTGATCCTGTGCCCATACCCTGACACCCTCATCTCTTTTTATTCCTCAATTCATCTGTCACCCCTCCCTCTCATCTTTTCATACCTTGTAATGCCATAATGGTGATTGGATCTCATCTGTACCCTTCCTCCTCACAGTAGGCATTGAGGTAGGGGAGAGAGGGCGAGAAAGAGGGAAAACATGTGAATTTTTTTTTTATCATGCATGCTATGTGGAATGGAGTTTCATGTACTTCCTACGTAGCAGCATGTCATTGGCAGGTGCAAAAATGGGATAAGAACCCGACCTATAGCTTCTCCCTAGAACTCTTTTATAACTACAATATGAACCAATTTACTATCATTGAATGCAATAATGCCACTTCAGTAGGACTATGATCCATTTCATAGTCATAAAAGGGTATTAAGTTGAAGATTTTTTTTTTCTAAGCACATATTTGATAAACCTCATCTTTGTTCCGTTTGTTATTGGATCACTCTTAAACCAAACTCAACTAATCTTAAACAAATTATTAATGAAATCCACTACTTTTTAAACTTTCTATTAAAAAGAACTCATTTTAACTGACTTCATACATTGTAACCTACAAAATTAAACTGATCTCAAGCTTCAAAAGCTAAACCCATCTCAATAGGACTTACAAAATAGTACTATTTACAACCCAACTCAACTCAATTCATCTATCTCAACATCCAAACATAGCAAACATTCCTACCACCTTGCTAAGTTCCCCTTGAAAGCTCACCATTCTTTACCTTCCCTACCCCCTTAGACAACTCCTTTTCCCTTCGTAAATAGAAATCTCCAAAAAGTAACAATGGTTGTTCGTACATTACTGTAACAAGTGTGCTCTGCTTTCCTCTATTGAATGATTCATGAATTCCTTACTAGCCATCGACTGTAACACTGCATTCACTACGGACAATTGTCATTTCCTCTTCACGCTTGGTTTCCTTAAATACAGTGATTGCCTAGAGCACTCAGTAACAATGGTGGCCATGGTGTACAATGTCATTAATTGGAGGAGGGGGAGCATTCTGAACTATTTGTAAATAAATAAGGCTCGAACACAACGCCACAATATATCAAAAATTCTCGAAGATTCCCTTCCTTATCTCTTGGATGGAAAAGCAAGCATTCACAGAGATACGCTATGTTTATCTGTTGGCAATGCCCAAAATACAGCTGACCGAAACTTGACCATCGGGCTTTACAACGTGAAAATCGGCAATCTCACAGTTGGTATGTGTGTGTGTGTATGTACCACACAGGTCACAACTCATGTACCCTGAAATAATCGACAATATCGCTGAAATGGGTGTATACTGCACAGTTCACAACTCATGTAATGGATTCTCTTCATGCTAACCAAAAGAGGGGGAAATACTATAGCCCATTACAATCAAAATTATATTAAAAAAGAAGAAGAAGAAGAAGATAAACAAAATACAATTAATCAAATCCATTCAACGTGTTTTTGTTTTAAAGTACAGTAAGAAATAATTAAAAAGAATATCAAACAAAAAACACATCAGGCCGTTATTCTGCATCTGAGACCTCATCTTCATCTTCCTCCAGGATGTAAACCAAGGCACGCTTTCTTGCAGCAAAAACACAAGCAACACCTCGGGATGCTGTTACAATAGGTTTCAATGTCAGGTTCAGGTCACTAGCTCATTTCAACAAATCAACAAGAAGGTTTATGTAACTGGTTAGGATCCAATTAAAAGAAACTGAACTTTCTTCTATGCATGCAAGGAGAAATATATCCTCGAAGTCGGATACTTATCACATATAATAACTTCAAATGCGAAACTGAGGTTGCAACAACTGTTGCTAATTCTTCAACTTGAAAAGGCAAGTGCATGAATCCTT
Source organism: Platycarya strobilacea (assembly GCA_036898215.1). Lineage (NCBI taxonomy): Eukaryota > Viridiplantae > Streptophyta > Magnoliopsida > Fagales > Juglandaceae > Platycarya > Platycarya strobilacea. Next base: position 29,088,543 of record CM072547.1, read on the forward strand.
TACCATTTAGAAAAGTCTTCAGTACACTTCCTGTATGCACAATAACTTTTCCTTTCTAATGAAATTTTCTCCCGGAAAAATACACTTTGCCCCAACATTATTACTGCAATTCCAATTTGGCCACCGAACTATCACATTTATCATTTTACCCCAAAACTACCACTTCCCTTACAATTTGCTCACCTTTTAAAATTCAGTCATTAAAATCACATCAGGTCACCTATTTTACATCCAATGGTAAGATCTTAACAAGTGGGTAAATCGTGATTTAAATTTAAAAAAATAACAACTCTAATTCTTTGTTGGTCAAATTACAACAGCACTAGTTTGAGGGGGGTAACGGTCAGTATTCCCAATTTCTTATTGCTTTATATGTGTTAAAACTTTAATGATGAAGAAACGAGGTAGTGTTCAAGTACAGAGGATGTAAACACGAAAAACTCCTAGTAAGGGAATGAAAAAGAGTTAGTGGTCCAGTCTAAAGAAGTTGGTACGCTCATCTGCCTAATGCCTAACCATATCTCCAAGAAAGCACGGTTGAACCACATCAAATTGTGAGCCTCCATACCTCCTTCCCACCAACACTGGAGATCAAACTTGAGACCACTTTACCATGTGAAATCTCAACTTTGTCGCACCACCCATGAAGAATAGGTAAAGTCTATGGTTTTAAAGTACTCTCCTATTCATGGTGAATTAGACTTTGATATTATTGAATATGTAAACAATACATACATAAAAATATCTTTATATATATACACAAAATATCCATACATACTTTCACACATTAAAAACTACTCACATACTCATGCTCATAAAAGCGTACACACGAACATCCAGGACGCACATAAGCACACGAGAGATTTATATCAATAGTCAACATAATTAAGTCATCACCATGATCATTGTTCCACTAAATAGAACCCCTACCAGAATTATTGTTCTTCACAAAATTTAAAAAGCCTAATAAACCAATATAAAATGAGAAAGACTCACTGCTAACTGCCAAGGGAGCGATTACAGAGTGAGGGATACTGCGAACCTTTTCATTCTCCATTTGCAGGTAGACAACAGAATCCTGCACATAAAAACCTTCAGAGAACTCGGTTGTTTACGAAAAATTAGCTTAAGAAAATACTCATGACAGAGCAGCAAGGAATGAAATTTAAATGTTCTTACCAAAAAAAAGTAACACATGCACACAAGTTTGGCAACCACACAAATAAGGAGGAAGTTGAGAGAAGACAAATGAAATGCCTGACTTGAGAGATTTTTATTAAAAAAAAGTAAAAATAAAGCAAATTAAGATGAAATAATTTTCGTTTCTCAAGAAACTAGCTGTTAGCCAGCATCGCCTGGAAAAAGGAGCTGTCACATTGTGGGGACAGAGGAGGTCAAATAAATAGAACACAGAAATCCAAAGAGAGCAAATTTACAAAAACTACAACGTTGGCAATCATATGGAGATGAAAAACTACAAATTCTGCACCAAACCTGCAACACCAACAACCTTGATTACCTTTAGTTGGTGCAACATCCAATAGTCTTGACTAGCAGATTGTGAGATAGATACAAATGGAAGGTCATTTGCTTGTACAATCATCATACAGGCATCTCCAGAGCTTTCAGAAGAGGTATTAGTTTCATTTAATAACAAAACAAATTGACTTTCCTGTTTATACAAAATGGGTCAGACAACAACTGAAAAATCTAAGCCACAAGACAGCACATAGTATATCTTGGTCTTCACCTTATATAAGGAAAGATCCACACACTGATAACAGCCAGGAATGCACAGCAATACAATTTCCAATGAAGTATGACCCTTCTTGACATTCATCAAGTGATTCATAAACCCTCTTGCTATGCCTATACAATTCGCAATCTCCGGGAAAGACTCATCAGGTATTTGGAAAGATATATAATCAATACACCTATTTTCACAAGTCTGATAAGATGAGGTGGCATGGGAGGCATCCTGCAGGTGTAAGAAATGAGACCTTAGAATGCAGGGTGATATTCATTCATACAAATAAGCAGCACTCTTTGCTGCGATTGCCTACAGTTCATACAGTCTAGAGCTTATCGAGATCGTCACTCAAACACACTTAACGATCTCCAGATAAATTTCATTATATAAATTTCCCTGTTGGTGAATTTAAAATTTAGAGAACATACTGGCGTGCAGTGGCTACTTTTCACATACACACAACAATCTTCCCATTGGTATATTCAGAATTATGCTCTCAACAACTATATTGTTTTTTGCAAGGGTGAATTTATAATTTTAAAAAAGTATCAAAGGTGCACATGCATGCACGCACTTGTATATCATTTTTTCCATTGGTAAAATCTAATATTTTGTCAAACTAATTTTATGTTGTCATAGCTATATTAAAAAATATAGGTAGGTAGTCAAAAAATATAGTAAGTTTACGGAGGTGTAATTCACTTAATTTGGGTCATAGACATCTGAAATTAGTATTAAGGGTTATTTCTTTTTTAGTACGGATTCCAACCCCTCATATTCTGTCCTCTTCTTGAAACCAAACAACTTTGCAACTCCTAGCCATAATAACCTCTAAAGCAAGATAACTCCAACTCATGACACCACCATTCCAACACAAAATTATCAAATCCACTCCAATGACCATTTCAATTTGTTTATTGGGGATTGAAAGATCAGTATTAGAGCAATCCAACAAGTTGTTTTATGTATATAAATTCATCAACACAATAAAACAGAATTACTGATAACCGTTTGCATGAGAATTTGGCAAAACTAGTGCCGAAATTCATCAAAATGTCAAAAGACAATTTAAGATAACTGTCTCAAGCCAAAACAGCCATTCCAAGGGGTGAAAAAGAGGATCCAAAAAACTTGTTCCAACCTAGGAAATAAGCTCGTGAGCTAATAGGCTTATTTCACAGTCGAGACACGAAGACAACTTCCATTCCCATGTTAATCCTAGACAAAGATTGCTTCTTTTGGTGTGAAGCAATGTCAAACCAACCTTAATATGCTGAGATGAGTGAAACATAGCAGAAACGGACTGGAATTAAAGTGAGATGGAATAGAGGATTAGGCATTTTGGGTTGCTTGCCAGTATAACACATTTGCCATTCTAGCCAGAATGATACAGAATTAATAACTTTGCATTACCAGTGTCCTGCCACAGTGAGTTTTTGCCACCAGCTCTAGAAATCAAATGCTTGCAATTCAGCTGATTCTTGTAAAAATTTGTCAAATTCTAGAAATTTTCCAAGTTCGTAATAGGGTACACAAATTGTGCATCCTAGGTTGCGATCAACATCATAGAACCTAGATGCTTTTTTATCAGGTGATTTTTTATGGGTACGTTTATCGATTAAAGTTTTTTTTTTTCCTTTTGGTAAGTAACATATTTTTTTTTTTTGAAGTAAGAGAATTTATCAATCACTGAATAATCATGCAATTTTAACACTAACAAGATAACATGGAAAACACAGCACAGTACCTCATAGTACGATATTGATGCAGGGACAGGGAAAGAAGAAGGTGCTGGCAAAGATGGAAGAGGAAACAGTGGCAACAGATTCTCACAAAGTATCTTTTCGGATATTGTACAGTGGGGCATCTGAAAAGCTTCACTGAAACTGAAATAATAATATCATTAATAAAATAGTTTAAATTGATGTAAACTAGAAAAATATTACTCGAAAGAGATGAATTTCTGTCTATGTCAAAATATAAAACGTAAGAAATAGTAGTCTACATATTTATCTAGGGGGAAGGGTTGGAGAAAAAGAAAAGATTTTAGATCACGCTTTCGATTTGATTCAAGCAACAAAAGTCTAGCAAGTTTTACTTAAAATTTTTTTATGCTCTGATTTTCAGAACATCAGCTTTTCCTGTTTCCCCTTCTGTTTCTTTCATTCTTTTCCATCCTAATAACATTATCAATTGAAATATTTTAAAATGGCATTCAGAACTCATTAGTACAAATTTTTATGCTTGGGAAACTAATACAACCTGCAATTGTGGTTCCGCACTAAACATTGATTTTATTAGAATTTACAGAATCAAAACAGCACAAATTGAATGATGATATACTGGAACAAAGTTCACTTTGGTTTCAGAAGACATTAGAGCATTGCGCTGAGGGCCATTTTCACTTGCTATCTTGATTACAATTACACCTTTAATATTAAAAGAAGGAAGAAGGGAATACCTCGAATTCATCAGCTGAAATTCTTTAGCTAGTGTCCTTTGCAGATATTCGCAATCCAAAAATCCCCCAAAATTAACTAATTCCTTAACTCTTTGCATTGTTTCCCTGAAGCATTTAGACACCAGATTGCTTGAAGACTAACGTTAACACTGCAAATACATATTGACATATCTGAAAGGTGTGCAAGTGTGTGAATGTAGTCATGTGTACAGATATGCACATACACATTGGTATCAAAATGTAAACCAATTTTAGAGAACCAATGCCAAACTGTAGTTCATTTGGATTTCATTAGAGAAGTTGAAGAGACTTTAGCAGTTTCCTATGTAATATAAGAGTGTAGTTGTCCTATAATATATTTTTCTAGGAAACTTATGTGATTGACTGTGACCCTTACTTCCATTTGGTACAAAGACCATAGTAAAATCAAATTTTTCTATAAACAGTTCAAGAAACTCTCTGAGACTCTGATGCCCTTGTACATGCTCATCAATAATCTTGATCTGGTTCACACACCATATGTAATACCCCAATTCCACATTAGTTTCTAGCAAAATGAAACTGGGCTATATATGTCATTTAACGGAATCTTCAAGTTGACAATTTTTTTGTCATAGCAAAAATGTGGCTAGCCCTACCCAAGGGTTGTTATATATGGTATTAGGGCCATGTTGGACAGTTAGCCGTCTGATACTGGAGTATGGCCTTGACAAGCACCTCAGGAATTTAGGGCAGAGAGAGATTGTAACACCCCAGTCCCACATTTTTTATATAAGTAACACCTCAGTCCCACAACGGAAATATGGCTAACCCACATTTTTTTATTAGCACAAGTGGCTGGGAGAAGTCCCGACTAATCCCAAGGGTGCATAGGTCTGAGCAAGGAGTTTCCTAGAAATGTACCTCGGATAATTCAAGAGAAAATTCTCCTATTCTGTTGGCCCCAAAAGTGTGAGGTTAAGTCTTTTTTTTTTTTGATAAGAAGTAATTTTATTGATGTGAATGAAACAGGTATAGCCTATGTAGACAGGAAGTATACAAAAGTAGGCCTAAATACATTCTATGAGAACTATCTTAAAGATAAAAACTCATAGACACTGTTTCCATTCAGCACTATAGCTGAAAACCATAAGTGTTTGAACAAAAAAATTCTGCAACTCGGCCATAGTGCGCTCCCTATCCTTGAAGCATCACATATTCCTTTCCAACCAAATACACCACATAATACACAGAGGAATCAACTTCCATGCTGCTTTCACCTGAGGACAACCATGAATTCCCTTCCAACAAGCGAGTAAATCAACCACCTTCAACGGCATGACCCAAGCAACATCCAATCTTCTAAAAATCCCATCCCATAATGTTCATCACATCACAATTCGACAAAAGATGGTCCACGGATTCTCCCTGTTTTTTACACAAATAACACCAGTCCATCATGATGAGTCCCCACTTCCTCAAATTGTCTATGATCAAAATAGTTCCACGGCCTGCCATCCACACACAAAAAAACTACTTTTTATAGGTGCACAAGTCTTCCAAATACTTTTTCACGGGAAAGAAACAAGCTGATCTGCCAAAATCAAACTGGGAAGGTCCTTGCCAAAGGCTGCTCTCCACACCACACATCATGCCAGAATTGAATTCTAGTGCCCCCCAAACCACAAAACAAATAGAGCTTTCAAAACATGGCCAACTCCGCTGATAAATTTCCACAATGCCACCCCATAACTTGCCCACACTACTTTGGTACACCACCCTCCCCACGCATTACCATGTCTTGCATCAATAATTTCCTTCCACAACGACTCCCCTACTGCATGATACCTCCATAGCCATTTCCCCAATAAGCCTTTATTGAAATTCTCAGATTACGCACTCCCAGCCCTCCACTCGATATTGGGGAACAAACTTGCTTCCAATAAATGAGAAGAAATTTTGTTTCCTCTCATAAACCTCCCCAAAGGAAAGTCCGAAACAACCTCTCAATCTTATTTGCCACCCCTGCAAGCACAGGAAAAAATAGGTCAGAAAATTAGATAAAGTACTATTAATCAGTATGAGTCAATGCCTCCATAACAATAACAAAGAGAAAAGGAGACAATCGATCCCCTTGCCACAACCCTTGAGAACTATTGAAGCAACCTGCAGGAGTGCCGTTCACTAACACTAAGAATCGAACAATAGTGATACAGTGTCGAACCATGCAATCCACTTGTCACGAAATCCACACCTCCTCAGTAAGTAAAGGAGAAACTCCCAATTAACATGATCATAAGTTTTCCCCATATCAATCTTGCATAGAATACTTGGTAGGCTCTCCTTCAACCTATGGTCCAAGCACTCTATTAGCAATGAGAACTGCATCTAGCATCTGTCTCCCTGAAACAAAAGCATTCTGAGATTTGAAAACAATGTGTCCCATGACCAAACTTAGCCGGTTAGCAAGCACCTTTGAAATGATCTTATAAACCCCACTCACCAAGTTTATTGGGCAGAATTCTTCGACTTCCGTAGCTCCAGGTTTCTTTGGTATGAGTGTAATGAATGTTGCGTTGAGGCTTTTCTCCAACTTTTTAAAAGAGTAAAATTCAAGAAAAACCGGCATGATATCATTTTTTACTACCTCCCAACAAGTTGGAAAAACCCCATCAAAAATCCATCCAGCCCTGGCACTTTGTCTTTTGGCATATTGTTATATATCTCATGTTTTTCAAAAGGTTTTTCCAACCAAACCGCACTCTGCATATCAATAGACTCAAGCGGCAGGTCATCGAGCTTTGGCCTCCACGAGGTCGATTCCATGAGCAAAGTCTCATAATAATGCACTATGTAGTTCTCCAATTCAAAGGGGGAGGAGATAACTTGGTTACCTGAATTGAGAGACTCAATGGTGTTGTAGTGCCAATTTGAATTAGCTACTTTATGGAAGAACTTTGTGCATCTGTCTCCTTTTAACCAAAAGGCCCTAGATTTTTGTCGCCACAAAGTCTCCTCCAACATCAACACCCTTTCCAATTCGCTCTCCACCACACCCTCCTCCAGGATTATCTCTTGTATGTACTTGCCCCTCCAACTCCTGAAATTCTTTCATTAATGAAATCTTCTGATTATCAATGTTGTCAAAAACTTCCAAGTTCCATTTCTTTAAATCTTACTTCAAAACCTTAAGCTAACATGCAAGAATATAGCTAGGGGTACCCATTAAATGATAAGACGACCACCAAGAACGGACATTCTCAACAAAGTCTTCCGTTGCTAATTACATGTTTTCAAATTTAAAATATCGACGGCCCCGCTAAATACCACCACCATCCATCACAATAGGGAAATGATCCAAACAAATACGGGGCATTGGCTTCTACTGTAACTCTGGAAAGTAGGCTTCCCAATAAGAAGAAACAAGGAACCTATCAAGTCTCGACCAACCCCTACTCTTGGACCACGTGAACCCTCTCCCGACAGGCGACAACTGAGAGATCCATGAGATCCAAATCAAACAGAACTCGGAAAACTCCTTCATGGCCAATGAAGTGCAATGATTCCCCAATCGGTCACTAGGAAAGCGAATGATGTTAAAGTCTCCACCCATGCACATATGAGAAAAAACTAGGCTTTCTAAGTGATTTTAGGGAAGTTTCACATTGACTAGTCTTTTGGGATTATAGCACAAATGTGGCTAGTGTTTCTCTAGATGTGATTGACTCTAATCTTTCCATCCACCTGTTGTTATGGGTGGAGAAAATCCCATTCAGTACAAAGACCATGGTATAAATCAAATTTATCTGTAAGTAGTGCAATTATTGTGCACGCAATTCTACAATGCCCGCCATCTTGAACATGTTCATCAATAATCTTGATTTGATTTGCACACACTATCAACCTCAAGCCAAGCTGAAATTATCACATGCACAAAAATAACAGATGAGTATGTAAATGCCAAAAGTTCAACTTACAATTCAATTTCGATATCACAGTTAACTTCAGATGGTTCCAGTAACTGTTTGATAGGATCTTGATCATATAAAAATCTCAAGAATATTACAAGAAGTTCACTGCCAAAATCATAAATAAAAATGACCCCCAAAAAATGTGTCAATAACCTTAAGAAATCAGAAGAAAACCAGAGAGGTGTACCTATCATAAGGTAGAAGCTGATCACTGGGTTCTGACATTAGTAGCTTTATACATTTTAAAAGCCAATTGAAGAAATTTAAAAACTGAAAAGAAGAAAAAAGAAAAAAGAAATCAGAAATACATATTCAAAAATCCTAGATGTTATCCTCTCATTTGTTTTGGCCAGTTTTAAGGACTTTAAAATTAACGTACATGCCTTTTAGTCAGGTACGTGAAATCAGAAGACAACTATTATTTTAATTTTATCATTTCACATTACAATGTTGGTTAAAGAACATTTATACTGAGAACAATAATTTCAAATAGAATATTGGCATGAGCATTGAGAAAGAGAGAGCCAGATTGCTCATTGAAAAACAAAAACTGAAGGCTTTATTGTGATAGTAATTTATTACTTTGGTAATATAGTAATGAAGATATAAAGGGGAAAAGGCTACACTGCAGGCTGAAACTTGTATCACTACAAATTCATCTTATAATAGAATCTCTCCTCCATGCCCTCAAAGAAGAGACGATGAACAGCTATATTTGACTCAACTAAAATTAATGCACTTAACCAATACTCGTCAATAGCAAGCATATTCTGTCAAAGATTTTGACAACAATATTGTAAGAGATACATAAATGGGAACTTCATAATAAAGAAAAGAGTATTTCAATGTCAATAGTAGTAAGATACCTAGAACACAATCATGCAGCTACACTTCCAAAAATACTTCTGTCCAAAGAAATTAAGTGTAAAAGTTTAAAGAAAAAAAGATCCTCAAACAACCATACCTGCTGCACCACAGATGAAAGCACTCTGATAAACCGTTCGACTTGTACAAGTAACATACCCGCTTTTTCTGTTGCATCATTGATGAGTGTCTCATCCAAACCAACACCCTTATAGCGTGCCCGCCACCTTGAAAGGCCCCTCAATTCTCCCATCCTGAATCCAATTATTTCGGCAGCAGGCTGGGGAGTGGATATTTATCATTTAGCTTCTAATCAAGCTCATTGGTATAAAGAACATGATAAAAAAAACTATCAGAGACACATACAATTTCACTAAATAGCCAGCAGCACCAAATATTTTAAAGAAAAAAAATGGCCAAACTCTGGTGAGATATAGCATCTATACATCCGAAGTATAGAGAAAGAAAGATATAAGAAATGCAATTTAACTACTTTACAAGCCTTTGCTTAAGATTGTAATGCAGTCAGCTTCAGCTCTTAGATATCAAGCACTAATTTGCATTTCCATGTCAGCTTTTGATAATGGTATGTAGACGGCCAAAGGGATTTATCCTAGTTTACGATGGTTATATTTCCATTAGCCAAGTAACATTTTCACAACAAACTAGCTTTTACCTGGAACAGAATTTATTTCTTAAATGAAAATATGCTACAACCTTTATGGCCTGGTACTATTACAAAGTGTTGAACTGTCATGGTGACACTGTTTTTCCTTGGAAATGTATCTGGAAATCAAAAGTCCCTAGTAAAGTAGCCTTTTTCTGGTGGTTGGTTTCTCTTGAGAAAAAATATGGCTTTTTGTTAACGATTGGTACTTCATGAGCAAAAAAGATGGTGAATCTATTAATCATCTTTTCCTTCATTGTGAGGTGGTGTCAGCCTTGTCGAGTGAGATTTTTAGTAGGGTTGGCATTGTCTAGGTTATGCCATTGCGTGTGGTGGACTTTTTGGCAAGATAGAATGGCTCCATGGTTAGTGGAGGCAGTGCAGATTTTTGGAGGGTGGTCCCCTCGTGTTTGTTGTGGTGTTTATGGTCTGAGAGAAATGGGAGGTGTTTCGATGACTGTGAACATTCCATGGGGGATTTTTGAGATTTTTTCTTTATTTCTCTCAGTTTTTGGGTGCAAAACCTTGTAAGGAATGGGAATTCTTGTAATGTTTTGCTTTAGTTTTATCTTTATTTAGCTTGTATCTAGGCATTTTCTTGTATACTTTCTGCATACTTGGCTTTGCCTATTTACTTGAATAAAATTTCTTATTACCTATCCAAAAAATGGCCTGGTACTTTTAGCTTTTGAGATCCTAGTTCAAAAAATGATCATTTGAGATTTGAGGTTGAAACTTTAGATTTTAATAGACTTTGTAATGACCCAAGGGCTCAAGCCACACTTGTGCCTATAAGCAAGGACTAATCAAGAATTTTTTATATAGGTAGAAGTAAATGACTAATCAAGATCACAAGTAGAGTCCCTTGGAATTCATTATAAAGGGCAAGAAACTTCACTATCCCAAGCAATGCGGGATTTGATTCACCACCTTCCCTTCCTATACAGTCTGGGGTAAAAAATCTTCCCCCCTTAAATCCCTGAAGTCCTCATTAGGCCATCATAGTAAGTAGTACAACTCAAGTCTCACACTTTTGGTTAAGATTGGTTCTACATGGCTTACAATGGGGGATTCTCATAGTGGCCTAGTGCAAGGGCTAGAACCAAGTGGGAAGACACCCACCCCACTGCAAACTGATTTTTTTCCCATTAATTTTTTTTTTTTTATATAAGAGTCTTTATTGAATTGAATGGAGATGCCCGTTAAAAACTTTTAAGGCTATTAAAATTAAATGTGATAAAAATGGAGTCTCAAATGCTCATTCTTTAAGAGTGGTCTCAAAAGCCAAAAGTGATTACTTATTAAACAAAAAAAGCCAAAAGTGATGAATCATGGGATGCTGGATATATTTCCTCAGGGAAAAAAATCAGATTTCATACCTATAAAGGTGATTGTGAATAGAACGTACCAAGTCATTAACTGTACAAAATAAGTAGATCATGCACCTGTAGATGATCAAGGACAATGAGCTGAAGTTCTTTTCCAGCACCACAAACAACCTTCGACACACGCTTGACACCCTATTAAGTGATTAACTTGCAGTATCAAATGTAAAATCAGAATCTCCTTCACAAAGTTGATGCAAGGTTGAGCATACCACTTCACCAAGAGAGTTAACTAGAAACTGATGAACTGCTGGACTAGTCCGTGCGCCACCTAAAAGGCTAAGAAACTCCTCTTGGGGAGATGAGACAAGTCCTATATACAAATGGTATGAATGATTAAACAAAAAAATAGCGATGAATTACATTAATGGACTGTATCTTTGTGTTACAACTAGCAGTTACCATGGTCTATAATCAGTGTAGACAAAGAATCAAACTTCTCATGAAAATGGTGCATAGCATCAGACCACTGCTTACACATTACTGATAGTGATGCGCGGATAACCTCAGTTAAATCCTCAATATTAGATGCTTGTTGAGCCACCTGATGAAGCTCATTTTTCCTACAATGAGGAGCAGAGAGAGTGATGGATAGGGAGATGGGGATAGTTTGACACAGGGAGGACAAATATATATCATTATCGTATCAACTTCATGCCAGATAATCTTAAAGCCCAAAACTCCAAAGCAATTAGCAAGAAAGAAATTGAAAATGTGTACAACAAACAAAAGAGAGAACCATATACAAAATAAAAAAGAAAACAATATTAGGTCCACACAATTTATAAGAAATCCCATTTTCTACTGCAAAGTTACCTTTTCCAAAATATAGAAGTGTCAAGGACTAAGCAATGCAAGCCATCCGTACCATGTCCAACCAATTTTCCATTTCGTGATTCATTGGTATCTTCAAAAAGTTCTCCAGAGCACATGACTATCAAATGACAAAGATCTTTTGATAAAGCAACCTAATACAAAGATAATGTAACAAGATCAGATTTTTGTACACTACTAGGAGTTCACCAGCGAGCAACTTTAAAATAAGTTAGTAAAAGAGGGTTTCTCTACAACATGCTTGTGAAACTAAAATTCTGTATGAATACTAATCAATAGAATATAGAAAAGGGGCCAGAGGTGGACTTTCCAACTAAGGAGACTGATGATCCCTTTACCTGTGCTCATGAAGGAAAAACCAATCCTACTCATTTGATCACTTATTTCCCTTTTTTCTTGTTGCATAATCTTTTCATCTATTTAAGAGAACTGTGGCCATCATAAAAGAGGTGATGTGACAAATGACAGAGAAACTCAAATAGCAATCAACTTGGATTCATTTCTTGGTATATGTTTAACATTAATGTTGCTCATGTGAAAACAATCTGGTCAAGAAAATTAATTAAACCATACCATATGGATGTATAGAATGGTCGTGTAAACATCTTTTTTACTATTTTTGATAGGTAAAAGGTGTAAAGATCTTATTATCAAATGCACAGCATAAAAATGACAAGACCATTCACATGAAGGATGACATACCTTGTAAATGGAAGCATTAACAAGTTGGTAAGTAGCTTGAATATCCACAAGAGTAGGAAAACTGAACTTGTGTATGTTCTGAACATGAATGAGGCATAGACAATTAATATAAGAAAAAAGAGGTAATTAAGCGACATGTCAACCATTAAGGTTGCATTTAGGTAGTGAGGTGATCTCAAATACTGTGAATGGTAGTGAAAAAGTAATAAAGAAGCAAATGATAGTATATTGAATAGTAGTGAAAATTAGGTTAAAAGTAATAAAATAATAATGAATAGTTGTGGAGTACTCATAATACATCACTATATATTTTCAGTTAGTCCAAGATATATTTTCAGAATACTCCACTACCCAAACTAGCTGTAAACTGAAAATATATTTTTTGATAAGTAAAATATATTAATAGAAGGCAAAAGCAGATATACAAGGTATAAACTAAAAACTGAAAATATATTGGACTAACTTATTAGCAAAAAGATGAAAATAAGAATAAAGAACCTGGAACAAGCTAGGTTAAAACCAAAAATAGTGACTATATTATGGACTGTTCAAAAAAACAGTAAAACCGAACCGACCGAACGGTTTTGCACAGTTAAGTCCAGTTTTTGGCCTTGCATGATTGGTTTTGGTTTACATTTCACTTTGTTTTTTTTTTTTTAAGTTTTCAGTTTGGTCCTTGGGAATGCATTTTTCACCATGGACAAGACCGAACCTATTAGAAGCCATGTATAATTAGTTATTTTCTAATCTTTCCATAAATATTATACAATTGATGTTCCACTAAAAATAATATTTGGTTCAAGTGGTAAATTGGACGGGGGGATTTCCGCTTGAATAACCCGATGTGCATTTACAAGAAACTCCTTGCCGAGGGCCTGTACACCCCCAGGATTAGTCAGGACACTGTTCCCAGACACTCGGTGCCAATCAAAAAATAATAATAATATTTGGCCTCTACAATTGATATTTGGGCTACACACTTGTACATTTGGGCCATAATACCAACCAGCCCAAACCAAATCATCCAGGTAAACTGAACCAAAAACTAATCATAGACTGAACCTGTTGGTTTCAGGGTCCAAACATATAGAACAATCAGTTCAGTTTAGTCAAGAAAAGTTCTCAAAGACCAACTGAATCAAACCGATTTCATACTTACCGAGTTTTTTATTTACAAGTATGTTAAAACTTTATTAAAGCAAGTAAAAAGGCATAGCCCCAAGTACACAAGGAGCATACAACTGAGAACACCAAGTTACAAATTAGGAGCTAAATGTGGATACAAGAAAATCATGAAAACTAATACCAGAAAAAACAATAGCAAAGGCTCAAAGAAATAAGGTATATAAAAGAAACATCTAAGTTCATCCACAGAAGTGACATAGCCAATTCCCAAGAAGCACCTTATTAAAAATCCCCAACCCTCCACAAGGAATCAGCAAGCAAACCTTATCCCAGCTTACCAGATGAAGCTTGGCTTCCTCGCCAATTCGTCCCCACAAGAAAGCACAGAATCTCTTCTCAATCTAATTATAGCCACACCAGTAGGCAAGGAAAATAATTATAGAAAATATATGGGAAGTTTAGCAAAGGTGCTCCTGATTAAAATGAGTCTTCCCCTGTTTGAAAAATATATTATTTTCCAGCCTGTAGCCTTCTCTCAAAATTTTCAATGACACCATCCCATATCGCCTTTGACTTATAAGCAGCACCCAGAAGAAGACCAAGGTATTTCATAGGAAGAGAAGATGCCTTGCATCCCAGAATACAAACCAATTCTATTATATTATGCACATAACCCACTGAGACCATCACTGATTTCATAAAATTCACCTTTAGACTAGAGACAACTTTAAAGCAAAGCATAAAGGCCCTCAAAGATTGAATGTGGCCTTGAGCCGGTTCAGAAAACAATAATGTATCATATACAAAAAGAAGATGGGAGATATTGACAAAATCAAGTCAAGTTCGAGCAAGTCGTGGGTAATCAAGCTATATTCATTTAATTTTTAGTTGAATATGGATTAAGCTTGAGCTTATCATCAACGTATATTTTATGTTCCCAAGCTACTTAGATGTGAAAAATATATTATTTATATCTTATAATTTCTCTTATTATCCCAAGCTACTTGGAATAAAGTTTCTCTTATTACCTATCAAAACATATATATATATATAATTTTATTTATAAATTTTGACAAATCAACTTTTTGTAGATACCTTTATATACCTTTCATAGATTTATAGAAAGTTTTGAATCATGTTGCCCAATCGGTAGCATGTAATTATGTGAATGAACATAATTACAAGCAGTTTAGGTATTACCAAGTACTGAAACAAGTATCAATTTCCCAACATGTGGATGAACAGAAAAGGTCATCGGGACTGGTTTTCCTCCAGATGGTTTTGCAACTAAGGCTCTGCTCAAGGATAGCATTATTGAGTTGATTGATGAAGATGTTCTGCATGGAAAGTGTTGGATTAATTGAGATGGATGAAAATCCATTTAGACATAGAAAGGTAGTGCCAAGAGGGCATCGAAAGAGCCAATGGATATAGATACAAGCTCTTCTAAGGTTGAGAGCTCCATAAGCCAAGCAATAATATCGTTACTGATTCTTCTTTCGGTCTCTGTAATATGGAAGATCATGAGGTGTTACTTTAGACAGACCATGGGGGGGTTGACAAGGTGGGTGAGTGGACTTTGACGCTAAAAAGGGGAATGTATCACTGGGGTCGGTTCCACTAACTATGTTCAATACGAAGAGGTGGAGGTCGTTTATATACATGTAAGAGAGTGAAATAACAATGGGGAATGGATTGAGGTAGGCAGTAGTAGTACTGGCAGCGAGACCACACTGATTAAAAAAAAAAGCAGCAAGACCATCATGTCCACTTCGGGAAGCTTACACAAAGGTGGAGCCGGTCACTTGAGATCATGTCATCAGTTGATTATAAAAGTAATGATGTGATCAATTCTTCAAATTGGGTGATACAAATTGAGAGGCACGTGATCCTATTAAGTAGGAGTTCCTTTTCCATTTGTTTGAGGAGACGTGGTTTTGGGGAATATGGCAATCTTGGTAGCTTATTCCATTACTACAATTCATTTCTCTATTCTTTGTTATGGTCATGGAAGAACTAAGCAAAATGCCGAGGGTGTTCCATTTCAGGTTTCTCCATGGGGGCCAGAAACATTGTTGTAATTAATCTATCCCATCTTCTGTCTATAAATGGTACTTTTCCATTTTGTAAGGCTGACCCAAATCACCTTCAGTGTTAGCAAGCTTTACCCTAATGCTTTGAATCACTCTTCGGATTAAAGATTAATTTAGCTGAATCGAAATGGGTCCAATGGGTCATTTTTCTGATGTGCACAGTTTGGCAAGTAATCCGGAATGAAACATGTCCTCATGGCAATGAAGTGTCCCTACCAGCGATAAGGGCCATGTTTAAGGCAAAGACGATTTGGGATGAGTTTATTGAGAAGATAAGAGTGTCGATTGGCTGGTTGAAAGATGGTGTGTTAGTCTAAAGATGGTAGGATCAATTTGATCAAGAGCAGCACCCTTTCTAACATTACCCACATATTTCATGTCTATTTTCACCTCCTTTAGGGCGGCGGTTTAAGGGAAGAGGAAAAATTTTGCTTGGCAAGTTGGGCCAAGATTTGCTCTCTATTCCTAAAGGTTGGTTGGGGGTTCACAAGCTGCTCCTACTTAACTGGGCACTATTGGTTTAGTGGCTGTGGTGTGAATAAAATGATAGAGACGATCAATGGAGAGTAAAAGTATATTTCAGGATGCTTGTGGAATGGATGGAGTATAAATGAGGTCCAAGGGTAGCATGGGGTGGGTCTAAGGAAGAATATCAGGAAAGGTCAGGGGAAGTTTTCTAACCATATCTAATCTGTTGAAGAAGCCAAATCCAAGATAAAATTTGGCACGATTTGTGGAGTGCAGAGAGGGCCCTCAAGGAAGTTTCTTTAAATGTGTAGTTTTTGCTTGTGACAAGATTGCTTCTGTGGCAAATAATTTTGAGATTTCGAGTAATGCTCCTGACTGGAGTGAGGTCCAAGATTGAGAGATGGATGTCTTCAGTTAATTTATTAAGTCCCACCAAAAGGAGAAGAGGTGAGGATGTTCGTTAGATCCCGTCCAAGGGAGTACTATTGAATGAATGTTCTTTCTACGATATACGCTATCCTCATGTTTTTTTTTTTATAAGTAAAATTTTGTTAATCAAGGCAAAAGCCAATTACAAGATTCACCATGACCTAACAATTAGGCACATTGGTTTCTTGGAAATCATGAAGATCCATGCCGTTGAAATCTACGGCAATGGTCCAAGTACAAAGAGCTCTATAAAATAATACAATCAACTCCTCCTTGGTTCGCTCCTTGTCTTCGAATGTCCTCTCATTACGTTCCACCCAAAGACACCACATGATGCATATAGGAATCATCTTCCAAACAATTTTGATATGTCGCTCGCCTCTAATGGGGATCCAACATGCCATTGTTGCCGTTACAGTCTCTGGCATCACCCAAGCAAGTTCCACTCAACTGAAGTCATCATACCAAAGAGCTCTGGCTACCTTGCAATATAAGAGGAGGTGATTGGCTGACTCCCCCCCATTGCGACACAAACAACACTAATCTGTGACAATAATTCCCCTTCTCCTCAAGTTGTCTATAGTGAGAATCTTTCCCAACGAAGCTGTCCAAACAAAAAAAGCCGCATTCGAAGGCGCTTTATCTCGCCAAATATTCCTCCATGGAAACTGTGTCGTAGATCCTTGAATGAGAACCTTATAGAAAGAACGAACTGTGAAGATTCCTCTGGCTGCTAGGATCCACCATAAGCCATCTTGAGCCTGAAGGTTCGGTCTTTGTGAGTAAATGAAACTGAAGAAATCCACAAAGGAGTTTAGTTCTCAATCCTGCGCCTCCCGGTTGAAGTTGATATTCCAGTGTAATCGGCCTCCAAGTGACTCCACCGCCTCCGCCACAGTGATAACGCTATCCTCATGTTAACAGCCTATTTCCATGGAAGAGCATGAAGCAAATAAAGATCACATTGAGAGTTGTGTTTTTTGTTTAGACAACCTCTCTTGGGAAGATTCTGCCATGGATAATTTAAGAGAGACCCGGGAACACACCAAACAAAGATATGAACTAGGTAAATGCTAAGGAGGTGTGGTTTTGGAGATAGGTGGCGTGGCTGGGTGCAATATTGTATATCGTCCGCTCAGTTTTCTGTTTTAGTTAATGGACAACCTTGTGGATTTTTTCAGAGTTCAAGGGGGTTGCGACAAGGGGATCCGTTATCTCCTTTTTCTCTTTGTTTTAGTAATGCAGGCTCTAAGTCGCATGGTGGAGATGGCTGTAAGGGGAGGTTTTATTGCTGGTTTTTCAGTGGGTAACACTAACATTGGTGCTCTCTCCATTTCCCACTAATTGTATGCGGATGACACTTTAATTTTCTGTGATGCTGACAGTGGACAGTTTCAAGCTTTAAGGGTTGTTCTCTTGTGTTTTGAAGTTGCTTCGGGGCTCAAGGTGAACTTGGAAAAGTCAGAATTGGTCCCAGTAGGAGAGGTAGAGAACATAAACCATCTAGCAGAATTTTTGGGATGCAAAGTGGCTTCTCTTCCTATGAAATGCCTTTGTCTTCCTTTGGGAACCTCTTTCAAAGCAAAACAAATTTGGGATGGTGTTGTTGAGAAGGTAAAAAAAAGATTGGTGGGTTGGAAGCAGCTCTACTTATCAAAAAAGAGGAGACTTACTCTCATCAAAAGCACTCTCTCCAATCTTTCTACATACTTTCTCTTGTTATTCCCTTTACCAATGGGAGTGGCCAATCAGATTGAAAAACTGTTTGGGGCCTTTTGTGGGGTGGCATGGGTGAGAAGCATAAATTTCATCTAGTGAGTTGGCAAAAAGTGTGTTGTCCAAAGGAGTTGGGTGGCTTGGAGGTGCGTAACTTGATCTTTTTTAATAAAGCTCTATCAGAAAAGTGGTTGTGGAGATTCCAATTGGAATGGGATTTGTTGTGGAGATTGGTTGTTAATGGGAAGTACAGTTATGATTGGGGGTTGGTGTTCCAAAAAGGTAGGAGGACTTATGGTGTGAGCCTCTGGAAATTTATTAGAAAGGGGTGAAAGGTATTTGTAAAACACATTAATTTTGAGGTGGGAGAGGGCATAAGAATCAGCTTTTGGTTTGATGAATGGTGTGGATAGAGAGCTCTGTTTTCTGTTTTCCCAGGGGTTTTCAGATTGGCTGAAAATAAGCAGGCTGCTGTTTCAGACGTGATGTGTCGAGCCAATGGTAATATGCATTGGAATATGATCTTCTCCAGAAATGTACAGGACTGGAAAGTTGAGGAAATAGCGGGTTTTTACAGCTTGCTTTACTCCAAGAATATAGGGAGAAGTGAGAGATAGAATGCTATGGAAATATTCGGGGAGTAAAAAAACCTCTATTAAATCTTTCTATAAAGTGCTGGAAGCATATCAGCCCACCTTATAAGCATTAATAGATTAAAAAATTATATTATTTTTTTATAAGCATTAATAGATTAAAAAAATTATATTCTAACAGTATTTTAACTTTATAACATTTAATGCAACTTTTTCTCTCTCTTTTTCCAAAACCCAATAAGATATCTTAATTCAAACCATTTAACTACCATTCGCATAATTCTCATCTCATCTCATCTCATTACCCAAGCATCCCCTAAGCATGCATGATTTTCTTATATCATTTTCTCCTTCTAGATAGGTGCCTCTTGAATACTTCCTGTCTACTCAAGTTACACCTTTTGCCCTTAATAAGGAAAAAAATATATATTTTTTGCTTATCAAAACATAATAACTAATAAGAAGATTTTTTTTTTTTTGGATAAGGGACTAATAAGAAGTTATATGAGCTTATGTTAGTCGAAAATAATTTATTGTGCGTTATAACATTAAAATCAATCATCTTCTTAAATCAACAGCTAATTTACTTAACAAACCTAGCTGGATTCAAGTTTGGTTGAGTCAATCCTGAGCTACCTATCAAGTAGTCTTGTTAATTTACATCATTAAAGATAACATGAGGCTATGACAAGAGTAGGGACAGGTAGAATACATACTTGAATGGCCCAATAACTAAATAGTAGAGATATTTTTTCCCTTTCTTCTCTAGACCTAATTCATAAATTACATCTTCCAAAAGTTTTCTTGTGCATCCTGCCATATGGTAACAGGAACTTAAGTTCAAGCAAGTTTTGCATGGGAGAATCAGAGCCCTTTTGCAAGTAACAAGACACTCTTTTAGCAATTTGGATGACCAAATTTGGCATATAAATAGGATCCTGTATAAAAATGAAATATGCATTAACAAAGTAACTAATTTATGGGATTGTACAGCTAATTTATAAATTTCATGATACACACCTTGAAACAACAAGACATGGCTATTTAAGAGAGCCATTGACAATCAGAGTCACCAAGCACATCGCTTACGCACTATGATAAAGAAGTATTCAGAGGAAAATAGTAACTTACAATTTTGCCGATTGGAAAAACGCCAAATATGCTAAAGCAAATGCTTCCATCCTTGTCTCCACTACACAAGATGTTAAAGCGTTGTTGTGAAGAATTTGAAAATTCTTGAAATGAATCTTCGTTGTCATCCACGAAGCTAGCATCTCCAGATACCACTCCAGGCATTCGAGGGACTGTTGGAGCAGGAGGAAAGAAACGTGAAGTACGATCTTCATATGTAGATAAGTTACCATTGCCATCCTGTAAGCCAATTTGAAAACTGAGATGGAAGTGAAAATATCAGCTGCAATCAAAGAAGTAAACCCCTTCCACACCCCCACCCCTTCCCAAAGACGAGAAAAAAAATGGCCCGACCAAAAAACTGGACAAATGAAAGAGTTAGCAAATGTTTCAAATAAAATAATGGCGATTGTAAGGGTTTTGGTCTTGGGATATACTACCCTTAGGGTTGGCTCAAATGGTAAGGGCTTTGGTCTTGGGATATACTCCCCCAAGTCTAAGATTTGAACCCTTGGGTGTAAAAAATTTAAGGGTCACCACCCATCAATGAAAAGCTGATGATTTATTTGATCAGTGTGATGTGGACCCATTACATAGATCAGAAGTTTAATAGAGTAAAAAGATATGTTGTGTTTGCACGGTCTACAAGATTCCTTGTCATAAAAGTTTAAAAAAATCTTGTGCACTTTTCTGAATAAAATTTTCTTACCTATAAAAAAGTTTTTAAAAAATTTCAAGAACACCCAAGTTTAACTTTAATTTCAAACTTAATGGAGTTTATTCAATACTTATTAGTTCAAAACATATACTCAAATGAAGTAGAAAACAATATTAGCTTCGTAAGAATCCCAACAAAAGTTTCTGAAAAATCCCAGTCACAATTTTAAAAAATGATACTTCTTTTATAAGTAATAATTCCCACAAATGATACTTATTTCATTTTTATCCATTAATGCATCAGGCTCAAAATGGTACATGGAATGCACATATATAGCTTAAAAAGGAAAGGCATACTTGAATAAGATGATTATCCTCCTCCCAGTTAAGACACAAAACAGCAGCAGTATGGGACTTTAAACATCTTAACAACCTTCCATTCTGCTTGACAAAAGCGATATCAGTGATTAGAGAAGGCATAAACAATGAAATTTATACTTTCATAACATGGACCCTCACCAAGGCAAAGCCCTTTGGACTCGCCCCTAAAAGTAAACCCCAGATACACAATCCCAACCATTCATAATAATGTATTAGCTTATTCCAAGTAACTCCTAGGCAAAAATTGAATTTAGGATGTCCAAGTCTGCAGCTCACCCCAAGTCTGCCCATTGAGTATTAGGTTGCACCTTTACGGGTAACGAAAAATATAATTTGAAGTATACAATTCACAGTTTTATAGTTTTACGCAATCAAACACATTTACAACGACAAGATGACATCACCAACGAGCAAGCAGTATGCACTAGATTTTGATAAGCAATATGCACTAAATTAAGAGCTTCTACATTCATAACGTTATCCAATTACACTTCAGATTTCTACATGTTGGTAAAAGGAATAGCCATGTTTATGTGATAAAAAATGAAATGAAAAATATTCACATGAATGAGAAGATGTATTGTTACCAAATTTTTATGATAAGTTAAAAGATATGTAAGAGATGGAAAAAAAATTGTTATAAAACTGAAGCAAAACAAACACCCAGCAAAAGAATCCAAATTAGGCAAACTTAAATCCCTATTTATAAAATCACTTTAATCAAATGACTTGTCAAATGAAAACAATATGATTTAAGAAAACAGAAAGTAAATCTTCATCCTATCACCATTGCCAAGAGGAACACAAAATTGGACATGGTGTAACAATGCAATAAATAATCTCCAGAACACTACCAGAGAAAAATTAAAATCATAATCTTGTATTTGATTTCAAAGCCACAGAAATTTTAAAGACAAAACTCAGTAATATTAAAGCCCATATAAACTCTTTCTAGTCCATTATAAAGTATGACTGGTACAATGGCTAATTTATTTATAGATGATCTCAGCAATTAATATGAATTAATGTTTTTTTACTGACAGTTGATAGCCATCTTATGACCCCTAATAAAAAGTTGACAACCACGTTGTGTTTGGCTAAGTAATTATTGAGCTAGGTCTATGTTACTCATAATGCAGTGACCACCAACCGAAGCTCAGTTCACACGCACCATAAAAGACTTACAAGCTGATATGAAACTGGAAAAAGGGCCATAAGCTGCATTACCGCAGACATTATATGCAACCAACATTAGTTCGATTATTATGTTGCTCTCTAACCTAAAGAAAAAAGCAATATTCATGAAAATGATATATTGTGTACAGCATGGGAAATATGGGTCTCAAATCTAGGTGTATAGCCAAAGTATAAATAGCAAATAAGATAAATAAAGTAAGGCCATCAACTTCAACATCATGTAGTGTGACGGTTCCATCTTCAAGCCCAACAGCTATTGCCTTGCCATCTGGTCTCCAACATAAGGATGTTATGCACCTTCCTGGACAGATTTTAGAAAATTAGCCAAAACCAAAGAAATGGCGGGAAGGACGACAAGATGAGAAAGATATTCACCAGGAGAAATCGTCCACAACCTCTGCCAATTGAAACGATGCAGCAAAATCTTTGAGTCCTCCGTAACCATGGCCAGCAAATCCTTCTCCGGATTCCACTCCGCAATTTTTATCTTTTATTATAAGAAAGAAATTAGAAAACGCACATTGACACGTACAGATACCTTCGAAACCCGTCAATCACAAAGCCATGAAAAAAATAAAATAAAGAACCTGAGAAGCGACCGGCTTATCGAATTGAAGCTGGAAAGGAAGCACGCGCGGGGACTCGTCGGTTTCCATGGATAAAGCTTGGAAAAGCTGCCCGAAAAACGGTAAGTAGCTAAATCAAGCTGCAAAGAAGGCAGAAAACCCTAGGCGATTGAGCCACGCGTGACTCTACAATGCCAGTACGATTTGTGCGTTCTGTTGGCGGGAAATAATTAGGGTAAAATGATATAAGTCATGTTATCCAAAACCTTATAGCTCCTTTATTTTTACAGAACTTTTTTTTATAAGTAAAATAATATTATTGATAAAAAAAGCAAAGCTTGAGTAGATAAGATGATAGATAAGAGATATGACTAGGGGGGTCAGCGGGTACGGACGGGACGGTCGAGGTTTGACCTCGTCCCGTATTACTCCACCCCTGCTCTCGCATATAAATATTAAATATTAAATATTAAATATTAAATATATTAAAAAATCCAGATGACTCAAAACGGCATCGTTTTATCATCTAGATTTTTTTAAAAAAATTATTTATATAAAACGACGTTGTTTTATGTAAACGAATTTTAGAATTAAGCCCTCCCCCTCCCCCTTTCAATCTCCATCTCTTATTCGACAATTTTATATAAAACGGCGTCATTTTATGTAAACGAATTTCAGAATTAAGCCCTCCCCCTCCCCCTTTCAATCTCCGTCTCTTATTCTCTCCTCACTCTCATCTCTCTCTCGTCTCCCTCTCACTCTCTCTCTAAAATTGCCGAAGGCCCGAACTCTAGCCTTAAAACGCACCTTAGGCCACCGTCGTCACAGTTGCTAGCCACTGTCGTTGCCAAGTGCAAAGAATTCCTCTCTCTCGTCTTTGATATTTCTTCGGTTATCCCTCTCCGATATTTCTCCACAACGATAATCACCTAAATACTAATCTCCCAATTTTTTCATTTTGATTCTTGAAATTTTGAAATTATATGATTTTGTTGAAAACTTGAATTTATTGAATAATTGATTATGAGTTTATGGAGTGGATTGTCTGATTGTGTTGAAACTTGAGTTGTTCTAGGGTTTGGAATCTGGATGGATTGTCTAAATCGTTAATATAGAAGCATATATAATGTATATATATATATATATTAAAAATCAATACCAGCAATTATTTTTGGCATTTAATCACTAATATAATTGCTATTTGCCAGTGATAGTGGCCAATTAACTGATCATCCTTTCCTGCCTCCTCAATTTTTTTAGTTAATTATCATCTTTTCATTATTAAATTATTAAGAGAGATTTATTATTTCTTAAAAGTTTATTAATAATTTAATACCGCATCTTTAAAAAAACGAAAGATAAATAATTATAAATAATATAAACAAGTACATGTTTTATTGACGGGTCACTGGCTATATATATGTTATTATATTATTTCTCAAGCAGGTCTCAAGTAAATTAGTTCTTTAAGATTGTATGCTTTGTTTTGGTGGTGAACAAAATCTAATTTATTTCAATATTTCACGTCTCATTATTAAATATATAATATTAAACAGTTTATCTATTCCAATTTATATTTATACTTATCCATTAAGTTAATTTTGTTTCCGTACTGTTGTCTTTTATTAATCAATTTGCTTCCAATTCGCAAACACCATATGATCAGTTAATTGGCCACTACCACCGGCAAATTGATTCTTTCATTAAACCAATACCAGAGGCATTCAGCCATTAGTTTATATTAATATATTAGTATATATTATATGGATGAATGAATCGGATCAATCGAAAACAGTGAACACAAAATGTTCGACAAATAAAATTATTATTTGAAAAATAAAATCACTACTAACCATACATGTTAACTATAAGTCTATACATCTCAAAATAAAATAAATGAGAATATACATACACATACATATATATTTGTGATGTCATGTTAAATTAATAGGTAAAATGAGTGATAGAATCATATAAATTAATATAGTTTGATGCATTAGGTATTATTTGAAAGTTGGACAATTGAGTCTAATTTTGAATTTAGATTTGAGCCTATTATATTTTGTATGACCATTTGTGTTACATTTATTATCATTTCAGATTTGTTGTAAATGGAAAGTCCAGAAGATTTTAGTGGGAGCTCTCCGAAGGGGGCCTTAGGTACTTCCGGCCCTAACCCTAACCCTATCCCGACCACTACCATTACTACTACCATTATCCCTAACCCTACTAGTACTCCACTTCCGGTTGAGACCCCTGACCCTACTCCTACCACGATTTTGGGTGGGGATTATTTGCACGTGCGATGTGCAGCACATATTTTTAATTTGATTGTGGGTGATGGTTTAGATAAACTTGGTGACTCGGTTGCTCGGGTCAGGACTGCTATGAGATGGGTCAGATCTTCTCCTGCTAGATTGGCTAGGTTCAAAGTTGCTGCAACTACTGTGGGTATAACATGTAAAAAATGTCTTTGCACTGATTTGTCTACAAGGTGGAACTCAACCTTTTTTATGTTGGAGGCAGTCCGGGAGTATAAGTTAGCATTTGATACATTGGGTAATGAAGACATACAATATGTTAAGTATTTTGACGAAAAGTTAGGGCATCATTTGTCTAATGATTGAGAGGTTGTATTTATTTTTATAGAACTTCTGAGAGTTTTTTACGATATTACCAAGATTTTATCTGGTTCTCTATATCCCACGGCACATCAATTTTGTCAACAAATAGCCAAGGTGAAAGAAGAATTAGATGATATTACAGCGGGTAGTAACACCACATTGTGGAAGATGTCTAGGACCATGATGGAAAAATTCGACAAATATTGAGGGAAGAGTTTGATAAAACCAATATCTTATTATATGTTGCATGTGTCCTTGACCCATGGTTTAAAGTTAAAGACATGGTATTTGGGTTGACTGATGCAATTGGTAAGGATCGTGCGTCAGCTGTTGCATCTCGAGCTCAGGAAATACTTGTTAGATTATTTGATGAATTCACTATCGTGAGAGGTGGTAGTATTGCAGCACCTACAGCCACAGGTATCCCCCACCAGGTGTAGATGCTAGACGTGGAAAAAAACGTAAAATGAATTGGGGGTGACAAGATGGAGTCAACCCACTTGGATTTTATGGGTTCTACCACAGATGCCCAGTCAGAGGTAGACAGATATTTGGCATTGGATCTTCATCAATTTGTACGAGATTTTGATATATTAGCTTGGTGGAATATGAATGTCCCCAAATATCCTGTACTTTCAAAGGTTACTCATAGTATCTTGGCCATCCCGATCAGTACAGTAGCCTCAGAGTCGGCCTTCAACACTGGAGGATGCATATTAGATCCTTTTCGGAGCTCATTAGATCCTATCACTGTTGAGTCCCTGATTTGCACACAGAATTGGATCACAGGTGCTAAAATTCATATTCCGGAGGTTATTGATTATGATCCGGTTGAGGCCGAGGACGAGGCTGCTGATCAATATGGATTTGGTAAATTGTTACGTAATAAATATTTACATTATTTTGTATTTATTTAACTAAATTTAATGTTACACAGATTTTACATTTAATTGTTGTAATTTGTAGCGACCGTAACGCCAGTACCTGGGACACCGTCAACAACTACCTCTGCTGCAGTATGACCTACGTCACCTACCAGCCCATCATCATGGCTTGCACTTTACACAATTTTTTTTAATTGTTGTTTATATTTATAATTTTATAATATTTGTAATGTTAGTTTTTAACTTATTTTGTAATTCTTGTTTATGAGTTTTGACATTTTCTAATTTCTATGACAGTATTATGTTGTATGTTAATTGTTAAGCTCATCTTTTAAATTAATAACTCAATTTAATTTTGGTAAGTAACTTATTATTTTTAATAAATTATTATTATTTTCATGTTTATAATTTTATATTTGTACTCTAATTGTTTTTTAACTTATTATTGCAAGTTAAGTTTAACGCCCAACAACCCCACAATCCCCATCCAAGTTTACATTATGAATCTTTTAAAGTGACAAAGTCCAATCACGAGTGTCCAATGACCATTATTATCAATCTTATTTTTTATAATTTTGTAAATTGTAAATTTGTAATGCTAATAGTTAATAGTACAATTTGTAATTTTGTATTTTGTAAGATTAATTTATATTATTGTAAATTTGTAAATTGTAATAGTTTAGTAACTAGTCTAGACTTCTAGTAGTCTTTACTTTTAAATTTTAACTTTTAACTGAGTTAGACTTTTAGATTTTTAGTGATATTTTTTTTAAATTATTTTGTCACTTTAGAATTTAGTAATGATAATTATTTAGTATTTAATATATTGATATTTATTATTGTGAAATTATATCAGGTTTGATAATTTTCTGGGTAAAAAATGGCTTAAAATTTTGATTTGGGCCGAAACAGACCCAGAATCCTCAACTGGGCTAGGCCCAACAGGGGCGGTGGCGGGGGGCGGTCGGATGGACACTCCCCCCATCCCCCCGCTGAGAGGCGGGGTACCCCACCCCCGTGCAACCGGGGGCAGGGTGTGGTTTAAATGTGTGACCCCCCGCCCAGGCGGGTGCGGGGGCGGTAGTTGGAGGACCTCGCCCCCAGTAGGGCGGGGATCACCTCTAGATATGACCTATCTAGATTGTAGATAAAAAATAAGATACAAAAAAATAATTAAAGTGGAGACAATGAAAGTCTACAACTATGGCCCATAATAATAATATCGAAACTCTTATAGTATCCGTTCTTTATTTTCAAATGTCCGATCGTTGTGCTCTCGTCAAATACACCAAATAATGGAGATAGGGATCATCTTTCACACAGATTTGGTAGATAGTGCACCTCCAATAGATGGTTAGCTAGTCAATAACTCAAACATTGTGGCAGGTATTACTCAATTCAAGTCTACTTGGTTGAAAGCTTTTATCCATAAGTATCTAGCTGTGTCACAGTGTAGCAAAAGGTGATCTTCAGACTCTCCAAATTTCTTACACATGCAATACCAATCTATGATAATAACTTGGCACTTTCTCAGATTATCAATGGTCAGAATTTTACCCAGAACAGCTCTTCAAGTGAAGAAAAGTGCTTTGGGGGCTCTATTCTTCCAAAATTTTCTCCAAAATAAGTTAGTAAGCGATGATAGCATAAGGGATTTACAGATTGACCAAACAAAGAAAACACTCTTACTCGTAGGGTTCCACCAAAGGATATCAGCTCACATCCCATTCAACTTCATAGAATAGATGAATCTAAAAAAATCCTTAAGTAGTCAACTTCTCAATTTTGAATCTCTATACTAAAGGTAACATTCCATTGATCTTAATCACCTGATCGAATCAATAGGTTTGCCATAAAAGCTTCTGCACCGCAAGCCAAATGAAAAACAGATGGAAATGAGTCATTTAAAGTTTCCTCCCCACATTAAATATCTCTCCAAAATTTTATCTGCGTTCCTACGCCCACCACAAGTTTGGTGTGACGAGTGAAAACCCTCCAATCATGTCTAATGTCTTTTTATAATCTTGCTACGTACGTCCGATTTACCTCTGTAGTATACCCCCCCTAACTAACTTTCATGCTTGTAAATCTACCACCAATTTTAATAGAGTGTCTAATTCCTTATTATACCTTCATAATCATTTTTTGAGTAGAACTCGATTGAAAAGTCTTACATTTTTTATACCCAAAACAACTGAAGACAATGGCCTGCACACTTCGTCTCATTTGATTAAATAGAACTTGAATTCATTCCCTATCCCGGTCCACGGGAAATCGTGATAGAATTTTTCAATCATTTTCATTACAAGAGCTTAAATGGAAAAGATAGAGAAAAAAAAAACAAGTAGGTAAGTTGGAGAGAGTATTCTTGATCAGAGTCATCCGACCTCCTTTCAATAAGTACAATCTCGTCCACCCTGCCAGTCTTCATTCTATCCTCTCAATCATCGTATCTCAAATTGCTAAAGCCTACGAAGATGCCCCCAAAAGTAGACATAGATATTTCATAGAGAGAAATGTAACCTGACACCCAAGAATGATAGCCAAAGTATGAAGATTGTGGACATTTCCAATTGGCACTATCTTGGATTTATCAAAGTTCACTCTTAAGTCTAAAACTGTCTCAAAGAACAATAAGAGAGCCTTCAACACCTCGAGTTAGTTTTGATCTACCTTACAAAAAAAATTAAGGTGTCATCTACAAATAATGAATGAGAGATAGAGATAACGCCCCTATTGGGTTTGCCCACAAAAAACCCTGCCATAAAGTCGTTGCGGGCTACAGCTGAGAGCATCCTACTAAGAGCCTCCATAATAAGAATAAAAAGGAGAGGGGATAGAGGATTGTCTTGTCTCATATCACAAGAGCTATTGAAGAAACCAATTGAGCTGCCATTAATCAAAACTGAGAACTCTACTATTGAAATGCACCATTTGATCCATATGCACCATCTTGCACCAAATCTTAGGAGTGACAATATGTAACACGACACATTAACATGAAACGAATACAACACGATAAAAGCAGGTTAGTGTTTAGCCTTAACGGGTTTCGGGTCAATTCGTGTCAACCCGGTAAGACACGATTTGATAACGGGTCATAATGGGTTAAACTCGTTATGACCTATTCAAACACGTTAAAAAATTTGAAATTACTTTTATACCCTTGAACTAAATTTTAAAAAATCCTAATTTAAAATTAGTTTTATACTCTTAGATACTTTGTTATCCCATTTAAGTATTTATTAAAAAGTCATTAACGAGTTAACCCATTATTATTTAATATGTTTGAGTTATAATTTTAATATTTTACAATGTGTAGATCATATTTGTATGTTTATTATATTTTATAGTGTACTACTTATTAAATTGTAATTTTAAGATTGTAATTTGTAATTAATTTTTTATGTTTTATAACTATTATTTAAGTTTTAATATTTATATAAAATCAATTAAGTTAAACTCAAATGGGTCACTAACGGGTTTGCGGGTTGAAACAGGTCAGATCGTGTTGTATCGTGTCGTGTCATATCGTGTCATATAGTGTTAAAGGTCTTAATGGGTCTTAAAGGGTCGTGTCGTGTCAACCCGTTATCTTAACGGGTCATATTAGGGTTGACGTTTTTGACACGAAACCCTTAATGGGTCGTGTTCGTGTTGACCCTTTAAGCATTATATACACACCCTGACACGACACGAACACGACGCGTTAACATGTTTTGACACCTCTACCAAATCCACACCACTTCAACAAATAGATAAGGAAGTCCCAACTTTCATAATTATAGGTCTTTTCATGTCTAGTTTGCAAATAAGCCATACCTTTAATCTATTATCCAGGCATTCATTTGATATAAAAGCAGAATCAAAGATTTAATGCCCCTTTATAGAGGCGTTTTGTGATGATCTTGCCTAAGGCCTCCCTAAGCTGGTTTGTAAAAACCTTGAAAATAATTTTATACACCCTATTTATAAGACTAATGCGTCTGAAATCTTGCTTCTCATAAGTCTCATTCTTTGGAATCAATGCAATAAAAGTAGCATAAAGGTTTTTCTCGAACTTTCTTGCCAAGAATAATTATTGAAACACCTTGATAATATCCTCTTTCATTATCTCCCAACAATTTTGGAAGAAGCCCATCGAGAAACCATTTTGATTTGGAGCTTTATCCTTCGTCATTCTTTTTACGACATCATACATCTACGTCTCCTCAAAAGGTCTCTCCAACCAAGACATGGTCTGAGATTCAATAAAGTAAAAAATAAGACCATCGAGTTTTGGCCTTTACCCCTCTTGTTCAGCGAGCAACTATTCAAAGAAATTCACCACATAGTCCTTTATCACAATTTATAATTTTTGAAGAAAAAATTTAACAAGAACCATTGCTAGTGCTCTTATGAAATCTTTCTATTACATTTTCAAAGCCTCATGTTGTGTGAATTGTGCAGTTGCCTTGTGGGGTTCAAGCCGAATGCGGCGCTAAAGTGAGATTCAAGAAACTACCGTGCAAGGACTGAAGTTAAGTTGCAGTTCTTTCTTGAAAACTGAATGGGCCCAAAATTAAGTGTTGTGGCTCCTCTCAATTCAAAGTCAAGTGCTTATGAAATGCGGCTCATGTATATTGTGAAGTGCGACCCGAGAGAATGAAATGAAAGTGCTGAATGAAGTCTCCTCTTAAAGTCAAAAGCAGTGCATGAGTTTAAACCTAGTGGGGGCCTCTTTATTAATTGACAAACCGAATTGTGGCTCTTGTGAAATTGAAATATGCAACCAGGAAGTCAAAGAAGTGTGACCCATTAGTCAGGTTGAAAATCGAAAAGCATTAGTGTTGGGCCCTCTGCGTTGTTGATTTTTATGGCCTCATGAAGTGAATTGAAAAGTTTGAAGCCTTATTCTTCAGTGGTCCAAAGCAAGTTTTTAAAAGTCAAGCTCGCTACATGTTAAAGTCAAATCTTTTTCTCTTTTCTTGTTTTCTCTTTTTTTTTTTCTTTTCAATCTTAGACCTATAAAAAAAATCAAAATAAATAAAAATGAAAAATAAATTATAAAAAATATGTTGTGCATGTGTATAGATATTTTCCAATCAATTCACAAGTTATAAAATTAAGCATAAATCATATTATTAATCAATTTAAATCATAATTTGAATTTACACATCTTTATTATATTTTTCATCTAAAATCAATAATAGTGTCATGCAATTATCAAAACATCATGATTATAGATGTATAAAATATGCAATAATTCAACTTAATTAAGATGAAATGAGTTGAGATAAAAGTGAACTGAGAGTTTTATGCAGTTGAGCAAAAGGTCTAAAAGAAGGAAGTTGTGAAGGCGCTATGTCGAATATTCCAAAGTAGGATAATTTGGGGATTTCCCATTTGTTAGGCATTCCAACCAAATTAAAAATTATTAATTTCTTAAATAAAAAAGAAAAAAGGTTTTGTAGAAATATGGGTCAGTATGATTTTGAACCAAAATGGCTCTTTTGGCTGGAATGACCCAAATGTATTGAAACGATCATGACTGAATTTGGTATGAAATAATTAGCAAGAACAGAAAGGTTTTCAAAACCTTGGTATAGACACTTACCAACAACAAGTAGGACGCAAAAAGAGAAGATGCATAAAAATGAGGCCTCAAATATGGGATCTACTGTAGCACCCCAAATCCAAACCCTATTTGGGGAGTCGAATGGAAAGTGCATTTGAAGTTTTTCCCAAATGTGAAGCCTAAGTTTTGGAGAAATGAGAGGTATAAATAGTCGATGCTCTAATAAATAATTGTGAAATTTTAGCTTCGAACCTAGTCATTTCAAAGTTCATTTCCATTTGCTTTCTTTACAATAGTTCGTTGAGTATAGAAGAGTGTTATAACTTGGTATTATAGTGTTTCGTTTGGTAGAATAGCGTTACAACTTGCTTTCTTTACATGAAGTCGTGCTTCGGGGCTTACATCTAGATGTAGGAAGCTATTTCTACTTTGGAAAAGTATTCAAATGAGTCCATTGTTGAGTTATCCAAAAAAATCAAGTCAGTAACTGTTTTGGACATATTTCGTGGCCTAGTCAACTAAACAATGATCTAAATGGCTCGATCCTGCAAAACAGTTGGGAGATGGAGAATGGGGTTAGGTTATAAGACCATTTTGATGCCAAAGTTAGCATGTGAAGAAGAAATGAAAGGGATTGCACGAAGATGATAGATTAGAAAACGTAATTTTTCTTCCAAGGACTTGGGTGCTATTTATAGGAGTGACCATGCTTAGTTGAAGTATGTGGACTGTAAAGATTGTCCCATGCACTTGCTCAACCACCATTTGGTCAGTAGTGTCAGGGACAACAGGCTTACCTAGGGCTGCCCGTGGAGTTGGGTCAGAAGCCAGTTGTTCAATCAGAGCCACATTATTTCCTTAATTTCTAATCTTGTATGACCACGATTGGCGGTTAGCATTTAATGTGGCAAGGTTCGCCTGGCTTAGTATATAATGCGGCGCAGTGCTCAACGTAATTCGGTCATGTTCAACATTTAATACGGTGCTAGTTGTCGCTCACATTATCCAAACATCCAGGTTCTACCCTCTAATCATGCGAGCTCCCAACGCAGCCCTGATCTCCCCTTTTGTTCCAGGGTTCAGGTCGCCCTGTGGGCCTTCAGGCCCTTCCTCTCCAGACCGGGCTTGGCCAAATTAGGCTTCTTTTACAATAACAATTAACAAATGTTAGAGATCATCAGACAATACTTGATAAATATTAATTTGAGATTGAATAAAAATGAGTTGTCAAGAAGAATTACCCATCTTACACCTAAAGAAGAAGCTTATAGTCAAGAAAGAGTAAGGGAAGTAAATGCTAGAACAATATTTTGAAGGAATGAGTTGATGAGTGAAGATCACTAAGGCATCTTTCCAAGAATTGTGAGGTTAGACTCCACAAACCGATCAATTATTTAAATAGGCTCCCTATTTATTAAAGATGTTGATTTCATAAATAAGTGAAGTTAGCTTCCTTTCTTATATAAGGAAGAGTTTTGGTGATTTTAAAGATGTTGAGAATTGTGAATCATTCATTAATTGAGAAGCTTTTGTACTCTTTTAGTGAGAATTATAGTAAAAGAATTAGTTTGTGGGTAATTTTTTTAGTCATTTGAAGTATGAAACTAGAAATCATGTTCAGAGCTTTTTAAGCTAATCTTTGTCCTTTAAAAAGATTGCTCAACTTTTTAATTCCTTTAAGTAGAGAGAAAAACAAACTAAAGGGGAAGGGAAGCATTGTTTCTTAACATTTGTTTGCACTGTTCCAACACATTTGCTTTAACTTTTGGGTTAAACTTTAAGATCTACAAGACGGAGTCAAATTGATTTATTTCGAAGGAAACAGTTGGCAATGAAATTTTCGACCTTCCACGAGGTTAGACATTATTCAATTGTTAACGCAATTTTTCTCTTAAATTTATAAGTTTTAAATTATTCTTATTCCCTGTTGTGTTTAGCTTTTTTTATTAATATAAACTAAGAGCAACAATCTAGATCTCGATTATGTATGGTCGAAAATCAAATAAATTCAATAATTGAAGGTTGGTATGTTATTTGATTATTGGGAAGATGTTATGGAATATAGTATGAGAGTAAGCCAAAAAAAGGTTTTGGAGTATAGAAAGAATGCCAACTATTAGAAAAAGGCCAATTCGTCAAGGCTTTTCTCAAAGTTGCTCGCTATTTCGTTTACACGCTATTGAAATAATTGATTTCTTTCATTATAGTCGTTCTAAAAATCATTCAAATGTTATTGAAGAATTTGGTAAGCTTGTTGATTTTGCTTTACCAATTCCTTGATATTTTCTTCCATAGATTTTTTTATAACATATAAATTAGTGTCTTTATTATGAGTAATATTGGGTATAAGTTTTAAATGTATAAGTCTAATATAAGCTTTTTGTAATAATGTGGGCTCTATTAAAAAAAAAGTAAATTTTCACACTTTTCATGATAGATTCTATTTTGATTTGTGTGAGATTTATGATAAAATAGGGGAATCAAAGAATAAAGGAATCAAAGCCTCTTATTGCTCCGAAAACCATGCATGCAAAATCAGCCAACTCAGCCCAAGAATCATGGATGAAGACTCGGCAATCTCTCTAAATGCTAAGTTGATAACAGACAGCACGAGAGCAAATTATGGCAACAAATCTTGGAGTAAAGGCTAGCGTGATAATAGCTAGAATTATTTTATGTAATTATGTTTAGCATGATTTTAGGCCTAGCAGTGGACGTTGTAGCCATTTACATGTAAAAAGTTTTATATATACATGTGATCACAACCCATTTTAGTAGTGTGACAAGATTCCACAAACTTCTCTACTCATTTTAGTTTTCTTTTTGGCATCAGAGCAACGATGTCTTTTGCTTCTTTGAATGTTAGCAACTTTGTCACTTTCAGGCTTAGACCTGAAAATTATCCACTATGGTGTGAGCAAGTGCTTGCACTTGCTGAAAGCCAAGAACTCACAAATTTTCTCACTAAAGAAAATCAATGTCTAGTTGCTGTATTTCCAGCAACAAATGGCAACAATGAGACTGCTAATCCAGCTTACAAAAATTGGAAAATAGCAGATCGACTTCTTAGAGGGTGGATCATTGGCACCTTAGCAGAGGAGGCGCTTGGCCATGTTATTGGTCTTGATACTTCGGCACAAGTTTGGGCCGCACTAAAAGAGGCATATGCCCAGTCCTCTCAAGAGCGGCAATTTCAACTCAATCAACAACTCACATACATGAAGAAAACTCCTAAAGTTCCTCTCAATGACTATCTTTGAAAATTCAAAGATGTATGTGATAGTCTTGCTGCCATTGGACACAGTGTTACTGACAAAAACAAGGTCTTCTCGTTACTTACAGGTCTTGGTGCAAGGTATGAACCATTCACCACATCTATGCTCAAACCACCTATGCCCGCATACAATGAAGTGGTTCCTTTACTTCAAAGTTATGAGACTCTGCTCAATCTCCATACTCCTGAGCCATCTCAATATACTGCCTTTTATGTAAACAAAAATAATACCAAAAATGGATCCAAACATAACAAACCAGCCAATCAATTTTCATCCAAAGGCAAAGGCCTTGTTCCAGCCAACCAACAAAACAACTCCTTCACAAATGGTTCACCTTCAACCAACTCCTCTCGAGATAACAATAGGGACGTCACATGTCAAATTTGCGAAAAGAAAGGTCATCCTGCCGTTAGATGCTAGTATCGGTTCAATCACTCAATCTAACTAGATACTCTTCCTCAAGCTTTTACGGCTTTACAGATTAATTCTGAGGCACATCATGAAGAGTGGACTTCTGACACTGGAGCATCTGCCCAGATGACTGCCAATGCGGGTAATCTACATAATCTTAGACCTTATACTGGACATGAGCATGTTATGTTGGGTAATGGAGAATTTTTAAAAGTCACACATATTGGGGATGCTATACTCGGATCTGGGCAATCTTTAATTACATTAAGAAATGTCCTACTTGTTCCTGAATTGGAAAGAAGCTTATTATCTATTGGACAACTCACTTCTGATTACTTAGTAACAAGTGAATTTTCTAATCATGATTTTGTCATCGAGAACAAACTGACACAGCGAGTGTTGATGAGGGGGCTAAAAAAGGGTAACTTTTATGCAATCCGAGCCCCTCCAGTAGCATTATTCTCCTCAAGATTTCAGATGGTTTCAGAGAATACTTGGCATCAATGTCTTGGACACGTACAAGCTGCTACAATGACTCATCTTCGGAAGAAAGCTCTAATAAGGACTACAACAAATAAAGACAATTTTATATGTAAAAGTTGTCAATTAAGAAAATCATCTAAGTTGCCTTTCTCTTTATCTGATTCCAAAACTTATGCACCATTTGAGAAAATATATATCGATTTATGGGGATTTGCTCCAATTATTTCTTTGTATTAGTTTCGATTTTATGCAACTATAGTAGATGATTTTACTAAATTTGTGTGGATAATCCCTCTGAAACAAAAATTAGATTTTTATGATCAATTTATCCTCTTTGAGAAATTTGCCAAGAGACAATTTAATGGAACTCTTAAGATAATTTAGACTGATGGGGGAGAGGAGTTTGTAAATCAAAAATTCAAATCACATATTGCAAATTCTGGGATGGTGCATCACCTTTCATGCCCATACACACCTGAGCAAAACAGTTTCGTTGAGAGAAGACAACGTGTGATTAGAGAGCTGGGCATCACCATGTTAATTCATCCCAATGTTCCTAAATCATTTTGGGTTGAAGCTTTTACTACAGCAGTATTCCGTCTCAATCGAGTACCAACGGCAACACTAAAATAAGAGTCTCCATTCTTTCGACTATATGGCAAACATTCAGATTATTCTTCATTAAGAGTATTTGGATCAAAATGTTTTCCTTACATATGGGATTCTAAGAAGAATAAGTTTGATCACAAATATGTATCATGCATATTTATGGGTTACAGTGACCGGCACATGGGATATAGGTGCTATTGTCCATCCACACAAAGATTTTATATTTCTAGACACGTGGTATTTGATGAATCCTGTCTACCTTACAAGCAACAAAACAACATCATTGCATCAACTACTGCAGCACAACCAATCACTTTTCGAGAATATGATTCTTGGTCTACTTCTTCAAATGATCAGACAACAAGCAACATGCAATCCGAAGAAGAAGAGCAAATACCTACTCCAAATGCACAACTCAAAACAACAATTAATTTGAATGATCTTCTCTCAAGCTCACAAACTACTTTTGCAAATAATTCATCTTCAAGACACCACTTGATTACTGAACCACAATTATCAAGTGACCAGATCGAAAGTGCAATTGCTCTTGAACCAATATTTGTAGCTTCAACTGGCCATAATATGGTCACACGCAGCTAGGTAGGAACTCAAAAACCGAATCCTAAATATGCTATTCTTCATGAATTTGACTCTATACCAAAGGAACCAAGATCCCTCAAAAGTGCATTATCTCACACTGGTTGGAAATAATCAATGGATGATGAAATCAATGTATTGAAAGAACAGAATACATGGAGTCTAGTGCCTAGAACAACATCAATGAATGTTGTTGGATCCAAATGGGTTTACAAGGTGAAAATCAAAGCTGATGGCAGGCTAGAATGTCTCAAAGCAAGACTAGTTGCTAAAGGGTACCACCAACTACCCGGAGTTGATTTTAATGAAACATACTCCCCTGTTGTCAAGCCAGGCACAATTCAATTAGTGCTATCAATTGCAATTGTCAAAGGTTGGAATATTAGACAACTTGACGTGAAAAATGCATTCTTGCATGGATCATTGTTCGAAGAAGTATTTATGGAGCAACCTTCGGGATTCAAGGATTCACACTAGGGGTGTAAATGGTCTGGTCCGATCCGGTCCGGTTCGGGAAATTTGTGGACCAATTCCATTCGGTCTAAGAATTCTCTCACCCTGGACCGGACCAAACAGGAGTTTGGTCCATACCGGTCCGGTCCAATTCGGTCTAGGGGTGCCCCCATATAATTTAATGGGCTAAATTTAATCTAAAATTCTATAATGATCAAATATTTTTTTGGTCTAAATTTAGCTACTATAAATTATAATATGTTAATATTATAAGAGTATATATTATATATTAATATGTTAGTATATATTATATATTAAATATGTTAGTAAATTATAACTAATAACACTATAAATAATAATATGTTAATATTATAAGAGTATATATTATATATTAATATGTTAATATATATTATATGTTAATATACATTATATATTAATATATTAATTTATATTAATATTAATATTATAATTTATATACTATTTTTATATATACATATATAAATATATATGTGGGGTTCGATTCGGTTCGGTCCGGTCCGGTCCAAGGGGAGAAATCCTTTGGACCGGACCGGACCATAATTAATTGGTCC
Source organism: Platycarya strobilacea (assembly GCA_036898215.1). Taxonomy (NCBI): domain Eukaryota; kingdom Viridiplantae; phylum Streptophyta; class Magnoliopsida; order Fagales; family Juglandaceae; genus Platycarya; species Platycarya strobilacea. The sequence continues at coordinate 29,126,995 of CM072547.1, forward strand.
ATGTAAAATTTGAACCGGACCGGACCGAATTCCATTCGGTCTGGTCTGGGACAACCGGTCCGGTCCACCAGTCTGATCCGGTCTTTTTACAGCCTTAATCCACACTGTCCAGATTCGGATTGTCACCTAAATAAAGCCATATATGGGCTTAAACAAGCTCTAAGAGTTTGGTTTGACAAATTCAATTCCTGTCTCCTTCAGTAAGGCTTTCATTGTAGCTCAGCTGATTCCAGCTTATTTATCTTTCATTCGAATCAAGGGACCTTAACACTTTTACTCTATGTCGATGATATCATACTAATAGGTTCTTCATCGAGTCTTATATAGGAATTCATCAACAACTTGCATACTGAATTCGCTATGAAAGATTTTGGAGAACTTCATTACTTTCTAGAAATTCAAGTATCGAAATTACCCATTGGACTATTTCTTCACCAAACAAAATATGCTATAGATATTTTGGAGCATAGTGGAATGTATGAATCAAAGTCTATAAAGACCCCTCTATGCACCAAAACCAAATCAGATGTTGATTCCCCTCTTCACTCTGATCCTCATGCATATAGGTCGCTTGTGGGAGCTCTCCAATATCTCACTTTGACTCAGCCAGACCTTGCCTTCAGTGTGAATTTTGTATCTCAGTTTATGCATGCACCTACAGAAGCACACTTTGGAATGGGTCGAAGGATATTACGCTATGTGAAGGGCACAATAAATCTCGGCTGCCATATTTAAGCTTCCAGTTCTCTTGATCTCTATGGGTTCTCATATTTAGATTGGGCAGGTTGCAATCTCACCAGAAGATCAACAACTGGTTATTATACCTACTTGGAAAGCAACATCATCTCACGGTGCTAAAAAAAACAACCAACAGTCTCAAGATCAAGCTCTGAGGCAGAATACCGTGCGCTTGCTCTAGCTGTGGCTGAAATTACATGGATTACGTTTCTACTTAGAGACCTCAATGTTCCTCTATCTTGAGCTCCAACCTTGTTTTGTGATAATATGAGTTCACTTTTCATGACAGTAAACCTAGTATTTCACTAACACAGCAAGCACATTAAAGTAGATTACCACTATGTTCGTGAACGAGTATCTCTTGGGTTACTAGTTACCAAAAATATTTCCACCAATTTTCAGTTGCAGATGCATTTACAAAACCATAACTGAAACCTGCCTTGGATTTGTTACATGCCAAATTGTGCATGTCAACTATGCTTAATTTGAGGGGGGTGATAAAATAGCGGAATCAAAGAACAGAGGAATCAAAGCCTCTCATTGCTCCAAAAATCATGTGTGCAAAATCAGCCAACTCAGCCCAAGAATCATGGATGAAGACTCGACAATCTCACTAAATACTAAGTTGATGACAGATAGCACGACAACAAGTTATGGTAACAAATCTTGGAGTAAAGGCTAGCGTGATAACAGCTATAATTATTTTATGTAATTATGTTTAGCATGATTTCAGCCCTGCTTATAGCAGTGGACGTTGTAACCATTTAGGTTTAAAAAGTTTTATATATACATGTGATCACAACCTATTTTAGTAGTACGACAAGATTTCACAAACTTCTTTATTTCTTTCAGTTTTCTTTTATTTATACATTTATAAGTAGCATTACTTTAAACAAGAAAATGATAAAGAGAGAAAAATAAGATTTTTTTACTCAAGTTTCTGGATGATGAACCCTATAGCCGTATTTAAACAAGATGCTCTCCTGTTTGAGTCCAGGCTAACAAAACTAAAAGCATAGAAGTGTAAAAAAAAAAAAAAAACGAGGGGCTGAGCCCACTAGCAATATTGTAGTCCAATTAACATATTTGAATCAAAATAAATGAAATTGTAAATGAAATAAAACTGGCCGAAGGCCCATGTACTCGTCGGTGGACTGTGACAGAGGACTACGACAGCAGATAATTAACTATGCTTTTATGATAGATTTAGGTGTTGAGAAATATTGTAAATAATAATAAAATATTAAATAATAATAAAATTAATAAATAGATTTATTTATTAAGAGGGTAAGAAAAATCGGATGAGTCGATAAATCGGACCGGATCGAATTGGTTCAATATAATATATATTTTAAATTAATTTTTTTAATATGATACATAATATAAAATATATTTTTTTTGATTATATATAATATGTTATACATTAGTATATAATATAAATTAGTTATAATTTATATTTTATGGCCTAATATTAATAATATAATACTATATTACTATTAATAATATACTTTAATTCTCTATATAAATTATTATATTAAATAATTAGTAATTACACATGAAATAATGATATAGTAATATTAATATAATTTTTTCTAACTAATACTAATAATATTAATTATAACTATTAACGATATAATTATAAAAAATTAAATTTATTATAACAAATACTAATATATAAATTATTATAAATAATACTAATATATAGATTAATTTTAATATAGATTAATTTAAAATTGAAAAATTAGACTGAATCGAATCAGAATTGATAAAACCAGTGCTATTGATTTTAGAGAATAATTTGTGCGTAATCGATTTTAAAAAATAAAAAATTAATTTTAAAAAATTAATTCTAAATTTTTCTATTATCCATAAAGTAAGAGGCTGCTTACATACAGACACAAAGTTGTGTCTGTATGCAAATGCAGCAGTAAGAAAACATCATTACGTTCATCGGACCTTCATCGAAGAAAGAAACGCGGTCATTCTCGACTGCTACCAACATTTTGGCGTCGAACCTGGTAAGGGTTAGATTTGACGTTGAAGGAGGGAAAATAAGGGGAAATTGGACATGATTTTTTTCTTCTTTGTTATATGCACCGTTTCAACACTAATGACTAATGCAACATCTCATTATACACTATGGAAGTTGTGCGCGAGGCCTTCACCAATTGCACCTGTATTCAGAGGCTCTAAGTGACACTCTTGAAAAATGCTACTATAACATATATATTTTCTCGAATGAGTTTTCCGCCTGATATTACTTGCACATGTGGCAACGAGTTTAAAGTTAAAAAAAAAGAGACGTTGGGAACTGGTCCGACTGTCTCCAGCGTCTAAAACAGCCCAACTAACGTTGGGCTGCTTTATGATGAAAAACACATTAAAATAAAATAAAAAATATGATTAAATAAAAAAATGAAGATTAAAAATATAATAAAAAAATAAAATGAACAAAATATAATAAAAAACATAATAAAAAAATAAAATGAAGATGAATTTAAGGGAATTCGGCCATAGAGCGAACGAAGCCGCCGCCGATGGCGATGGGCGACACCGCCCACGCCTTCGGGACCGGCGGATTCAGGCGACCTCACCCCTACGACGGCGAGTTTCGGCGAGCTCCAGTGTGCTCCTGACAGCCTTAAACCCATTTCGGACCCGTTCCGATGGCGTGGGCGGTGTCGTCCACCGCCACCGGAGGCGGCGGGGGCTGCTCTGTGTGTCTGCCCCCCAAGATTTCTCTAAAAAAAAAAGTTACTTTATTTTTTCCAAAATCATCTCTCATTTTATTGTCTCTTCCAAAATAAAATCGTAAGAGCCAGTCATTTATTTTTTAGGCCCATTTGAATTTAGAGATAATATCAATTGAAATGCGTTTAGTTTATTTTTTAATATTATTATTATTTTAAAATTTTAAAAAAATGTATTGAGATTTAAAATATATATATAAATTTATATTTTATATAAAAAAATTATAAAAGCTTGGGTTATGCCAGAGACCGTAATGACAACAATGGCATGCTAGAACTCCATTAGAGGCGAGCGATATATTAGAGCTGTATAGAAGATAATTCCCATATGCATCATGTGGTGCCTTTGGGTAGAACGCAACGATCGAACGTTCGAAGACAAGGAGAAAACCAAAGAGGAATTGATTGCTGTATTTTTTAGAATTCTCTATACTTGGTCCACTGCCGTGAACTTCAACGGCATTGACCAGATACTTTCTTAGTTGCTAATGTGCCTAGTGGATAGAACATGACTTTTTTGTTTGTAATTGTTGTGAATTTTTATAATTGGCTTTTGCCTGATATTAATATATTTTACTTATTAAAATATATATATATATATATATATAAAATTATAAAAATATAATAATAAAATAAAAGTGAATTAAATATTTCTCCATCCAAACGTAACTTGGAGGAGGAACGAACCTCGCTTCCTGGGCTGTGGCTGGAACCCTCAGTACCTTTAGGTCAAGCCAGCCCGAAACCTCCAGCGTGAATAAGAGGAAAAGGCGCTTGCTATTTGAATGATCCATTTCGCTATGTTCATGAGAAACGAAAAGCAAATCCTGACCCACAGGAAACTGGTTTGATACACGGTAACAAGAATATCAATTGATTTCTCTTTGTATGGATAGCGGATTATTTTTATAAGTTGCAATAAGATATGCAATGCCCCTTCTTCGTTGGAAAAAAAAAACATTTAAAAAAATTATATTATGTTATTTGCAATCGGGGTTATCCCCTCAAAATTCATGTTCTGGTTTTTTATTATATCTGCCCAAGTAAATTAATTGGCACTATTTCATGTTATCTGGATGGATTAATTCGTTTATTTCTAATTTTGTTTGATGTTTTTTTTTTATTCTGCTTTTACGTAGATTATGCCATCTCCATCTACAAGAACATGCGAAGGTTGAAGAGAAATTTTGGTAACAGGCAGAATGTTTATAAACATGAAGACAAAAACTACGATCTCTTTTCCAAACCCAGCTAAGGCCTCCTTCAATATCATCAACTACAAATTTTCAGTCTCCGAGCGCGACAATTCAATCTGAAAATATGGAATAATAGAAAATATATCAACGTAAATTGGAGTCTCGGATTTGTGGTAGCATACGTCGAAAATAGAGCTGTGTGCCGAAAGTGGAGTTGTGTGCCGAAAGACGACGCCGGAAATGTTGTTGGCGGTGCCAGACTGTCACGAAATGCCTGAAGGGAACCAGGGGCGGAACCAGGATTTAATGTTTGGGGGGCGATCGATAAAATGTGATATATAAATTTAAAAAAAATGCTTATTAGTGAGAGAAGTATTACATTTCGTTGTTATCAAACTTTTTAAACATATTAGTTTTTGAATTATTCAAGATTTTCTTTTAAAATCATTTGTTCTAAACTTGTTCATATTTTTTATGATTTGAAAAAAAAATTATAGATAAAAAATAAATAAAAAATATTTCTAATAACTAATAATATATCGCTGTTAGATTTTTAACAATCTATATATCATAATCATACCATTAAGTTAGAGTGAGACTATTTGAGTGAGTATAATTAATTAATTTTAACAATCATATAAATTTACAATTATTTTTTTAGAATTAAACTGTTAAAATAATTATGAGATTAGGTGAATTAAAATTAAAATTTTAATAAAATTAAAAGTTAAAATAAAATTATATGTATATTGAGATTTAAGAGAATAATTTTAATAAAAATTTAGGAGAAAATTTTTAATTTTTTTATAATTTGAGAGATAATTATATATTATATATATGTAAATATATATATACTATATATATAATAGATCAATATTTTAGAAAATTTTGGGGCCGTAGCCCCCCAACTTTGAACGTGGGTCCGCCCTAAAGGAACCTTTGAGAAAGATGAAAGACCCTTTTCTAATGTTTTTTTACTTTTAGTTTCTCCTGTCTTTTATTTGGATTAATTTAATTACTGTTATAAAACTAAAAATAAAACTACTGCTATTGCAAGAGAAAATAAACTCTTAAGAACTGAAACTTTCTTTCTCTCTCTATATTTTCTTATGAATTTTATTACAACTGAAGCCCCTATTTATAGGTTTTGAAATTACTATGTAAGTTACTTTGCAAGTCACTATGCAAAATTTAATATAATAGTGGTGGGGTCATTCACATAATTTTAGTGGTGGGACCTCTTGATAACACTCCCCCTTGAATGACCACCCATAAAGAATCTGCCTCGTTAAAACCTTGCCAAGGAAAAATTCAGTGGGAAGAAAAACCAATGGCGAAGGAAAAAGAGTACAGTCTCTTTATGTATCCACAAGTGTTTTAAGATTGCCTCATTAAAACCTTGCAAAGGAAAATCCAATGGGATAAAACCTTAGCGAAGGAAAAAGAGTACAATCAGCACAAGTTTTCAGGACTTTTACTCCCCCTAAAAAGTGCATGACAATAATTTTTGAGTCTTCACATTTTAATATTCTGCACAATTTTCTTGAATGTCGCAGTTGGTGATGTCTTCTTGAATAAATCTGTCAGATTATCACTTGATCGTATATTTGATATATCCTCATTTGATTTGAATGATACAAGTTGCATTATCTTCGTATAAAATTGTTGAGTCATTGATCTCAGCCAAATATACTCTCGACTTGTTTTATGAATTGCAATAATCTCTGAGTGATTTGAAGATGAAAAATAATATCTGGTTGACAAACTTAATAGAAATCTGATACCTGCAGTAATACTTAAACTCCCCCTGATAATATGCGTTAGTGTTTCAAGTAATAAGCAAATATGATTTCAGTATATATAACAAGTTAAGAATTCAAATACGATCTCCAACTAAATAATACATTAGAGAAAGTATGATAATATTTTCATCTAAAATTTTCTCCCCCTCATTCGGCGTTATTAGGAAGAACTTGTTTATATACGGTGGAAATAACATTGGAAACCATCTATGTATGATAAAAGCTGTAAAAGTTTTGAGGTTTAATATTATCGGTTCGGCGGAAAATCAAATCCGCTTGACATTGCGGACAAACGAGATCTTGAAGAGATTTGAAGGCTTCAGTTTGTTGTTTAAATATAACCAATTTTACCATTGGTTTACTCCAGCAAAAAGATTTCGCATTCCTCATAGATTCAGTTGTTGTTCATCCAGAACGATATTATGTCTGATAGAAATTCTAATGTCCCAAATTTAAACCATGAACCTTTTATACCTCAACCACTTATATTTTCTCCTGAGGTTGTAAACACCATGATAGGAGCAGAGATATATCTATCTAGTAAATCTGATCCTGAAATTGTTGCAGCATCAAGAACCCACAGTGCTCAATATATGCCTCTCTTACAACCATGTCTCAGAGGCTATTGGCGAGAACGAATGGGGTTGATCATCTTAAAAATCAAATATCTGAGTTGCATTAAACGCTTGCAACTAAAGATAGAAAAAATAAAGATTTAAAACAAGATAACAAGGAGCTGAAGAAACTTGTAGACTGGTATTCTCGTGACCTGAAAATACGAGTAGAAGAGCTGGAACGAGAGAGAGCTCAGATACAAAGTCAACAACAGCAGCTAACGGTAGAGGTTCAGCGTTTACAAAAAAATGGGGATAGCTGTAATTAATTTCGCTGGCTTTTGAAATTATGCATCCAGCATATCTTGTAAAGTGAGATTTGAAGAGATGATTATTTGTCTTGTTCTTATTTCCATTTCTATAAGAACCGTCTTTAACTTCATTTAGTACGCATCAAATCTTCTTCTCATATCTATAATTCATCTGTATTTGTATTCTTATTCTACAAATTTCCAATAGCTCATCAATTTCCTTTTACTATTTCTCAAATTCAACATATGAGGTATCCTTCACCTCAATTACAAGTTGATCCTGCATCTTCCGCAGGTGCAATGTTGCAGCAAGCAAATGATCTGGCTAATAAGTCAGATCGTGAAGCTGTTTATGAGCTGGTGACTCTCGGCACCCGATACTCCTCCTCTATTGTTGGATTTTCCAACCGATTACAATCCAAAAATCGTGAGATTGAGGAGCTTAACGAGAATGTTTCTGTACTTCAACGACTCGTTCAAGAGTCTGACAGAAAAATTACAGACTTAAAGCAGGAGAATAAGGATTTAAAATCCTTACTTGCCTCTTCATTTCGATTGCCTAATCCTTTAGATAAGGATGGTATGTTGCTTTATGAAAAACAAATGCATTTGAGAGATGAGGTTAGAAGTCTCAAATTCTTGTAATTCATCTATGAATTGAATAATAAGATCTTTACTTTTCAAATGCATTTCTTGAATTTATAGCAACCCTTGTGATCTTTTCAAGAGTTCTAATAAGGTAAATCATCAACGTAAACTGTAATAATGGCAAATCCGAATTTTGATAAAACACATGAACATATAGGATTATTCTTAAATCCTTATTTCAATAGATACTTGTTGATTTAATTATACCACATGCGTCCGGATTGCTTTAACCCATATAAAGATTTTTGAAACTTTATAAAATACATACTCCTAAATGTACTTGGATTAGATGCTTCAAGTATCGTAATAATCTAATGATGCTTATAAATATGCAGTGACCACATTCATTAACTGCATATCTAGTCCTTTTGTAATAACCAAATCAATTAAAAATATGAATGTGATTGCATTCATACCAAGGAAATATGTTTCCTCATAATTGCTCGGGTTTCTACTGGAAACCTTGTACGACAAATTATACCGCATAATTTCATTTCGCATTACGCTTTCGTATAAATACTCACTTATATCTGACAAATATTACACCCTTTGGTGTTTGGACAACAGGTCCAAATGCATCTCGCTTCACTAGTGAGTTTAATTCAGTTTTAATAACTGCTTTCCATTTTGGCTAATCATTTCGTCGACATTCTTCGACGATTTTTGGCTCACTTTCTTCATTACTTCTGGTAATATCAAGTGTTATCATATATGTTGTCGACAACAGTTTTATTTCTATCCATAAATTTTCCAGTACTCATGAAATGTATTGAGATCTCATTGTTCCTCTCCAGGGGAAAACATTTCATGAAACACCTCTATAAGAGGTTTCTCTTTAGGAGATTTATACTCTTCAGGAGTTTTCTCTTCAGGAGTTATATTCTTCAGGAGTTACACTTTTCAGGAGTTATACTCTTCAGGAGTTACACTCTTCAGGAGGATTATATTTTATACAGAAAACACGGTCTTTTCATGAGCACCGATTTTTATTTTTCTTGTGTACCAATAGGTTTTCAACGCTTCAGGTGTATCTTAGACTCATTTATTGCTGTTTTAACAACTCGTCCTTCAGGGATTTCAATTCTTGCTTAAGCATTAATAGCAGTAATATATGATTTTACAACACATTTTGTGACAGTAAATATATCATGTAATTGATTTGCAACACTTTGTAGATAGATAATCCTCTGAACTTCTGGTTCACATTTATTTGTAAGAGGATCAAATTTAAACAGGGTTTTATTATCCTAAGTAATTTCTTGTCGTGCTTCAGGCACCGATATTTCATTATTTTAAAACATGATGAAATATTAATAAGCTTATATATAAAAACTTAGTATAAGTAAATCAAGTGCTTGGCCGTACAACAGGTACGTGACTACTGTTTAGTCATATTACATCTATGACAAAAATCTTCATCTTTTTATGAAGAATTGTTCTGAGGGCTTTTACCCTTATCTGAGTTTGATCAATTTTGGTGATACGATATATTTTTATCATCTTTAGTGTTGTCGCTTTTGGGACCAACACTTCTATAATTTTTTTACCACATCTACGCCCTTAGTTCTCGTTCACTTCTGAGAATTGTGTAAATTCGATATCATTAATAGGACGTAACTGGTGTAACAAAAACTCATTATTTAGCTCAATCACTGGAAGACAAAACAAAAGTTCAGAATATTTGTTGAACTTTCACTTTCGATATTGCTACTGCAGGAGCACATTCGAGGTATGAAAAATAATGTCTTCTTTTAGATATCATCATCAATGAAATTTTTACTGTATAATTTTAATATTGAGCTGATTTTAAAAAGTGCAGAATATTCAATACCACTCTTAAAATCTTGCAACTTCAGGTGCAATAAATCATAATGATTTTTTGAGAAGATTACATTTTTTGGTACTTATATCACTCTCTTAATTTATTTCACATAGTAAGATGATTTTTCATCATGAAATACACCGCACGGTCCTTCAGGGACACATGGTTTTCTTCTATGATTGTATCTTTCAAGTTCATCATCATATCCAAATAAATCTCATCAAGGATCTGGATAAATAATATTTTTCAGAAATGTCAATAGTAATAAATCTCAATATTTGATATTATATTACAAAAATAAATATGTGAATTTAATAAATATATTCACATTATTATGAGAATAAAAATACAATTTTATCAAGTAATATTCAGTAATATTACCTTTAATATTTATTTTAAGGACTGCAAATAATATATTGAAAAACTTACTTGAAGTAGAAGACCACTAGTTTCAGTATCGGTAGAACCTCGTGCTGATAACGTGTTATAAAACTAAAAAGAAAACTATTACTATTGCAAGAGAAAAGAAACTCTTAAGAACTGAAATTTTCTTTCTTTCTCTATATTTTTTTATGAATTTCATTATAACTGAAGCTCTTATTTATAGGCTTTGAAATTACTATGCAAGTTACTATACAAATTATTATACAAGTCACTATGCAAAATTTAATATAATAGTAGTAGAGTCATTCACATAATTTTAATGATGAGACAGGAGCGACTGCCTACCCTTCATAACAATTACATGTGTCATTACATGGGTTAGTAAACGTCAGGCGGGAATGAAGTTCGGGAAAAGCTGTATGTGGCTCTTGAAGTACTCTTTCCATAAAGTCACGAATCAGAATATTAGGAAGTGTTCGTAAGCTAAACGCAACCCTAGGTACCGTTAGGCAGAGGCCTGAAGGAGGAGGAAAGACGTACCGCAGAGACACTTCACACTTATCGTAGTAGGAGAGGTTTTCAATCGGCATTTTTTGGGATTCTCTAGGTGATTTTTGACGCCCTCTTTGGTGATCGACGACTGGATGGGCAAATTTTCTAATTGACTCATTTGAACTATTACCATCGATTTGTGGTTTTGGATATGACCATGTTGAGTCCAGTTATGTGAGATCCTGGTCAAGAAAACACGGTTAAAGTAAGTCGAAATTTGCATCCCAGTGTGAAATTTTGGTATTGGGATCTGATTTCCTGCCGATGTATTGAGTTAGTGGTTTTTGTGTTACTTTTATATGGATTGCAGAAGTGCGAGCATATCTCTAATTGGGAAGTTTATCGATAAAATGTCGCTTGAAAAGCCGTTAGATATGTTAGCATCCTGTGTTATCCTTGGTTTCGATGGAACCCTTCTTAACACAGGTCAGCATACTCTTACCGTCGTTTGTAATTTTTTTCTTTTTTTAATTATTGTTATCCATCATCATGCTTATTGCTGTTATTTGTTTAAATGTGTATGGATTGCGAGGACGGGTTAGGCAGAGTAAGATATTTGTTGCATGCTAACCCCTAGGAGTTGGCTCAAAGATATTTCTAGGGGCCATGTCTCATTGGTGAAAAGCGTATGATTTACCTGATTGTTGTCATGTGGGCACATTACACAGGTCCGGATCTTAACCATGTGAAAGACATGCTGTGATTGCTTAGTGTCTGGGTTCCTTTTGATCAGAATAATTTTTGTTGCATGCTTGAGATTTTTCTGCCTCCATAAAAGACTTTGCTAGGCACTTTCAAATATGGGCTTCCTTAACAGAGGGTTGCTATCTTTTTGTGAATTTGATCCTCGTATTCATACTATAGACTGTTCCTGATTCCCACTCCCATTGGCCATTATGATGCATGCAACCACGGATTAAGAAAATAGCTGAATGCTTTCTGTTGATGCTAATACCTGTTTTCTTCTTGGTCAATATATATATATTTTTTACGTAATTGACAGATGCGCTTGTAAGTGAGATTTTAAAAGGCTTTTTGGGAAAGTATGGAAAGCAATGGGACGGGAGAGAAATTCATAAAATAGCAGGAACAACGCCATTTCAGGCCGCAGCTGCTGTTGTGGAAGATTATGAGCTTCCTTGCACTCCAAGTCAATTTCTTTCAGAAATTAATCCACTTTTCTCTGATAAGTAATTTCTAATACACTTTTAGCAAATGCTTAGATGCATACTCATAAAAAGAAATCTGGTTAAGAAGCGCTGGAAAATCAAGTGCATGATAACTTAAGCCTATATGGTTGCGGATTCTAAGGACAAACTTCCCTTGTGGGGGAATGATATATATGCCCTTAGAAATGGTGCAAGCCTCTGGATTTCGCACAAAATTAATTCAAATTCCATCTTTTTTTCTTTATTTTTTTTATAATAAATTTGTAAGTTGCAAAAATACAGTCTTGAATCTATAACCACATGTTTACCCAGCTCTTATGGTATATTATGAGATGCCTTCTATAATGTCAATTGCCCTTTTTGACTTTTTAAAGTATTCTTCAACTGCAAAGGTACAGAATCACTATTTGGGATAATTGGGGATTCCACTTGCAATAACTAGCTAAGAACCAGAATACTCACACAGTTACTTTTCCAGTTTTCATCTTAAATATAAATACTTTCTCTATACAATCTGAAAGACTGTCGCTGTATAGTTTGCATCATATCTGGTTTTTGTTTAGGATTGTTGATGAGAACTTATAGAGGTTAGAAAAAAACCACCAAACATGGGTTCTTGTCTCTTAAATAGTTATTTAACGTCTCTTAAATAGTTATTTAACGTGGTCTTCTTCTCAAAACTGTTAGTTTATCCATACAGAATAATGTCAAGATTTTTGCTCATGCCTCCGGCCTATTTTCTGTCGACATTATGGCAGTTTTCATCCTGTAAATGATGATTTCTTGTTTCATTTATTCATATTTTTTTGTAATCACTGGACTATTCTTGCCATGTGTAGTCTTAGGCCTGGTTTGTCTTCACAAACACTCTCATTTCATCTCATCATTACTACTTTCTCAAATTTTCATACAAAATAAAATAAATAATTTAATTTTCTCAAATCTAAAAATAATTTTTTTAAATCCCAAAACAAAACTAATATTCAGAAAATATATTATTACAATATTTTATTTAATTTTTAACTTTTATTTCATATTATCTCATCTTATCTATGAAAACAAACTAGGCCTTAGTTCCTCGAGTGGAGCCTAACATTGAAGTCAGAGAAGAAGGCTCAAGCAAGTCTTCTTAGCATTTTTTTTTTCAATAGGTTTTGGTCAAATGTCAAATCCATTTCACTCATGTTTTTCTGATGTAGTGTATATTATTTCCATGATTTTGGCAATACTAGGAATCTTGAATTGTCTGGATTATAAAACCATAGAGCTATTCATTTTCTCACTGTTATGTGCACAAGAATTTTAACTTTCATGGAAAACTTTTGAGTGTCTTCCGCAACTGTCACTTTAGGTGGTCCAACATCAAAGCACTCCCTGGCGCCGATCGTTTAATTAAACATTTCAGCAGTCATAGGGTCCCATTGGCGTTAGCTTCAAACTCTACAAAGTCAAACATAGAAAGCAAAATATCTTCTCATCAAGGTATCTTTTTTCAGAAACACCTAAAAACGTCATTCAACGGTTCAACCTGATTGTGAACTAACTTGCAGCATGTGTTAAGGGAATCTTGTTTTGTGTTTGTTAATTTTGAGCTTGTTTATCATAATTTTCCGAATATAGGGTGGAAGGAATCCTTCTCTGTCATCATTGGTGGTGACGAAGTGGCATCTGGGAAGCCATCTCCTGAAATGTGAGATGCAACTATTTTTTTTTTTTTAATCTTGACTTCTTTATATAGTAGGATATTCTAACTTCATGGTTTCACTCTCTAAGATTCCTTGAAGCAGCTAAACGGCTAAATGTTGATCCTTCCAGCTGTCTAGTCATTGAAGATTCTATGTAAGTGGCCTGACTTCTTATTTTAGAAGTTCTGAATTTGTCCTTTCATTGTATCATCTTGGCCTTAGCTCTTTGTTTCCTTTTAGTGATTTGCCCTTGGTTTACACGGTTTGAATCACCATATAGATTTATTCGTTGGATAGAAAAATGAAGTTCACACTGGGGTGCCTGACACAAAACCTTGAATGCTGCCTTTTTTATGCAATTGAATGTCATACTTCCCTTTCATTTTGCCTTTTGATAAAATAGACGGAAAATATATTCACAAATAGTGTCCTCTCATGACTTTATACTTGTACTTCTCTCTATTACTTGGATTGGTTATTTCAGCTTTTGAGGTACAACACTAATTTATCCTGGAAAAAAAATTATAACATGAATTTCTTATAAGTCACATCCATTTTAGTTCTCGAAAGACTGCATTAGTTCATAACGGGAGAGATTTTCTCCTAGCTTTTGATTTTTAAGGGGTTGTTTGGATGTTGAGATGGTTTCATCTTATCCCATCTCATCACATTTCAACATCCACTTGTTTGGGTGTTGAGATGGTTTCATCTCATCCCATTTTATTTCATCATATCTCAACGTTCAAACATCTCTCAAACATATACTTTCAATTTAAAATTTTTAACTTTTTCATCTACTCATTACTAATGATTGCAACTTTTTCAAACTTTCAAACAAAACACGAAAAACAATTAAACTTCTTCAAATCTCCAAGACAAAAATAATTTCAAAAAAATATATTCTAATAATATTTTAATTTTATAATATTTTAATTCAATTTTTTTTTTCTTTCATTTTCCAAAATCTCATAAAACGTAATAACTCAAATATTTTCACTACTATTCACAAACCATTTCACTAATATTCACACATTTATTATCTCATCTCACGTTTTTCCCCAAGTATCCCCTAAGACGGTCGCACACACTCAACATGCATAGAAAAGCATTAGTTTTACATATACTTATGATCTCTCTAGATATTGAATTAGTTTATAATGTTTTTTTTATTAAGTAATTAGAATATTTTATTGACAAGTAAGTAGGGATAGCTCAAGTACACAGAAAGTATAAAAGAGAAAATATCTAAAGACAAGCTAGGAACTTGAATAGGCTAAAAGCAAATCATGAAGATGTGATATCCCATATGATAAGGATAAGGGTACCGTATATAGAATCTCCCATTGCTTGGAAATGAGACTTTCTTACTCTTTATAATGTTTCAATGGAACTCCAATTATATCATTAACTAGTTTTGTTGGAGTATAAGACATGTGAGTTGAGCTTTCCATTGGGGTATTACAGAAGATTATCTCCATTGAATACAAGAGCCTTTGTCCAAATACACAGAGTACTAAAGAAAACTTAGTTCATAATGTTAATGGTAGACTAATCTTAAGAGCACACCAGATTTTCCTTGATCTCTGTGGTAATTCCTTAACAATTCCTGGGCAAGCAGAATGTTCTCCCCCATTCTCCTTGTTAATTCATTTGATATCTTATAAGTATGTATCTATTCCACCAGTATTATTGTCTATTAAAAGCTTTATCAGTGTATCCTATTTAACATCTTATGTTTGACATGCTTAGATCTGTGTACCTGCAATAAAAATTAGTACAATTATTTCATGAAACGATTTCTAGGAAATCATGCACTAGGAATAAAAAAATGGTCAGCCCTCCAAAAATTGAAAAAAAGTTTGTTTCGTGCGTGTTGTATATTTTTCTTCTATATTTTCTTTCTTATTACTTGTATATTTTGACCATCAGACCAGGCATTACAGCAGGTAAGGCTGCTGGAATGGAAGTGGTTGCTGTGCCGTCCATTCCTAAACAATCCCATCTTTACACGTTGGCAGATGGGGTGATCAATTCTCTGCTTGATTTGCAACCTGAAAATTGGGGCCTGCCTCCATTTCAAGACTGTATACACCTCTCTACCTCTGTTTCAACCAAGTTTAGTTAGTCCTATCTGTATCAACCATTCTTAACAGAAGTATTGATTTGCTGTCGCAGGGATAGAGGGTACCTTACCAATAGAACCTTGGTACATTGGTGGGCCTGTAATAAAGGGATATGGCCGTGGCTCAAAGGTACTAGGAATTCCTACAGGTGTGTAAGAATCCCTAAGATTACTTTCCTTGGTCTCATTTAGCTAATATAATTATAAAAATTTTATTGACATCTGAATATTTTGTGCTTCGAACACAGTATTAATTTTGATCAATCAAGAAAAAATAAAGCTCGGTATTAATTTTACTCTAGTTAAACTGCGGCGTTTTTTGTTCTTACTTCCAATGAATCGTTCTGATCGAGCTCGAGAGCATAGATATTTTTTTATCATGTCAATATATTCGATGTTCTCCTTATACTTGATAATTTTGCTGATAGTGTTAAGTTCTTTATATTTTCAGCAAATCTATCCACTGAAGGTTATTCAGCCGTCCTTTCAGAACACCCCTCTGGGGTGTACTTTGGTTGGGCTGGACTATCAACAAGAGGGGTTTTTAAAATGGTTATGAGTATCGGTTGGAACCCATACTTTGACAACAAGGAAAAGACTATAGTGAGTGTAACTAGAATGGTAGCCTCTTAAATTCCCCCTGCTTTTTTTCTTTTGCCTGGTTAAATCTAGTTTATGATGCAGGAGCCATGGTTGCTGCATGATTTTGCTGAAGATTTCTATGGCGAGGAATTACATCTCATTGTCGTTGGTTACATACGACCTGAGGTACTATTACATCTGATTACATTTGTAATTCACTCCCTCTCCCCACCCCTTTCAAGTCCTGCTGTTCCTCCATTCTCATACCAAAAGTTGGGGCGTGGAATGTAATAGGCCAATTTTCCATCCCTTGAGGGCCTGATAGCTAAGATTCACGAAGACAGGAGGGTTGCAGAGACAGCTCTTGATCTGCCACCGTATTCAGCTTATCAGGAGGATCCATATTTGAAAATATCAGTCAAGGAAGATAGTCATATATAAATTTCATATCGCCAACGTCATTCATTGGCCAGGTTGGTAACGAAGTTGTTTTTAACCCTTTCATTTTAGGGAAATGATTGTAACCATGATATTCTAGCTTGCCAATGAGCTTGTAAACAAACTCACCAACACAAATGGGTCTGAGACTTCGTATACAGTGTGGCGGGAAGACAGTTATCCCAATATATTGTTTATTTCAACTCGAGCTTGAGAAGCAACAAGGGAAAATAATCATTTTATAGGAAGAGTCATTCTACGGAGTAGCTACTGTAGCAAGTGCACATAGTGCACCTACTATGTGGCTGCTTCTGCTTTTTTTTTTTGACTTTTTTTCAATTTTTTTAGCAAAACGAACGTTGGTTTTTCTTTCTTCCCCATTCAAATTTTGCATCCATCCCACCGTGAAACCCACTCTCCTCCCTCGCCAGGAACCCGCGTCTCTTCCCAGCACCATCCGTGACAGAGTCTGTCTATTCCTCTCTCTCGCTCTTGCGTATTAATTCCTCGCAAAGCAAATCATTTCATTGTTTATTTCTGAGAAGTTTCCATCTCTCTCTTGAACGTGGCGGAATCTAAGATCAAACTCAAATCTAAGAGGGAATGGGTCGTCGAGCATAAGCTTCGAACTATTGGTATTTCTCTTCTTCATTTTCCTCGATTTAGTCTTGTTGTCGTGTATTTATTTACTTTCTAGTTTTTGGAATGTTTTCTCCTGTGAGTTTTTGGTTAAGATTTATGTGTTTTATTATGAAACACAAAACGTTTAAACTTGTTTCCTGTATTTATCATTAGTTGAATTTGTTTCATATAGGTGTATGGTATCTTTTGCTTTGATTGATACACAAATATATTCTATTATAGTTCAAAGGTTCTCTGTGGTTTAGCAACCTTGCGGGTTCGATTGCTTACAATTGGTCTCAACCAAATATGAAAACCAGTGTCAAGGTCGTTCACACTAGGTAATTTTGAATGTTTGCTAAGTATTTACTTATAGGGTAATTTCTTAATTATGAGTGAAGATACGTTTGTTGTTTTTTGGCTTGTCTTTGGCTTGATTTGTGGTGGTCTGCGTTATGTTTGGTTTTGGTTGTATGGTCAAGTTTGTGCTTATCTGCTATGTGCAATTTTATGCATTTTGTATATCATAAGCATATACATTTGCTAGTATTTTTATGCTTGTGAGGAATGCTTTTTTTTTTCCACTCTGTATTTCCCAAGCATTTATGAAAAACAAGAAGAGTTGAGTTAATGAGTTTGGTTATTGGTGAATAATTCAAGCTATATATACATATGAGTTGCACGATAATGTGTAGTAATTGGGCTGCTATATGTATTATGAAAAACAATTTATGGGCAAGTATGTCTTCTACTATTCTAGTTATTGACCATAAATGCGTTTGAATATAGTTGCAAGATGTAAAAGAAGTGCACTTTTCCCAGAATTAATCTCATCTGTTCATTCAAAAAACAACATCATACATAAGCTCATAGTATCTTTATTTTTCATGTTTTCGAAACTGCTAGATACCAAGATAGTGGTATTGCACAAACTGGACCATTATCCTTGTAAATTAACTCTGTTCTTCTAGATTAGCTTACCTAGGTGAATATTGTGTAATTTATAATAGTAGTTTTGTAGCTTATCAAAATAAAAAAATAAAAAAAGAATAGTAGTTTTGTAGCATAACAACCCTTAATAATTTGATCTGGTTTAGATTGTATGTAGTCACAGGCAGCTAAGCTGCTAATTTTTCTATCCTAATCATGAGTTGATTTAAATATCAAAACAGGCTACAAGGATAGGGATACATAACAAGTGACTTTAGCTGCCTTCCATTTAATGCTAGTAAAATCACATATGAATACATATTTTAATGCTAAATTATGTTGCTGGAACTTTATGGTTGAACAAGGTAACTCAATAGTTATTTCAATGTCTTATCTCTGGACCGAGGTAACTCAATAGTTCTTTATTGTTTATTGAACATAGTTATGACATAATTTGAACCTTTTCTCTTTTCAATTTGTTGCTTTGGCTTGAAAGTATCAACTTTTTTGAACTAGAGATTTCTGACTTTGACGTTTCGGTATTAGAATCGAGTGATTCGTGGCATATCCAGTTGAAGTTTGATTATCAGAACACTTATCAAAACTATTGCTTTCACTGTTACTACCTTTGTTAGAGATCAATGGGCTTTTGAATCTCTATATGAAAGGAAGCATTTTGTGTCTGTAATGGTTGTAGATATACTATTTATAGTGTGGGTAGTCTCTCGAACGTGCTGCACAATTTGCAATTAATCTCAGTTCTCCATTATTTCTATACCATCTTTATTTCTTTTTAATGAAGAAAGACATTGTGGCCATTGTCTGTCACATTTTTATTTTGTTCCAAATGTAACTTCTGAAGTAGTTGGTGTCGGTATGGAAAGATTTAGGCTATAATGGGGGAAAGCATCGAATCTCATTGGATTCTCTCTCTAGCATTCCTTGACCTGGGTGTGCTTGGCCTCTTTAATCAAATGTCTAATCTATATGATACATGCAGATGAAAGATGTTGTACAAATGATGATCTAGTTTATTGGTTTTTATGCATGTTGCAATATTTCTTTATATTTCAAGATACAGAACACTTAAGTCAAACTGAATTTTGGTAAATGTGGAGATGCTTTCTTTTTGGGATTTCTAGAAATTGACCTTTCCATGGTGCTTATGCTTGTATTCCCAAATTTATATGCAGTGTTGAAGGATCTTAAGTATGCAGACTCTCATGAGTGGGTGAAAGTGGAGGTGAATTCTGCTACCTTTGGTATCACTGATCATGCTCAAGATCATTTAGGTGATGTTGTGTATGTTGAATTACCGGAAGTGGGGGCTCCTGTGGAACAGGGCCCTCCCTCACTCAGTCCACTGCACAACGCACCCTCGACTCATAGCCATCCCTCTCATCGCTTGGCCATTGATCCTGGACAATTTTGTTGAATGACTGAAAGGAAAGTAGAGCTAATTGATCTATTTCTTTTGAGTTGGACTCTCTGCTGCAATGTCTATTATCTTGTTGTAATATGTACTCCAATTATGTTGAAAATGATTGTGTTAAAATTAGATGCTTTGAGTTGAAGTAAAAATATTGTGATGGACATTGCACTGAACCAGAAAAGCATTTTGATCAGCATAAGGTCAATCTTTTGGCCACTCTAGCATCTTTTCCTGAGTTTTTTATTCAGATATGAAGAAAATTAATCATGTCTCTAAATACATGTGTACTGAAAATAACCAACAAACATCTCTAACTGCAGGTTTAATGGAAGCACAACTCACTTGCAATTATCTAACAAATATTTACATCAATAAGTGGAAGTGTGAAATATCACTTACAGTAGTACAATAACTCTAATTACAAGTCACTCATAACAACATTATAAGCTTTCATGAGAATTGTGAGTGGATTCAAACTAAATTGTTTGGTCACAAGTACAAGTTGAAAAAAACCACGGCACTAAAAGGGTGGTCCCATATATATGGATCAACACTTTGCTCCGGTGTTTGATTTTCAAGTTCTACTTGGTGTTGAATTTTTGGTTCGATCATCCTCCTCTGCTTGAATACCTCGTCTTCATTCATTAAATGATTTTGAGTAGCTTCAGCCACCAACTGTTCATTTAGTTCCCTTTCTGTCATGCATAATTGGCCAAACTGCAAACCAAATAAGTAACATGACTTATTATTTCTTTTCATCAAGTTTAATAAAATAAATAGATAATTATGATATAGAGCTAAACGAATGAATGGAGGGGGAAGAAGAAAATAAAAAGAGAGAATAAATAGAAGACAACACTAACTACATAGTAATTTCTTTTCATTGAGCTTACCATTTTCCTACGGCAAATATTGGTGTAGAAGTTTTGCCCCTATGGGTGAGAACTTTCATAATCACCCACTATTACTAATGATAAGAAAAACCATGCAATCACAAATTGATTAATTATTCATAACATCTTAAATTTACTCTAGCAATCCCTAAACTATTAATAGCTGAACATAATTCAAATTGTTCCCTCAAGCTTTTCTTTTCCGGTTGGTAAACAAGGAGAAACAAAGACATGAATACAAAGTTGATTCCAAGATGATTGCCAAATTAAAGAACTCGAATAGTCGTATTAAATCCAAACCAAAAAATGGGTGGGAACTCTCATATAATTTCCTTCACACATAACTTTGGGATATAGTACAATATCAGCTCAAAAAACTAAATTGAAAAGATTCAACTGCACTTCACATTAATAATGATGGAAAAGTGATACAAACCTAGAAATCGCTAATGTTATTTTGTTACAAGTAAAATCAGTAATGTTATTGAAAAAATAACAGAAAGGAAAAAAATTGACACTTCATTAAATATTGCAACGGAAATTAAGAATCCAACAGAACCTATTCATAAATTTGACCAGAACGAAAATTTAACACCTATCCAACCAAAAACTCCAGTAGAAAAATCAATATATAATGCGTCCAGCTGACAAAGTGAACTTACAATGAAAGTCTAACATCTTCCTGAATAAAACCAAAACTACATGAAAACAGGAACCTAAAAGCAGAAAGCACTCACACTTTGAGAGTGCCTCCATAGGTACCCACCCCTCTTGTTATGTCGTGGTCAAAAAGATTAGGCCTGAGGACGTATTTGGAAGATACGGGGATCATCTTACGAGTGACGAAGAACCCAGCGAGGCTGACCCCCGCATTCCAGCCTCTGTCGCTTTCGATATGGGGGTCTATAGAAATCAAGATTTTTTGAAATCGCGACTCACAGATGAGACGAAGAAGGTGTCAATTTTGTTAAGGGACTGAGGGATTCGCAGTGAAGAAGAAGAAAGGTCACGATGTGAGGCGATTGAGGATTTCGACTTGAAGAAGAAGAAGAAAATCCACAGTGAAGTGGGTTTTTGTCGAAGAAGGGATTTGAATTCGAGAGGGGGGCTTCGAGGTGATTGCGGCTTTGCAGGGAGAAAATCGTCAATTTAATTATGCCATGTCATGAGTACGCTGACTGCAGCCAAATAATGGTTGCTCTTTAGATTTATTCTTAGAAAAATTATGGGGAGTATCCACACCTAGAATTGCTCTTATTCTTATAGGAAAGCTTGTGGCAAATCAATTAAAGGAAGGGTGACGTTGGGTACCGGTCCGGCTGTCCCCAGCGTCCAAAACAGCCCAATGTTAGTTGGACTGTTTGATGATGAAAAACACATAAAAATAAAATAAAAAAATATAATTAAATAAAAAAAATGAAGATTAAAAATATAAAATGAACAAAACATAATAAAAAATATAATGAAAAACACAATAAAAAAATAAAATGAAGATGAATTTAAGAGGGGGATTCGGCCATAAAGCAAACGGAGCCGCCGCCGGTGGCGGTGGGCGACACCACCCACGCCATCGGGACCGGCGGACTCAGACGACCTCACCCCTACGACGGCGAGCTCCGGCGAGCTCCGGTGTGCCCCCGGCAGCCTTTAACCCGTTTCGGACCCGTACGCCACCGGGGGCGGCGGACTGTTTTGGTTGAGGGGGGCAGCCCGTCTGCCCCCCAGTATTTCTCTTAAAGGAATGGGGAAAAAACCGTTTGGTGTCCAAAGTTTGTAATTCTCATTGGTTCATGCATATGTAAAATTAACTCTTTTAGAGATTCATTTTGTCATTCAAGCAGAATTTTTACATTAGCTTATGCATATTTGAGGCAAAATAATAATAAAATATTATTATTATTTAATCTTTTTAAAATCATTATTTTTATAAATTTTACAATTATCATCCACTTTGTATCATTAACTTAATATAAATTTTATGAATCAAAATCATCTTAATATAAATTTTAAAAAGTTAATTTTAACGAGTAGGATAAAAAAAATAATAAAATAATATTTGAAGAGGGAATAATGATTTTTCAAATTTGAATAGTAATTTTTCAAATTTGGATAATCACTGTTCATAAGTATCTAAGTATTTAAATATGCATATTTTAATATAGAGGATTTTAAGCTAATATTATGCATATACGAATTTGCATATGCATAGACCAATGTTAATGCCATATATTCTTCCCCCGAGTCAATGCATAATACTTGATACCCAAAAATATATATGAAAGAGGAAGGTTAGAGTATAGAACAACGAGTCTTTTTATCAGCAAGTCTATTTTTTAATAAGATAATATTAAGTTAGAAATGATATTTGCAGTCGTGAGTGCGTAAATATCATGTAATTATTTTTAAAAAATGAATAATTATGGGATTTATATGAAAAAAAATATAATTTTTTAATACTAAATTTTATTTTTTTTAAATGACTGTATAACATTTGCATATTCTATAATTATATATAGTATTACTCGTTATTAGAAGATGAATAAATGGAATAAAATCCAGATGGATTGAGGGTTCCAGTCTCTGATCTGATCTGAATAAAATACCACGCTAGACTGCTAGTTGAGGCTCTATTTGACAAAGAATGTGTGAATAAAACCCTAAAAATCCCACTTTCCCAAACTGATACCAATTCGGAGCTTGACAAAATCATACGTGGATACCAAGCATGCATGCCCACAAGCATTTATCATGACTGAAGGCCCAGCCCCCAACATGCAGGAATCACAAAGGTACGGAAACTCCCATCACAAGACACATCCAAGCTTATATAGGCACAGTTTGTATTCAAAATTCAACTCATTTTATTGATTTTATTTTAAATTAATTATTATATTTTTAAAATATTTTTATATAAAATATAATAAATAATTTAATTTTTTTAAATCTCAATCTAGCATTTTTAAATTATATAATAATAATAATATTAAAAAAATAATATTTTAATAATATTTTATTCAACTTTCAAAACTTATTAGAACTTATTCATCTCATATCTAAATTCAAACAAACCGTAAAGTATCTAATAATACTCTCCCCACTAAAAAAGAAAATAAAAGAAGACAACACATCCCTCAAGAAGAACTTGTATCAAATTTTGAATTAGAATCGATTGAAATGATCAATTGAGCTTAACTAAACTGGTTTAATAATTTTTTAATTTATGATTTTGTGCTTAAAAATAAAATTATAATTTTATTTTATTTTATAAAAATGCATATGACATTTAATAAAAGTGGACATTATAATTGAATTTGAAATATACATTACAAGCCTATTACAATTTTGAAAACTCTCCAGTACACCTTAGGAATTGGCATGACCTAGTCCTTGCTGCAACTTCTCCAAACTATTGTTTGAGATAACACCGCTTTGTCCAAGACAGTGTAAACAACATTCTATTTGTTCAAAGAGCGAAGTGTACACACCTTACAGACTAAGAGTGCTAGGGAACACTCTTCAAACTTAGTCCAAGAGACTGATTTTTATTATACTAAAAACATAAACCAAACAAAAATTAAAAAAAAAAAACTAAACAGAGTAACATAAAGCACCGACAGAGGGATGTGTTTGACATGTGGGGTCATGCGCCACCCTTGGGAAATGGACGACGATCAAATCCGAAGGAGACAGAGACCTTGGTCCTAGAGAAGCTGTAATAGTCCAAATTTTCTAAGATAAATTATTTTATGGATATTATTTTAAGGAAATTTATTTGATGTATTTATTTACTAGGAAATGAGAGTGGGAGATTTAATTGAGGAATGTGAGATAACACTTGGTATTGAGAATTATGCATTCTCAAATTTATCTGTCGAGTTTTAGTGAAATGGGAATCATTTATTCATATGAGGTCCAAATGAAATGATTCCAATTGGCATAGAACCTTGAGAGATAGATCTAAAACTTTTATGTTTTAAGTTTTCTGAGATTCGGAAGGGATCAATAACTTATTTGGAAATCAAGTAGGCAGCTCTGGAATGGGCTTAAATGGAACCCGAGTTGGATGAATTGAACTAATTTGGAGCATGTAACGAATTAGGCAATTAGTTTTGAGATTCTCTGGGATTAGGAAATGTATAGGGATAGTTGTAAATAGAGGGAAAGTTGATTTGGAAGCCAAGTGATTAGTTAGTGTGATGGAAACACAAGGGGAACCAAAATCTAGTTGATAGGTAACTAAGTGGATCAAATTTGGCTCTACCTTAACTAAACTAAGAAGTGGCCTTCTAAAACTTGTTAAATGGAGACTTAAGGGAGTTAGGAAGTAACCAAATAGGTGGAAAAATCTGGAGAGGGGCGTGTGACACAAGGAGAGAGCTAGAGATGAGAGGTGCATGCATGGTTAGGTGAAATGCCACCTCACTTCTCAGCCATGGATTAAAATGGGCAGCCAAAATATCTCAAATGTGAGCCCTTGGATGACTAATCCAGCTAAAAAGTATAGGATTTGGGAGGCTCAATTCTCATCATGAGATTTGCTTAGATAGACACCTCATCATCCATGCAAATCTGGCAACTAGTGTACCTTAGGGTGTTTTTCCTTTTCTCTTCCTCATGTTGGTCGACCACCACCCTATAAATAGAGCCTTGAGAGCTTTCTAAGCTCCTTTAGAAAGAAAGAACACTTTCCCCTTTGGAAGTTACACCAGAAAACCCTCTCAAAAATTTTAAAGAGTTCATTTGTGAGTGAGTTTGGAAGAAAACTTGCAAGAAGTTGGTTGGATCCATTCTCTTGAATTTTGAAGAATTTGTAAGTCCATATTCTATCTTAACTTAAGCATGGAAATGGTTTATTGAAGTGACTAAACTATGTTTACTAGTATTGAACTCTTAAGAACATGATTAAGTGACAAAGTGACATATGAGTAAGGTTGGTTTTAACTTGTCTTGTAAAAATATTCATTATAATTGTAAGAACATAGATTTAAGTTTTTAAGAAGCCAAATAAAGTGTAGTAAAAAGATTGGCATGTTTTGAGTAGAAAAACTCTTAGAGCCGTGATCTCGCTCGACCCTCGCTCGACATGTGAGTTGAGCGAAGGCAAAATATGACCCATCGCTAGAGTTTCGCTCGATACTCTGTTTGAGCGAGTTTCAACCCGAGACTTCGCTCAATACTCGCTTGACATCTCGCTCGAGCGAGATGCTCTGTTTTGTTTAGACTCAGGGTTTTTCCCAGAATAAAATCGGTGTTCCAAATGGAAAGGGTTATGAGTGAGAAACTCATATGAATAAGAGATGAACCACTAAAAAGAAAACGAAGTACAAGAATAAATTAGTCACGTCGTGACGGGGATGGCAAGACGTAACGCCCGAATGACGGACGTGCTAATAAGGATGGCGATACGTAACGCCTATCGTGTTATAAGAATGTATGGTCTTCACGGGGACGACGAGATGTAATGCCCGTAAGATTGATCAGAATAGCGGGGATGGCGAGACGTAACGCCCGTGAAACTGATCTGAATAGTAGGGACGGCGATACGTAACTCCCGCAGTGATATTGGTATATGATCTGTGTCAAGATGGGGACGGCGAGACGTAACGTCCGGAAGATTGACATGAGACTTATTACAACGGGAACGGCGAGATGTAATGCCTGGATGATTGATGAGTGTATGTGATAGGGACGGCGAGACGTAACGCCCATCAGTGATAAGAAAGAATAAGAACTTTTAAGAAAACGGTGTAATTCAGTATAGGATTATGTTTTTGGTTGAGTAAGAAAAGTACCAGTTAGATAGTGGTCTTATGAGGTGTATCTTAGGGTAAATTTCCCTAGTCATTAGTGGTGATAATATTATAGTTGCTTTTTCCCTGTTTCCTTTAAGCTGTTTATGTACTTACTGAGATTTCAAATGAAATCTCACTCTTTTGTGGCTCTATATATTTTTGTGCATATCAATTTTATACAGGATTCGATGACCATCAAGGGGACAGCCCCGACGAGGCAGGAGACTTCGGGGAGTCCTGAGGGACTCTCCGACTATAGTCCTTATATGGACATTTCTTTTGTTTCCTTTGGACCTCCTATCAGTAATCAACCTACCGGAGTTGGGAGCCTTGACGCATCCACTTTTGCTGAGGAGAGGCGACGTATAGGATGCTGTTTAACCTTAGGACTTGATGGCTCGTTGTCCATATGTGGAGTTTGTGTGACTCTATAGGGACAACTACTCCAACGAGACTTTAGTGTTAGTATGGATATGTTTTGCTATGGGAGAAAATTCTCCGAGGTTAAGAAGGAAAAAAAGTGAGGTGAAGGAAAGTCTTTTGGATGAATGTAATATGTTTTGCTGCTAACTTGCTACAATTTGGGTTTTGTGTAAATAAGTACAATATTAAGTTTTTAATGAATGTTGTGAATGTTGTACTTATATTTCTCACGTGATTTTTAGAAAGTTTTATATCTAAAACCTGATCCGCTGCGAATTAAGTGATATATGCATTTTATTTTTGTTAAGTACGAGGGTGAGTAGCCAAGTGTTACTTATCCAGACACATTAATTTACGTTAAATCCCAAACGTAAATTGGGGGCGTCACAGAAGCCACACGTGGCAGTAGAAAAGCATTCCTGGCTGTGGCATGTGAACTTCATTCGCTGGCTTTGAACCGTGTGTGTGGATTATGCGCCACTACGTTTGGATAACTTCTTCTCCCTTCCAACAAATCGGCGCCTTAGGAGGTCCATGATGGGGTGTGTGGATGTTGTCGAACTCTAGAAGCCAACAGAGTGAACTTCTCCATCATCTACAACCAAAAACTTGTTAGAGTCAAAGAAAACGAAAATAAAACCATTAGAAATAAACCAGAGAAAATGAAATAAGAGAAAGGGAGAAGGGGAAGGAAGGGGAGAGGGAAGGAGGAGCCAAAGCTCCTCCCCCTGGTTCGGCCTCTTGAATGTTTGAGAGTTTTTAGAGAGAATGTAGACTCTCTCTCTCTCTAAGGAAAGGTCTTCGACTTTTATGATTAAAAATTCAACTTTATTGATTTATTAAGGCTACACCCTTAAATCGCCCTAAGACAAGAATTAAGATTTTTATATTTACAAAAGAATCTAAATAATGTATTTTAAATTAGGAAAATAAATGACTCTTGTCTTTTGAAATATTCAAGTTGAATCATTTGATAAACAAGCTTGAAATGTTGTTGGTAAATTGTAATGAATCAAACTAGAGAAATCAACCTGTTTACAACCTTAACAATTCTCAAAATGTTCTATGTTGCAATGGGCTAGAGAGCATATCCATCCATTGAATATGCCACCATCAACCAACTTTTATTAATTAGTTGTTATATAGACAATCGACTATGCACAATCGTAATGCAATCTGGATGCTTCGTCTTCATGGAGCTTCTCCTTAGGCATAATGAAGCTTCTCTACATGCCGAGTGTCTCTTTGTAGCTAGGAAAAAATGGATTTGTTTACCGTGGGTTTCCACATATCGGCAAGAGTTTCTGCATATGGGTTTATTAAAAGAAAAATTAGGATTTGCAAATTTCTCTTACCTTAATTTTCACAGTGGGTTCTCTTTGTGGGTTCTTCCACATTTCTACATTTAAATTTTTTTTGAAGGTTTTGCATTTTTATCTGTGGGAAATCTAATTGTTCACTTCCTCTATCTTGGTTGTCAGCACTATGTAAAAAGTTTCTTTTAAATTTTTTTTATGAGTTTTCTTTATTTTGTTCCAAATTATTAGCATTATCCAAACAAATCCGGACCACTGCATTCGCAAATGCTGCAGGGTCTAAAGATGCTATGATGCTTCGTTTTCTGGTTTTACTCCATGTACCACAAAGAGTGGGCTTCTCCTTCAAGCTCATAAACCAAGATGAAGACGAAGAGATGCAAGTCGGAGTCTCTTTATGGCCGAAGTCCTTACAATTCAGCTTATAATTTGTCTTGATTATCCATAATTTTTCCTAAGCCTGAAAAACAGAGAAACCCACCATTTTTTAATTCTTACTTTACAATCTTGAATTTGTATGCTAACTCTGTACATATGCTTGGAGAAGAAAAAAAATAGTAATTGAAGTTTGTTTAGAATGGTGGTTGTTTGCTTATGTGGAGAGATAGAGAGAGACAGAAGTATATGCACCTGAGATGTTTTGTTTATATATTAAATCTTGTCCTGAATGAGAGCTTAAATGAGTGTGACGACGCCATCACAATGGTTAGAAATTCAGTTAGATATGTGTGCTCCTCCCTTGCTAGATTAGACAAATTTAAGAAATATATAGTAAAAGAAAAAACTGATTGTAAGAAAATGTTGTGCCTTGATGTGTAGATATGATGGAATTCAACTTACTTGATGTTATATACGGCTGATATATTTGAGAAGGCCTTTAGGTGGATGGTGAGTGAGGAACAACTGTCTCTCTTACTTTAATGATGATCAAATCGGGTTTCCTAGAGCTTATGAGTGGGATATAGTGCAAGTTTTAGTGAAATTTTTGAAGATGTTTTATGATGCCACTTATCAATTTTATGAGTTCCTTCATGTCACAGCAAATACAAATTTGTTAAATATTTGTATGTTCTAAAAAGAGTTGGTTAGGCTGAGTGAGGCTTACAGAGAGTGCTTGAAGATCATGACCACGAGTATGAGAACAAAATATGATAAGTATTAATGTTCATTGGATAAGATGAACTTGTTGTTTATTGACAGATCAATAATAGATTTTTTTCCAAATAGTTTCCTTCCATTTGTAATTAGTTCCATGATTTATATAATTAGATAGTAGGTAATTAATACTATAATTAGTCCATATTCTTTCCATATATAGCAAGCCTTAATGGCTATATATGTAACGGCTCTCACTGTAAAAAAGTCAAGTTTTAGTGAAAATAAAATTCAGTTGATTCTCAAAGGCACATGTTCTTCGTTACATCAAAGGCATTCCGGGATAAGGGATTTTCTTCTCTTCCTCCAGCAACACTCAGGTCACTATTTATACTGACTCTGACTGGGCAAGTTATCTCACTACTTTTCATTCCACCATAGATTACTTCATCCAACTGGGCTCCAGCCCCATCTCTTGGCGTACAAAGAAACAGATAACCGTGGCATGTTCTTCAGCTGAAGCTGAATATCGAGTCATGGCTGTTACCACTTGCGAACTTACTTGGTTAAAGCAACTACTCACTGATCTTGGCATTCCACATCTAGCACCTTTTACCTTGCACTGTGACAACCAGTTCGCTCTCTACATTACCCACAATCCTGTCTTTTATGAGCGTACTAAGCACATTAAGATCGATTGTCGCATCATTCGGGATAAACTCTACTCTGGACTCCTCACCACAATTCGCACTCCATCACATGCCCAAATTTCCAATATCTTTACCAAAGTTTTAGGGTGAGACCTTTTTATCATTTTTCATACAAGTTGGGTATTATAGACCTCCATGCACCAACTTGAGGGAGAGTATTGACAGATCAATAACAGATTTTTTCCAAAACAGTTTCCTTCCATTTATAATTAATTCCATGATTTATGTAATTAGATACTAGGTAATTGATACTATAATTAGTCTATATTTTTTCCATACACAACAAGCCTCAATGGCTATATATGTAACGGCTCTTATTGTAAAAAAGTCAAGTTTTAGTGAAAATAAAATTAAGTTGATTCTCATTTTTGACATTGTTGTTGATTGCCGTTGTGCTTGATCCTTGAAGTAAGCTAAGACTTCTCATTTTGAACTTGAGAAAAATTCATCATGAGGCTCGGGCTAAGAGGTTGGAGTCTAGTGTGAAACAATTATTATCAGACTTATACGATGAGTATAATACTACATTTGATTCTACCTCGAGTAGCTGAGAACATGTACCCGCTCTAACATCTACACTATCAAAAGAAAGTAAAGAAAGAAATAAGTCACAATTGCTGTGGGAGTGGCATCAGACAGGTTTTGAGATTAGATCTATAGTTTCGAAAATAAAGGTAGATCGGTATTAATTAGATGGTTGTAAGGAACTTAGTGCCAATATTTTGAATATCGTACCAGTGAGCGTAACGGTCAAAGCACTAGAATGAAATATTTCGATATCGGTACTGTTTCGTGTACCATTTCGGAATAGTCTATATATATAAAAAAAATTATATATATAAATATATATAAATTATATTTCAAAATAATAGTCAATATATGAATAAATTATATATGTAAATATAAATATAAATAATCTAGTTTAAATTAGGATAAAAAAATAGCAAGAAATGAAAAAAAAAAGTGAAATCTTGAAATCCGGTACAGGCTAATACACATGGCTGGTACGGCCAAAATTTGGGCTGGTATGAAACAGACATAATTTCTGTACCAGCCACTGCTTCTCATACCGGCCGGTACGGTACGAAACTCAAAACTATGCTCAGTGCATCCTTTGATTGATTGGTCTAGTAGAGAACTAATGAGATTAATTATCCTATACTTGCAAGGATTGCACACGATTTGTTAGTTATGCTTGTTTCTACTATAATCTCAAAGTTAGCATTTAGTATAGGTGGGCGTGTACTTGATCCTTTTCGGAGTTCATTGGCTTCGAGAATAGTTGAGACACTTATTTGTACTTAGAATTAGTTATAACACTCGTTAATGACAATTGATATTTAATAAATCATAGATAGCGTGGAGAGTTTTATGGTAGAATCTAGTAATATTTTTCTCATTTAATATTCATTTATTTTTATAAATTAATTTAATTTAATTTTCATTATCCAAGTTTATTAATCTTTTTCATTTCTTTATAGAGTTGGGAGCACAATTAGGCATCACATGTATTGAAAATTGAAAAAGTGAAGTTTGAAGGCTCTTTTTGACTTTTGGCGTTTTTTTTTTATGTGTTAGTTGCTTGCTTATTACTTAAAATAATTTGTGTTGGTTTGTATTTATAATTTTGTAATGTGTAATTGTATTAAACATCTACTCAATTAGTGGACAATTAGATATTTTTATTCATGTTTACTGAGTAGTTAGAACTTAGTAGTTATTAACTTATTGGTTAGTAGTTACCAACTAGTTTTATTGTTTTTAGTTTTATTGTTTTACTTATTAATTACTAGTTTTATTA
This sequence comes from Platycarya strobilacea, assembly GCA_036898215.1. Lineage (NCBI taxonomy): Eukaryota > Viridiplantae > Streptophyta > Magnoliopsida > Fagales > Juglandaceae > Platycarya > Platycarya strobilacea. The sequence goes on from CM072547.1 coordinate 29,158,761, forward strand.
TTTTTAATTATGAATTTTAAAAATATAAGAAGAAAAATTTAAAATGTTGTGACTAATGGAATAGATGAGTAAGAAAAGTCCGAACAAAAATAACAAATAGAAGCTGAGAAAAAAAAATGAACTGAGCAACGGACCCAAAAGAAGGCCCAGAACGAACATGCCATCTGCCTCCAAAATTGACACTGACGCCTACTTAGCACCGCCCCTACAAGGTTGGTTTTGGGCGGCAGAATAAATCCTTATAGAGGTCGATATGGTATCAATTCGATGGCAAAACCGAACTACCGCCACCATTGTACAACCCTATAAATATGTTGTAGCGGCATCAAAACTATACAAAAAACCCATTTAATTAACACTAATCCATAACTCGGTACAACACGAAGCAATAAACACAAAACACTATCGGCGAGTCATGAACATCTTGGTAAGTATGATTCACAGTCCAAAACTTACTACCCAGGCTAAAACCAAATTTATCACGCCCAACATAAATTACACTTTAAAAACTACTGAGAATTGAAATCCACTAAAACTAGAAGTTTACAACATGCGTATAACTTGAGGGCAAAAGCGTATTTTTCTAAACCTGTCTTCTCCAATCTTACATAAAAAAAGCTTACGAGAAACATAACACAATGTTTTATTGGCAGGGAGTTACACTCACAAGACCTAGGCCACATGATGGAGAACTCACTCTGAGAATGACTACGAGTTGGAGGATACACGGGTGAAGTTGGGAGTGTTGGCATGCACTGTGAAGGTCGATGGACCTGGGGTGTGCTGCCGGCATTTTCTGGGTTGTTCTAAGTGGTTCACAACTACTCCATCGTGAATGATATATAACTACCTACTCCGCTGGAGAAAAGTTTACTGACAATATGTACGGATCAAATCAAAGGTAGGTGTTATATAATATTATGCAAACTAAATGAAATTGTGTTGTTTATTAGGACACAATCTTGAATTATAAACATGATCTAAAGTGTGATTTAGATAGTTAATCGAGATGAAATGAGCTAAGATGAAAGTTAAATAAAATATTGTTATAATATTATTTATTATTATTATTATTTATTAAAAATTTTAAATTATTTATTATATTTTTTGAGAAAATTTAAAAAAATTATAATGATTAGATAAGATGAATTGAAATGAGATGAAATAATTTCACTATCTAAACAAGACCTTAAGTTGGCTTTTAGCAAAATAGGGTGAGTACTTGATCCCTTACATAGTAGCCTTATCTCTAATTATAGTAGAAGCCCTTATTTACTAATAAAATTGGTTCCATTCTTCTTCCACCAAATTTGAATTTACAATTTAATGCATGATATCGAGGATTTTGAAAAACTTGATATAGTTATATAGCATCCTACACTCCTTTTTTCAGTATCTCTCCAACTTGTATATAATGTGAAAGTGTTGTAGTCATTATGCTTAAACTTTTTTTTTCCTTTTGTGTAGAGCTCGTGGAAGAAGTTGAAGTTTATTGAAAGAGTTTACCTTAGGGCCGATTGGGCTCTTAAAAGCTTAAAAATAGCTTGCGAATTAGAAGGTGACACATACACAACACATCAAGGAGTCCAATATACTACGATGCATACGATTGTAGAGTAGGTCTTCCTCTTTCTCGAAAAATCAGAAATCGCACCCCTTGTTTGCTCTAGGCATTTTCAAAATTCCTCATTTTCTTCCAAAACTATCTTCTCATTGGCCTCTGAACTCTCATATTCTTCACCCATTTCCCTATATTTGCAAATAAGAAAGTATGCACTTTTCACAAGAAATAATCCCTGATTCCTCTTCATTTTCCAAATCAATTCATCTTCCTGCATCCCAGGGGCTAGAGCTAAGGATTATTCTAAGTTTTATTAGCTATCATTAGTTTCTCAACACTCCACCTCTTTGTGATAGGCTCAATGAGGGTGATGATTGTTAAGTGGATTAAAAATTAGTAAAAATAAGTGATAGGATATAATTTTAAATGTCTTAATGATATTATATATGGTAAAATAATGAAATGTCGATGCCTCAATCTACGCTTGGGATTGCACATGAATAGAAATATTGGAGATGAGCGACGCAAGGAAGTTCACCTAGGGGTGTAAATAGTTCAGTCCGGTTCGGGAAATTTGTGGCCGATTCCATTCGGTCCAAGAATTTTCTCACCCTGGATCGGATCGAACAGGAGTTCGGTCCATACCGGTCTGGTCCAATTCGGTCCAAGGGGTGTCCGGTTCGGTCTAGGGGTGTCCCATATGATTTAATGGGCTAAATTTAATCTAAAATTCTATAATGGTCAAATTTTTTTTGGCCCAAATTTAACTACTATAAATTATAATATGTTAATATTATAAGAGTATATATTATATATTAATATATTAGTATATATTATATATTAAGTATGTTAGTAAATTATAACTAATAATATTATAAATAATAATATGTTAATATTATAAGAGTATATATTATATATTAATATGTTAATATATATTATATATTAATTTATATTAATATTAATATTATAATTTATATACTATTTTTATATATACATATATAAATATATATATATATATGTGGCGTTCGGTCCGGTCTGGTCCGGTCTAGGGGGAGAAATCCTTTGGACCGGATTGGACCGGAATTAATCGGTCCATGTAAAATTTGGACCGGACCAGACCGAATTCCTTTCGGTCTGGTCCGGTCTCGGTCCGGGACATCCGGTCCGATCCAGTCTTTTTACAGCCCTAAGTTCACCCCTTGTCATATCATACGTGTACCCTTTTTTTTATTTTTTATTTTTTTTAAACGTCGAAGAAAGATTCTCGCAGCGAAAGAAAAGGGTCAAGCCTTCTATAATACGCATCACATAGTTATGCTATTGATCCCAAAACATAAATCATATATAGCCCAAATTCAAGTTACATAACCTTGTCTAGATAAACAAAATAGCAATTCCCACAAGCGGTAAGGCTTTTTAGAATTAGTCAATAATGGGCGTTACAAAATAAAGTGGGTCTTAACACTGGCCATAGGGTTCAATAGTCGGGCTCCTTCTTTATCTTCTTAAGGTTCGGGCCCCAGCGAAGCCGATCCAAATCTAAGTTAGGCCCGATCTCATATATCGCCCTAGAGGGTGGGCCAAAAACGCGTCCCAGGTAAAGGGACTCGTCTACCCCTAACACTAAGCAATACCCCGCAGGGTATAAACTGACTGAACTGTATATCGCCATTTTTAGTGACTCTACCTCCCACTGGCCCGGAAGGTTCAGAGTCACTGGCTCCCTAAGGGCGGCCTCAATCGGGTCCCTGAGGGTCCGAGATATCATCATGGGGGTCGTATTTGGTTGAACCATCATTACTTGCAATTACTTCTATCGTTCCTAAGAGGGAAGGATAGTAAGGATATAGAGAGGGGTGAGATTTCGGGAGAAATCTCAACAAGTATATTAACATTTTAACCAAAGCATTTCAAGCATATAGTTAAGTGAATAACAAGCAATTTCATACATGTACAGTAATATGGGACTCATGCTTGGACCGATGCACATGCTCGTGACAAAATTCATTTTTCATATCTTTTCTCAATTCCCAATTTCATACTTGTTCAAAAATTACGTAGCAAAACTTCTTAATGCACGTTCATTCAAAAAGACTTTTATTCAGAAACTTTTATCTTTTCTTATCTTAGGCGCCACTTATCATATCATATACGATCCGAAATCCCTTTTCTTTTCGTCATGAATTCATATTTTGGACACCTCACTGTTTCCCTATGCACCGTGTGCTCCCCGCTAGTTACCGTCACACCCGGCGACCAAGTCAACCTAGGTGAATACGTTTCGCGCCCTTTCACACTTTTCGTCACTTGGAGATTTCTCTCCGAGTAACTACCTCTTTTTATGGCACCCACTAGCATTAGGTGCGACCACGCTCAGTACATCTTTTGGAGCCATACATGATCCGCCAACTGTTTTTCGTCGACCCAGGAATTTTCACTCAATTTAGACACTCCTGAGTGAACAGAGAATTCCACTGGGACACTTCCCCGTCCCAGCCTTTGGGGTTCTTCTAAAACTTTAATTCATTTTTTTCGAAAAATCTGTTTGACTCAAAACATGAGTTTTCGTGCTTATGCCTGGGATATGCAACTTCCAACCTTGTGATGCAAAACTCGAGGTGAACTTGAGTACATACATTTAGTCGTTTTCATATGAAACCCCTTTCTAGTTAACTCATCACTCATGTGAAAACACTTAAATGGGTATAATAAGGTGAGTAGGGTGCTCGGCTTCCACCCCTAGGGTTTGGGCCAAGACCCACATTGTCTCCACTTGGTGTTTTCTTCTTTCATTCACTTTCCTTTCACTCTCTAGCCCTAGTTCAATATTTAAAATAATTTCTTAACCTTACAAGTGGGCAACCCGAAACCCAATAGCCCTTAGGTTTAGTGTTTCTTTTCTTAGCTCATCAAAACTAGTGTCCTACTTAAGCACTCAAGGTGAAATCGAATCTATACATGTCATTCTCCCACTCCTTATGTTTCTACTTCTCTAAAATATCCAAACACAAATATTTAATAAAAGGGAAATAAAACCTCAAGATTTTCACTCCAAGAAACCCTCCAAACCGAAACTCCACAAGCATGCATTTCTTTAGCAACCATCAATCAATAATAATAACAATATCTTCCAAGAACAATGCAACTAGATTCCACCAATACTCTATGAATATTTATCCCCACATGGCATTTTAATAGGCAAGATATTTGCTACTAGAATCAAGATGTTTCCTTCAAATGATATATCCCACATTACCCAACATTCAACAAATTTAACATACTCATGCTTACATGCTTTCCTCACAAAACCACCAAGATCATCAATCACATTATAACCCTTTATTTAAGAAAGAACATAGGTTCTAAACATGGAATCTAACCAAAAATAGCATTTCTACCCGCAAAGTTTCATCATGGCATGTAAAGCAAGAAACCAAGCAATACAAGCATATACAAGCACATTCAAACACATTCACTCAAAAATATACTAGAGATGCTAAATGCAAAATGGGGATATACTTACAATTCTCCTAACTAGTTTATATGAGTTCTGAAAATAAGAGAAGTATTTTATTAGAATATGCTATGAACACACCATTTTCAAGAAGAGATTTCTGTTTTTTTTAAAGCATGAACTTAGGAAGTGTTCTTCCTTACACTTCTAGGTTTATCTTAAAGTAACCAAGTCACTTACCTCTTCTAGGATTTCCTCATTCCAAAACCACTAGCTTCCTCTTCTTCTAAACTTGAAGTGTTTAGGTGTTTAGGTGGTAAAGTGAAGTGAAGCAAAGTGGAAGAAATGGAGAGTGAGTTGCTGTGAGGTGGAGGGTGAGTGGGGTGTGTGTGTGTCCGAATGAAGCAACCAAATGGGTGGGGAAGCAAGGCCATTCGGCCAAGGGACTCTCCTAGACTTTAGGCCACTCATTCCCCTAAGCTTGGGTGACATGTGATGGGTTTGAAAGATCTTTGAGTGACTCCCATCACTTGACCACATCAAACCTAATCTAGTTCATTCTAGGTTGAAGATTTTGCTTCCTCTTTCTCCCCACATGGCCGGCCTCTCTCTCAAGGGTTCCATCCCCTTTTCATCATCTCACATCACTTCTTGTCTCCTCAACTATCATCTCATAGGTCACTCCAAGGGATTTGAGGATCACTTTTTGGGAGAAGGCAAAAGTGGGGTTCGGACCCCTTGCCTCCAACCGAAACCTTTCATTCTTCCTACTCTCATTTCCCTCTTGTCACATGCTCCATCAATCAACTAATCACTTCATCTCTTACACATGCTTGTTCTATCACTCTTACACAAATCCATTGCCTAGATTTGGTAGCAAAAAGGATGTCAAAAAGGGGAAGGGGAGTCGGCTATACACCATACCCGAACCCTCCATTTTCTTCCTCCCACCTTTGTGTCCATCAATCCACATCTCATGTTATCTTTCTCTTACACCCTCTTACACATCAAGTCTTGTCTAGTCTTACATAATCTCATATGCCCATTCCATCTAGATTTGGAAATATATTTGTGAGAAAATTCCTAAGGCATTCGGCCATAGCCCCCCTGAACCCTTCTCTCTTTTCTCATCTTCAAATCTTCTCAAATCTTGCCACATCATTTGACTAGATATGGTAGAATCCCATGATGATCTTATTTGGAAAAAATCCTATGCCTCACATGCCTATCTAGGTAGGAAAAGATGTGAAGATTCCATCTTGATTTTCTCTTTCCTTTCTCCAACCAAAACAACTAGTCAACTTTCCCACCTACTAGTATTTTCCTTCTTTCAACTACTAGTCTTGGTTTAATTTACTAAATTTCTCCTAACTTGACATGTTTCATTAAGTATGGGTTTGGGTTGACTATTGGACTTCTTTTCATGGACCTATGGGCTTGTCCTCCCCCACTCAGGCCCAAAGCTTTTGTTATGGTCTTAAGGCCTTCAACTTCTAAGCCCACCTTTTAAGGCTTTGCCTACTAAATTACCTAAGTTACTAAAACCTACTTGCTTAATTAACTGGAAGCAAAGTATGGAAAATTTTGGGGTCGTCACATGAAACACTTCCTAAACAAAAAGAAGAAGAAGAAAAAAGAGATCTACTTGTGGGCGTTGAAGTATGCTCGGACGAAATGACAATTTGAAATGGAAACTTGAATTGAATCGAAATGGCAATTTGAAATGGGAGGACTGAGAAGGTATCTGGAACGAAATGACAGAATGAGCATATTGATTGGGTGTGGATGTAAGTGTTGAACCCAAGGTTTCAAGTTTCATGTAAATCTACAAATGGATTTTGATGATAACAAATGAATCCAAAGAATAAAGGATTCTCAAGCTCAAGTTGTCCACACAATATAATCAAGCACATCAAGGAAGCAAGCATGAGCAAGAAGGGAACAATTTCATATTAAAATCATAGAGTAATTTTGTAAATCTCTTAAAAATTTGAGATTAGGATTAAGGCTCAAAATTAATATTTTATCATAAAACATTAAAATACATTTTCCACATGTGCATGATATTTTGAAAATTAAATTTGAAAATTTTGAAAGATGATTGATTGTCATCTTTCACATGTGCATGACATGATTAAATGTTTGAATTTTGAAAATTTTGAAAGATGATTGATTGTCATCTTTCACATGTGCATGACATGATTAAAGGTTTGAATTTTGAAAATATTAAGATAATTGATTGTCATCTTTCACATGTGCATGACATGATTAAATGTTTGAACTTTGAAAATATTAAGATGATTGATTGTCATCTTTCACATGTGCATGTTTTATTTGAATATTTTCAAAAGTGGTGGATGCTTTTCTTGACTTATGCAAAAGGTAGATGTCTTTATTTGAAAATTTTAAAAAGTAAAGTGTGCTCCTTTTGTCATATGTAAAACGTAAAAGATTATATTTGAAATTTTTGAAAAGTAAAGTGTGCTCCTTTTGTCACATGCAAAAAGTAAAAATATTAGATTTGAAATTTTTGAAAAGTAAATGATGATGTTTTTGATATGGGAATCTTTTCAAATTTGAAATTGAAAAATTATTTGCCTATAAATAGCTCACTTAAGTTTTGCAAAATTCACAACAAGAGCTTACACATCTATTACTAAGTTTTGCATCATTTCTTCAAAGCTCTCATTCTCTCTTTTCTAAAGTTTTGAGCCTTAATTCTTATTCTTGTTGAGAGAGATATAGGTTGCGTTGTATTGTTTCTATCTCACTCATTGAGGAGTGTACTTTGATAGTCTACCTACTATCAACTCTTGTATTTGTAAAAGGGTGTGTATAACCCTTGTGTGTGTAGAAGGTGTTTTACACAGGGAATCGTTAAATCACCAAGTGTGAGGTGATCGGAAGTGTAGAAGGTGTTCTACACAGGGAATAGTTAAATCACCAAGTGTAAGGTGATTGGAAGTGTAGAGGGTGTTCTACACGAATTCTTTGGAGCGGTGCTGCTCAAAGGTGTAATAGGTTTCTATCTCCACCTAAAGGAGATTGAATAGTGGATTTGGGAATCCTCAAGAGGTAGCTTGAGGCGAGGACGTAGGCAGTGGGGCCGAACCTCGTTAACATACTGAGTTTGCTTCTCTCTTACTCTTACTATTTATATTTATAATTGTTATTTTTTTTTAAATACAACTCAATTCACCCCCCCTCTTGTGTTAGTCATCTGGGCAACAATTGGTATCAGAGTTAGAGCTCTATTATAAGATTAACTATCTTTTGAGTTAAGATCTTATGGCTAACATTGCAGCTTCATTTGGTGAAGGTCAATCTAGCAGTCGGCCTCCACTCTTTTGCGGAGACAATTACTCATTCTGGAAAGTTAGAATGAGAATATTCCTTCAGGCTCAAGGTCGAGAAATCTGGAAATGCATTGTAAATGGACCTTATATTCCAACAAAAGTAGTTGATGGAGTAAAGGTCAAAAAGGAAGAAGAAGAGTTTGATCGTGAAGACGATAGACTTTATACTTTGAATTTAACTGCTATGAATTTATTATATAATGCTCTCAATGGTAATGAATTTAATAGAGTAATGACTTGTGCTACAGCAAAGGAAATTTGGGATAACTTGGAAGTTACTTATGAAGGAACTTCTCAAGTCAAGGAATCAAAAATTTATATTCTTACTCATGAATATGAAATGTTTAAGATGAATGATGATGAATCTATTTCTAGTATGTACACTCGTTTTACTAACATCATAAACAGCTTAACAGCTCTTGGCAAAGTTTATTCCAAAGTGGAGATAGTAAGAAAAATTCTCAACTCTCTACCAAAACGTTGGGAATCAAAAGTGACAGCGATTCTTGAAGTTAGAGACCTCAAGAAGCTCGAAGTGAATGAACTCATCGGGTCACTTATCACCCATGAGTACACATTGAAAAGAGGAGAAGAAGAAAGAAAGTCAAAGAAGAGCTTGGTACTTAAAGCTGTTCCACATGAAAGTGAAAGTGATGAAGATGAGGAAAATGACGACAAAGATGAAGAAGTTGCGATGATAACAAGAAGAATTCAGAGGTTCTTAAAGAAAAATAAAACTCCTCCAAGGAAATCCTTCAAAAAGTTTTCCAAGAAAGATTCAGGTAAAAATGACACTTTAATTTGTTATAAATACAATAAACCTGGTCATATCAAGTCAGATTGTCCTCTGTTAAAGAAAGATCGAAACAAAGGCAAAAAAGCAATGAAAGCTACGTGGAATGATGATTCAAGTAGCTCAGATAGTGAAGCAAGCAATGGAGAATCAGCAAATCTTTGTCTTATGGCTAAAGACGACATTGAGGTAACAAATTTTGATAATATTGAAGATCCTTCATATGAAGAATTGCAAAATATTTTAGAAGAAGTATATGAGGAATTTGAAAAATTGGGTATCAAGTATACTGCTTTGAAAAAGAAAAATTCTTCTTTAACAAACGGAATTGATATTTTAAGAAAAGAAAGTATTGTTTTGAAAGATGAAAATATTGAGTTGAAGAAAAAGAATACTGATTTAGAAAATATTATTGAAAACTTTACGAATGGAAAAAGAAATTTTGAAAAACTTCTTGGTAGTCAAAGATGTGTTTTTGATAAGGCAGGCTTGGGATATAAGCCAAAACAAAAATACAAATCTTATAAAAACTTCTTTGATAATCCTTCTACATCAAAATCCAATATTCAAAATTCTTTTCATAAAAATAATTTTGTTAAAAAAGGATACTATTATAATCACTCAAGTTCTTCATATATGTCACATGCTATTTGCAATTTTTGTAATAGAAATGGTCATAATTATTTTGCTTGTCCTATTAGAAGAAAACATACAATGACTATTAGGGCCATATGGGTACCTAAGAATCTTGTTTCTTTTAATACTAATAAATAAAGGATCCAAAGAATTTGGGTACCAAGAATTTTTTTTAATTGTTTTTGTAGGTATGTATGAAGTATTCTACAGGTAAAAATAAATTATTTTTAGACAACGAATGCTCAAGATACGTGACAGAAGACAAAACTAAATTCATTGACTTCACTTCTAAAGAAAAAGGATGTGTGATATTTGGAGACAATTCAAAATGAAAGATCATGGAAATAGAAGGAAAGATCATCAAGACTTAGTACAAGATGCAACCAAATAGTGGAAACATGTAAAAGATCATCCAGCGGAATAAATTCTAGGAGAACCTTCACGAGGTGTAAGTACTCGATCATCTCTTAGAAATATTTGCAATCATACTGTTTTTCTATCTCAGATTGAACCTAAAAATATTGATGAAGCACTTCTTGATGAATCTTAGATTCTAACTATGCAAGAAGAGCTTAATCAATTTGAAAGAAATAATGTTTGAACACTTGTTCCTAAACCCAAAAATCATACTATTATTAGAACAAAATGAGTTTTTAGAAACAAGAAAGATGAGTCCGGAGTCATTATTAGAAATAAGGCTCGACTTGTAGTCCAAGGTTTCAATCAAGAAGAAAGAATCGATTATGATGAGACATATGCACTAGTCGAAAAATTAGAAACTATTCGAATGCTACTTGCATATGCTTGTTATAAAGATTTCAAACTTTTTCAAATGGATGTTAAAAGTGTTTTCTTAAATAGTTTTTTTATTGAAAAATGTTTTTCAAGATGAAAGATTGATATAACTCTTTTCATCAAGTATGAATAGAATGATATTCTTCTAATTCAAATTTATGTAGATGATATAATATTTGGTGCTACTAATGAATATGTGTCAAGATTTTGTTAAGAATATGCAGGAAGAATTTGAAATGAGCATGATGGGAGAATTTAATTTCTTTCTCGGATTGCAAATCAAGCAAGTAAAAAGTGGAACATTTATTAATCAGTCAAAATATATCAGAGAGTTACTCAAAATTTGAGATGGAACGTGCGAAGGTAATTGGAACATCAATGAATCCAACCACTAAACTTGATAAAGATGAAAGTGGTAAGCCAGTTGACTCAAATGTATATCGAGGTATGATTAGTAGTTTATTATATTTGATAACTAGTAGACCTGATATTATGTTCAGTATATGTTTATGTGCACATTTTCAATCATTTCCAAAATAATCTCATTTGATTGCAGTCAAACGGATTTTTAGATATTTTGCCAATACCATTGACTTAGAGTTATGGTATTCTAAACACATTTTTTTCAATCTTATTAGTTATTCATGTACCGATTATACTGGTTGCAAAGATGATCGAAAAACTTTTATTTGACTTGTAAACTTGACTCATATATATTTATACCTATATAATACAATATATATACATAATTATGTATATAGACTTATAGTCCACTACATATACTATACATAAATTTATAAATTATAATATTATCTTCTAGTCTTATAGAACTATAAATTATGATGAATACATGAGTCCAATAAATATATAATATTATATATATTATTATATGTCTATTAGAAAGATGGTATATTAATATCAATAATAGTATATGTATATTAGTATATTAATATATTAGTGGTGTTAAAAAGATGGTGATGTTATTTATTTTGGATATAAAATATTCTGTTAATGAGCTGAGTTCGAGTTGAGCTTAGACTCGACTCGTCAACAGAACTAAGCTTGAGTTTGCATTACATGGAAACAAGCCGACCTCGGGCGTTCTCATAGGCCTGGCGTAGAAACGAGCCGAGCCTTAGCTCGCTCGTCTTGTGAACGAGCCGAGCTTGCATATGCCGTGCTCGCTAGAGGTCGGCTCGTTTACAGCTCTATTTGAGACATCCAATCCCTATGACCACTATAGTAGCCATCTCACACCATCAAAGACAACTGAAAGACAAGTAGGAGCATGTACACATGAACTCGTGGCACATTATCATTATTAATGACGACTATATGATATTGCAAATTCTTAAAAGAAATATTTGTACTGCCTTTGAAATCTCAGAAAGGTGGGTAGGTAAAGCGTAACACCCCTCTCTTGCCTCTGTTAGTTGGAGACCTTCCCTTACTCGTGCACAAAACACTCATTCCTCTCAATTTGTTGACAAGAAATCAAATTGGCTTCAAATCTCAAAATCTCATTCTCTTATCAATGTTTCGTCCATATCACCAAAGAATAAAGAGAGAGAAACACAAGCAGAGAAATGAAAACAGAGGCAAGAAAAGGTCGAGAAATTTGATTTTTGGTTTGATGATTTCTATTCAGTAATTTAGGCTACTTGATGTTAGATTAAGGGGAGAATTTGCTAGATAGTTGAGATGAGATGAGATAAGTTGAAAAGAAAGTAAACTGAGAATTTGTACAGTTGAGCAAAGGGTCTAGAAGAAGGAAGTTGTGAATGCACCATTTCAGATATTTCAAAGTGGGATAATTTGGGGATTCCCCATTCATTAGGCATTCTAACCAAAATAAAAATGATTAATTTTTAAAATAAAAAAGCAAAATAAAAAGCTTTTCAGAGTTTTGGGTCAGTATGATTTCGGACTAAAATGGTCATTTTGGTTAGAATGACTTGAAATGTACTGAAATGACCAGGATTGAATCTCGTATGAAATATTTAGCCAGAAGGCCCAAAACAGAAAGGCTTTCAAAACATTGGTATCGAAACTTACCAGCAACAAGTAAGACGTGAAGAAAGGATGCACGAAACTGAGGCCTCAAATATGGGATCTACTATAGCATCCAAAATCCAAACCCTATTTTGGGGAGTTGGATGGAGAGTGCATTTGGAGTTTTCCCCAAATGTGAAGCCTATGTTTTGGAGAAATGAGAGGTATAGATAGCCGAATGTGGATGCTTTAATAAATAATTGTGAATTTTTAGCCTTGAACCTAGTCATTTCAAATTTCATTTCCATTTGCTTTCTTTACAATAGTTCATTGAGTTTGGAAGAGTGTTACAACTTGGTATTATAGTGTTCCGTTTGGTGGAATAGTGTTACAACTTGCTTTCTTCACATGAAGTCGTGCTTCGGGGCTTACATCCAGTTGTAGGAAGCTAATTCTACTTTGGAGAAGTATTCAAATGAGTCCATTGTTGAGTTGACCAAGAAAATCAAGTCAATAAAAATTAACAAATGTTCGAGATCATCAGACAACACTTGGCAAGTATTAATTTGAGATTGAATAAAAATGAGTTGTCAAGAAGAATTACCCATCTTACACCTAAAGAAGAAGCTTATAGTCAAGAAGGAGTAAGGGAAGAAAATGCTAGAACAATATTTTGAAGGAATGAGTTGATGAGTGAAGATCACTAAGATATATTTCCAAGAATTGTGAAGTTAGACTTCACAGACCGATCAATTATTTGAATAGGGTCCTTATTTATCAAAGATGTTGATTTTATAAAGATGTGGAGTTAGCTTCCTTTTTTATATAAGGAAGAGCTTTGGTGGTTTTCAATATGTTGAAAATTGTGAATCACTCATTAATTGAGAAGCTTTTGTACTCTTTTAGTGAGAATTATGGTAATAGAATGAGTTTGTGGGTATTCTTTTTTTGTCTTTTGAAGTATAAAATTAGAAATCGCGTTCAAAGCTTTTTGAGCTAATCTTTGTCATTTAAAAAGATTGCTCAACTTTTTAATTCCTTTAAGTATGGAGAAAAACAAGCTAGACGGAAACATTGTTTCTTAACAATTTTTTGCACTGTTCCAACACATTTGCTTTAACTTTTGGGTTAAACTTTAAGATCTACAAGACATAGTCGAATCAATTTATTTCGGAAGAAAAAGCCAGCAATGAACTTTTCGACCTTCCATGAGGTTAGACATGATCCAATTGTTAATGCAGTTTTTTTTCTTAAATTTAGAAGTTTTAAATTATTCTTATTCCATATTGTGTTTAGTTTTTTTATTAATATAAACTAAGAGCAACAATCTAGATCTCGATTATGTATGGTCGACAATCAAATAAATACAACAATTGAAGGTTGGTATGTTATTTGATTATTGGGAAGATGTTATGGAATATAGTATGCGAGTAAGCCAAAAAGGCTTTGGTGTGTAAAAAGAATGGAAACTATTAGAAAAAGGCCAATTCGTCGAGGCTTTTCTCAAATTTGCTCGTAATTTCGTTTACACGCTATTGAAAAACTTGGTTTCTTTCATTATAGTCGTTCTGAAAATCATTCAAATGTTATTGAAGAATTTCGTGAGCTTGTTGATTTTGCTTTACCAACTCCTTGATATTGAGTAATGATGCCAAAATTTCTTCCATAAATTTTTTTATAGAGTAATGATGCACGTACAACTTTTTTTTACAACCTTTTAATACAACTATGTTATAAATTAGGGGTATTTTTGTAAAGTACATACTTTACAAAAATACCCCTCATTTATAACATGTTTGTATAAAAGGTTGTAAAAATATTGTAATTATATCATTACTCTTTTTTATAATATAGAAATTGGTGTTTTTATGATATGAGTAATATTAGGTATAAGTCTCAAATGTACAAGTCTAATATAAGCTTTTTGTAATAACGTGGACTCTATTAAAAAAAATGTAAATTTTCACACTTTTCATGATTGGTTTTTTTTTTTTAATTTTTGTGAAGGACTTGCTTGAAATTTGTATATTTATAAATAGTATTATTTTATGTCATTTCTTTAGAAGAAACCAAGAAGATGATAAAGAGAAAGGAAAATAAGGACCCGTTTGTTTTGGGGATGAAATAAAAAAACTTTAAATTCATCTCAAATTGACCATTATATTTTTTTAAAATTTCTATACAAAATATAATAAAAAAATATTTTTTTCAAATTTTAAAATTATTTTTTCAAATTCATATACAAAATTAATATTAAAAAAATATCTTATAGTAATATATATTTTTTAATTTTTATCTTATCTTATCTCTAAAAATAAATAAAACCTAAATTTCTTGATAATAAACCCTGTATAAGTCCAGGCTAACACAACTAAAAGCATAAAAGTTAAAAAAAAAACGAAGGGCTAATGCCCACTAGTTATATTGTAGTCCGATTAACATGTTTGAATCGAAATAAATGAAATTATAAATAAAATGAAACTGGCCCAAGACCCATGTACTTGTTAGTGGACTATGATAGAGGGCGATGGGGGCAGAGACCTTGGTCAAATCTTGATCACCTAAGAGATTTTCTTTGTTTTGGATTGGTTAAATCTTGATCACTTAAGAGATTTTCTTTGTTTTGGATTGCTGTTTATCGATCGAGATGGACTCTAAAATTTGGTGATGATCTCAAGGATGGTGGTAAGTTTGGTGGTAAGTTTGGTGGACTGTGTTGAGGCCTAATTCTGGACAATCTTTTTAGAGTTTTTGACACGATGGCGGTAGATGATTAACTATTTAATGATAGGTTGGGATGTTGAGAAATGTTAAAAATATTAAAAATAAAAAAAATTAAATTATAAAAGATAATAAATAATAATAAAAATAAGTAAAAAATAATAATAAAGTAAGGAATAGAATATTTTGAGCGTTTGTCTAAAGGCAACCTTAGTTACCGTTAGGCAGTGGCCTGAAGGAGGAGGAAAGTACCGCGGAGATACTTATCATGGTGGGAGAGGTTTTCAATCGGCATTTTCGGGATAATCTTAGTGATTTCCGACTCCCTCTTTGGTGATCGACGACTGGATGGGCAGGTTTTTCTAATTGACTCATTTGAACTATTACCATCGATTTGTGGTTTTGGATATGACCATGTTGAGTCTAGTTATGTGAGATCCTGGTCAAGAAAATTTGCATCCCAGTGTGAAATTTTGGTATTGTGTTCTGATTTCCTGCCGATGTATTGAGTTAGTGGTTTTTGTGTTACTTTCATATGGATTGCAGAAGTGCGAGCATATCTCTAATTGGGAAGTTTATCGATAAAATGTCGCTTGAAAAGCCATCAAAGAAGTTAGCATCCTGTGTTATCCTTGATTTCGATGGAACCCTTCTTAACACAGGTCAGCATACTCTTACCGTCGTTTGTAATCTATCATCATGCTTATTGCTGTTATTTGTTTAAATGTGTATGGTTTGCGAGGACGGTTAGGCAGAGTAAGGCATTTGTTGCATGCAAGGACGGTTAGGCAGAGTAAGGCATTTGTTGCATGCTAACCCCTAGGAGTTGGCTCAAAGATATTTCTAGGGGCCATGTCTCATTGGTGAAAAGCGTATGATTTACCTGATTGTTGTCATGTGGGCACATTACTCAGGTCCGGATCTTAACCATGTAAAAGACATGTTATGATTGCTTAGTGTCTGGGTTCCTTTTGATCAGAATAATTTTTGTTGCATGCCTGAGATTTTTCTGCCTCCATAAAAGACTTGTTGCTAGGCACTTTCAAATATGGGCTTCCTTAACAGAGGGTTGCTCTCTCATTGTGAATTTGATCCTCGTATTCATACTATAGACTGTTCCTGATTCCTACTCCCATTGGCCATTATGATGCAACCACGGATTAAGAAAATAGCTGAATCCTTTCTGTTGATGCTAATACCTGTTTTCTTCTTGGTCAATATATATATATTTACATAATTGACAGATGCGCTTGTAAGTGAGATTTTAAAAGGCTTTTTGGGAAAGTATGGAAAGCAATGGGACGGGAGAGAAATTCATAAAATAGCAGGAACAACGCCATTTCAGGCTGCAGCTGCTGTCGTGGAAGATTATGAGCTTCCTTGCACTCCAAGTCAATTTCTTTCAGAAATTAATCCGCTTTTCTCTGATAACTAATTTCTATTACACTTTTAGCAAATGCTTAGATGCATACTCATAAAAAGAAATCTCGTTAAGAATCGCTGGAAAATCAAGTGCATGATAACTTAAGCCTATATGGTTGCGGATTCTAAGGACAAACTTCCCTTATGGTGGAATGATATATATGCCCTTAGAAATGGTGCAAGCCTCTGAATTTCGCACAAAATTAATTCAAATTTAATATTTTTTTCTTTCTTTTTTTATAATAAATTTGTAAGTTGCAAAAATACAGTCTTGAATCTACAACCATGTGTTCACCCAGCTCTTATGGTATATTATGAGATTCCTTCTATAATATCAATTGCCCTTTTCGTCTTTTTAAAGTATTATGTACAGCTACCGTTGAAATAACTAGCTAAGAACCAGAATACTCACACAGTTACTTTTCCAGTTTTCATCTTAAGTATAAAACTTTCTCTATACAATCTGAAAGACTGTTGCTGTACACCAACTTTCTCTATACAATGCGAACTAATAAATGTTACAAAAAAACCACCAAACATGAGTTCTTGTCTCTTAAATAGTTATTTAACGTGGTCTTCTTCTCAAAATTGTTAGTTTATCCATACAGAATAATGTCAAGATTTTTGCTCATGTCTCTGGGCTATTCTCTGTCGACATTATGGCAGTTTTCATCCTGTAAATGATGATTTCTTGTTTCTTTTATTTATATTTTTTTGTAATCACTGGACTATTCTTGCCATGTGTAGTCTTAGGCTGGTTTGTTTTAATAATCACTCTCATCTCATCTCATCATTACTACTTTTGCAAATTCCCATACAAAATAAAATAAAAAATTCAATTTTTTCAAATCTTAAAACAATTTTTTATTTAATCTTAAAACAAAACTAAAATTAAAAAAATATATTATAACAATATTTTATTTAATTTTTAATTTTTATCTCATCTTATCTATGAAAACAAACCAGGCCTTAGTTTGTCGAGTGGAGCCTAACGTTGAAGTCAGAGAAGAAGGCTCAAGCAAGTCTTAGCATTTTTTTTCAATAGGTTTTGGTCAAAAGTGGGTGTTATAGATGTTATAGTATAATGCCAAATCCATTTCACTCATGTTTTTCCGATATAGTGTATATTAGTTTCCATGATTTTGGAAATACTAGGAATATTGAATTGTCTGGATTATAAAACCATAGAGCTATTCATTTTCTCACTGTTATGTGCACAAGAGTTTTAACTTTCATGGAAAACTTTTGAGTGTCTTCCGCAACTGTCACTTTAGGTGGTCCAACATCAAAGCACTCCCTGGCGCCGATCGTTTAATTAAACATTTCAGCAGTCATAGGGTCCCATTGGCGTTAGCTTCAAACTCTACAAAATCAAACATAGAAAGCAAAATATCTTCTCATCAAGGTATCTTTTTTTAGAAACACCTAAAAACTTCATTCAACCTGATTGTGAACTAGCGTGCAGCATGCGTTAAGGGAATCTTGTTTTGTGTTTGTTAATTTTGAGCTTGTTTATCATAATTTTCCGAATATAGGGTGGAAGGAATCCTTCTCTGTCATCATTGGTGGTGACGAAGTGGCATCTGGGAAGCCATCTCCTGAAATGTAAGATGCAACTATTTTTTTTTTCTTTTTTATCTTGACTTCTTTATATAGTAGGATATTCTAACTTCATGGTTTCACTCTCTAAGATTCCTTGAAGCAGCTAAAAGGCTAAATGTTAATCCTTCCAACTGTCTAGTCATTGAAGATTCTATGTAAGTGGCCTGACTTCTTATTTTAGAAGTTCTGAATTTGTCCTTTCACTGTATTATCCTGGCCTTAGCTCTTTGTTTCCTTTTAGTGATTTGCCCTTGGTTTACACAGTTTGAATCACCGTATAGATTTATTCGTTAGATAGAAAAATGAAGTTCACACTGGGGGCCCAACACAAAACCTTGAATGCCGCCTTTTTTATGCAATTGAATGTCATACTTCCCTTCATTTTGCCTTTTGATAAAATAGAAGGAAAAATATATTCACAAATGGTGTCCTCTCATGACTTTATACTTGTATTCTCTCTATTACTTGGATTTGTTATTTCAGCTTTTGAGGTACAACACTAATTTGTACTGGAAAAAAATTTTAACATTAATTTCTTATAAGTCATATCCATTTTAGTTCTTGAAAGACTGCATTAGTTCGTAACGGGAGAGATTTTCTCTTAGCTTTTGATTTTCTTAAGGGGTTGTTGGATGTTGAGATGATTTCATGTTATCCCATCTCATCACTTTTCAACATCCAGTTGTTTGGATGTTGAGATGGTTTCATCTCATCCCATTTTATCTCATCATATCTCAACGTCCAAACATTTCTCAAATATATACTTTCAATTTCAGATTTTTTAACCTTTTCATCTACTCATTACTAAAAGTTGCAACTTTTTTAAACTTTCAAACAAAATAGAAAACAATTGAATTTCTTCAAATCTCCAAAACAAAAATAATTTAAAAAAATATATTCTAATAATATATTAACTTTATAATATTTTTATTCGACTTTTTTTTTTCATTTTCCAAAATCTCATCAAACGTCATAACTCAAATATTTTCACTACTATTTTCAAACCATTTCACAACTATTCGTACATTTATCATCTCATCTCATCTTATGCCCCAAGCATCCCCTAAGACTAGCGATATCACACACTCAACATGCATAATAAAGCATTAGTTTTACATATACTTATGATCTCTCTAGACGTTGAATTAGTTTATATTTTTTTTTATTAAGTAATTAGAATATCTTATTGACAAGTAAGTAATCATAGTCCAAGTACATAGGAAGTATAAAAGAGTTAACACCTAAAGACAAGCTAGGAACTTGAATAGGCTAAAAGCAAATAATGAAGATGCGATAGCTCATATGATAAGGATAAGTGCTCAGTATATATAATCCCCAATTGCTTGGGAATGAGACTTTCTTACTCTTTATAATATTCTAATGGAGGTCTAATTGTATCATTAACTAGTTCTGTTAGAGTATGAGCCATGTGGGCTAAGCTTTCTATTGGGATGTTATAGAAGATTATCTTCATGAGAATACCTAGGGACCATCCGATCCCCTTGAAAAACCGTCGTCGGCGCCAACTCCGTTTGGGTTGAAGTCGAATCTCTCTAAAATTCATCTTCATTTTATTTTTTTATTGTATTTTTTTATTGTATTTTTTATTATGTTTTTATTTTATTTTTAGTTTTTTAATTATATTTTTTATTGTATTTTTTTATTTTTTAAATATTTTTTTATTGTATTTTTAAAATTTTTTTATTGTGTTTTAATAGGGGGCTTTTTTTGGCTGGGGCTAGCCCGACTGGCCCCCAGCGTCTCCCTATCTCCATTGAATATAAGAGCCTTTGTCCAAATACACAGAGTACTGAAGAAAACTTAGTTCATAATGTTAATGGTAAGAGCACTAGCAATGAACTAATTAAAATTTCTCTTCAAAAAGTACAAATTTGCACACTTTAAAAAAAAATGTCATATTTAATTAATAGTGGAGAGAAATAGGTGAAGAGAATGGAATATTTTTCCGAGTAAATATATGGGGCCTCGGCGTTTGGGCCCCTTTGCACTCTCATGGGGGTTTTTAAATAGAAAAAAATTAAAAAAATTACATATATTTTATCTCCATTTTTTTTTATTGATTTTGTAAAAAAAAATGAAATAAAAAAAATGTTAAAAAATTTTACATTACGGGGGCGCAAAGGGGCCCCATAGAATTGCCATATTTTTCCACTTGTGAATAGTAATATTTTAAAACTTTCCAAACTTGGAGTGTTACTATTCACAAATGGAAAAAAAGTAGAATATTCTTCTTTTATTTCCTTCTTCCCACTTTCTTTTCCTCACAAATAATCAAATATGAAGAATTGCTTTTGGAAAGTGTGCAAATTTATACTTTTTGAAGAGAAATTTTAGTTAGTTCATTGCTAGTGCTCTAAACCAATCTTAAGAGCACGCCGGATTTTCCTTGATCTCTGTGGTAATTTCGTAACAATTCTTGGGCAAGTAGAATGTTCTCCCCCATTCTCCTTGTTAATTCATTTGATATCTTATAAGTATGTATCTATTCCACCAGTATTATTGTCTATTAAAAGCTTTATCAGTGTATCCTATTTAACATCTTAGTGTTTGACATGCTTAGATCTGTGTACCTGCAATAAAAATTAGTACAATTATCTCATGAAACGATTTCTAGGAAATCATGCACTAGGAATAAAAAAATGGTCAGCCCTCCAAAAAGTGAAAAAAAAGTTTGTTTCACGTGTGTTGTATATTTTTCTTCTATATTTTCTTTCTTAATACTTGTATATTTTGACCATCAGACTAGGCGTTACAGCAGGTAAGGCTGCTGGAATGGAAGTGGTTGCTGTGCCGTCCATTCCTAAACAATCCCATCTTTACACCTTGGCAGATGGGGTGATCAATTCTCTGCTTGATTTGCAACCTGAAAATTGGGGCTTGCCTCCATTTCAAGACTGTATACACCTCTCTACCTCTGTTTCAACCAAGTTTAGTTAGTCCTATCTGTATCAACCATTCTTAACAGAATTATTGTTTTGCTGTCGCAGGGATAGAGGGTACCTTACCAATAGAAGCTTGGTACATTGGTGGGCTTGTAATAAAGGGATATGGCCGTGGCTCAAAGGTACTAGGAATTCCTACAGGTGTGTAAGAATCCCTAAGATTACTTTCCTTGGTCTCATTTAGCTAATATAATTATAAAAAATTTATTGACATCTGAATATTTTGTGCTTTGAACTCAGTATTAATTTTGATCAATCAAGGAAAAAAAAAAACTCAGTATTAGTTTTACTCTAGTTAAACTACGGCATTTTTTGTTCGTACTTCCAATGAATCGTTCTGATCGATCGAGAGCATAGATATTTTTTTATCATGTCAATGTATTCGATGTTCTCCTTATACTTGATAATTTTGCTGGTAGCGTTAAGTTCTTTATATTTTCAGCAAATCTATCCACTGAAGGTCATTCAGCCGTCCTTTCAGAACACCCCTCTGGGGTGTACTTTGGTTGGGCTGGACTATCAACGAGAGGTGTTTTTAAAATGGTTATGAGTATCGGTTGGAACCCATACTTTGACAACAAGGAAAAGACTATAGTGAGTGTAACTAGAATGGTAGTCTCTTGAATCCCCCTGCTTTTTTTTCTTTTGCTTGGTTAAATCTAGTTTATGATGCAGGAGCCATGGTTGCTGCATGATTTTGCTGAAAATTTCTACGGCGAGGAATTACATCTCGTTGTCGTTGGTTACATACGACCTGAGGTACTATTTCATTTGATTACATGTTGTAGTTCACTCCCTCCCCCCGCCCCTTTCAAGTCCTGCTGTTCCTCCATTCTAGTAGTAAAAGTTGGTGCGTGGAATGTAATAGGCCAATTTTCCGTCCCTTGAGGGCCTGATAGCTAAGATTCACGAGGATAGGAGGGTTGCAGAGACAGCTCTTGATCTGCCACAATATTCAGCTTATCAGGAGGATCCATATTTGAAAATATCAGTCAAGGAAGATAGTCATAAAGCATCGACAGAGGGTTGTGTTGGCATGTGGGGTCACGCGCCACCTTTGGAGGATGGACGACGATCAAATCCGAAGGAGATAGAGACCCTGGTCCTAGAGAAGCCGCGTGTGGCAGCAGAAAAGCATTCTTGGCGATGGTGTGTGAACTTCATTCGCCGAATTTGGACTGTGTGTGTGGATCACATGCTATTGCGTTTGGCGAACTTCTTCTCCCTTCCAACAAATCGGTGCCTTAGGAGGTCTGTGGTGGGGCGCATGGATATCGTTGAACTCCAGAAGCCAATAGAGTGAACTTCTCCGTCATCCCCAACCAAAAACTCGTCAGAGTCAAAGAAAATGAAAATAAAACCATCAGAAATAAACGAGAGAAAATGAAATAAGAGAAGGGGGTGGAGGGGGGAGGAGAGGAAATGAGGAGCCGAAGCTCCTACCCCTGGTTCGGCCTCTTGAATATTCGAGAGTTTTTAGAAAAAATGTAGACTCTTTCTTTCAAAAAGGGAAGGGCTTCGACTGTTATGATTAAAAATTCAATTTTATTGATTTATTAAGGTTACACCCTTAAATTCCCCCAAGACTATAATTAAGATTTTTAAATTTACAAAAGATTCTAAATAACTTATTTTACATTAGGAAAATGAGTGATTCTTGTCTTTTGAAATATTCAAGTTTGAATGATTTGATAAACAAGCTTGAAATGTTGGTGGTAAATTGTAATGAATCAAACTAGAGAAATCAACCTGTTTACAACCCTAACAATTCTCAAAGTATTCTATGTTGCAATGGGCTAGAGATTATATCCATCCATTGAATATGCCACCACCGACCAACTTTTATTAATCAAATGTTATATAGACAGTCGACTATGCGCAATCGTGGTGCAGTCTGCAGGCTTCGTCTTCATGGAGCTTCCTCAGGCATAACGAAGCTTCTCTACATGCTAAGCTTCTCTTTGTAGCTAGTAAAAAATCGACTTGTTTACCGTGGATTTCAATAGATCGGCAAGAGTGGGTTTATGAAAAGTAAAATTAGGATTTGCAAATCCCTCTTTTAGCTTAATTTTTGCCGTTGGTTATTTTTTGTGGGTTCTTCCACATTTTTACATTTGAATTTTTTTTTGAAGGATTTGCATTTTTTCTTGTGGGAAATCTAATTGTTCACTTCCTCTATCCTAGTTGTTGGTGCCGTGTAAAAAATATCTTTTTAACTTTTTTTTATGAGTTTTCTTTATTTTGTTCCAAATTATTAGCATTATCTAAATAAATCTGGACCATTGCATCTGCAAATGCTGCTAGGTCTAGAGACACTGTGATGCTTCATTTTCTGGTTTTAGTCCGTGTACCACAAAGAGTGGGCTTCTCCTTTGAGCTCATAAACCAAGATGAAGATGATGACTCTCTGCTGTCGAAGTTCTTGCAATTCAGCTTAAAATTTGTCTTTAATATCCATAGTTTTTCCTAGGCTTGAAAAAAGAGAAACCCACCATTTTTTAATTCTAATTTTTAATCTTGAATTTGTATGCTAACTTTGTACATATGCTTTGTGAAGAAAAAAAATAGTAATTGAAGTTTGTTTAGAATGGTGGTTGTGTGCTTATGAGAGAGAGAGAGAGAGAGAGAGAGAGAGAGAGAGAGAGAGAGAGAGAGAGAGAGAGAGAGAGAGAGAGAGAGAGATTGGTTGGAGGTGAGGAGAGGGAAAATTCTGAAAACTCAGAGTGAGGAGGATAAATGAAATACAAGGGAAGAGTTGGAGAATTGGAGGGGGAGGTAAAATTTTGAAGGAAAGAAAGAAAATAAGAGGGAAGGAATAATGGCAATATTGACGTGGCCACGCTGTTTGTAATTTTGAATGCACAAAAATTACGTAAACATTTTAAAAACAGTGAATAAGTATAGAATTTATATGAAAAGAATTATTTTTAATACTAAACCCTACTTTTTTCAAACTATTTATATAATGTTGGCACACTTTACGATTATATAACATTACTCTTGTGATATTTACGTCCGATTGACACTTAAGCAACATCAAATATACAATAGGAGGATTGCTACAAGTTGCTACAAGTTCTTATGGAGTTTACTTTCATATTTTCTTAATGTTTTGAAACACTATTTTATTGTAAATATAGATTTTAATAAATCAGACAAAGTCACCAATATAATTGAAGTGGTATAGATATATCACTATAATTGTAAATGGCACAGGAATATTATATAATATTGGTTTGGATAATAGGTTAAAATGAAAGTTTAAAATTGAATAAATTATTATTTTTTATTATTAAATTTTAAAAAATAAATTATTTATTTTATTTTATATAAAATTTAAAAAATTAAAATAATGAAACGAAATGAAATGAGACATTCATATATACCAATGATACGGGTCCTAACACCACTAATATTGGATATACTAAATAGTTCTTCAAAATTTGAAGGAAATTATAAGTTATAACTTTGATGGATCCATCAAATCTCTAAGTCTATAATTCTATATTGAATTCATTATTAATTCTATCAAAATAATAATAAAATAATAATTTTTTAATAAGAGTATATTTAAATATATTTTCATATTTTGTAATTACACTAACTATATATATATTGATAATATAATTTGATGCTTAAATAATTATTTTTTAACCAAAATTTGAAAAAATATTTTTTAATTCCTTGTTAAAAAATTATTTTTTTAACCGAAATTTTCAATCAAATAATTACTTAAATAATTATTTTTCAATCAAATAAGAAAATAAGAAAGAGAAAATGAGAGAAATAAGGTGGAAGAATAAAATATATTAAAGTGTTTAGCATGTGAATAATAATATTTCATATATGAAGGATCGAGACTTTTTATTGTAGCTCAAAATTGAACATAATGAAATTTGATAAGTATAATGTGGAGGTTTTTTAACATAAATTCATTAAATTTATATTTAATGAATCATTTAGTGTATCCAATATTAATGCTTTAAATAGTTAACGCAAATTCGCCCATTAAAGCTGTGTTTGTATGTTGAAGTGTACTTAATTGATTTGAGTTCTTTTTAAATAATAGTGAGTTGAGATGGTTGAGTGAGTTTTGTGAGACCTATTTAGATGAGTTTAAAATGTGTTTGTATAGTTAAATGAGTTTAGATATATTTTTAAATGCCCGCGCAAACTATAAAAAATAAAAGTAAAAAGTGCAACGGAAGCTGCCGAGAGAGAGAGAGGGGGGTAAGAGCATTAGTATTGAATTAGTCAAATTTTTTTTTAAAAAAAGTACAAGTTTGCACGTATATTAAAATTTTTTTGTCATATTTGATCAAATATGAGGAGACAAAAGTGAGAAAGAAATAAAAATACAAGTTCTCTTTAAAAATGAATAGTAAAACTTGAAAACTCTTCAAATTTGAAGTTATTTTTTACTTTTAAAGACAAAATATATTTTTATTTTATTTTTTTACTTTTTTCTCTTTATATTTGATTAAGGTGGAAGAATAAAATATATTAAAGTCTTTAGCATGTGAATAATAATATTTCATATATGAAGGATTGAGACTTTTTATTGTAGCTCAAAATTGAACATAATGAAATTTGATAAGTATAATGTGGAGGTTTTTTAACATAAATTCATTAAATTTATATTTAATGAATCATTTAGTGTATCCAATATTAATGCTTTAAATAGTTAACGCAAATTCGCCTATTAAAGCTGTGTTTGTATGTTGAAGTGTACTTAATTGATTTGAGTTCTTTTTAAATAATAGTGAGTTGAGATGGTTGAGTGAGTTTTGTGAGACCTACTTAGATGAGTTTAAAATGTGTTTGTATAGTTAAATGAGTTTAGATATATTTTTAAATGCCCGCACAAACTGTAAAAAATAAAAGTAAAAAGTGCAACGGAAGCTAGAGAGAGAGAGAGAGGGGGGTAAGAGCATTAGTATTGAATTAGTCAATTTTTTTTAAAAAAAGTACAAGTTTGCACGTATATTAAAATTTTTTTGTCATATTTGATCAAATATGAGGAGAAAAAAGTGAGAAAGAAATAAAAATACAAGTTCTCTTTAAAAATGAATAGTAAAACTTGAAAATTCTTTAAATTTGAAGTTATTTTTTACCTTTAAAGACAAAATATACTTTTATTTACTTTTTTTACTTTTTTCTCTTTATATTTGATTAAATATGACAATATTTTTTATTGAAAGAAAATTTTAGTTAATTTAATATTAGTGCTATAAGAGAACCCAAAAAAAAAAAAGTCAGACAAATAAAATTGTTGAGCTGCCGATCAATAAATGCTACAATTTAACTACAGTAATTAGCCACAATACCAAACTTTGTTGACTCGACCAAGAGGCGTCTTGTTGTGACATTTGGATGACGGAACTGTGTTTAATTTTCTTTGATAGGTGATCAAAAGGATTTTATTAAAAGAAAAAGTCTAAATCCAAGTACACTGGGATATATTTGAGAAGACTTACCTAGTGTTATAAAGAAGAAAGAAGTTCATGGACGTTAAGTCCGTTACAAGCAATAGCTCCCGCCTAAGAAAGCAAAGTCCTATGAAGAAAAGTCTTAGTTCCTCTAAAATTTTCTCACAATCTTCGAAATCTCTTGCATTTCTCTCTTTTCATAAGCACCAATACATATAGATAGGAACCATATGCTATACAGTTGCTACCTGTGGATTACCTCGGATACCTCTCCAACTAGTTAGAAAATTCACCAAATGAAGGAGCATGACCCATAATAGGCAAGTCTTGTGAAAAACTCATCCCACAACTTCTTAACCAGCTCGCAATAAAGAAATAAATGATTTACTGATTCTTCATATTTTGTACACATACAGCACCAGTCTATCACCACTATACGGCGTTTCCTTATGTTATTTGTTATGAGGATTTTGTCCAGATATGCCGTCCACATAAAAAAAATCGTTCTTGATGAAGCTTTCGTCTGTCAAATACTCTTTTATGGATATTTGGATACTCCGGGACTAGCTAGAACATGGTTATAAGAGTTAACAGAGAAGATACTTTTCTTAGAAGAGTAATGTTAGGGAGCATCCAACACTCATAATACACACTCACATGAACAGTACATAATAGACTCCCAATATTTTCTCTTCTTAAAATATCTCCATTGCAACTGATCACATGTACCTCCAGGGATATTGACAGAGTATAATGACGCAAAACATTCATAATAGACTCCATCTTTCAGTTTTAGACATCTCTCACAAACTCAATATTCCATTGAGGGGTGTCATGAAAAAGGATCACTAGATCTGCAATCGATGCATCTTTTTCTCTCGCCAGATCAAAAATAGCGGGGAAGGAGTTTTTGAGGCTAATAGTGCCTCCACTTCAATTACCATACTAAAAACTGACCTGTGAACCATCCTCTACCACTAGATATTCATGGCCTCTGTAAGACTCCCAAATGCTTCTTTATGAATTTCCACAAACCCACTCCATGTATGTCTTGAACCTTATTCGAGCACTAACCATCTTAGGACACTCCATATTTAAAATTTATAACTAACTTCAAAAGGCCTCCTATTTATTTTGGTACTTTCACAACCATTTGCTTAATAGAACTTGATTGAATTTTAACAAATAACGAATCCCTAACCCTCCCCTAGATAATGAGGTGCATACTATTAGTTAATTAACTAAATGAAATTTGAAATTCTTACCTATTTTACTAGATAAAAATTCTCTTTGTAGCTTCTGAATAAGATTAGCTACTTTTGTGGGAAGTGAGAAAGTGAGAATAAAGACAAATAAAGATGAAACCGTGTTTAATTTGAACTCTGCTCAGCAGGTTTCGACAGCCAATACCAAAGGTAGCTCCGACTGCAGGCGCAGCTCCGACTGCCATTTTACCGCCCAATACAAAAAATCTCAGACGGAGACGAAGGCCCGAAGTCCGAGGCCAAAGAGACGCTGCATTTTGGTCGACAATGTCTGTAACGGAAGCAGTGGGAGAAGAAGAGGAGAATCACCCGTCCGATTCCCCCTCCGGAGTCGCAGAAATGACTCAACCTACACAGGAAGAGTACTCATGGCCTGTGATTCGGTTCGATGTTCCGCCACATAGAACCTACCATTTCTACCAGCAGTTCAGAACTGCTACAAACCCTAACAATTTTCTTAAAGGTGTAAAATGGTACATATAGTAATCTCCCTACTGCACTCCGACCTTTTTTTTCGTTTTTAAATTTAGTTTAATTTTTTTTTCTAGCATTTTGATTTGAGTTTATTTTTGGGGTTGAAGGTCACCGGACGGGTCGCGTTTCCTTACAAGCTCTGAGGACAATACACTTCGCACGTTCACATTGTGAGTTTTTTATACTGTTTAATAGCCTTTTTTCTTCCTTCTTCTTTTTATGATTTACAGAGATTCCAAGGTTCGATAGAGCAATGCAACTTGTATGTTGAAGAAATGAGGGCGGCTTGGGTATCATTGTGGAATTAATTTTCTTGCTTTTACGTCTGAATTTAATGCTTTAAAGAAAAGAGACCAACCAATTTTTATTTATTTTTTAATATCGAGAAACTTCTCCAAGGCAGGACCTTTGGACCCACTCCTGCAGAGTAGACCCCAACCAAAATATTATCTGAGAATGCTAGAAGTGGATTCCTCAGAAGCATGTTAAGAGCGCGTCCATTGAATTATCATCCGTGTTGAATTAAAACATATCATCCTTTTTTGCTCATACTTCTATGTGCACTATTGTGTCATTTGTTGGTGTGTCATGAGCTAATGGTAATTTTTTTAAAAGACCAAAAGCAAAGGATAAGTTGCTACTATGATAGTATTTTGGAAAAAAATTCTCTTGATTTTATTTTTGAAGGTAAAAAGCTATTCTGAGAATGCTAGAGAGAGAGAGCTTGTAAGACTATGGTTAGGAAGAATTGTTTTTTCTCCAAATTCTTTAGTGTCATTTTGATACATTATATGAGATAATGGATAACTTTTTAAATTACTGAGTATTTCTTTTCTTTAATAGACCGGATTATGGAAGTGATGGTGATGTTCGCAATTGTTATACAGCTTCTCATGAAGGTAAGTTTACACTTAGGCAATAAATGTTATAATTTGTTACCCTATTCCATTAGCTCTCTTTGAGGATGATTTCAGGTAAGACAGAAAAAGGGGTACTACTGTCCAAGTGTATTGCTGAAGTTTCACTTAACTGAGAATGATTTAATAAGAATTCTGACTTGTTCAAACTGATGTATACAAGCTAATTCTGGGTTCTTGTTAACCTAAGTTTGTTGTGATCACATGCTTTACTTTTTCTTTGTACATATAAATATATTTTGCGACTCTAAGATGCAGATTCCTACGCTGCAAACCTTGTCATGAATGGGGGAGAGTCTGTGTACGACTTCTGTTGGTATCCGTATATGTCTGCTTTAGGTGCTTCTACATTTTCTCTTCTTGTTCTATGACTTATATATTTGTGGTTACATAGATTGCTTTTGCAATTGACTGATGATATTATAAGTGGAAGTTTGACATGAGTGTTGAATTGCATTTCAGACCCAGTTAGCTGCGTTTTTGCAAGTACTGCTCGTGACCATCCCATTCATCTTTGGGATGTTACTTCAGGCAAGGTGCTTAGTTATTATTGCTTATATATAAATGAGATTAGTGGTTTATCAAGATAGCAAGCTCTAAGACTGAAAAAGGGCTCAAAGCAAGGCATAGCTCAAGTACATTGGTTATATACAATTGAAAAACCTAGTTAGAATTGTAAGCCAATAAAGAAAAAAGCTTGGACATTTAGTAAGTTAAAGTCGATCATGTAAGCCCAAAGAAACAAATTGCTAAAGAAGAAAATTTTAATTTCATCCATCCTTCGCTCAAGGTTCTCAAAGATTCTATTGTTTCATTCCCTCTAAATGCACCATGGTAAGCATATGGGAGCCATCTTCCCTATTGTTGCTATTTGTGGACTGCAACACAGACCTCTCCAAGATGAAAGCAAGACAACCACCCTTCTTGGCATGACCCATGCTAACCCTCCCTACCAAATAAATTGTTCTAGAGGGCCCGAGTAACGTCACAAAGAAGTGACAAATGATCTACTTCACCGTTCTTTTTACACATGCAGCATCAGTTGACCACAATGATCCAGTGTTCCCTTAGGTTATCTACAACGAGGATCTTTCCTAAAGAAGTTTTCCAGACAAAAGCTGCTGCTTTATGGGGCCCCTATTCCTCCAAATACTTCTCTACGGAAAATATTTTCTCTCTTGTATAGCGAAGACCTTATGGAATCACCAGATGGCAAACTTCAATTTCTTAGAAGGCCTTCAAAGGGCCATGTCTCCATCTCCGATCCTTGGCCTAGTAGAGTAAAATAGGTTAAGAAATTGACCTTCTTTCTCGATTTCATTCGTGTAGAAATTCAGGTAATGGTAAAAAAGACTTCTAGTATAACACTATTCAGGCTATTCCATGGGTTCTCTCTTCTCCTTTTGTGCATCATAAAGGCCTCGTGGGTCCAACCCTTAACATGCACAACATGAATATTCAGATCACCATTTTTGAGGTTTGCATGCTCATTTGATTATTTATGGTTTCTATAATAATATATCTGATTAATCACTATTGCCTTTGACTGAAATTTCAGCTGCGTTGCACATACCGGGCTTACGATTCCATGGACGAAATAACGGCTGCATTTTCAATTGCATTCAATCCCACTGGGACTAAGTAAGCAAGATTTTTAGGATGGTACATTTTTTGAAGTGCTTCATTTCAGCTTTTATATCAGAATTAAAATGGCATTGACTCTCGGACTGTGGTGCATCTAATTATGACTTTTGACTGCAAAGATATGCTAATATTTGATAATGGAACTGTGGTTGTTGCATTATTTAAAATTTCTGTTTATAATTACTTCAAATTTTCCCCGTTGTTCTTATTTCATATAAACCAGCACTCTAACTAGGGTGTATACTTGCCATGGACATAGTCTCTGGGTGCCAATTAACAGATGATCCAATGATTTTTTGGTCACATAGGATATTTGCTGGATACAACAAATCTGTTAGGGTGTTTGACCTACATCGCCCTGGTAGAGATTTTAAACAACATTCAACGCTTCAAGGGAATAAAGAAGGCCTTACAGGTACTTGCTGTTAGCAACCTATGGCCTCGTTTGGATGTTGATATGAGATGAGATGAGAAATCTTTGAATAGTAGTGAAATCTATGTAAACAGTAATGAAATGGTTTGAGTTAAAGGTTTTATGGGGTTTTAGAAAAGGAGAGAAAAAGTTGAATAAAAAAATTATAAAAGTTCAAATATTATTATATGAGTATAACATAATTTTTTTTATATTATTTTTGTTTTGTGATTTGAATTTTTTTTTTTTTTTTGTGGAAGTTTGGAAAATTTGTAATGATTAAGCAATGATTAGATGAAAAAGTTGAAAATTTGAAATTGAAAAGTGTTTGTGTTTTAGTGGTGTTTGGATGAGGTGGGATGAGATGGGATGGGATGAGATAAGTTGTGATCACCTTAACATTTAAATGGGGTCTAAGTGAAAATTTCTATTGAAAAATGTAACGATGAATGATGTATCCTGTTTTTTCTTTTTAATGTATACTTTTTTATTTACTGTTTACAGGCATTATATCTGCGCTGGCTTTTTGCCCAACTCAGAGTGGATTGCTAGCTATGGGTTCTTACAGTCAAACCACTGCGATATATAGAGAAGATAATATGGAACTTTTATATGTTTTGCATGGTCAAGAAGGTGGGATTACACATGTAAGTCAGTGTTCCCATTATTTACTCATAATTATTCTAACTAGAATAAATGAATAAATAATTTTCCATCACAGGTCCAGTTCTCAAAAGATGGAAACTATTTATATACAGGAGGCCGCAAGGTAAATATTGTAAATGTTCCCTCTCAGTTCAAGTTGTTCGACTCGACTAAAAAAAAAAAAAAAGAAATACTGTTTATTTTTATGGGTTAATTAATTAACCTTTCCCTTTGAGCCCATAAATATAATCTTTTGATCAAATGCGATCGGTTTATCTGGCCATTTTTCATCCAAGCAATGTTAAGTTTAGACTTTCTAATTTCTCTTAGCTAAGTAATTGCATGTGACAACTAATCGTTTTTTTTTTCTCTCTGTACACTTTCGTTTTTTCATCAATTTTCTCAAGCTTCTCTCTGTTTTCTTTCACTTTCCGATTAGTATTTCCATCATGTGATCTGTGTATCACTCAGTGGGAAGCCCCGATGGGCAGTTACTCAGAGGTGGCGATAGAGTCTAAGCGGTTCATTTTCTCATACAAAGGGGACCGTTGTAGTATTATTGAGAAGCGATGGAAGTTTGAGCGCAAGGCTCTCTTTGGAAAGACCACTGTACAGTGGTTACTGAAGGTGATCGACGAGTGTGCGAAAAAGAATAAGGAGATTCGCTTGGCAATTGGAGAAGGCTATAGCAGCTTCATAGTCCAGCATTGTTCTAATAGTATGGGGCGTTTCCTTGAGGTCAGTGAGTACAACCAAGGGGGAAGGAGGAATGTCCTCTGCTTCCCAGAAGGGGAAGGAGGTTGGGGATGGATTAAAATCAAGGAAAAATTGCAAGCATGGCAAAATAAAAAGGATGTTTTTCAGGGGGAGCTCAAACCGAAAGGAGGTAGATGGGAAAAATGGGACTCTTCACGAACATACAAGGAGGTTCTCTCCAAGGAGGCTCTGGCGCAGAGGAAGGAAAGGAGAGGTGGGGATTTGACCGTTAGAGACCAGCGGCGTGATAGGAAGTCTCTGAAACTACAGGACACCTTGAGCCTTGATTCGGTTAGGGTTGAAGCATGAGCAATTCGCAGGATGTTGATGGAGACCTAGCGGCAGCTACGTGTGTTACAAAAGGATATGCGTATTGTTGTACATACTGTCGGGCTACTTAAGGTGTGTATGGGCCGAATCTTGATGCAGATAGATGCTTTCTGTGAGATGAAGTAGCAGGGCTTTACAGTTGGTGGAATGTTCCATAGTGCATGGGGGGTGACTTCAATGTGGTTAGATTTGCCAATGAAAGATTCGGTAATAGATGAGTGAGGCAAGCTAGCCTGAAGTTCTCAGAGTGTATCTCGGACTTAAATCTGGTAGATCTCCCGCTCATTGGGGGCCCAACTATTTGGTCCAATAATCAGACATGGGCTAGGTTGGACCGTTTCCTTATCTCTCCAGAGACGGAAACCCATTTCCCAGACATTTGGCAAAAGCGTATGGATCGTTTTTTCTCGGATCATTGGCCCATTTTGCTTGACTGTGGTGGCCTTCAGAACGGGTGTTGCTATTTCAAATTTGAGAATATGTGGTTGAAGATGGAAGGCTTTGTAGATAGGGTTAAACAGTGGTGCACCTCCTATCAGTTTGTTGGTTCCCTGAGTTTCATCTTCGTCAACAAATTGAAAGCTTTAAAGAGGTATCTGAAGATTTGGAATACTCAATCTTTTGGTAACCTTGGGGACAACAAGAACGCCCTCATGAAGGAGATCCAGAAATTGGAGAGTGTTCAATTGGAACGATTACTCACTCAAGAAGAGCAAGCGCAGAAGTCTTTGCGGCTAACAGATCTTGAGCAGTAATTTTATTGGAAGAGGTCTCTTGGCGTAAAAAATCAAGAGCTTTGTGGCTTCGGGAAGGTGACCGTAACACGAAATTCTTTCATAGGGTTGCCAATTCTCATCGTAGAAATAACAACATTGAGGTGCTAAGAATTGACAGGATTGAATGTACAGAAGAAGGGGCCATTCGCAACCACATTATTGAATGTTATGAGACCTTCCTTACGGAATAAGAGGGATGGAGACCCAACCTTGATGGTCTAGCCTTTGATACGATTAACTTAGCGGATGCAACCTGGCTTGAGCGGGTTTTTGAGGAAGATGAGGTGTTCAATGTAATTCGGAATATGGTCAAAGATAAAACTCCAGGTCCGGATAGCTTCTCTATGGGTTTCTTCTAGGCGTGTTGGGAGGTGATCAAAGAAGACCTTATGAAGATGTTTTAGGTGTTGTCTAAGTTTGGGAAATTTGATAAAAGTCTCAGCGCCACCTTTCTTGCCTTGATCCCCAAAAAGGTTGGGGCTATCGAGATCAAGGACTTCCGGCCTATTAGTTTAGTGAGTGGGGTTTATAAGATAATTTCAAAAGTTCTTGCCAATCGTCTCAGCGATGTTATTGGGAAGCTTATTTCTAAACCTCAGAATGCTTTTGTCAAAGGCAAGCAAATTCTTGATGCGATTCTTATAGCCAATGAGTGTATTGATAGCAAGCTGAAATCAGGCAGTACAGAGATCCTATGTAAATTAGATATGGAAAAAACTTATGATCACGTTAACTGGGATTTTCTTGTGTACCTTCTTGATAGGTGTGGTTTTGGGATAAGATAGAGGAATTAGATCAGGTGGTGCATCTCCACTGCTAGATTCTCAGTCCTTATTAATGGCTGTCCCGAGGGCTTTTTTCGTGTTCCCGTGGTTTGAGACAGGGTGACCTGTATCTCCTTTGTTGTTCGTTTTGGTCATGGAAACTCTTAGCAGAATGCTTGCAGCATTGGTGGATAATGGCTTGGTAAGTGGATGCCCCATTGGAACACCTTCACGAGGTTTTACTAATATATCTCATTTTTTGTTTGCAGACGACACGCTTGTCCTTTGCGAGACTGAGCGAGATCAGGTTCGAGTTCTGAAGGCCCTATTCCTCTGCTTTAAAGTGGTGTCGGGCCTGAAAGTGAACTACGACAAATCCGAGATGGTGCCAATTGGAGATGTTCACAATCTGCGAGAATTGGCGGGTATCCTTGGATGCCAGCCTTCTTCGCTCCCCATGACCTATTTGGGACTTCCGTTGGGCATAGCTTCAAGGGCAACACCGATTTTGGACACAGTGATCAAAAGAGTGGAGAGGAAGCTAGCGGGATGGAAGATGATGTATTTTTCTAAAGGGGGACGTGTCACCTTGATAAAGAGTACTTTTTCTAATTTGTCTACTAATTTTTTATCACTTTTTTCCATTCCGGCTAATATTGCAGGTCGTCTTGAGAAGATACAAAGAGACTTTCTGTGGGGTGGCTTAGGAGATGAATTCAAATTCTACCTGATAATGTGGGAGACGGTTTGTCGCCCATTATCATGCGGCCGGCTAGGCATTCGTAATTTGAGAATGTTCAATTGGGCCTTACATGGAAAGTGGCTGTGGGGGTATCATCAGGAACAAGAGGGACTTTGGAGAATGGTGATTGATCCCAAGTATGGGAGTGCTTTTTTTTTTTGGGGGGGGGGGGGTGTTGCACCAACGAAGTCAGAGGGGCAAGTGGTGTGGGTGGTGGAAAAATATTAGAAGTGGTTGGAGTGTCTTCCAGCAGCACACTAGGCTTCGTCTGGGTGTTGGTTCAAGAATTAGATTCTGGAAGGATGCTTGGTGCGGAGACAGGGCTTTAGAGGAAGTGTTCCTTGCTCTGTATCAGATTGTAAGTGCCAAAGATATCATTGTGGAAGAGGTTGTGGAGTTAGTTGGGGGAAGTTTGTTTTGGAAGATTAATTTCAACCGGGCGGCACAAGATTGAGAGCAAAGCACTTTTGTGGTATTCTATTGCCTCATCTACTCTCAACGACCAAACATGCAGAATGAAGATGGCCTGAGATGGATCCATACAAGAAGAGGAACCGAGATCGCTCTGTCTTCAAACATCCGCTCATTTCACTCCTGCCAAAGACACCAAAAAGTGCAAATGGGAATCATCCTCCACACACCTTGTATATACATGGACCATTGCCTTGGACTTTAATGGCATGAGTCTTCATAATTTTCTTGTATCCAATACACCGTCCTAATGGGCCTTTGTTTTGTTTTCATTTGTAATTGGCTATT
The DNA here is from genome assembly GCA_036898215.1 of Platycarya strobilacea. Classification (NCBI taxonomy): domain Eukaryota; kingdom Viridiplantae; phylum Streptophyta; class Magnoliopsida; order Fagales; family Juglandaceae; genus Platycarya; species Platycarya strobilacea. The sequence continues at coordinate 29,194,969 of CM072547.1, forward strand.
AATCTCTTCTTTGATTAATAAAACTTTTACTTATAAAAAGAAAAAAAAAAGTTTAGATTTTCTGACAATCATTCTCCTTGAAGGGCTCTTTCCATAATTTCTTGTATCACTAGACATTCATGCTTAGTTGTCCCTCTTGTATATTTCAAATACTTGGGCTATGCCTATCAATATCATCAATAAAACTCTTGTTTACTTGTAAAAACTATTTTCCTTGCAGGACCCTTATATCCTGTGCTGGGATATTCGTAAAGCTGTTGATGTTGTGTACAAGTAAGTAGTTTCATTTAACCTGGAGAAGCTCTTTTTTTGTCTTTTTCCTTCTCTCTTTTAAGATTTTAGCATATGACATATATATATATATATACAACTAACACACAAACAACTAAAGAACAGTCACAGCTAACCCCCTAACAAAGTTGTTGTTTAGAGCTTTGGAGCATCCCCACACTTAAGTTCAAAATTCATGGAAGAAAATGAAATCTTGGTCTTAAATTGTGATTATAATAGGACATGTTCTCCTGCTTCTGTACTCGGATGCATTTTAAAAGAGTAAGTAGGTGCTTATCCAAGTAATAGTAGGTGCCTTTATTGTCCTGGCTCTCTTACCTGCTTTAACCTGCTAACCCTAAGGAGTTTTTGTATCTTTAATGAATAAAAAATTTCAATGTCATCTGAGTCAAAACATTAGATTTATTATTGATATATGAAACCAAGAGTTCGTATTTTCCAAATGTCTTCCCAATATTACTGCTCATATTGTGAATTTTGCTACAGCATTGTGTAATTTTTGTATTCTTAGGCTTGTCTCTCAGTTGCAATTGATACAAGATTGTTGTTACCTGCCATACATGACAAATGACATTAAAGAACTCTTTTTTTCTTATGCACTTTGTGATTAGGTTGTATAGATCATCAGAGTATACCAACCAGCGGATATTGTTTGATATTGAGCCCTTGGGTAGATACCTCGGTACAGGTGGTCAGGTACCCTTGTAACCTTTATTCATTTTCTCTGTTCCAAATATCATGTTATTACCAAATTTGCATCCCATCCCATTTTAATCAACTCGTTGCTTATATATTATTGCATTTTGGCTTCAGGATGGTCTCGTTCATATATACGATCTTCAAACCGGGCATTGGGTATCAAGTTTTCAGGCTGCATCAGGTTTGGTTTTTCATCTCCTGTAAATGTGTCTGATTAAGTTTTTGCATATATCATTGGTTTCTTCTAGAACTGATTAGGTTTGATCCGTCGTATACACTATACAGACACTATAAGTGGGTTCTCTTTTCATCCATATCTGCCGATGGCTGCCTCCTCTTCAGGCCACCGAAGATATGTAGTTCCTGATGATGTCCATGAGGATCTGCCTTTGAGTGGTACCTTAGTAACTCTAATGCTGCAAATTATGTTCTTTTGGAGATGTTTCAATGTCTTTCCTTGCACAATCAAGCTTGTTTGTGTTTTATTTCCTCAGAAACACCTTTGGAGTTGTAATGCATCTTTTTATGACTATTTGAATGTGCTGGTGTTAATTTTCCACTTGGGATATTATTGTTTTTATTCGAATGGTAATGGAATATGCATATGATTTATTGAAGTCAAAAGTCAATTTCTTTGTTTTAATATCTAGCAGCATTTTGTTGTAAGACGGTACGGTTAAAGGCATGGTTAAAAATCGGTGATCAACACATTTGTTTTAAGCTTCTTAAAGTTTTAGATTGGCTTTGATGTATTCTGTACATTTGCTCTGATGGAATGACAGAATTCAAGGTTGATTCATTAGAATAGAATATTGTCTGTGTTTTTGGTATTTTATTGGTTACATTGTTCTGGTCTCACTGAGGAGTCTTAAAAATTTGTTACTTTTTCCATGTAGGCAATGAAAACTGTGCTTCTGTATGGAGTTTCACAACTGCTTCAATGGTGGAGAATGATGCTGATACGAATGACAATGATTTTAACGGTCTGTCGGAACATGAAAAAACCTGCACCAGGATCCTTGAGTAGTTTGTGACAATCTTATGCATACTCAAGTTTCTGAACTCCATATAAGCTCATGTTACAAGTTCTGATTGACAAAGCTAGCGAGTGGAGGCTTTGCTAATTTAACGTATGTTTTAGTTTATGTCAATTGTAGTTTTGAGCGTATTATTTGTACGCACTCTCTCTCTCTCTCTCTCTCTCTCACACACACACACACACACACACGCACGCACACATACGCACACTTTTTCTTATTCATCTGGTTCCATTTTTGGGATTGAACGGTAACTTTTGGTTGTTTTTCCTTCCTGGGAATGTTCGATGAATGTACCATAAACAGCATTCCATCAAGGCCCTATTGACTATGACTAATGCCACAGAAAAACAGTCGTGATAAATGATAATGGTGCTTTTACTTATTCATGGAGTAGGATCACATGAAGCATATTTTAGTTTAAACATGATTTTTAAGCAAAAAGGAATAGACTTGTTGAATTGGTCTTTGATATGATTACTTCCCCTCTTATAAACTTTTCCAAGTTTGCTTAAAAAGATTTGAGATTGGGGCTGAACAGCTTTTTCCAAATTTGTACGTTTTGCTTTTCCTCCATGTGGTGTATCCGAAACGGACGAGGGTTGTGGCTATAGGAAACTGATCGAACCCCCATTTTCTAAATGGAAGATACTTATTAAAAATAAATATAAAAATATTTCTATTTTAGGATATGGTTGTGAAAATGAACTTCAGAAGTTTGTATTGACAAGTTCTTTTCACAACAATGTCAGAGGTCAAAAGTCAAACGCTGTCACAAGTCAAAAGATAGAGCTACACACTGTCAAAGTCACAACAAAAGAGAACTAAGACCTCGTGATCATCTATTACCCATATAATTTTCAGTGCAACATTTTTTGCTTCTATCGTGACACCTGAAGATATTTTTACATATTTTTCTAACAATTATTATGAGAATTTTAATTTCCTTGAGCTTTTTAATTTTTCATTTAGTTTTTATTTAGACTATCCTTATAACACACAAAAGGCCCTTCGGCACGTAAGATTTTATAGGCCAGAAACAGTACTCCTACTTTAATTTATAACATTTTGTAGTCTTTTTATTAATTGAAATACTCTTAACAATAAATAAATTACACAAAAATAATCATGACGTGGCTTAATGTTGCTAAATCACACCATCCATTCATGTATTGAATGATCATAAATTTGAGATAATTTATAATGTTATGAGATTTTAAAGGTCGAAAGTACTTGTTTTTATTTGTAACAACTTGTTTTGTATCATCTATAGCATCTTGTCTTCATTCGTTAATATGTATTTTATTAAAATTAGTATGGAAGAAAATCATGTTTAAATAATTTCTTATAATCAGATTATAATAAAATAAAAAATAGAATGACATAAAAAACTAAAAAAATAAAAATAAAATAAAAATCATGCATCTTATGCAAGAATTTATATTTGCCATATCGGCATATAAACGCCATGGGTGATCATAATCCTAATGTTCACGCTTTGTGGAGTAGGGTGCAGGAGGCTCCAATTTCATCTATTTAAAAAAAGAATAGTGTTATATGTACTTATAGTTTATAAGGCTCATTTTGCTAGTTATATTTTGAATTTCAAATTTCAAATTTTGAATTTCATGATTCTCAATATATCAATAACATTTAACATGTGGAGAAATATGATTTTTGTAAGTTTTTCTTAATTACATTTAATTTTTCAAAATTAGGCCATGCTTACTTTAGAAGAAAGAAAGAAAAATATAAACTTATAATTATTTCAGAGTAGTTTACAAATCTATATTAAATAAATATACTAAAATAGTGGTTATGAAAACTAAAAATTTATCCTAATGTAGCGCGCGCGGTATAATTGTATAAATTGATTATAAATTAATCGTAAAAAAAAAAAAAAAAACTCAACCCTCTAGTCTATCTCCAAACAAACTCATTCCCAGATATTTCCTTACAACCATGGTCCATGCATAAGAGTATGAGCATTGGTTTAGGTAATTTTTAGTTAAATCCTTCAAATGAGCTTCGTTTTTAATTTCACAAATTTCAAAAACAATAACCTATATATCAAAATACATTTAAAAAAACGCAAAGCATCAAAATACATCAAATTATATGAAGCAAACAATGTAAAAAAGAAGGAACTAATGTAAATAAATGGATGGCTAAGTTACTGTACACAACCAAAGTTGGATTATCATGCTTAATCCAATACAATGGGTTTTACATCTGATTAGCTAAATGATGGTCCATGGTTAAATTAAGTTATTATAAGATAAAAATATTAGCTGTATTGACTTAGCTATTAGAGCACTTAGGGGTGGGCATGCGGGGTACGCATACCCCGCATGCCCACCCTGTTCACCTTGCCTCGCATGAAAGACCCAAGCAGGGGTGGGGGCAGGATGGCCCTGTAGGGGCCCCTCCCCACCCTGCCCACCGCTCCGTATTTCTTATTATTTAAAAAAATTATATTTTTATATTTATATAAATATACTGTATGTAAATATATAAAAATATAATTTTTTTAAATATATAAATATACTGTATGTAAATATATAAAAATTGATAAGCTTGAAGCGGAATTCAGTTAATAGATTGCCTTGACCTAGGAGGCTAAAGTAATCCAGAATACAATTCTAATGAGTTTATATTATTTTTGGATGTATAAATTTTAATTTATTATTTAAATTATATTATAATTTGGATCTAAAAAAAATGTAGACCTAAAAATAATTTAAAAACCCAATGGTTTACTTTATTGAGTGGAATAATTCTTTTTACAGTCCATCAAATATGGACTACTTTGTAGTCCATATAGAAACGCTTCAATTTTATGATTAAATTAAATGAATTTTTTAGATTTTTAAAGTTTTTTATTTATAAATAAATTTATTTTATTCTAAAATAGAGAATTTTCTATTTGTTTATTACTTGAACTCAGGGGCGGAACCGCCCTTTGGCTTGAGGGCTTTGGCCCCCCCAAAAGTTTTAAAACTTGATAAAAATTAAATTTTGAAAGGTATTTTTATGAAATAGATTATATAAAAAATTAATATTTGTCTCTACCTAAATTTTGTTTTGTAAATTGACCCCCTCAAACTAGATTTTCTAGTTTTGCTCTTGTTTGGATTGCAAAGGAGTCTAATTTTTTGGACTGTATGTAGCATTGCCCTATTGAGTGGGGTGTAGATTCAACCCCACCTCTAGGCAGTGGGATGAGGGGCCTTGCCCCCTGAGGGGTAGGCTATCCTCCGTCCTGCACTATGCAGGTAGCCCCTTGAAGAGGACTCATATCGGGCTCCTTATAATAGAGAGTCGCCTATTATTTGAGGTTAGCCCATTTTGGTCCCCATATTTGCTCTCTCAAAATGAGAAAAAATTTGATATTGTGAACAATAGTCCCTATAATATGGGGCTTAGTGATCCCTATAATAGGGAGCCCCCTATTATTTGGGGACCAAATAATAGGCTACACAGGAACGAGAGAGCTCATGAAAGAGAGAGTGGCGTAGAGGTCCAACGAAAAAGGAGTGATAAAGAGGAACAGTGGTCCCCCAAATTTTGAGACTTTGTCGTCGATCATTTTAGTTTATCTCTTCCTCACACGTCTCTGGTAAGACAAGAACGAATCTAAGGTTTGACCCCGTCCTCTTTCCCTCTCTCTTTCTCTCTCTCTAGGGTTTTCAATGATTCCACTTTTTGATTTTTGTGCAAAATGATCCTTGTTATTTTGAGACTTTTTGATCCTTTAGGATTTTGATCAATGTGTTGATTAGAAGATGAATTTTCTGATTGACTATATTCTCCATTGATTTGTTGGTCTTAACCATGGCTATGTTTTCCATTGATTTGTTGGATTTTTTGTTTGGTTATGTTTTTCCTTTGATTTTGGTACCTTTATGTATATTTTTTGCTGACATTGATGTTCTCGGTGTATATTTGCTGTCATTGATGGAAGGTTTGTGGGGTTGTATCTTGGGCTTGGTTTTTATGTTTGTTTGGGACCTTCAAATCATTAAAATTGATGGCCATTTTTATTTGTCGATGCTTCTACTGATCTGTTTGGGACTTAAATTGGATATTTCTTGAACATTTTTGCACTTTTGTGTATTTATTGGGCCCTTGCATTGTTGTCATGTCTATTTGGGACCTAAATTAGATATTTGTTATGCATTTTTGCACTTCTTTGTACTTATTGGGCCCTTGCATTGCTGCCATGTCTGTTTGTTACCTAAATTGGAGATTTGTTATGTATTTTTGCACTTTTTTGTGCTTATTGAGCCCTTGTATAACTGTCATGTCTTTTAGTTACCTAAATTGGATATTTGTTATGCATTTTTGTACTTCTTCATCCTTATTGGGCCCTTGTATTGCTGCTATGTCACATTGGGACTGGATTTGATACTTTTTTAAGCCCACTCTCACTTGTTGGTACTGCTCTGTCTTCCGGTTGTTGCCATATCTGTTTTGGCACTAAATCTGATAGTTGTTGTTGCCTATTTTCACTTGCTGTTTGAGTCCTTACATGGTTGTCATGTTTGTTTTGGGACTAAATGTGAATGAATTTGATTCCTATTATAACATGTTGGAGCTGTTTGGGCCTTTGTATTGCTGCCATGTCTGTTTGAGAATATATTTGATACTTTTTGATGTCTATTGTAATTTGTTGGTGTTGCCATGATTCGAGGTTGCCGCCATGTCTGCTTTGGCAATGAATTTGATACTTTTTTGTGTCTATTTTCACAATATTTGGTGCTAAGTGGGTTTGAGGTAGTTGTCATGTTTGTAATTACCCCTTATTTGATACTTTTGATGTACTTCCTATCAGGACGATTCTCGAGATGAATGTCTAATGTTAGGCTATGATATGTGGGCTCAATTAACGAGTATTTAGGCATGAGGCACCTTTGATATGATGGTTTTATAGCCATTCATGCATGACTCATGTCGAACAACTGATATTACTTTAAATATTTCTATTTTGAGCCCCAAAATATTAATCAACATACTTTAGCGTCTCTACTTAGATTTCGTTTGTATTTTACTTATGTTTATCTACAAATTTGAAACAAATACTATCCAATGCCTGGGTCAAGTAGTAGCACTACCAGTATCTCATGCTCAGCAAAAAATGAATACCCAGTATGAACATGCTCAGCAAAACTATGAGGTTAGTTTTGGCAATATACATTGGTTTTGGCCAAATTTTTGTAAAGTTAGTATTAATGATTGTCTGCGATGCTTGTCCTACACGTTATTAATTGTCACTTTTATAGGTTGGTTATGCTTGCAGATTCTTTTGTTGATATGACCCAAAAATACCATCGTATAGGCAAAAAATAATAAACCAACTAAGGAATAAAGTTCATAAGATACAAGTCTTGTTGGACGTTCAAACTAATAGACATCGTTTGAAAATTGATGTGGAGAGACGTAAGCGAATAGTGGAGAACACGAGTTTTTTAGTTTGTATTTTGTTGTCTTAGTTATTTGTAATAATTTTTTGTATTTTGAAAAATTCTAAGCGCTTTGAGCTCTTATTTATAATTAAGTAGTACCTTTATGTATTTTGAAAAATAATAATGATATTTTATTATTATAAAGATGGCTAATCTAATATGATGTTCAAATTTTGAACGGTTAGTAAAAAATAAAAATAAAAAAGTATCATATTAGGCTATTAGCTAAACTTCTGAGTAATCAATCATAATGCTTTTACAGTAAAATTCAATCTATCAAAAAAACAAAAATAGCATTTCTTATTTATTTTGTGGTGTTACCCGGATGATCTCTCACTAACTGATTAGAAAATTATTTGATTTGTGCACCAAAGCATTAATACCCTTTTTTATCAGTTTTGTTAACGATAAATTAAACCTTCGACTAACTTTTCTGAAATAAAAAGATTAAAGATGGCTAATTTATTCACCAATATTTAATATGCTTATTGCTTACTCTACAACTTTTCCTGATTAAGTGTGTATTTGGTTCAAAGTAACTCCCCACTTAAATCAAAATTCAATAATGAATATTTATTATATTATTATATTACGTAGCATCAGTATACTTCAAAAAAGGGAACCCACGAAATTTTCTTTCTTTTTTTATTTTTTTAGAAAAAAAACCTACTAGCAGTCGTTTGCAAAGAAATGATTATTTTTCCGTTCAATCAATGAACTACTTTTCAAAGACAATACAACTTTTAATTTAAAGTTCAAATAGATTGCATTATCTTCTCACAAGATATAATTATTTTTTATGACTAGTGATAGGTTTATAATTTAATTATTATTTATAATTTAATTAATTTATTTATTATTTTCTTTAATTTTTTTTAATATCTTTAATCATTAAAAAAATATAATCTTACGAATAGTTACTTTTTTTAATCATTAAATACAACAAAAATTTAAAAAATAATAAAAAAATTAAAATAAATAAATAGTAAATAAATTATAACTCTTTTCATTTCTCATTTTCTATTTTTAAAATTCCTATCAGATTAGAATTTGATTTTTAAACATTTTGTCAAATTTAATCATTTGCATCTCAATTCAGATATCTTTTATCATGTAACCGCGGCCAATTAAATTAACCTTAAGTAAAACCTGTGGCAGCCATGAACCCAGCCGCCTATTTAGAACATTAGTCAATGAAAGTCCAAAACCTCAGCCGCCATTGGATAGATCCCAAATCTACACCAACCCTAGTTCACTTTGCCCTATACGTGTCGAGACCTTAAACGCCCTTGTGACTTTGTCAAAGCCACGTTGGCTGTCACGATAGCCAAACTTCCCACACACGTCTAAATCTGATCATCTTGCAACGTGTTCTGGAAGACAGTGGACACTCTCCGATACAGCCGACCTAAACCGACCATTTCGCCACGTTGGCACCCCAGCAGCACACAACTATATTCCCACCTCGACACACTTGGCGCCACGTGTCCACACGTAACGGCTAGTTTTACATTTTTAACCGCCAAGGGCGACGGTAAGTCGGTGACCCACCGCGAAGGAACCAAGACCTTTTTCCCTAGGAAGAAAATTCCAGTACATTCTTTAAAACGCGTTGAATACTTTTATTTATTTAATTATCATTTTTTTTACAACTTTTTTTACTTTTTCCTTTTTAATTCAAAAAAGCAGAAAAGAGAAAACGCTATCTTTTTTCCTCCTATATATAACAGAGAGAGACATGATCGGGACCTGTGTGTGAATTTACAAAGCAAGTCCGAAGTTTGAGAAACCGAAACAAAATAAACTGATTTAAGAGTCTCGGGCCTTATTTACTATCAGCAGGAGGAGGTTCGTTTTCATTTCTGTCTCTTGCTCAATTGATTTCGTATTTTTTCGTCCTTCTCTCAGAACCTGATTTAGTTGCTTTTTTTAAATCATTCTAATAGTGGAAAATCGCTTTTTGGTGCAGCGTATTGCGGGAAAGGGGGATTATCTGAAATAATTAAATCTGTTGATTTAGAAAATGGCATTGGGAAAGAGATGCAGCACTTCTTTGAGATCCAAGCGCGGTACTCTGATTGCTGAGGAGGCTCTAGGTTTAGGGTTTCTGAGGTTTACGAGAGGATTGGGGAGGAAGAGGGTTCTTGTTTCGAATGATTTAGAGGATTCACCCATTGATTCCGCTCCCAGGACTCCCCCAAAGAAGCAGTGTGCTGAGAGAGTGGTTCCGGACGCTGGAAGGTCTTCTCTCGAAGCCCTGCCTCAGGACATTCTGGTTAGTACCATATTCTAAAATTTTCGATTTCTTATGTAAATCAAAGCACGTCTTTGCATTCCTGAATCGGTTTGATTAGTCGTGACTGAAAATCTCGGTTTCTCTTTCCAGATTAGGATATTGTGCGGTGTGAATCATGAGGATTTGAAACAGCTTTTCCACGTATCGAAAGCGATCAGAGAAGCAGTAAGTGTTTTACTGCAGTATCCATTAATCGTGAGCAAATTAAGCATTTCATTTCTGCTTGTTTGATGAACTTTGATATTGATTTTGATTGGTGTTTGCAATTGCAGACTCTAATTGCAAAGCAATCTCACTTTGCATATAGCACGCCGTCGAAGACGCGCGCTTTTCGCACGACAATAGATTTGGAGGATTCAGATGAGTTTGACGACAAAGAAGCTCCGAATGCTCCCATACTTTCCAAGCGTTGTAAGCCGCGGCTGAGCAAGAAGAAGCTTGCCGACATATCTGTAGCATTGTTCTCTTCGATGGACGAGGAGCAGTGGCCAAGGAAATCGCTATTTATGGAAACATAGATATGATTGGTTTTCAGAAGTCTTTTGTAAATACACTCGGTATGATCTGTCGTTGTTGTAGATTTGGTTCTTTAGGGCTTAGAATGATTGGCGAGATTTGTTTATCAGATTTCGGGTGATATTGTTCATGTACAGAAATCTTTGCTAGCCAGTTCTTCAAAAGCTTTCATTGAAGATGGGGGGGTTTGGCTTGTTTTGTATCTTTGTTTTGTACACGTATAACAGCAAGTAGACAGAAATGGAGGAGAGATTCCAGGATTCTAGTTTGAAGGGCAATGGCAGGTGCCCTTTTAGTGTCATAAATTTGGGAGTGTAGAGTTCGATTCTGCACATTCATTGATCTTAATAAAATGATGAATGCTTCCACGCACCTGTTTATGTGCAAGCAAAGCAATTTTCTCTTCTAATTTTGTTTCATGTGTGTGTTGTCTGCATACTCGTGTTGATTTTGTTTGATAGGTATAATTTCTTTTTCCCTGGAATTTGAGATGTTTACGCCTTACATTCAACAACTGAAATGTCTAAATTACAGCATGTGGCATTCACATTTTGCAAAAGCCTATTATTTGGAAGATAAGATGGGAGGGGAGAGAAAAAACATTTGCGGGTCAAGGAGACAAATATGGCTGAGGAAACAGAGGAGAAGGTATCCAATGGAAAATTTCATAAAGGATAGCTTTCAAAATTAGTTGTCAATTCCGACTGTAATGGTTTAACAGGAGCAAGCTAACAGATTTTTAAAATAGAGAAGATGTTAGATGAAATGTAGCATAATATATTGCACATCATTCCAACCAATGAGGGATGAAATGTTGTGACTGTGGAACATAATATTGCCTACTATGTTGGTTACATTTTTATTTTATTTTATATGGGCTAGTAACTAGTCTATGGACGAGTGCTTTTGGAGAAGTTGATCAAGCTCTAAACCTACCCGCCCATGACCAATAAATCTAGATAGAAAATGGGATAGAGTATAGCGGAGGAAAATATTCAAATTTCTTAATGTACTCCATATTGTAAGAGGAAGTGAAATTACAAGTATCAATTTTTAGATAAAATGATCATAATTTGCTCGTTCATTATTTAACTATTCTAATAAGTTTGCACATTGTACAAACTCAATATGTACATTTTTAAGGTAGTAAATGTTGAACCTATGTTTGGTAATGTTTTTTTTTTTTTTAATTTCATTTAATTTAATTTTATTCTATCTCATCTCATCTCATCTCATCTCATCATATTTCATTTTCTTTTCAAACATCATACAAACACAAACACTTCCAAACCAATCATTACAATTTTCTTTTCAAACATCATAAATAATATTACAACTATTTACTTATTTATCATCTCATCTCACTTCCCAAGCATCTCCTTAACCTCATTCATTTAATTCGAAATCAATGGTTGTTATTTAAACTTTAGTGATAGACTACTTGAACCTCTAGAGTGTCCTATGTGATTTTCTTCTTCATTAATTTTGAGATAGTGTTTGCCATATAAGTAGGCTGAGCATCAACTTTGTTGGAGACAGCATCCAGGAATATGACTCTGAATGTTGATTATATTTCTTTATCTTATTTGTGCTAGTGGCTTATGTAAGAGTGTTCGTATTGCTGTCGATCTAACTCTAAATCTACCTGCCATACCAGTAAACCTAGATAGAAAATATGATGGAGCACAATAGATAAAGATGTTTAAATTTCTTAACATACTCCACCTTGTGAAAAAATTGAAATCACAAGGATTAATTTTTAAATAAGTTTGTTATAATTTGATCCGTTCAACATTTAATCAAATAAGTTAGCACATTTTACCAACTCAACATGTACATTTATAAGGTAGGAAATGCTGAATTGTTTAATCTAATTCATTTAATTCAAAATCAATGGTTGTGTTCAACTACACAAGAATTGACTACTTGAACCTCTAGAGGATCCAATCTGATTTTCTTCTTAGTTAATTTTGGTATAGTATATACTATATAAGCAGGCTTTTGTCAGAGTTGATGCTAAGGAATTAGACCCCAACTCCAGTAAACGTTGATTATATTTCTTATTTTATTTGTGTTAATAACTGGTTCTTGGGTGAGCATTCTTGGTGCTAGAAAATGTGATAGAGTACAACAGATGAGGATGTTCATATTTCTTAATGTACTCCATCTTGTGAAGGAATTGAAATGACAAGGTTTAATGTTTAGATAAAGTTGTCATAATTTAGGCCATTCAACATTTACTCTAATAAGTTAGCACATTTTACCAACTCAATGTGTACAATTTTAAGATAGTAAATATTAAACTGCCTAATCTCATTCATTTAATTCAAAACAATAGTTGTGATTTAATCCTCACATGAATATAATACTCGAACCCTTGGAGGATCCTATCCATTTTTCCTCTTCGTTTATTTTGAGATGTATTTACTATATAAGTAGGGTTGTGTACCAATTTTGTTGGAGTCAATATTAAGGAATCCAACCAAGACTTATATAAACATTGGTTGTATTTTTTTTAAATTTTATTTGTGCTAATAACTTGTTTATGGATGAGGGTTCTTGGTGTTTTCAATCTAGCTCTAAACTTACCTAGCCAAGACAGGTAAACCTAAACAAAAAATGGGATAGAGTACATCACAATGTGCTCCATCATGTGAAAGAATTGAAATCACCAAGGTTAATTTTTAGATAAAATTGTTATAATTTGGGCCATTTAAGATTTACACCAATAAGTTAGCACAATGTACCAACTCAATGTGTACATTTTAAAGGTAGTAAATGTTAGACCATTTCATCTATTTCATTTAATTTAAAATCAATAGTTGTGATTAAAACTCCACAACGATAGACTACTTGAACCTTTAGAGGATCCTATCTGATTTTTGTTTTGGTTAATTTTGGGATAGTATTTATCATGTAAGTAGGGATGAGCATCGATTTTGTTGGAGTCGGTATATTGGAATCCAACTCCGACTTTAATAAATGTTAGTCATATTTTTTTTTATTTGTACTAATAACTGGTTCATGGAAGAGTGCTCTTGGTGCAGTTGGCCTAGCTCTAAACCTACATGTTAAAGACAAGTATAGATAGAAAATGAGATAGAGTACAATAAATTGAGATGCTCAAATTTCAACATACTCCATCATGTGAAGGAATTGAAATCACAAGGGTTAATGTTTAGATAATCATAATTTGAACTGTTAACATTTTCTCTAATAAGTTAGCATATTTTACCAATTTAATGTATACATTTTTAAAGTAGTAAATGTTGAACTGCCTCATATTATTCATTTAATTCAGAATCAATAGTTTTAAATTTAAACTTCACAAGAATAGATTACTAGCACCCATGGAGGAATCTATTCAATTTTACTTTATTAATATTGGGTTGAGTGTCAGCTTTGTCCAAATCTGTATCCAGGAATTGGACTCTGAATGTTAGTTATATTTATATACTTAATTTTTTTTTTCTAATAACCGTTTATGGACGAATGTTCTTGATGCTGTTGATCTAGTTCTAAACTTACCTACCAAAAACCAGTAATTCTAGACAAAAAATGGGATAGAGTGCAATAAATGGAGATGTTCAAATTTCTTAATGCACTCCATTTTGTGAAAGAATTGAAATGACTAGGGTTATCTTAAGTAGAATGGTCTTTATTTAGGTAGTTCAACATTTTTTGTAATTATTTAATAATTTCCACATTTTACCAACTCAATTTGTGCTTTTTTATGGTAGTAAATCTTGAATTGCTTTTTAATTTTCAATGAACCTTTTGACATGTTAGATAGAAGAAAGTATAATATAGTACATCATTCTAATCAATGAGAGTAATGAAGAGATGTGACCGTGTAGTATGATATTGGATATTATTTTTCAAAAAACGTTGATTACATTTCTTTATTTTATTTGTGTTAAATATTGGTTTACGAATAAGAGTAGTTGATCTAGCTCTAGACCTACATGCTAAAGACCAATAAATCTAGATAGAAATTAGGACAGAGTACAGTGGATGGAGGTTCAAATCTCTTAATGTACTCCACCTTGTGAAGAAATTGAAATCACAAGGATTGATATTTAAATAGAACGATGTTAATTTGGATTGTTCAACATTTACTCCCATTAGTTAGCACATCTTACCAGCTCAATGTGTATAATTCTAAGGTTGAACAACCTAATATCATTCATTTAAATCAAAATCAAGAGTTGTGATTTAAACTCCTAGTTTTCTTCATAGATAATTTTGAGATAGTATTTACCATATGAGATTGAGCATTGACATTGTGTGAGTTGGTATCCAAGATTCTGACTCCGACTCTAATAATTATTGGTTATATTTTTTATTTGATTTGTACTAGTAATTTATGGACAAGTGTTTTTGTACTATTGATCTAGCTCTAAAACTACCTGCTAAAGACTTGTAAACCTTGATAGAAAATGGGATACAATACAATAGACAGAGATGTTCAAATTTCTTAACGCACTCCATCTTGTGAAAGAATTGGAATCGCAAGGGTTAATTTTTAAATAGAATGGTCTTTATTTAGGCAATTCAATATTTTCTGTCATTAGTTAGTAGTTACCACATTTTACCAACTCAATGTGCACATTTTTAAGGTTGTAAATTTTGAATTGCTTAATTGTATTTGTTTAATTCAAAATCAATAGTTGTGATTTAAACTCCACAACGATAAACTATTTGAACCATTGATGTATCCTATCCAGTTTGCTTCTTAATCAATTCTAAGATACTATTTATCGTATGAGTAGGATTGAGAAGCGACTTTGTCAGAGTCGATATCAAGGAATTCGACTCCGTCTCCAATTTAGTCGGATTCTGAATTTAAAATTCAACTCCAATTTTGAATTATCCATAATCCAATCCAATCTGAATTCAAATAGGCTGGAATTTGGAGTAGAGTTGGACTTGGGCTTTTTTTTTTTGAGTTATAGATTTTTAGCGCACATTTTTAAAGCTGCAGTGGGTTCTACATTTAGTTCACTTTTAAACAAGATCTCATATGTTATTAGATTTCTATTTGCTGGGCTTTTAAAAATAAAAAGAAAAATAAAAAAGAAGATAGGTTTTACATATGTAGAAACCAAAATAATAAACGAAAATAAAATCTACATATTTAGGAATAGAGGAGACAAATGTGGCTTAGGAAATAAAGGAGAAAGTACCTAATGGAAACCTACTGCAAGATTATAAACTATTTGTCATTCCAGTTACACTCGGTTTAACAAGAAGAAAATTAATATATTTTGGCTCTTGCCTTTAAAACTAAGTTATGGGGTAATTCCTAATTTGTATAGAGGGGTATTTTTGAATTAACTCAGCTCCTCATTAAAGGTGGAAGGTGGAGTGTGGGCAGTGGTGCCTCTAAACATATCCTTAATGTTTCTTGGGTACTTGGCTATAAAGATTTGAAGCACAAAATAACAAGGATTGGGCAACAAGTTGATCTAATCAGATTTGATGCAAATGTGGCTTCTCTTATAGATCCCGAAACAAGATGATGGAACACTGGTTTGGTAAGATCTCTCTTCAATCCAAATATCTCTGAAGTTGTTTTAAAGATGTATCCTAGTGCTGAAAATGGTTTGGACCATTGGATATGGGGGAACATGAAAAGAATGGAGCTTTTAGTGTTGAAAGTGCTTATCGATGCTTTATGTCTATTGAGGATGGTAATATAGGGGAGCCATCAATGGTGGTGTTGTAAGGAAGTTCTAGAACACAGTTTGGAAATTACCCATGTCTCCAAAGGTGAAGATATTTACTTGGAGAGTGTGCAAAGAAGTGCTACCTACAAAAAAGAACCTGCTCAATAAAAAAAATGCAGCTAGATCCTACATGTTGTTTATGTAATCATCCCATGGAAGATCTGGATCATGCTTTAATTTTTTGCCCATCTATTCATTCTTTATGGTTCGGACCATTGGATATGTGAACATGAGAAGAATGAAGCTTTTAGTCTTAAAAGTGCTTATCGATTCTTTATGTCTATTGAGGATGGTAATACAGGGGAGCCATCAAATAGTGTTGTTGTAAGGAAGTTTTGGAACACAGTTTGTAAATTACCCATCCCTTAAAAGGTGAAGATATTTGCTAAGAGAGCATGCAAAAAAGTGCTACTTGTAAAGAAGAACCTGCTCAATAAAAAAAATGCAGCTAGATCCTACATGTTTCTATAATCATCCCATGGAAGATCTGGATCATGCTTTAATTCTTTGCCCATCTGTTCATTCTTTTTGGTCAAAGAGATTTCCTATCCTCCAACAGCAAGATCATTTTAGAGGTTTTCTTGACATTGCTATGAATTTCTATACTAAAGTCGATTTAGATGAGTTTGTTGATTTAGATCTAATGGCCTGGGGTATGTGATACAGAAGAAATAAAATGTTCCATGAGAATAAATGCCTAAATCCAAGCCAAGTCCTTTCTTTTTCTCTAGCTCAAAAGAGAATTTGTAGTCTTTCAAGTGCGGTTCAGTATAAAATCAAGAACAAGTTACAGCTATTCCAATGGTGTGCTCCACCTGCAGGTTCCTATAAACTAAATATAGATGGAGCTTTATTTTTTGATGATAATAGAGTAGGGGTAGGTGCCATACTCAGAGACTCTCATGGGGGGTGCTCATGTGCTTGAGCAAGATTGAGTTTATATACTGGGAACTAGAGAATGTGGAGGCTCTTGCACTACTAAGGGGATTGCAGTTTATTCTGAATATGGGTATACAATCTTTGATCAATCCTAGTGATTGCATGTTACTAGTGGAAGAGGTGAATAAAGAGGATAAATTCTTGTCTCCCGCTAGAAACATTATATCTGAGATAAGAAGGGTTATGCTTTGCTTCCCAAGTTGCTTGTTAAGCATGGGAATCGGCTTACAAATGTGGCTGCTCATAAATTAGCAAGACATGCATAGACTTTACAAGACATGCAACTCTAGTGGCATAGTTTTTCTATTTTCATTGATGGTGTTGTGTTTATGGATCAACAAACATGTAAATAGGTTTAAGGCTTATGCCTATTTTAATATGATATGATTTATATTTTTGATAAAAAAAAAATGTGAAACCTCTTTCTGATTTCTAGTGAACCTTTTGAGATGTTAGATGGCATATAACTTAATATTACACATCATTCGAACCCAATGCGAGGGATGTAAAATTCTGACCTTGGAGAATAATATTGCATATTATTTTCAAATAAACGTTAGTAAGATTTTCTTTATTCTATCGTGCCACTAAGTAGACGTTTTAACAGGAGGAAGTTAACATATTCTCACTCTTAAAATTTGACAAACATAATTTTTCAAAATAGAGAAGATGTCAGATGAAAACTGAAATAAAGCATAATATATTGGACGTCATTCCATCCAGAGAGGGTTGAAATGTTGCGACTGTGGAACATAATATTGCATATTATGTTGGTAACTTTTTTTATTTTATATGTGCTAGTAATCGGTTTATGGATGAGTCCTCTTGGAGTAGTCGATCTAACTCTAAAGCTACGTGCAGAACAATAAACCTAGATAGAATATGTGATAGAGTATAGCAGAGGGAGATGGTCAAATTTCACGTACTCCATACTGTGAGGAGAATAGAAATCACAATAGTTAATTTTTAGATAAAATGATCATAGTTTAGGTCATTCAATATGTACTCTAATAAATTAGCACATTTTATAGACTCAATATGTACATTTTTAAGGTAGTAAATGTTGAACCTCTTAAGGTGGTTATATTTTTTTCCAATTTTCATCCAATTTACAATGTGCCCACTGAACAAAATTTTTTAACAATTGGCTTCATAGACTTTTAATTTTTCACAATGTACCCCTTCCGTTATTTAACCACATCAAAACAGACGAAAATTCTTTACACGTGCACTACATGTGATGAAACTGTCAAGAAAGATGAAAATACCCTTGCCCAATGCTCTCTTCCTCCCAATACTATGGCGACAACATTGACAACATTAACGACCATGAATATGAAGAAGAAGCTAAAGTTGGATACTGCTGATAGCAAGAAGGGCCTAGCGAGTCGGAGTGGCCTCCACAACGTGATTGTCACGAGCTTCATCCACCATCTCTGGAGACGCCGTATCCTACACCATCATGAGAAACCCTTAGTTGCATTTTTTGATTGATTTTTCATTCTCTCAAACAGATTACAGTGATTTCCCCATTGGGTATAGTAGAGATTGCTAGCGATTTTATGGCCTTCATGTTCCCCCAAAGTTTTGTCTATTTCGTACGCGTGACCTTCTTACTCGCGGGCTCCTTCCATGGTAATGTGAATCAATTTTTCTTTATTTCTGTTAGGGATAAGTGGATTGTTTTGGGACATTCTTGCTATTCTCTTAATCAAAACAAATTTATTTGAATCTATCAAATTAATGTAGATTACCAAGAAATAATTTACACATCCATCACCATCACTGACGATAGAAAGGCAGATAATGATTGGCTAACCTGTCCCAATTTTGGCAGTTCCTGAAAAGTAAATAGTGAATTGCAAGTCCACAAATAAACGATGTATATATGTTTTTGGTATTTTGTTAAATTGGTGAATTTGGATTGGTTGCTCGTTTGATAAAATTGGTACTCCTAGAGTGCTTTTTTGTTTGAAAGATGCTGCCCTCTCTTCTCTGCTCTCTCCGGTGCCTCCTCCTCCTCTTCGCTGCCTCCTCCCTTCTCGGTACCTATTCATTTTAACTTTCATTTTGTCAGTCTCTTTGTTAATCTCAAATATCATATTTTCATTCACTTTTATTGTTCTGCATTTTCTCTGTGCTTTTTATTTGGGAGCTCAGTTCGGCAATGTGGTTGAGGTCGGATCGGACTCGAATGCCAGAACGTGGTTTACTGTGCAGGTGCAAAAGGTTTCTTCGCCCGTTTCGATTTTGGCTCAATTGGTTTTGTGATTGATTTGAATTTGGGGATGAAATTGAATTAAAGTCTTCGCCTGTTTTGGTTCTAGCTCAATTGGTTTTGTGATTGATTTGCATTTGTGGATGATATTGAATTAAAGTCTTCGCTTGTTTTGGTTCTAACTCAATTGGTTTTGTGATTGATTTGCATTTGGAGATGAAATTGAATTAAAGCAGGGGTATTTTCATCTTTCTTGATAGTTTCATCACGTGTGGTGCACGTGTTAAGAATTTTAGTCTGTTTTGACGTGGTTGATAGATGAAAGTGGTACATTGTGAAAAATTAGAAGTTTGTGGGGGCTAATTGTTAAAATTTTTTGTTCAGGAGGCACATTGTGAATTAGGTAAAAGTTGGAGGGGACAAAGTGTAATTAACTATTTTTTATTTCTTCCCATCTTATCTTATTTCATCTAATCTTATCACATTTCATTTTCTTTTTAAACATCATGTAAACACAAACACTTTCAAATTAATTATTACAATTTTTTTTAAACTTTTAAATAAAATAAAAAATAAGTTAATTTTTTTTCAAATCTCAAAATAAATAAAATATTAAAAAATTATATTATAACAATATTATAACTTTATAATATTTTTACTCATCTTTTTTTCTCCCATTTTTCAAAAATCCATAAAATATCATAACTCAAACTATTTTATTACTGCTCATAAATTATTTTACTACTATTAGCAGATTTCTCATCTCATATGATTCCCTAAGCATCCCTTTAATCTCATTCATTTAATTCAAAATCACTAATTGTGATTTAAACTTTAGTGATGACTAGTTGAACCCATAGAGTGTCCTATGTGGTTTTCCTTTTAGTTAATTTTGGGATTGTTAACCATATAAGTAGGGCTGAGTATTGACTTTGTTGGAGTTAGCATCCAGATTCTGACCCCCACTCTAATAAACGTTGATTATATTTCATTATTTTATTTGTGCTAGTAACTGGTTTATAGACAACTGTTCTTATCAGTGTTTTTAAATTTATACCGTATTGACCAGTACGATCGAAATATGTCGTACTGGCCAAGTAGCCAATACGTTTTTAGCTCTGTTTCGTTTCGGTATAAATACCGGTTGTACTAGCCGGTATTGACCGGTACAGGCTGATATTTATGATTCTGGCCGGTACATATATAGTGCCTGGTATGTTTAAATATCCCTAGATTTCTTAGTCGATTTCACTTTCTCCTTCAATATCCTTTCGCCTTTTCATCTTCAAAGTCTCCATCGCCACTTTCTCCTTCAATATCTCTTGATTCCTTTCGTCATTTTCACTTTCTCCTTCACCTACCTATCGCGGCACTGCTGGCCTGCCATTTTCTCTGCCCAACATCTCCATCGGCCGTCGTCTCCATTGCAACTTGAATTTCAGCGTGCATTTCAGCTTGAATTTTGAAATCCTTATCTTGAATCTGGAAATGGGGTCAAAGGACTCTAAAATGGGTCAAGCGTCTCAACGTGCGAAAATGAGGTCGAAGGACTTTGAAATGGGGTCAAGCTGTCAAGTAGCAGCCTTTGAAAAAATATATATTTTTTTGATAAGACAAGCTTTGAAAATATATCATTGAAGAACTCAGTTATTTGGCCACTTTAGTCAACAATTATGATTATTGATAGTTATTAAACTATATCATCTGTCAGTTGTGGTGTCTGTGTACAAATAAAAATATATTTAATTCACAAAAATATCATTGAAGATCTAAGATAAGATCATTTGTCAGCATGCAAATAAATATAAGATCATTGAAGATTCTAAAATGTCATATTTAAATTAGTAATATAATATTAAAATATGCAGTCTTCATAATTCACAAAAATTTATAATTTTTTATATTATATTTGTTTTTTTAATGTTTATTATAACTTAAAATTTAACAATTGTATTGGAAAATCTTGAATTTATGATTTATTTTATTATTATTCTAGAATACAGTTAATGCTTGTATATATATGATTTTTTAAGTTTAAATTATTTTAAAATGTTATACGAAATGATATCGATACTAAAATAGTATTGGTACCGAAATATTATTTCGAAACGGTACACGAAACGGTACCGGTACTGAAATATTTTGTACCAGTGCCTGGATCGGTATGACCTCTAGTACAGTATTTAAAACTTTGATTCGTACTGCTATCGATATAACTCTAAACCTACCTACTAAAGACCACTAAACATAGATAGAAAATGAGATAGAGTGCAATAGATGAAAATGTTCAAATTTCTTAACTTACTTCATCTTGTGAAAGAATTGAAATCACAAGGGTCAATTTTTAGGTAAATTTGTTCTAATTTGGTATATTCAACATTTAATAAGTTAGAACATTTTACCAACACAATGTGTATATTTTTAAGGTGGTAAATGTTGAATTGCTTAGTCTCACTTTTTTAATTCAAAATCATTAGTTGTGATTAAACTCCACAAGAATCGACTACTTGAACCTCTAAAGGATCATACCTGATTTTTCTTCTGGTTAATTTCGGTATAGTATTTACTATATAAGTAGACTAAGCATTGATTTTGTCGAGGTTGATACGAAGGAATCCAACCTCGACTCCAATAAACGTTAGTTATATATTTTTTACTTTATTTGTGTTAATAACTGATTTATGGATGAGTGCTTTTGGTGCTGTCGATTGAGGTAAACCTACTTATCAAGGATCGATAAACCTAGATAGAAAATGACAAAGAATACAATAGATGAACATGTTCAAATTTCTTAACGTACTCCATCTTGGGAAAGATTTGAAATTACAAGGGTTAATGTTTAGATAAAGTTGTCATAATTTGGACCGTTCAACATTTACTTTAATAAGCTAGCATATTCTACCAACTCAATGTGTAAATTTTTAAGATAGTAAAGGTTAAACCACCTAATCTCATTAATTTAATTCAGAATTAATAGTTGTGATTTAAACTCCACTATTATAGAATACTTGAACCCCTATAGGATCCTATCCAATTTTCTTCTTGGTGAGTTTTAGGCTACCTAAGTTACAACATGTGGTATTCATAATTCGCAAAAGCCATTATTATATGGAAGATAAGATGGGAAGCAGAGAGAAAAAAAAATAGAGAAAAAAATTTGCGAATCAAGGAGACAAATGAGGTTGAGGAAATAGAGGAGAAAATATCGAATGGAAATGTAACGACGGCTTTCAAAATTAGTTATCATTCTAGCTGTGCACGTTTTAACAGGAAGAAGCTAACATATTTTCAATCTTAAATTAAAACAAACATATTTTTTCAAAATAAAGGGGATGTTAGATGAAATAAAGCATAAGATATTGCACATCATTCCAACCAATGAGAGGGATGAAATGTTGAGGTTGAGGAACATAATATTGCATACCATGTTGGTTACATTTTTTTATTTTATTTTATATGGACTAGTAACTAGTTTATAGATGAGTGCTCTTGGAGAAGTCGATCTAGCTCTAAATCTACGCTCCAAAGACCAATAAACCTAGATAGAAAATAGGATAGAGTATAGCGGAGAGAAATATTCAAATTTCGTAACGTACTCCATATTGTGAGAGGAATTGAAATCACAAGAGTTAATTTCTAGATAAAATGATCATAGTTTGGTCGTTCAATATTTACTCTAATAAGTTAGCATATTGTACAAACTTAATATGTACATGTTTAAGGTAGTAAATGTCGACCCTCTTAGGAATGTTTGATAATGTTTTTCTCTTATTTTATTTCATCTCATCTCATCTAATTTCCTTTCCAAACATCACTCCAACATAAACAATTTCAAACTAATTATTACAAAATTTTTAAACTTAAAACAAAATAAATTTTTTTTAACTTTTTCAAATCTCAAAATAATATATGTATTAAAAAATTGTATTCTAATAATATTTTATCATTATAATATTTTATTCAATTTTTTCACTCATTTTTCAAAAAATTCAAAAAATATCATAATTCAAATTATTTTACTAATATTCATAAACTATTTCACTACTCTTCACAAATTTGTAATCTCATCTCATCTTATTTTCTAAGTATCTCCTTAATCTCATTAATTTAATTCAAAATCAATAGTTGTGATTTAAACTCCGGTGATAGACTACTTGAACCCCTCGAGTATCCTATGTGGTTTTCCTCTTAGTTAATTTTGGGATAGTATTTATCAACTAACTTGAACACTGACTTTGTCGGAATCAGCATCCAGGAATTTGACTTCCACTCCAATAAACATTGGTTATATTTCTTTATTTTAATTGTACTAGTAGCTAGTTTATGTATGAGTGTTCTTGGTGCTGTCAATCTAACTCTAAAACCTACCTACCAAAAACTAGTAAACCTAGACAAAAAATCGGATAGAGTATAATAGATGAAGATATTTAAATTTCTTAACTTACTCTATCTTGTGAAAGAATTGAAATTAAAAGGGTTAATTTTTAGATAAAATTTTCATATTTTGGTCCGTTTAACATTTAATCAACTAAATTAACACATTTTACACACTTAACATGTACATTTTTAGGATAGTATATGTTAAACCGCTTAATCTTATTCATTTAATTCACAAAAATGCTACATACAAGCGTCGGGTGCAAACGGCGGACAGTCGATGCCATTTAATCAACTTTTTTCTCACTATCTTTCGCTCTGCCAATTATCTTTTTCTCTGTTTCTCATGGGTATTCTCCTTTTACCGCAACGTCTTCTCTCTCAAAGCATGCCATCCATCATCTAAACTGAGTAAATTCTTTGCTCCTATAGCGTAGACTCAAATTGGATCTCTCCCTCCCTCTCTCTCTCTCTCTCTCTCTCTCTCTCTCTCTCTCTCTCTCTCTCTCTCTTTCCAAAAAAAAAAAGTCTGTAGTCACATTTTGATTATCTACTTTTCTTTTATTTAAGAAATGTTTAGTTTTAAAAGAATGTTCTGATCAATCCCTCATATCTCACACTCTATTCGGTTGTCGAGAAAAGATGACAACAATCCTGCTCCAACCGACTCCATCTTCAACCATTTTTAATTCTCCACCGCAGATGCCATCGATTCAGAAAATCCCACAACAACCTTTACCATCCTTGAAGACCAAAAGAACTAATCCCAAAAAAAAACCAAGGAAAAAAAGAGAAAGGAACATGAAAGAAGAAATGGAAGATGAAAAAAAAAATGGAAGAAGAAAGTGGAAGAGAAAGAGAAAGAGAAAGAAAGGTGTTTGCTTTTATACTCCATCTTCAACTCTCTTTCATTCTCCATGGCAGATGCCATCGATCCAGAAAATCCCACAACAATTTCTACCATCTTTGAATACCAAAATAATTAATCCCAGAAATAAAATAAGGAAAAAAGAGAAAGAGACAAGAAAGAAGAAATGACAGATGAAAGAAAAGAAATGGAAAAAGAAAAAGAAAGAGAGAGAGAGAGAGAGGTGTTTGCTTTTGTACTTTTTATTTATTTTTTATTCCTCACATAAAGGTCGACTGTCTATCACTTGTATATCATGATTGTCCCTTGCTAGCTTTCCTCTTGGTTAAAATCAACAAGGATAGACTATTTGAACCTCTAGAGGATCCCATCTAGCTTTCCTCTTGGTTAATTTTTTTTTATGGTATTTACTATATAAGTAGATTGAGCATTGACTTTGTCAGATTGGATACAAGGAATCTGACCCCAACTCCAATAAAAGTTGATTATACATCTTTATTTTATTTGTGCTAATAATTGGTTTATAGACGAGTGTTCTTGGTGCTGTCGATTGAGCTTTAAACTTACCTGCCAAAGACTAATAAACCTAGATAGAAAATGGGTTAGAGTATAATAGATGGAGATATTTAAATTTCATTACGTACTCCATCTTGTAAAGGAATAGAATTACAAAAGTTAATGCTTAGATAAAATTGTCATATTTTGGGTTGTTCAACGTTTATTCTAATAAGTTAGTACATTTCACCAACTCAATGTGTACATTTTTAAGATAGTAAATGTTAAACTGCCTAATCTCATAATTTAATTTAAAATCAATGGTTGTGGTCCAAACCCACAAGGATAGACAACTTGAATCCCTTGAGGATCCTATCCGATTTTCTTTTTGATTAATTTTGGGATAATATTTACCATATAAGTAGGTTGAGCACTGACTTTTTTAGAGTTGATATCAAGGAACCCAACCAAGATTGCTATAAACGTTAGTTAAAATTCTTTTTTTTATTTGTGCTAGTAACTTGTTTATGGACGGGTGTTTTTGGTGTTGTTGATCTAGGTCTAAGCTGACTTGGCCATGACTAGTAAACCTAAACAAAAAATGTGATAGACTACATTGCAACACACTCAATCTGGTGAAAGAATTGAAATCACAAGGATTAAGTTTTAGACAAAATTTTTATAATTTGAGTCGTTTAAGATTTACACAAATAAGTTAGCACATTTTACCAACTCAAAGTGTACATTTTTGAGGTAGTAAATGTTGAACCACTTAATCCCATTTATTTAATTCAAAATTAATTGGTTTTGATTTAAATTTCACAAGAATAGATAGCTTGAACCTCTAAAGAATCCTATCCGGTTTTTTCTTAGTTAATTTTGGGATAGTATATATCATATTAGTAAGGCTAAGAAAGTAAGGTTGAGCAACGACTTTGTTGGAGTCAGTATCCACAAATCTAACTCTAACTCCAATAAATGTTATATTTATTTATTTTATTTTTGCTAATAACTAATTTATGGAACAATCTTTGAAGAGTGTTCTTGGTGCGGTTGATCTAGATCTCGACCTACTTGCCAAAGACCAATAAACTTAGATAGCATAATGTTAATTTGGAAATTTAACATTTATTAGTAATTAGTTAGTAGTTTCATTATTTTACCAACTTAATGTTAACATTTTTAAGATAGTAAATGTCGAATCGCCTACTTTCACTCATTTAGTTCAAAACTAATTGTTGTGATTTAAAATTCACAACAATAGACTACTTGGATTTTTGGTGGACCCTATTCAGCTTACTTCTTGATTAATTTTGGGATATTATTACCATATGAGTATGACTGAAAATCAACTTTGTCGTAGTTGGTAACAAGAATCTAACTACGATCAATTTAGTTGGTCTCTCAATCTGGACTTCAACTGTGATTGCGAATAACCTTATAATTCGAGTCGGTTGGGCTCTATTAAAATGGGTCGCAAGCCGGAGCGTAATTGGATTTAGACATATTTTGGGTTATAAATTTTTAGGCCACAATTTTAAAACTGTAGTGGGCTCCATACTTGGCCCACTCTAAACAAGATTTTACATGTTATTAGATATCTTTTTGGTGGGCTTTCAAGTTTTAAGTTTACTACAATAATTACAAAAAGAAAGAGAAAGAATAAGGTTTTAAATATGTAGAAACCAAAATATGGAGAAAACATTTGCATATCCGGAAATATAGGAGACAAATGTATCTAAGGAAATAAAGGACAAATTATCTATAGAAAATCTAATAAAGGACAATTGCGCAAGACTTGATAATAGAAAACTAGTTCTCATTACGGCTATACACAGTTTACAGGAGGAAAACTAATATCTTTTGGCTTTGAAATTTAAACTCTTCCTATATCTTTCTCTCTTTTATTATGTTTCAATATGTTAAGCACTCTTTCTAGTTTCTAGTGAACTTTTTGAGATTTTAGACAGAATAAAGTATAATATTGCACATCATTTTAACCAATGAGAGGAATGAAAAGTTGAAACCTTGGAACATAGTATTACTTTATTTTTCAGTGAACTTTGGTCATATTTTTCATATTTTATTTTATTTTATTTCATTTGTACTACTAACTGGTTTATGAGTGAGTGCTCTTTGAGTATTCAATCTAGTTTTAAATCTACGCGTCAAAGACCAGTAAATTTAGGTAGAAAATAGGATAGAATACATGACATGAAGATGTTCATATATCTTAACATACTTCAACAAAAAAAGGAATTGAAGTCATTAGAGTTAATTTTTAAAAAGAATCGTCATAATTTGGACTGTTCAACATTTACCGTAATTAGTTACAATATTTTACCAATTCAATGTGTACATTCTTAAGTTAGTAAACATTGAGCTAACTGTTAATTCCAAATCAATAGTTGTGATTTAGGCTTTGTTTGGGTAGTTGATTGTTCTCCAATACTATTTAGTATTTTATTACTGCCTTTTCCAAATTTGTACTACTTTTATTACTATTCACTATTATTTAATATTTTATAATTATTTTTACTATTATTCACAGAATATTTAAGATCACTACATTATCCAAACGTAGCCTTTAACTCCATAAGGATAGACCATTCGAAACCCATGGAGGATTCTAACAAGTTTTCCTATTGATTATTTTTGGAATAGTATTTACCATATTGATTATTTTTAAAATAGTCTATACATAAAAAATTATATATATACATATAAATTATATTTAAAAATAATAGTCAATATAAATTATATAGATAAAGATATACGTAAATAGTCTAGTCTGAATTAGGATAAAAAAAATAGTAAAATATTAAAAAAGAAGAAAAAATCGACTGAAATTTAGTATGGTCGAAATACCAACTAGTATTGGCCGGTACGAAACAAGAATATATTTGTACCACTCAACTGGTCAATACAGTACGCAATTTAGAATAGTGGTTTAAACTCTACAATGGTAGACTAATTGGACCACTAGAGGATTCCATCCAGTTTTCTTCTCGATTAAAATCAACACCTGTGGTCTAAACTCTATAGCTTTTTTGTCCACTTTTAAAAACCTACCAAGGGCATATGTTTAGCTCACTTTTAAACAAGATCTTACATATCATTATATCATTATTATGAGGAATTTTAAGTTTCAAACAAAGTTTTAAATATCATATCTTACCGGCCAAAATGATTTGGATTTATTGTGCTGGAACAGTAATCAGCATGGGAAGATCTACATTTTGTATCGGGTCAGATAATGTCTATTTTTATACATTTTTGTCAATACCAACCAGCTTTCGGTGTTTCGTCCTGAGTGCAAATTTCGATCCGGTATGTAAAACCCTATGGCATGGCGATTTTATAATTAAAGTTATTGACAATGGCTTTTGTGTAAAGTTGAATTGAAAATGAAGGGTTTTCTGGATTTCTTCATAAACGCACATCTGACCTTTTAGATCTCAGATCGTCAGACTTGATAAAAAGTGTGTGTTGACTCTTTTCACTCTAAAAGCATGTACACAATATTTTATAACTATAATTATCTTTTAGAATTAACTGAATTTTTTTAAAGAAATTTAAACAAAGTAGATAGTATTGCATCCACACATGCCTTCAAAATCTTATCGAGATTTGTAAAACAGAAGGGATGAGGCTCTCAAGGACTTTCCTTTTAATTTTAATAATATTTAATAATAATTTATAATTTTTATAATTAATTTTGGAATATAGTTTTATATATATATAGTAATTTATTCATATTTTGACTATCTTGAAATAATATCGGTATCAAAATATTTTGTTTTAAGGCCTGGACTAAAATGAGTACCGAAATGATATTCAAAACTTTTGGTTTCAAGTTTACTAAAAACATTATAAAAAATGAAAAAAAATAGAAAACAGGTTTTACATATGCCAAAACCAAAATATAATTGAAATATTTCATATGCCTATATAAAAATGAAAAGTAAAGAAATTCAAATACTTAGTTGGTTCTTTTGGCCATCGTTGATATACTATTATTCATATTAGAGTCAATGACGAGTTTGAAGAGCGAGATAAGATAAGAATTTTGTGAATATTATTAAGATAATTTGTAAATAGTAGTTAAATAATTTGAGTTTATGGGATTTTAGAAAAGTTAAAAGAAAAAGTTGAATAATAAATATTATAAAGTTAAAATTAGTTTATTAATTATATTTTTATTTGAGAAATTGAAAAAGTTGAATTATTTTATATTTTTGTTTGAAAATTTTGAAAAAGTTATAATAATTAGTTCGAAAAAATTATAATGATGGAAAGTAATTGTATTTGAGTGATGTTTAAAAATGAAATGAAATAAGATAAGATGAGAATTTGGAGATGGAAACTTTTTAGAACAAGCCCTAAGTTAGACTCCAAGTTCAACACAAACTAATAAAATGAGTACTTAACAGCTACTAGTTCTACCATGTTTTAAAATATTTTTCAATTTTATGGTCAAACTAACATCTAAGGCCCCATAACAAGCAACGGTAGCCATGTGCATTGTGGAATTATGGCATGATTTCCATCATTCAATCATCCATTACTTAATAAACTACAAAGAAGAAACACAACGCTACTTAAGACAAGCCAAATATTGCTCTAACTACAACCAACAAGACCAAAACAACACAAATTGAAATCAATGACATGACAAAAACAAATAAATAGGCAGCCTTTACTTATGCCCAAATCCAATTGTTTCATTCCATTTCAAGTTGTGCCTGAAAAAAAAGAGAGGACAATATTAGCCAGGAAATTATACAGGTCCACACAAACTTATAAAGAAATTAAAATAAAATTGAACAAATCCTAGTTGCACAATTCACTAATGCACCTCAAACTTCAATCGTCTTTACGTGGTTATTCTCATGACTATATTGATGATTAATTCTACATTAAGATATTCAATTAAAGAAATTGGATATCATGAAATTAAAAATTCAAGATATATAAAAAAAACTAAAAACAATTCTAAATAAATTATTTGAGTCTAACTTATAGTTATCCACTTCATCAATTATATTTGAATAATTTGAGCTCAAGCATCATTAATTCTATCCGAGTAATCTTAACCCAATCTTATACTCAATCCATATTATGATACTTGAATCAGAGTCTCATACCATATCACTAAACTCACCTAAGAAAATATTAGTCAATTTAGTGCAAGAGGACACATCCTATTTTTCAAACCATGTTATTATTCAAGCCAAGAATTCGAATTATAGCATTAAACTCAAATAAGAAACATATTAATCAATTTAGTGCAAGAAGACACGACCTCAATTTCTATTCAAATCATATATATATTTTTTTGAGAAATAGGTTTACTTCATTCAACACAAGATACTTGAAGTTTACAATGTGATCCATATGATTGAGCAAGCTCAGTTTACAAGCCAACTAAGAATAACTGAACGCTCAGAACTTCTACATTCTCTCAGTTAAAAACTGAGAGACTAATCACTACCTCCATAGGAGGTATTTACTAAACTTTCTCTTCTAAATGAGGAGAAAACTATAATTCTACGAATTTAAAGTCCGAGAGACTATTTCTCAAATAATCAATTTTTTCTATACAAACAATATATACAAAACCAAACAAATCAACTACAAAACCACAAAAACAGACACAAAAGGACTATTCAAAGGTTGTTCTGTGGTGGCGCATGGGTCCCACGTGCCAGAGGAGTAAAGACCACCGGTCAGAAAAGCGCAGCTACCTCAGATTCCCTAAGAAACGCCACCGGTAAGAGGGACCCGCTAGACAACAAAGGCGTGTTGAATCAAACTTCCAATCGGCCTACACGCGTGTGAAGCATGCATTGCTTCATTCGGCAAAAGCTCCTGGCAAAAGCACGATTGGCGGATGGAGGGAATGGCGGTGGGGCGCGTGTTGGCCTTATGGCTTTCGGCTACTCTGAACCTGCAACAACCACCGAAAAACCCGAAAACCACTAGTAACCCAATACAAACCACGGTGGCCGAAAAGAAGAGAGAAAGAAAGGAGAAAAGGAGAAAATGAAGGAGGAATGGAGCTGGAGCTCCGCCGTCCTCACTAACTCCGAACCATTGAAAAAAACTTAAGAGTGAGTTTTTGCCTTGTTTGAGAGAGAGAGAGAGGGAGAGAGAGAGAGAGAGAGAGAGATAACTGTTGTTTTATTTCGAACCAGACCACAGCCAAATCATATTGTTAATACATGAAAAGTATAGTAAACATCATGAAACATCTATCAAGTTTGAATTAATCTATACTCCAGCCGGTTTACTTAACTTACTTTACACATCGTGACATGGCAAACTGGGTCTGGTTTGCCATTTCACGGTTTGCCCATTGTAGCATTTAAAACATATTCAAAATTGGTATCTCTCCCCGATTTAGCATTTGAGCATTTGAAATCTAGGGTTTCAGAATTTCGCCCCCTTCCCCGAGTTCTGCTAGTCCCACACTCAAAGTTTTTCACCCTCCCTCCCCTTTCTTCTGCTAGGGTTTCACTTCTTCTGCTAGAGTCCTCATTCGCGTCTGAGTCTTTGAGCTAGAGAAAGACATCCTTCTTCGCGTGTTGCCCAGATCTTGAACCCAACCCTAGATCTTTATTTTTGCTCCTATTTTTGTGATTTATGTAGGTACAAGATTTGCAGTATTAGGATGCTGATTTGGTTTTCTTTGCACTATGCTTGGTTGATGAGGAATAAATTTTAATATATGTAGAATATAGTTGATGTTTTCGCTATGAAAGTTGCTTGATTGTTATCTTATTCCTTGTTTATATTTTCTTAAGCATTTTTTTGAAAAGGAAATTTTTTTTTTATAAATTTTGGTTGCTTGTAATCTTGAGGTTATTTGATGACTGCAGAGGACATATATTGAAAGTAATAGCTTTGGCTAATGTTCTTGTTTGGAGCCAACTTTGCATATTATAAGTTTTAGTTTTTTGAATTCATGTTTTGATCTTCTGGGGGAGGATTGGTTTGAAAAAAAAAATTTTACACGCATTGGTTTTTACAGATAATTCCTCAATTAACTATGGTAGTAGGGCTTGAATGAGTTTTTGGCTTGCATGAGTTTTTATATTTTTTGTGATTTAAATGGTTTCATGAAGTTAGATTTTATATGTTTTCTCATATATATAAAGGGACTTGAATTTTTTGGTGTAAAGCACTAGCATAAGTGGTTGTGCAACCTATGCCTATAATTCCGAATCCTTCATATTATCGAGTCAGAATGTTAATATTATTAAAAACCAAAATAATAACTATTGCTATGTGAAGTACATATCATTTTAACATTCTCAATGTTTCATTTAGATTGTTGCCCAGATGACTAACACAAGAGGGAGGGTGAATTGAGTTTTATTAAAAAATTAATAATTATAAATCAAATATATAATATAAAATATAAACAAAATATGAAACAGTAATAAATATAAAGAGTAAAGGTTAGAGAGAAGCAAACTCAGTATGTTAACGAGGTGGAGATAGAAACCTATTACACCTTTGAGCAGCACTGCTCCAAAGAATCCGTGTAGAACACCCTCTACACTTCCAATCACCTCACACTTGGTGATTTAACTATTCCCCGTGTAGAATACCTTCTATACTTCCAATCACCTTACACTTGGTGATTTAACTATTCCCCGTGTAGAACACCTTCTACACACCCAAGGGTTATACGCACCCTCTTACAAATACAAGAGTTGATGTAGGTAGACTATCAAAGTACACTCCTCAATGAGTGAGATAGAAATAATACAGCGCAACCTATATCTCTCTCAACAAGAATAAGAATTAAGACTCAAAACTTTAGAAAAGAGAGAATGAGAGTTTTGAAAGAATGATGCAAAACTTAGCAATAGATGTGTAAGCTCTTGTTGTATATTTTGCAAAACTCAAGTGAGCTATTTATAGGCAAATGAGTTTTCAATTTCAAATTTGAAAAGATTCCCATGTCAAAAACATCATCATTCACTTTTCAAAAATTTCAAATCTAATTTTTTTACTTTTTGCATGTGACAAAAGGAGCACACTTTACTTTTCAAAAATTTCAAAAATAATTTTTTACTTTTTACATATGACAAAAGGAGCACACTTTACTTTTTAAAATTTTCAAACAAAGACATCTACCTTTTGCATAAGTCAAGAAAAGCATCTATCACTTTTGAAAATATTCAAATAAAACATGCACATGTGAAAGATGACAATCAATCATCTTAATATTTTCAAAAATCAAACCTTTAATCATGTCATGCACATGTGAAAGATGACAATCAATCATCTTAATATTTTCAAAATTCAAACATTTAATCATGTTATGCACATGTGAAAGATGACAATCAATCATCTTTCAAAATTTTCAAATTTAATTTTTAAAATATTCATGCACATGTGGAAAATGTATTTAATGCTTTATGATAAAATATTAATTTTGAACCTTAATCCTAATTTCAAATTTTTAAGAGATTTACAAAATTATTCTATGATTTTAATGTGAACTTGTTCCCTTCTTGCTCATGCTTGCTTCCTTGATGTGCTTGATTATATTGTGTAGACAACTTGAGCTTGAGACTCCTTTATTCTTTGAATTCATTTGTTATTATCAAAATCCATGTGTACATAGAAACTTTAAAACTGTAAGTTATTATACGTATGTAGTAATGGAGTGGGGTGTTATAACCCCATTTGCATTTGACTTGTTGACCCTCGGTGGGATGTAGATAACCCCATGGTCTGTATATACTCTTTTGTATAATGGTAGGTACGGAGTTCCTTTATGGTTTATTTTGTTATATATTTGAAACAGAGTTTAGGCTCAAAGAGCCATTGAAATAAATGTTTAGGGAATGTTATCAGGTGTTTCTTTCTTAAATTAGAAATTTTAGAATACCCCTACGTCATTTCCATTTATAAGGTTTTTTTTAAAAAAATGCATAGGTCACGTCAAGGAATTGTGGCGGCCTCCTTTTAGGGCGGAGTTGTTTCATACAGACAATCCCCCTGATCTCAAATAGAGCACATGTGCACTTCACATCGACCTCCTCTTCATTAAAGTAAACTGTGTACTTGGCGCGCTTGGCGTGATCATCATCAATGGTAATTTCATCCAAAACATCGTATGTGGAAATGCAAGCATCCTTATTGATAAGTATGCAACTGCAGACAATCATTCCCAACACCTCATTTTGGAACTCTTTAAATTTCGCATTCGTATACACCGCTTGAAACTGACTTTTAATACGGAATGCGGATGAACATGAAATGGTTTGGTTGGCAGAATTGCAATCAGATGATGTCTTAGCCTCCACCTTTTTCCTTAGTGTATTATCAAATTGATCGACAAATTCTTTCGACGATGTACTTGAATTCTTTCAACGGTATCAGAACATGGCACAATGCACATAGGGAAAAAGATAAAAAACTTTCAAAGGAACCTATCTGGCTCCCCCATGCATATGTATATGGATTTGCGTATGCATTTGATTTGGCTGCATCATAAATGACGGGTAGTACGCATTTCTTAGATCATAATGTACCTACGATACACAAATAAAAATAAATGAATTAGTTGCAATTGAGACATATTTTTTTTATGAATGATGAATATATCATACCTTAATCAGTGGAATTGGTGTAGAAGGCCTGGATGACCTTTTATCTTCCTCTTTGTCCATCATAATATTTCTCAACAATATATTCCTCCTATATCTTCAAAATTGTATACATCCATTCAATAGATAGACACCAATAAAAAATAATAAAAAATTGCTTAAATCTATAGTCTCTCTTTTTTATTGGTCTATATTTATCCATGATGCAGCTTTCCTCTCCGGTTATTTTGATTCTTTTGATCTAATCGCTTTTGTTGTAAAGCCAACAAGGAAAAAAAAAGCTCGTTTGTTGTAAAGTCAAAATATATCGATTTTAGTTTTTTTCATTGAAGTTCTAAGAACGCCCAAAATCAAAATATATAGCTTGTTTCAGATCATGCATATATGGTGAACTGGAATTAGTATATATGGTGAACTGGAATTAGTTTAAGTACTTTAAACTGGGAACTAATTAATAGTTGGCTAAATGACGTATACTAGATATGTGTTTATATTAAGATCACCATTGGAATTAAGTCTAGACTAGAATTAGAAATTTTGATATTACTGGTAGTCCATTTAGCCATTATTTTTTCATGATTATCTCTTGTTGTGGAAATATATATTATTTTGTCATGTTCACTTACTCACAATTTGATACCATGCTGGGCTATTAGTTAAAGATCTAAGGTTTGGATATACTGCAATTGTATGATCTGGGTTCATCATACCTGAACAAGATTACTCAATATTACAATTGGAATTCTTTTGAAGTGATTAGTACATATATATAAATTACAATAAATACTTCTTATTCCCAAATAACTCTTAATTGAGACAGTTCATTTAAAATCAGCATATTTCCAATTTCTTGACCCGTGGAGTTGAATTGTCAATCAGCCGATTCTCTTATTATTGAAAAAAATTGAACCTTTCAAAATGTCTTGATGCTGCAAAATGCTGTGCACACAGCAATTACAAATTTTTCATTTCCGTGGACAGGGTCAGAACACCACAGTGCAGGGGTAACATTAGGAGTTTTAGGCCAATCAAAGAAAGTAAAATCTAAAATAATTTTAACAAAATCACATCAAATCATTCAAGAAAATAAACTCACAATTTCTCTTGAAAACACCCAAATATACTCATAGTTAGAGATCTCAGATCTTGAAGTTCACACAAAATTTATCCACAAAACACCCAATGCTCGCTAGAGATGATAATGGGGAGAAGGAGGCACGCGGACGACGGCAAACTGGCGGCAACCGGCGGGCCAAACTTTTGGGATGGGGGAAGGAAGCTGCCGGGCTGAAACAGCGGCAACCAACAGGCGCAAGGATGACGGTAGATTCATAACGGGGCTGAAAAAAAACATTTTATATTTGCTCTTATTTAACTGTAGCAGTAAAAAAAAAAAAAAAGCCAACTCAGCAGGTATGTAGAGTAAAATACTGTAGCGGCTACAGTGCGACTTATGTATAGTAAAACTCATCAAGTTTAATCACAATACATGGAAAGCATTTTAAATAACAAGAATTTTGAAATATATGAACAAGAAGAAGCTTAAGAAGAATGTGACAGAGAGGGGGGGAGAGGGGGAGGGGTGAAGGACCCTGAGGTCTTAGGTGATGAGGCTTAGGTTAGAAATGGGTTGGGCACTAAAAGACGTCATTTGGATAAGAGAAAACGATATTGTTATGATTTAGGCATGGTTTGTTTTTACAAATAATTATATCTCATCTTATTTTATCTTATCATAATTATTTTTTCAAATATCTATACACAATAAAATAAAAAATTTAACTTTTTCAAATTTCAAAACAATATTTTCAAATTTCAAAACAAAACTAATATTAAAAAAATGTCATTGTTATAATGTTGTCTCTCACTTACTGCTAGGCAAAATTCATCTTCCTATTTTTTTCCTCATTTTTTATTTTCATTTATATTATAATTTTAAAGCATTTTTAAAAAAAATGAAAAAAAAAACTGATAATCACATTCTTAATTATCAAGTAAAAAAATTAAAAAATAAGATAAAATACATAAGGTGTCAAAATGAGGTGTCAAAATAGCATTTTCCTTAAAAAAAATATTATAATAATATTATATTCAATATTTAACTTTTATTTCATCTTATTTTATTTTATCTCAGAAAATAACCCAAACTTTAATAGGCTGAGGTATTGAACGGGCAAAAAGATGTAGTCTTATACCACTAGGGCTGTAAATGAACCATGCTACTCGACAGCTCGTTCAGTACTCGCTCGGCTAAATTCGAATCGAACTTGACTCGTGAAAAAAAAAAACTCGCTCGTGAAAGCAGATACTCGCTCGATTAGTAAATGACACATACCCGACAAAATTCATTAAGGCTCGCTCGTTTATGCCCGAATCGACTCGTTAGCTTAACTTGTTTAAAATTTGTTTATATATTGATAAATATATACATATATATATATGTTATAGATATATATTGCTAATAATATAAGTATAGAATTTTTATAATTAAATATGTAATATATAATTTTATTACTTATATCTATATGATGAATATACTTCATAGTTGTGTTTTATAATTTGTAGAATAATTAGTCTATAAAATTTAATAATTTCATATATTAATACGTGAGAAGTATGTGAAATACGTATATGCTATCATATCATGTGTATTTATTAATAATATATAAGCATATAACATATTTTTATGATGAATAAATATCAACTAGTTAGATATTAAATATTAAGTTATTATTATTTATTATTTATTTTTAAATTTTATTCAAAAAATTAAAAAGAATTTCAAGCTCAAGCTCGAGTTCGTTTGTGGAACGAGTTCAAGTTCAAATTCAAACTTGAATTGAAAGTTTAGTTTATCGAGTCGAACTTGAATAAAGAATAAATAAAAACTTGAACTCGGAATCAAGCTCAAATTTGAATATTTTGAGTCAAATTTGAGCCCGAGAAGATAAAATTCGGGTAGACTCGACTTGCCATGATTACAGCCCTATCTACCACCCAAATAGTGCCAGTTTGGTCAAGATGGGCTAAGGTACTTCTCTATTAAACCCTGAATTTGGACTGTGGGCTTGGGACTGTCTGATGCGATTTTGGGTTAAATTTCTTTTTGTAAACTTTTTTTTCCTAAATCCTAAATTTCTTCTATATCTAGATTAAACCCTAATTTAACCGTAAGTATTTTATTTAAAAATCGAATTTTTATAGTTTTTGAGACAGTAAATTTAATTGTTAGTATTGAATCATTGATAATTAGCAATTAATAACTTTTTAGTATTGAGTTATATATAATTTATAACTAACAGTTGCTTTATTATATACAATTACATACCCTTTTTCTAGTTACATACTATTACTAGAATCTAGATAATAGATTACTGGTCTTATAATATTTACATTATAATTTATAAAAGGTACATGACTCACTATTATCCTTATATACATTATTATGTATAGAGTGCATGGTGTAAATTATACCACGTAATTTCTCTTTCAAATCAAATTATGTCACAGAGATAATTTATGGTTTAAAGGCTTTTAAATAGAATTATTCATAATATGTATGTCAGTGATACGGTGATGCCTACATATAGTAGACTATTAGTCTATTAATATTATTTATGATAACTAACACATACTAGTAGATTATTGAATATAACTATATAAACTATAGGATTTTAATATGAGTTATAATACATATTTTTGTAACCTATTCGTACTATTCTCCAAGTTGAAGGTACAATTTGGAGGTAGATCTCGGTGTGGAGTCGGAGCTTGAGGTCTGAGGCGGAGTCAGAGCCTCACCTTTGAATCGGAGTCGTAGTCAATTAGGAAGTAGCTCCGAGTACAACTCTTAACTCTGATAAAAATGACACAAAAACCTCTAACTCAAACTCTGTTTTCTTGAAAATCATATTTCAACGGTGTGAAGTCTGATAATCAAATTTCTGCATAGTCCTACATTTGAGTTGTCTTTGAGCTCTATGTTTAGAAACAATCTTCATCTCTTTCTTAGACATCATTCAAATACAAATATTTTCAAACTAATCATTACATAATTATCATTTAAATACAAATATTTTCAAACTAATCATTATATTATTTTCTAACTAATAATTATAACTTCAAACAAAAAACAAAAAACAAAAAATACTATTAAAAATTAAAACATAATAATATAATGATTTTATAATATTTTTTATTCAACTTTTTTTTTCTCTTATTTTCTAAAACCCAATTAACATTCAACTCAAACCAACTCACTATTATTCTCATCTTATTATTATTCACAAACTATTTTAATACTATTTACAAAATTCTCATATCATCTCATTTTCTAAACATCCTTTTTGTCTTTTAAATGAATTATAGGACTGCCTTGTTTTACGAGGGAATGACAAATATATATTGTCAATAAACATGAATTTTGATGACATTTATATCTTTTTATAACACTACAAAAAAATTATTTATTTACTACTATTTATTTTTTTGATCTTATATTGGCTACTATTTATTAATTACAAATAATCTATTTTAGTTGTTAATAAGCTTTTTCATCGCAAATGTTTAATTATGATTACCTATTTTTTTTGTAATGTGAGAAATGCCCCACATACAAAATAATAATAATAATAATAAAGAATAAAAAAAAGAAAGAACGAGCCAAGGGTTAATCATCATTTTTTTAAACAGAAAATATCAATAAAGTGTATCTGCTAATTGTATCGAATTGTTGTTTTCATTTGTGTTTGTTTAATTTTTAGTATTGTGTATGTTTATATTTTTAGTATTTCTAAAAGCAAAACAAAAAAAAAAATGTAGATTTTTTAATATTAATTTTATTTTGAAATTTAAAGAAGTTGTTTTGAAATTTGAAAAAATTAAATTGTTTATTTTATTTTGTATGAAAATTTAAAAATATATTAATATTAAGATGAAATGAGATGGTTTGAAAAGATAAATTAGGCTAAGAGGATGAAAATAGCATTTTCTTTAAAAAAACAAAAAAAAGCCTGAAAACGTACTTGTAAATTATAAATTATAATGTTGCCGTCAACGGTCAACTTATTAATATTTGGGTTTTTACAAGGATTTAGATTGGCCCAGTCTAGAATCCAGAAACTCATTTTCTTCCAGACCAAAACTGGGCCTAAAGTATCTTTTAACCGAAGCGATCCAACGAGCCCATACCCTTGAGTCGGTTTCTCAGAAATTGATCCAATGGTTGCCCTTTATTCACATGACGCCATCAATAAGCTCCCCAAGATCACCCTCTCTTTAGTCGTCCATTTCGCGCTCTCCCTGTTTCTCTAGCTCTCGATCGTTCACATGGCGTCGACGAAGAAACGCGGACTTCCCTTAGAAGACGGACAGGAGGCGAAGAAGGCGAAAATTGAAGACTTAACAGAGTCTTCGGAATCAAAGCTCACACAGCGCGTGGTGCTCAACCCTGCGGACTGCAACTTAGGTATTTTTCCTTCATCTTGCCACTTCATTCTACTACTGTAACTGTTCTTGTTCGATCGGTATAATCATATATAATCTTTCTTTTCTTGCAAAGAAGTTCCTAAAAAGCTTTCTTCATAATTCGTGTATATATATATATATATAAATATATATTTTGATAAGTAAGAACATAATTCGTATATATATACTTATATATTCATGTAAATTCGTGCGTAGTGTGTATTAAAAACAGTCCTCGGATTGAGAGGCTGATTTAGAAATCTTATGATGGTTCTTTTAATTTTTTTTAACAAATTAGTTGCTGAATAAATGATGGGAAAATGTAAATTTTTGAATCGTTTCCGATGAATATGTACCCTCCTTCAGATGAAATTATCCAGGTTATTTTATTTTATTTTTTATTTTTTTATATAGTAAAAGTAAAACTTTATGATAATAAAAGGCAGCCCAAGCAAACAAGAAGTTGATATAGAATACACCTAATAATTATAAGCACAAGGGATGGATACAAGCAAATTACGAAAGCTGTCCCCATTACAAACACTGACCGAAGCCCAGGAAAATAGTGTGTTAAAAAAGAATCTCTTCAACTCGACCAAGAAACGCTCCCGGTCTTCAAATTAAGTACCTATCATTTCTCTCCATCCACAAACATGACCTAATACAATGGGGATCATTTTCCACACAGCGGTGACGTGGACATTACTCCTAAGACCTGTCCAACACTAAAAAATATCCACTACTCTTCCCGGCATAACCCATGCCACACCAGTCTGGTTAAAGATGGCACCTCAAAAAATCCTAGCTACCTCACAATGCAACAGTGGATGATCTGTAGATTCTCCATTTTTCTTACACAAGAAACACCAATCCATAATGATGAGATCCCATTTCCACAAATTTTCAATGGTGAGGAGTTTCCCAATAGACGCAATCCAAGCAACGAAAGCAATCTTTGGAGGTACCTTACATGTCCAAATACTCTTCCAAAGCCTCTTTGTCACTTGCAATCCAGTGGAGAGTGGGAAAACACGCTGAAGAGCCCTTGCACCACACCAAACATCATCCCAAAAATAAACACCATAGCCCCCTACAACATTATCCAAGTTGATTCACTTGGTTGGGTTGGATTTTTTTCAATGTACGGAAACAGAACAATTGATATAAAAAAAGAAATTATGTAAATAGAAATAATTTGGATTAAATGAGGTTTCTTGTAATAAATTTCCCAGTTACTAATTGGAATGGGGTGTAGGAGTATTGGCACTAGCATACTTACAAAAAAAAAGAGTGTTGGCACTAGCTTCATCAAAAGCTTAGCCAAATGCAAAATATGATGAATTTCATCAAAATCCAGCTACATTGGATTCATCAAAGGGATTTGTGAGAAGTTTTGAGCTACAGTAAATAGATGGGTTCCTTCAAATTTGAAGGGTTAATGTTCACCAAGCAAATGTATTTTTTATTCATGGTTTAATCTCCCAAGAAAATGTATTCCTTCTCTCATGGTTTATTCACTTTAGTTCATCTCCCAACGGAATTGTGTTTTGTTCTTGGAAACAACTTGTTATTTATTTTGTGAAAGCATTTTACCATTTTCTGGGAGTGAACGCATAATACCAAAATGCTTTGACATCATTATGATGTGTTTGACGACGTTTCTTATATGAAAAAAATGCTTTCACAAAGTAAATAACATTTTAAAGTACATGCTTTTAACGTTTTAAATAACATTTTAAGCCTCGTTCTGGTATTTATTTCAATTTAAATTATCAATGTACATATGATTAATGTAATTACAAAATATGAAAAAATAAAATAAACTAATTGTTATTAAAAAATAATATTATATTATTATTTTGATGAATTCAATGGCTAATATAATGTGGGGTTATGGATATGGAGGTTTTGGATTTATGAAAAATATGTACTTTTCATCAAATTTTGAAGATGGCTTTAATGAAGCCGCCAATGCTCTAAGTGGTTCAGAATTACTCATCAGGAACAAATGGAATTACAGTTATTTAAATTCCCTTTCTGAGAAGTTTCTGGGAGACTTGAAATGCTTATAGATTGCAATATAATGATGGTTCAACTCAATCTAGTCATTCTCCCAAAGGTTTAGGACAGGAATGTGTTTTTGAACCTTTGATTTCATAAATGCTAAACCGGTTCACCTGAATAGGTAAATTGATAAATTGCTTTGAGGACAGGATTGTGTTTTCATTACAAATATGGAGATCTTGTTTTCTGACATCTAAGAATGCAAAGGATTGGTGGAGCTTGTTAATCTATCACCTTTTCTTTCAAATGAGGAATATATTCCATCTGCGCGAACTCAGAGATGGGCTTTTTTTTTTTTGGGTTTGTTTCTATGTGCTTGTAGATGTATGTTTTTGCATGGATAGACCTAGTCCAAAATAAACACATTCAGAATTTTCTGATAGCTGATTTGAGTTGTTACCATCTCCAGATTTCAATATTATAGGCAATGGTCTTCAAGGATCTGCACTCCATGAGCAGGGGTTTGCTTATTGCTGGTCTGGTGCTCGTGGTAATGTCGGAATAACTCGTGGGAAATACTGTTTTGGTTGCAAAATCATTGCAATGCAGCCAGTTGATATTGAGGACACCGCCCCTGATCAGCAGCATGTTTGCCGTGTAGGCATTTCTAGAGGGGATGATAATGTGGGGAACCTAGGGGAAACTGAACACAGCTTTGGGTTTGGGGGCACGGGAAAATTTTCAAGTGCAGGTGAGTTTTTAGGTTATGGTGAAAAGTTTGGGATTGGCGATACAATTGTCTGTGCTGTTGATCTTGAAAATAAACCGTTGGCTTTGATTGGTTTCTCCAAGAATGGTAAATGGCTGGGTACTGCAAAGCAATTTGATGCTGGTCCAAGGGGTCTGGGAGTGCTGAACCATCCGACAAGAAAGTTACAATGGGAATCAGCTCTCTTTCCTCATGTTTTATTGAAAAATGTTGTGGTCCAGTTGCAATTCAGTGTTGACGAGGGACTTGTTCCTGAAAAAGATTATAAGCCTTGGGCTTCTGCTATCGAAGATGGAAATGCAATTATGGGCCCCACTTCTTCTAAGCCAGATGATTGTGAAGTGATGATGATGGTTGGTTTACCTGCCTCGGGAAAGACTACATGGGCCGAAAAATGGATAAAGGAGCACCCTGAAAAGCGATACATTTTGCTTGGGACGAATCTAATTCTGGATCAAATGAAGGTTTATGTCCTGTTTTTTGTTCTTACTTTTCTGGTTCTTGCGGTATCAATGACTCTGTATGGATATTCTAGCACTTCTGTTCATTCAGCTCAATATTTTCTTATCTTCTTGCTTAATGGTGCTGAATCTTCATATAGGTGCCGGGATTAATGCGCAAGCACAATTATGGTGAACGATTTGATCGTCTAATGGATAAAGCAACTGGGATTTTTAATACACTTTTATCTCGTGCTGCCAAAACACCTCGCAACTACATAATTGATCAGACAAATGTTTACAAGAATGCACGTAAACGCAAACTGAAGCCATTTGCCTTCTTTCAGAAGGTAACTACCAATTGATATGTTTGTGCCAGATTTTTTTAATGGAGGATTCTTTATATATTTGTAATCTTAATCAATGACTTTTGTTTTTCCCC
The DNA here is from genome assembly GCA_036898215.1 of Platycarya strobilacea. Classification (NCBI taxonomy): domain Eukaryota; kingdom Viridiplantae; phylum Streptophyta; class Magnoliopsida; order Fagales; family Juglandaceae; genus Platycarya; species Platycarya strobilacea. Next base: position 29,238,649 of record CM072547.1, read on the forward strand.
AGGTTGCTGTAGTTGTATTTCCAAGGCCCGAAGAGCTGAAACTTCGTTCTGATAAAAGATTCAAAGAAATGGGAAAGGAGGTACCAGCTGATGCAGTAAAGGAAATGTTAGGTATTTTCCTGTGACGACATCTTGTTCTTGTCTTTATCTGGTTATATTATTGCACTTTGTTTCCACCGGTACTTTGTTCTTTCCCTCATAATTTATTACTTCATGTTCTCCTGAACAATATTTTGGCAGTGAATTATGTTTTACCGAGCAGCAAGGATATGCCTGGGTCAGACGAGTATTTTGATCAGGTAATTATCTTACCAATTTGGATTTAGGTATCTGTTCATTGAAATGTTGCTAATGATTTAGTCTTCTTTGTTAGGTCATCTTTGTAGAACTCAATCGAGCAGAGTCCCAGAGACATTTGGATGAGATGAAGTGCACGCTTGCTTCTGCTACCAATCTGAACTCAAATAACTCTTCACATTATTATCGGCAAAGTTCTGTCAAGTCGGTTACTGGATTCTCTCCTCAAGATCAGGTGGCTTTAGCAGGTTTTTGTCTGACCTTATCTAAGTTTGAATTTGGGAACTTGCTCTATGTTAATATCTTTATATGGATATGATATGAGTGATGTTTCACTCTTCAGTCTCTGGAGGACATTGGCATAATTCACCTTTCCATGCATCTAATTCTCAAGGGCCCAACCAAGTAAGTAGAAGTTGTCCATTCATCATTTTTGAGTTTGTAACCATGGTCAATAATTGTTTCTATCAGTGGCTGGAGTTTTAATTTCCTTTTGAAAGTTCAATTTTTTTTTGATAAGTTGACTATTTAATACAAGTTACAATAAAATAGCCTGTCCTGGAAGTCACATAATGTAAATGCGTAAATTCCTAGGTAAATACACCATATCAACAGGGTGGACCACATCCAAGGAGAGGATCACATGTTCCAGCATATCAAGGCAATCAATATCCTGCCGTAGATAGGGTAGCTGCTGCTACTGGAAACTGGAGTTATGAAAGTTCTCTTCCTAGAGATGATGCTGGTTGCTCTGGGAGTTACGGTGGCATTCCTAGTCGTGGTACTGTTTGTTATCCCTACAAGAGTAGTATGAATGAGCCCTTCCCAGCTGGAAATGCAAGTACAATGCCACTCTCGTACAGCACTCTTGGTGGGCATTTTAACGAGAAAGGAGGTCCTGGAGCTAGTCTGCAAGCGACAAGAACTTTGGGTTATGGAATGGGTGGCCCCTACAGCAGATCTAACATTGAAGCCAATGATAACATTCCTGGTGCTACTGCTTTACCCTACAGGAGTAGTATGATTGATCCCTCTCCAGTCGGAAGTGCAAGTACAATGCGGTCCTCTTACAGCGGTCATGGTGGGCATTATAATGACATTGGAGGTCCTGGAGCCGATCTGCAGTCACCAAGAACCCCCACATTTGTTCCCAGGCCTCTGCCAACCGCATTAGGTAGGTGCTTCAATCAATTATTTGCTTATATACTAATAATAAAGAACTCTCAGCCACATTATTTGCATCTGCCTTTCACAGGTTCAGCTTATGGAACTACAAGTCCAAGACCTCCTTATGGCAATATTCCTAATGAATTGCAGTATTCTGGGGGTTATGCCCCTCCCCGTCCCCGATACTACTAGCAGCTGCTGTATAGGTTTGCTGGCTTTTCCTTGAAGACTTGTAATACCTCCAATCAAATCATTAAAGAAAGAATTGATTTGGTTTGACCATGCAAAGAAAGATTTGCTACTGATCCAGGCTTGAGGTTTCGTTTTTCCTTTGAAGTTTCTTCTACTTGCTTGAATGAAAATGTCCGCTTTAATCTTTATGGCAATGTGCAATCGTATCCTTGATAAAAAAAAAAAAAGGAATCTTCGTTTGTGGGCAAGTACAGAACATGTGTGGAATATATTGTTTTAGGTGAAAGAAGTGTAGATAGATAGAGATGATGTGCATGAATAATAAATAGATTGATCCAGTGAAGATATTGTGAGATAGTGTATGTTGCTTTCTAGCCACGACATGTTGGTTATTTGCTAGCATGTGGCTATCTATATATGTTGCGACCTACGCTGAAATTGTCAAAGAGTGCATTTTCTGAAAGTCCTGCTACAACATTTATAGTTTGTAAAGACCATGATACTTACCAGGAAAAGAAAAAATTATTTGCAAAGATTAGCCACTACATGGATAGATAAGAAGAAAGTTGAAAGTTAAAAGTAAAATATTATTAGGATATAGTTTTTAATATTTTTGTTTTTAGAATTGAAAAATTAAATTGTTTGTTGTATTTGGTGTAAAAATTTGAGAAAATTATAATGATTAAATGAGATGAGATTAGATGATTTGTCTAACCAAATTAGGCTTTGGTTCTCTTTTTTCCCTTTCTCATTTGGTGTTGCTGTACTTTTCCCACTGCACAGTTAAGTAATTTTCACATCTGCTATGATTTCCTTGGTTTATTTTTTCCATCTGTTTCGTTTAAAACTATATTTTTTTAATTGAATTTTAGTTTTTAATGCTGCTTTCATTGAGTTTATACAAGCTGTGCTACCACCACAATCATTCTTTTTTTTTTTTTATAAGTAAACAAGTGTTATTAATCAAAGAATGGACATAAAAGTCAATTATAAAGTACATATATCCTATCTTGGTAGGGTGATTAGAAACAAGAAAGTCATGCCATATCATTAAAGTCCACGGCAATAGTTCAAGTACAAAAGATTCTAAAAATTGTTTTTTAGCTCCTCCATCCATATTTCCTTGGTTTCGAATGTCTCACATATTGTGCACCTGTCATAAACACTATATAATACAGGTAGAAATCAACTTTCACGTTGTCTTGATCTGTTACAAACTGCGAATAGAAGTTCAGCATGTCAATGTTTCCACCACAGATTCTGTCATAACTCAAGCTAGGTCTAATCTTCTAAATACCTCATTAACCATCACAATCATCCTAAATGTAAATGCTTGATTACAAAATGAGTTTTAAATATCAATTTTGCTAGAGGCAGTCAAGTTGGTGCACACACTGTGCAAGTAGGACATGGCAGGAAATTTTTGTAAAATTGAAACAAAAACCGTTTTGTACATGACGTCCTGACTTTGAAATGCCCTCCATCTGCCATTTCTCATACTTTGAAAGTCCTTACGCGTGCCGATGATCTTTGTATCTGAAGCTGCTGATTTTGTTTTTGTTTTTTTTGTTTTTTTGTTTTTTGGAGTTTCAAAGTTTATTCCGTTTGGGATTTTGTTTAGATATCAAATTCTTGTTTGAGAAGGCAGGGCTATATTATTCTATGGAAGTGCTTTCGACAAAATACCTTTCGTTGTGGTGATTATATTATATCTTCTGGACCTAAGCATTTTGCATTAGAAACCCATAATTTTACAAACGCACTAACCTATTTTTCATTACAACCCAGGAGAAGTTTGAACAAGTCAGATCTACATGTATCGATCCCGCAGGCCACCAAACAAAACATTTGATTTTCCAAACGGACTTACCTCTTGAGTTAGTAATGTATCGATCCTGCAGGCCACTAAGCAGAACATTTGATTTTCAATGCACTTACTGACTCAAGATGTAATTCTATAACAACCTAGGAGGAGTTTGAAGAGGTTTTTCATATGTACTTCTCTAATCTGTTCTGTTCTACCAATCTATCTAGGCAAGCCATTGAGGTTTGTCTTAAAGACCTTAATCCTTGTGTTAATGGTGATATGATTGCTGACTTGGAAAAATCTTTCATTAGAAAGGAGGTTAATGTTGCTTTGAGTCAAATGTCCCCTCTTAAATCCTTTGGCCCGGCGGGTATGGGGCTTGTTTTTGTAAGGCCTAATGGAATGTGGTTGGTCAGGATGTCACAGATGCAGTTTTATAATTTCTTAATTGTGAATCATATATGGACACTTGTGTTAATAGAACCTACATAGCCCTTATCCCTAAGGTTCCTAATCCAACTGTGGCAACTAAGTTCAGACCCATTAGTTTATATAATGTCCTCTATAAGCTTGTCTTCAAAGTACCAGCCAATAGACGTAAACAGGTGTTACCCTTTATTATTTCACAAAACCAGAATACTTTCATATCAAGGAGACTAATTACTGATATTGTGATAATAGCTTATGAATCCTTCCTTAACACGAAAACAATGTTCAAAGGCAAGGTGGGAAACATGACTCTTAAGCTTGACATGTCAAAAGTTTATGATCGAATAAAGTAGGTTTTCCTAGAGGGGTAATGAGAAAGATGGATTTTGGGAAAAAGTGGATTGGCTGGGTTATGAAGTGTGTAACTTCAGTGACTTACTTTGTTTTGGTAAATAGGAAAGTTGGTTGCTGGTTTAAGTCTAGTAGAGGACTTAGGCAAGGTGATCCTATCTTCCCTTACCTGTTTATCCCATGTGTTGAAGGTTTATCTCCTTTGATCAATGGAGCAAAAGCTTGTGGTGACCTCAAGGGTGTGCCTATAGCTAAAAGGGGTATAAGGGTTAGTCATATGCTTTTTGCACCTTATTGCCTCATTTTTGGAAGAGCAAAAGTATCTGAATGAGTGCATACAAATGTTACTTAAGATCTATGAGGAGGCTTCTAGTCAGTGTCTAAATATCTAGAAAACTACCATATTCTTCAATTCTAACCCTAGGAGATCTATCATAAACAACATACAGACTATTGTAGGGGTGATTGTTTGTGGAAACTATGAAAATATTTTGGGCCCCCGGCTATGGTTGGTAGGTCTAAGTTCAATAATTTTAGAGGTCTTATAGAAAGAATTTAGTCCAAAATTAGTAGTTGGAAGAAGAATTTCCCTTCTCAAGCAAGAAAAGAAGTTTTACTCAAGGCAGTAGCTCAAGAATTTCCACTTTTGCCATGAGTGTCTTTTGGCTTCCAAAGAAACTTTATGTTGAAATAAACTCTCTTATGTCTAACTTTTGGTGGGGCCATAGTTAGAATGAGAGAAAGACCCATTGGAGAAACTGATGAAAAATCTGTACATGCAAGGAAAGTGGAGGACTGGGTTTCAGAGATTTGAAATACTTTAATATTGCTATGCTTGCAAAGCAGTGTTAGGGGTGTTTTGACCAACTCTTCATCTCTTGTTGCTACTATTATGAAGCAAAAATATTTTAAAAATGGGAAGCTGCTTCAGGCAAAGTTAGGCAAAGGACCCTCTTACGCACGGAGGAGCTTGTGGTTAGCTTTGAGTCTTGTTAAAGAAGGGACAGTTTGTAGGGTTGGAGATGGTAATAGTGTCAACATTTGGGGTAATAAGTGGCTGCCTAGTAAATCTTATCAGAGTATTCTAACTTTTGTAGTAAGGAGAGATAGTGATTTTAAAATCTCCTCTATAATTCAAATAGAGGAGAGGACATTGAATCTGGGCAGTATTTCAAACATGTTTTTTTGAGGAAAAAGTGACTATGATTAGAAGCATATAATTGGGGAGTAGTTTGTCTCCTGATAAAATAATTTGGGGCTGCTCAAAAGATGGCAAATTTGCTGTTGCTGTTAAAAATGCCTATGATTTGGAATACTTGAAAGGCAATAGGCAACAAGGGGAGTCTTCCATTGAGAGAGAGAGAGTAGCAAGTTTTGGGAGAAGATATGGAACCTGAAGGTACAACCCTATGTCAAGCAACTTATTTGGAAGGCCTATCTTGATATGTTGCCTACAAGAGTCAACCTATGGAAGAAACAAGTAGTTAACTCTAATCTATGCCCTATTTGTAATCTAGAACCAAAGTCAACAGTCCATGTATTATGGGAATGCCTTGCTACCTCAAATGTATGATATGAAGAATGTAGTCCTATGCAAAAATGGTGTAACTCTGAATTTTGTTTCAATGATTTATACATTAAATTGAATGACAAACTCAGGCAAGAGGAAGTGGAACTGGTGGCATATGTTATGAGAAGGCTATGGTTTCAAAGGAATGGATATATCTTTGAAGAGAAGTTTGTGGAGCCTAAAAGGGTGATGTCCTCGACTGTGGAGGGGTACCAACAATTTATGGAAGCACGAGCAAATAAGTGCCATGATGTGTCCTACTATTAGATGTAATAGAGCAGAAAGGTGGAAAAGACCTGAACCCTTGTGGGTAAAGGCCAATTGAGATACCTCAGTATGCTTATCCCATATTAAAGTAGGAGTTGCGGTGGTTATCAGGGATAAGGAAGGAGAATTTTTAGTGTCTTTGTGCAAATTGGTCGAAAGTCTACATGATCCTACACTTGGAGAAGCCCTTGCCTTGAGGGGAGTAGTACCATAGTTTTAATTTCGTACCGTATTGAAGCAGTAACCGATATAGAAATTGGGTTTGTTTCATACAGGTCTGTACCGAATTTTAGGACTTCACTTTTTTTTTTTCATTTTTTGCTATGTTTTAATCCTAATTTAGATTAGGTTATTTACATATATATTTTTATATATAATTTATTCATATATTGACTATTATTTTAAAATATAATTTATATATGTATATATATAATTTTTTTTTATGTATAAACTATTCCGAAACGATACATGAAATGATACTGATATTGAAATATTTCATTCCAGTGCCTTAATCAGTATGCTCACCAATACGGTATTTAAAACATTGAGTAGTACAGTTTTGTTGGGAGCTTGGCTTCACAAGAATCGTCCTAGAAGGGGATGCACAATTATTGTTAATGCTGTCAACGACAAAGATGACATTGTTGCACCTTATAGAAATGTTGTAGATGAGATTCGAGATTGTCTTAAGGCTAGGTTGAACTGAGAGGTTAAATTTGTAAATAAGAAGGCTAATAATGTAGCACATATACTTGCTAAGTTAGCGTTAAATTGTCCTATGGAAAGAGTTTGGATTGAGGAAGGTCCAGGAAAATTCTTCACACTCTCCAAATGGAGAAACTTTATAATGGATTTGGTTGTCTTGAATGAAATACATACCTTTGTTATTAAAAAAAAAATTGAAATATGGAGAGACCAACTTCTCTCCAAATGATAGGAACCGAAGCTTTAAGCCAGCTGGCTAGTTTCATATGCCCTCTCTCTCCAAAGGGTAAACCTCTCTAGTGATGGACCTAGAGAGACATCCAGGGGTCCCAAACCATGTGAGATGCTTCTCTCTAACTAAAGGCTGAGTTCTTTCTTCGACTCCGCTTTATGCCCCTTTGACACCGAATTGATGGCTTAGATTCTCTGTCTGCCACAACTCAACTAACTGCTGCTTTCAGTTCTTGTCTTAAAATCGTGCCTTGAAGCCACCTCATGTCTCCTCATAATTCCTTTTTTAAGTTTTCCCACTCTAGAAGCTCTCTGGATTAATCAAATTACAGAATGTTGGAACATAATATGGAGTTACAGAGATATTAAGGTCCATTTGTTTAAAAAAAACATTTCATTTTATCTCATTTCATCTCATCATTATATTTTTTTTTAAATTTCAATACAAAATAATATAAACAATTTAACTTTTTCAAATTCTAATATAAAAATTATATTAAAAAAATATTTTATAAAAATATTTTATTTAACTTTTCACTTTAATCTCAACTCATTTCATCCTTAAAAGTAAACTAAGCCTAAATCTAGAGTAAATTTACTCTAACTTTGTTGATGAATAATTTCTTTTGCTTTTATGGCAATCAAGTATGGTTGTAATCTGAAGGTTGAGAGTTGCTGATTTGGATATCCTTCTGTGGGGGAAGCCTCAAGCCTGCACAGGATCGATACATGTAAAAAAGGAATACAGAGGACATGAACTGATCACTATGTTCTTTCTCTTTCTCTCTTTATGGGAACTCAATAACAACATTATTTACGTTATCAAGATGAAATGTTCTGCTTTAACCCATACATGGTTAAAAGGCTTAAGGAGGTTCAGGTCCCCCACGGTTGAATTCATTGTTCTTTCATATCCAATCATAACTCTGCATTATTTACTTGAAAGTGAAGCTAGATTTTAGTGGTAGACACAAAAGTTGCAACTTATTATGAATGTGTGGGAGAGAGAGAGAGAGAGAGAGAGAGAGAGAGAGAGATTTTTTCTTGGTTCAGCTCTCTTATGGATAAGTTTTTTGCGACGAAAAAGCCTTCCCAATGACACTAAAACTTTACGCGAAGCGTGTGAATGGCAAGCACAAAATATAACGTCATATCAAACGCCCACCAAGAAGCCTTTTAAGTTAGGTTGCATTCGCTTTGTTACTCACTTTTATTTATTTTCTATTAAAAATTTTATTATCAAGCTAATCTAATAAAATATTGATATGACAATCTAAAAGATAACTTTTAAAATTTTAATCCTACTATCTATATTATTAATCTTCTACGTCCAGTCTTCTACTAAATAATCATAATCAAGCTATTTAAATTTAAAAGAATTTGTCATATCAATATATATTAGATAATCTACAATCTCAAGAGGATGAAACTCTCTTGTATTTTTTTTCCTACATTCTTTATTCTACATCTCTCTCTCTCTCTCTCTCTCTCTCTCTCTCTCTCTCTCTCTCTCTCTCTCTTAATATCTAATAACATGAGAAGAATGTCACGTTGAAAAAACTTTGCAATCAAGTTATAAACAAAACTAAAAATAATTAATTTACTTCAGTATTGCTCTTCATTTTGAATTTGTCATTCTTATTCACACAAATTTATATGATGAATTTTATGAGATTCCGATATTACCCACCTCAAATGCGACATTTCAAATGCGACATTTCAAGCTATTTTGAATTTGCCTTTTTTTTTTTTTTTTTAAGCCAAAGGATGGTGGTATTTCCAAAACTTTATTAAAAAATCATCACATTTGATGGAAGAATACCGTAATAAACACCATATCAAAGCTTAGTAATAAATGTCAATCAACAAGGACCTTATTAGAGGTAGCCAACAAATACAAAAAATAAAATAAAAATAAAGAATCTTGCATCTCAGAAAATAGGCAAAGTCGGAATCATACAAGCAAGAAAATTAGTAACTACATTTCAATCTTTAGAAATAGAATTTTGCTACGTACAATACTCATTTTTGTATATTTTACTCATACGATTGGTCAAAACATTTATTTTGAATTAAAAAAGTGATGCAACCAATCAAATTAGTAAAGTATATAAGAGAGTACGCAAAAATGTTGCATATAGAATTTTTACTAAAATTATGACGAACCACAAATTATTAATCTGGATGAGGTACATTATCCCTCCTTGATTTCTGAAACATCAACCAAATATGGGAAAGCTAAACATATTTCCTTGTAACCTAATATACATTTGATGTGGAAAAACAATATTTTGTTTATATAAAACCACATTTATACTCATAAGATAAATTGAAGCTATTACAACAGTATTTTAAGGGCACCAACATTAGCTTCCCTCAACTTTGTCCTTTGATGAATGAATGGAAGTAGTTATGTCAACATCAAAGTCGCACCAACAAAGAAGGTTTTCCAACGAATCCATGTCACGTGGTCCACTCAAATACTTTTGGAGCAGTACCTAATGTGGTCAAGGAATAGCTTCTTCTAATGGCAAAGATAAGGCGGCTTAATTTACTTTTCATGCCTTTTACTGTTGAAGTTAATCTTTTAATTCAACTGTTTTTTTAAACTTTGGAAGATAGTGTTGTTAGTTTAGGATTTTACTATTTTCAATTATACATCAAATTAACGTAAACATTCACTTAAATAACATCAAATCAACAAAGAAAATCACATCAACGAATTTGACTGACTATTATTCTCAAAATACTTTATAATTATTTATTATTTATTTATTATCTATTTTTTATAATTATTTAATACTATTTACCACTATCTAATATTCTATCATTAATTTTTTTTTCATTATTATTTATAATATATTAGAAAATATCTCATTATTTAAATGCAACCTAAGACTAGTTTGGGTCTTAGAGTATTCTCCATAATATTCTACTATTCTTTATTATTTTATTATTACTTTTAATCTATTTTTCACTTTTTTTCATAATATTCACTAGTCAATATTCTATAATCATGTACAGGGAGACAGTTGGCTCATATAGATTACTAGGTCCCCATATGAGTAGTGATTCTGCAATAGCCTTAATTGGGTGAGTGGATGTTTTCATAGCCGTTGGTGGTAAGTGATCCGAGACTGTGGTTGTAGCTTCTGATGGGCAATTTATGTTATTAAACGGTGAATCATAACATAAAAAAAAATGATAATTGTAGTAGTAAATATATCAATATCATGTAATTACTTTTAAAAAAATTTACGAATACAAAATTATTTACATGAAAAAAATTAAAATTTTAATATTGGATTTTACTCTTTTTAAAAATAATTATACGATATTTATATAATTTACGGCGATATATAACATTAATTTTCTCCTAATATGATTAGAAAATCATTGCAAGGCATGAGGCATAATCAGCAAACGTATGCATGCATGGTTGAAAGAAAATGATTACTTCAATCTCGTTTATAATTAGTCTAATGAAAACATGAGAGGGGCGTCACGAAACATCAATTCTCATATTTAAAGTGCTCAAATTCAAGGTAGGATCGATGGACGTTCATGTCCCCACATTACAAAGACAAGTTCCATTTCACTGAAAAAGAAGATTGATACCTGTGAGTAAGCAAGAAGAAAGGCAGCCCAAAAGGCTCTTTTTTCGTAACAAAAGTGAATGAGAGAAAGAAGGACTTGATGCAATTGTAAGAGATATTGATTAGACTGATTGTGCCTAGGGAACTAATTAATATCCTTTTAACTCTTCCCTCGAATTTCCCATATAAAGTGCATGAAGTCATTATTTTCTTCGAGGATTTACGATATTGATTATTAATTGGTCATTCTGAATCATTTTGGTCGTAAGATTCTCATTTATGATTACCATATATCAACCAATTAGTAGGGTTCTTCTCTGTTGCCATATACGTTCAAACTTCAATCCTAAATCACGATCATGATCTGACAGACAAGCTAATTAGGTCCTAGAATATTAGAAAATAATTCGAGATATAAAACAATATTATTAATACATATTCTTTTACCGCTAGATTGTAGATCAGTTTGAAAAGAAACACTAGAAGATTAGAAAATAATATATATATATATATATATATATATATGATAAAAATAAGAAAAAAAAAGATAAATAAAAGAGATAAAATAATATAAGAAATTATTATTTGATTTTATAAATCTAAAAAAGTGAAAGTGTTAATTAAGCATTGGATTTTATATTAATTGGTTGGTTTACTATATTTGATTTTATAAATCTAAAAAGGAGAAAATGTTCTAGTTTAACCTATTATTTGATTTTATGAGCTAGTTTAATTTTTTTAAATTTTTATATAAAATATAAGAAAAAATATATTTTTTTTTCAAATCCTAAAGAGTGACCGTACAGCCGCACGTGAGAGATCTTGACAGCATAATTTTTTTTTTAAACTTTTTTTTTACGTAGTACTTTTAACATTTTTTAAAAACTACACAATCATTAAAAAAAAATTAATCACTAAATAATAATAATAAAAAATGAATCCCACTCTTGGATCTCCCGTCAAGAATCAAGATTACGTGGGTTTAGCATTTTTTAATTTTAAAATAATACTAATATTAAAAAATAATATTTAATAATATTTTATTTAATTTTTAATTTTTATCTGAATTCATCTCATTTTTAATTTATTATATAAATCTCTCCTTAATCTGTATTTTTTAATAACAATTATTTAAATTGAGAAATTAGATGATAGTATTGTGAGATGTCATAAATTCTCGGTACATCATAATAGCCGGTCATCTATTCACAATATTGATAGCTAGTCTCTCGATGAAAATGACAAGCTTTTAAGAATTGATACTTGACTAAAAATTATCATTATAACATATAATCGATACATAAAAAGAATGTTACATAAATTAATAAATATGATCATGAGATATATGTAATAAATAAATTATAAAAATAAAAAAGAAAGAGAAATGCCTACAAAACCGACGAACCAGGACGGGATTGCAACTGTGTAATGGGTTTGGTTGCGGTTGCACCTTTCAGTTGATTAAATTCATGAACCTTCTCTCTCTATTTCTTCCTCAAGTATATCAAACAAACAAACCATCTTTGAATAATGATTTGTGGATTTTGTGGGACAAAACAAAAAGGGTCATCTCGGTAATTGCAAACCCCTCCCTCTCACGCCCACCACCATCTCATATATTCCATTCCTCTCCCCACACGCACTTCTAAAGTTCCCCGTCCCCCTGTTAACGTTAAAACCCCCTAGTCTTCTAAACCCCTCTTTCTCCTCTTTATGTCCCGTACCATCCCATTCTCATCCCTTTCCTTCTCCCACTTCCTCGCACTTTCCCGTCCCTAATCGGTTTCATTTGTTTCCCACTCTCACTTTTCTCTCTCGATCATGGTTTTCTGGCCGAGAGTTTATTTTCCTTCACGTAAGCAAACAAGGAATTCTCTATGAATCTTGAATTCCGTTTTTTCTTCCGTCAACATGAATTCCTTTTCCCATTTCTTATCGTCTTTCTACTCAAACCCTATTTTCTCCTGCATTGTTAGTCTCTACGCTCTGATTCTCCTCTATCTCCCCAACCTTTTCCTGAGAATCATTTTCTCCCCAGTGCTTAACGCGACTGGAATTCTGTTTTTCGCTTTACTCCGGCTCGGTGCAATTCAGAGATTGGAAGATGAGATCACTGATAACTCTAGTCAGTTCCAAACGAGCCGGGAGGCTGGCGAAAACGCGGGAAGCAAAGAGAACGGGGAAAGCGATTCCTTTAAGCCAGTAAAAATCGAGTTTCCAGAAGAAGACATTGGTGTCGCATCCCAATCGGAAACCGACTCCGACTCCGATTCCGGTTTCAATCCCACCCCATGCTTCGAGGACTCCTTCCTCGAATGGGATGTGAGGGCACCGTTGGAGGTCATATACGAAGAATACGAAGGTGATGAAGCAGAAGAGAATCCGAATCCCAGCGGGAAGTATCCAAACCCGAACGACGGAGAAGGGACCAAAAACGTGACCCATGAGAGGCACCCTTCACTTTCATTGTATTACCCGGAATCAGACTCGGACGACTCATCCGACGGCGATTTTGGCGATTTTCCGCCTATTGGAGAGTGGCACTCCCTGGAGAGCCGGTGCCTCCCTTGGAACGAGGAGGACAGAGAGGGTCTAATAGAGATTGCCTTGGATGGGAATAAGAGAGGGCATGAATTTCATGTGGAGGAAGAGAACTTGATTGAGATTGATATTTCTCCGATGAGAAACGAGGAATTTCCCGGCAAGAAATTACAGTATCGCGGCGAAGTTAGGTTCAGTTAATGTGGAGGTTTGGGATTTGTTAATACTTGGGTTTACGGTTTACCGTTGTGTAATATAGCCAACGAGGATGTTTAATTTAGGCTTTAGCACTAAATCCAAAGATTAAAATGCTTCGGTTGGAATGATTAATTTTACCCTCGTTTTGATTATACGAAAGGGCATGTATTATGAACAGTGTTGAACAATGGAGCGATGGAGACTCGTCTGACTTTGCAAAAAAGAAAGTGAAGAAATAGTGTAAAGATTGGGCTCCGATCCTGAGTCCTTTGTCCTTTCAGATGCTTGTTTGATGTTTCCAAGTTCCAACCGCTTGCGTTCCTTTCTTGAACTCTACTCCATTCTTCTTTTTTAATCAACTTAAAGATATATTTAGACAGTTTTTCTATTTTCGAGTCGATTATATATATCATTTATATAAATTAGATGACAAAAATTTATTTTAAACTTTTAAAATTTATCTATAAAATTAAGTTATGTTAGATAAATGTTTTATTGGTGTATTCTTCGCACCAATTTTGAGATATAATTTTCAATGAGATAATATTATTGATATTCTTCTAAAAGGTAATATGAATAAAAAAAAAATTCTTTTAAATTCTTATTGGAATTAGAGAGATTCAAATAGATGTCTACCTTTCTCACACTCTAAACTCGTATACAAATGAAAACCTAAAACATATTTTGATCTAAATCATTTAGCTACACACCCATCTTCTATGGCCCACGTAGATTTCCATCCACTCTTTTGCCAAAACATTTTTTGGATTAAAAATCTCCTTTTCCAAGATCTTGGTTTTTCTTATTTGATCAATGTTGTTAAATAGGTTATTCTCATAGATGGGATATAAAATGATGAAAATATTTATTTTTTTATAGGAAAAAAAATATTTATTTTTAAGTATGTGTATTGATACAATAAACAATCCATTGATATATAAAAATATCACATACATTAGTATACAAAATATTTAATATTTTACCCATTCTTTATACTTGTACTAAGTTTTTTAGCGAGTTATGTAATCTTTATAGACTTTAAACAAAAACACTCTACAATAAAATATTTTCTCAAATTGGCAAATAAAGTATTTAGCTCACACTCTATCTAGATCAGTGGTGCAGAATGTCATAAAGGAGAGAACCTAAAGGAGAGAATCACGACGGGTCTCATGGAAGCTTTGTATGATAGGTACGAAAAGCTGTCAATAATTAACAAAATGCATCTAATAAATAAATTGTTCAATTTGAGAATGCTAGAAAATAAGTCTGTAGCCCAACATTTGAATGACTTTAATTAATACGATCACAAATTAAATGTTGTTTGCATAAATTGAGTTTCATGATGAGATTGGAGTGTAGATTTTGTTGGCATCGTTGCCTAATAATTGGGAGGCCGTGAGATCCCGATAAATAATTCAGTTGAAAATATGAAATTAAATTGCGATCATGTACAGGATATGATTCTCACTAAAGCTGAGGTATGTAGAAAATATTCTAAGGAGTTTTCTGATATCAGTTTGGCCTTTAATGATCGGGGCAGTGGACATGATAGGTCCTTGAATAGGGTAAGACTAAGGTGAGATCTGGGTATCAAATTACTTGCTAGAATTTTTTTTAGAAAATTACTTCCTAGAATTGGGTAATCCGGCCATATAAAGAGACTATCAAAATTAGAAACAGACTTAGGATGACGATGTGAACACACCACCTAAATAAATATATGACGTTCTATTTTTTACAATGCACATTTCAGTTGATGATTGAGTCTTGGATTCGAAACTTCGTTCCATAGCACCTCAAATCAAGAGATTGTGCAAAACTGTGGTCGTAGTGATTTTGGAAGATATACATGACTGATGGAGAGACACTGGTTGCAGTAGTAATAGGCGATGTGCACATGACACTCCTGAACATGAGTATGTGGACTTTGTAGCAAGTCAGTCACGCTCAAAATCTAAAATAAAGTCTGATTTTTGTTGAATGGTTTGATCATTATCAATCATATAGTAGGTTTTCAAGAGGAGTTTGGAAGGTCATGAAGGGTGTGTTGGTCTTGGCACGTGGTAAGAGTACTAGTATTATGTATTTGACATTAGGGTCTAGTAATGTATAGGAAAATACAAAGTTGCAACAAAGCAAGCTTGGTTGTGCAAATCAGATGAGGAAGCAAAAGGGATTTAGTTTTGGTATTCCTTATGTAAGCTTAGGGAAATGTCTCAAGACCATGATGCAAACTAGAGGTGTGAGAGATGGGGATAAAGTGTTTGGAGTTCCAAGAACGTATACTCCTAAAATTGATGCTTGTAGAGCTGTTAGGATAACCAAATCTCCACAGTGGTCACCTATCTTGAAATATATCTTGCTAACTGAAGGTGTTGAGCCACAACACAGAGTTAAAATCTTGTGAGATGTGAAATCAAGCAATTGGGAGTTAGCTAAAAAGAAGCTGATTAAACTTTTGGGGAGGAAGAAGAAATTGGACAAGAAATGGATAAGCTGATTGAAGATAGAACGGTTGGTAGTAGGAAATGGGATTGGTCGCCCATATCAGAAAATGGGACATCAAAAATAGGTTCTTTGATGTTGTCAATTGTGCTAGAGACAATGCCTAGCATGTGGAGAATCATTTTGAAGTGGGAGATTGTTGGGTTATGGAGGCTAGTTATTATGCTGAGAAGACATCAAGCTAAGAGTTTGCTTAATTCTTGCTCAACAAGGCGCTCGAGCTAAGATTAGGCAATGAGCTCGCTCGAGGTATGCTCGACAATTGGCTCGAGTAAAATCAGGTAGAGAGTTTGATTGAGCCTCACTCAATGGATAAAAACTACGTTACATGTCATAATTTTGATGATATAGTAACTTAGTTTTGTTAGGTTTGCATGCAAAGTGCATAATCTCAATATTTCTGAGCTCTATCTTACATGTTTGGAGCAATTTTTATACTAAACGTTTTATAAGCATGTTTTGTGTTGAGATAAATATATTTCTCTTTCTAATGATTTCTTTTAATTAGATTGTCAAATTAAGAGAAATAGACATAGTATGTTAATTGTTAATGTAAAAAATCGGCACAACATTTCGAAAGGGCACAATGAATCATTCCCAATCCTTATGGCGATTTGGGTATCAATTGGCATGATGTGGACCCTAGAAGTGGTATTGTGCTGTTGAATAGTGTTGGTGTGTACATCCATGGCATTGAAAGGAAAATAAGCTCACGGGTCGGCATAATCCCTAAGTTCACGGGTCATTTGAGGGGGAGAATAAACTATAATATACTTTGTTTTGTAGTGTCTTATCCTTAATGTACAATGGATCTTAGAGGTCTATCTCTTGATTGATATATCGTTGCTAGAGTTCTTGTCGTGAGGTTGAAGAAGCCTAAGTCTCTAAAGTCGTATGGCTCTCTCCTTTTTATATTATGTCATTATCTTTCATATCTCATCCTATCTCCTTATGTCACATTCTCCATTTTTTTTCTCGACAACCTGGCTTCCCTCATCCTTTTGTCTCATTTTTCTCTTTTTCTTCCCTCTTGATGAATACTCCACATTGGGCTTAGAAAACATGATGAGCTTGTTATACTTTATCCTTTCTATTTGCTCATGATTCTTAAGGGCAATTTTTTCCAACAATTTCCTTGAGAATTTTTAAACATAAATTATGCAATCAAACTGATTCACCTAAGTCCATAGAGAAATAAAATTTGGGAGTGAGTTCCTTCTTATTCGTTTCACTTCCTTTAGTGATATGCGATCAAACTGATCTGCCTAAGTCAATAGAGAAATAAATTTTGGGAGCTGGTCTCTGGTTATTCATCTGATTTCGTTAAGTGATAAAGATCTCTAAGTGTGAGATTAGGCAGAAGGTGAGCTTGATCGCGTGAAGTGCAAACATGGATTTCAGATTAGGCAGGAGATGGGCTCAATTGTGTTAAGTGCGAGAATGAGGCTCATTTTAGAGAGATAAGTGGGAGATAAGCTCGACCGTGTTAAGTATGAGCGCGAGAATTGGCTTAGAGAGATAAGCGGGAGATAGTTCAACCACATAGAGTGTAAGCACAACGTTCGATTTGGCGAGACAAGTAAGATATAGGATCAACTGCATAGGACATGAGTGCAGAACTCGACTTTTGGTGGGAGATATACTCAACCATGTAAGGTGCAGGTGCAAAGTTTGTCTTGGTGAGATGAGTAGGAAGTTACCTTGACTGAGTTAGGTACGAGTGCAGAGCTCGTATTTTGACAGGAGATATACTTGATGACTTAATGTGCAAGCATGGAGCTCCTCTTGGTAAGAGGAATGGGAGGTTAGCTCAACCTACTTGCCTGTTGGACATCTAGGGAGTTGAATGGTCCCTGGTCTTTCTCGATTATTGACTTGTTGCTGAAAATAACCTAGGAGAGGCATTCATGGCTCGAGTGTAAACACTCGATGTTTGTTAAAGGAGATGTCATTTCAAGAACAATATTGAGCAGCTAAAAGATCGAATTTGCGCTTTGCTGTGAGGCAGGCTGGGCCCCCATAAGGCTAGACCTACTTGTTGACCCTCAACGAGAAGGTAAGTAGGAGATGTTTGATCGTGTTGCAAAAGCCAAATTTGTTAGCTTAAATAATCCTCTATCAAGAATGTGAAATTCGAAAATATGAATTGTTCTCCTAGAGTATGGCGAAGGTTTGAGGTGGCGATTATGGTGCGATCGTAGGTGCTTAGTGCATGCTGAAGGAGATATCATCCTAGGAATAATGCGGACAGTCGGAAGACTGAACCCGCACTCCCTTATGGGAGAGGTTGAGATGTCTTAGGCTATGTTTGCCTCTTTGGTCCCCATTGGAAGGTAAGTTGTTCAACAATTAAAAAGCTGAGTTTGCTATTCACCGTGATGGGGACATGGTAATTTGTTAGGTAGTCAAAAGGCTAAACCCACTCTCTTCTGCAAGGGAGGCTGAGTTACTAAAGATTGAACTTGCACTCTGGATCCCACAGAGAGGTAAGTTGGTTTGTTTGAGTTTGTATCCCCTTTTAGCCATTGACTCCACATGGAAGGTAATTGTCAGGCAGGTTGGAGTTGATTTTGCTCTTCGTCGTGGCAAGAGTTAGGCTAAGTCATCGAAACATTAGGAGGACCTACTCTTCTCTGTGAAAGGGGTTAAGCTGCTAAGGCTAGATTCACCCCTTTGTTCATCACAGGAGGATAAGTCGGGAAATTTGGGACTAGACTAGCTCTCACCCATTGACACCTACGGGAAAGGTAAGTGTTAGGCAGCCAAATGTGCCAAAGGCTGGACTCGTTCTCCAACGTGGGAAAGATAAGGTAGCCTTAAGGCATAACCCACTCATTTGAATCCCTATAGGGAGGTAAGTTGGAAAGTTTAGTACTAGATCTGCTCTTCGCCGTGACGGAGGTCAGGATAGGTCATCAAGTAGTTGAGAGGTTGGATTCGCTCTCTGTCGTGAGAGAGATTGTCCTACTTGAAGATAAGGCTCACCTTTATTGAGTCTCACATGGAGGTAAGTAGGATAGTTTGATACCTAACCTACTTTCGAGTGTTGACGCTGCATGGAAGTTAAGTGACAGGATAGGTTGGAGCTGGTCCCACACTTTACCGTGACAGAGGTCGATCCATTGGGAGTTTGGACCCGCCTGCTATGCTTAAGAGAACGATCAGTTATTGGGAAACCAAGGGTTGGATTTGCTCCTTGCCTTGAGGGAGGTTAGGCTTCCAAGAGGCTAGACCATCGATTCACAAGGAGGGTAAGTCGGATAATTAGTTGTCCATGTACATGTGAGTGCCAAGTAGTGTGTTCCGATGGAGACATATTGAGACATCTAAAAGATGTCCAAGTGTGACTATGTAGCCGATGTTTCCTGCTATCTGAATCAATCATGTTAGTAAAAATGAAATCCACATAAGTTTTTTAGGGATACAATTTAGGCTATTTAGCCATTGTAGCCGATTTTTACTTGACTAAAATCGCCCGCTATTGGTTGTTATTTCTTCTATTTCTTGCTCTTGTTGTTGTTGTTGTTGTTTGAGTAGTTGTGGGTAGGGGCTTTTTGTCTGAGCAATTGGGGCAAGCAATATTGTTGGTCGAGGAGTTTAAAGCAATATTGTTGGTCGATGAGTTTAAAGCAATATTGTTGATCGATGAGTTTAACCTTCGGGCCAGGGAACACATAGTTTCCATGGGCGGGAAACTTGGGCAAAGAACCCATGGCTGAGATGTAAGTGGCAGAGGAGCCCAAAAGATGAGGAGTTCTCCCCGCCGTACATGATCAACTTGGGCAAGGACCCATGGTTTAGAATTAAAGGCCAATAAGCATCTCGTTGGGATGTACGGTGGGGTCGCTTGCTTGCTTGCTTGTCTAGAGGGTGGTTGAGCTGCCAAGTGTCTCGTCAGTGACCAGGATCATCGACGGTCATGGTGGAGGGTGGTGTTGCCTGTTAGGGGGAAATCCTTGTTGGGTGTTTTTGGTGCGCATCAATTGTCTGTCATGTGTCTTCGCACACATAGACACTATGGCAGAGTTGGAAGACATTGGCGATTTACATGGTGTCCATCGACACCTCTTCTGTGCCACGGTTGGGTTAGGTTGAGAAGTTTTCAGCCATGTACAATTTTGTGCATGAGTACTATATGTCTAGGGGCCATCTTCGCTTGCCATGGTGATCGGGAACCACCGTGAGAGCAATAGAAGTATCAGCAATTCAGGTGGTGATCGGTGGCCAGGACATGGGGCTTACGGCTTGCCGTGTGCATTGTGCATATTTCGTGCACTACACACGTGGCCAAGGGTCATCGTCTGTGACAGGGGTGATTAAGAGCACCCCTAGGAGGCATACAATATGGGTGGGCCACTGGGTGGCCGCTAATGGCCTTGCCATGCCACGGTGGGATTGGGATTGGCGATTTTCACCATGTGTGAGAGTGCACACGTAATTTGATTGGCTCCACTGTCGGTGCTGCCCCTAGGCTGTGTGCACGGCGTGCACCCATTACGTTACCATGCTTGGCACTATGTATTCCATGCATGGGTGGGACATGCATGCCATACCAACACATGCAATGTATGTGCACATTGGCTTGTTTAATGTTTGTTATGCACTTTAGTGTACAACACTTACCCACATACTCCTCTTCTTTTTGAACATTGCACTCAAAGTGCACATAGCATTTGCAACTTAGGTGGTAAGTAAATTAGGTTCCCAAATGCGTGAGAAAAGTTTTGTTTGCCCATTCTTTGTAAGAGTGTGAATCAACAAGGATAAAAGCCAAAAAGTTGAGAACACTTATTTGGAAAAACTTCATCTGTTCGTTTAGTAATTTAGCGTCTTGAAAAATCATCATTCTCCTACCTTCAGCGTAAAGAATTAATCGATTCCACAGACACCATTAACTTTTAATGTTAAAAATTATCACAAAAGTTTGGAAGGGGGAAAAAGTCATTCTCGATCCACTATGATGGTTTGGGCCTGATTCGTGTGATATGGAGTTCTTGGCAATGAGCCGATGTGGCTGTATGGTGTGGGTGCATATATCCACGAAGTGAAAGGAAAATAAGTATGGAAAAAACAAAGAGAGGGAGATACATAAATTTACATGATTTGACAAAATACCTACATCTACAGGTCGTTCGTGGGAGAGAATCTACTATAATATACTTGTTTATTATCTCTAGTTCTCACTATACAATGAAACTTGGAGGTCTATCTTATGGTCGAGATATCGTTACTAGAGCTCTTATCGTAAGGTTGGAGAAGCCAAAAGTCCCTGAGGTCATCTAGTTCCTTTTTTTTTTCCCTTGTTCCTTCATAATCCATTCCATCTCCTTTATGCCACCTCATTCTTTTCCTTCTGACATATTGTTTTCCCTCAACCTTTTGGCCTTAATTTTTTCTCAAAAAATTCTATGCATCATCATCCATACCACACATCACACATTTATTTATTTATTTATATTTTATTTTTGACCTTAGTCTTCTTAAACTATTAATTCTTCTACTCATTATTTATATTTCAAACACAGGTAAAAATAAAAAATAGGTAAATTATACTGTGCTCTCTCAAACTTTCACTTAATTTGCAATGTATTTTCCGAACTAATAATTGCATCAAAATTGACCCGCTTACTTTTAAACTTATCGATCCCTCATTCCATCTACTATCAGCGCTAAATGAAATAGAAAGATAAGCACGTGCTGCTCACGTGTAACTTTGCAAAGACAAAAACACTCTAAGAGAAAATTTTATTTTGCCTCCTCAAACTTTCACGTGATTATCAATTTATCCCGAATATCACATTAAATTAAAATTTTACTATACATTAAATTAATTTTTATAATAAATCCTAATTTACAAATTTGGAATAAAAACTTTGCAAAAAGATAAATATTTGAACTCAGTATAATATTAGGATATATTTTTTGAATTTTCTAAATTCTTAAAAAAATATTTGAATAACTCTACATAAAACACACTAAATATATAAATAAATATGTAATATTAATAAAACTAAAGCTTTATTCCTCTATTTCATGAATACTTATTATTCTCATTTTATTCTTGATTTTGATTAATCGCTTATATTCTTATTCATGGAACATGAACTATTATTTCTCTTCACAAAGTTCCACAAAATTAAAAAAAGAAAATTGTTATAACAACGAGATCTTACATAAGGAAATCAACAAATTGACATATATGGATTCATATGATATGCAAGATTTGTCTTCATAAGAATAACTTTACAATCTAATTTACTACATCAAGCCAAATCAAATTATAAATTATGTAAAAATATGAGATTTTTATATGGAAAAGAATGAAGAAACAATCTAGTGAATTTCGACCTTAATAGGATTATTATTAGCAAATTTGACACCTTTTGGTAAATCAGACATAACTTGTTCATTTGATGTTGGATTTAACTAATGCAAAAGACTGTGAAAAGTTAAGAGAAATATCTACAACTTTTATATTTTATCATAAAATTGGGATTGAAGTCAGAACCAAATTTATCATAGTAGGCATTGATTTTATGAAATGATGTGACGTAAATGTATGTGCATGTGATGTATGCTATTGTGAAATGTTCTCACATGTTATAAGACTCATATGGACATAAAATATGCATGTTATAAGTCTAAATTTATGCAAGTGCATGTCATAAGTCTAAATTTATACATATGTTGCATTACGTCACATATATGTGTCGTCATAAGTTAAGAAATATGTTTTAAAAAAATACGTTAAGAAAAGTTTACAAGTGGAAAGATTAATAAGTCAGTCACGTCATGACAAGGACCAGCGATACACCCGTATGAATAACGTGCCGGCAGGAACCTAAGCCTGTCGATTATACGAAATCCGACAGGGACCTAAGCCTGTCGAAGATACGAAATTCGGCAGGGACCTAAACTTGTCGATAATACGGAATAAGTAATATTCAATGGAGACGTCTGTTAATAATATGAAACAAGTAAGACTCACAATATTACGGAAAAAAAAAAGAAATAAAAGTTTCTGTATCATAGAGTGGGTCCATGAAGAACATAAGTCTAAGTTATGCATGAGTCATATGAAACATGTCATAAATGCATACTCTAACTGTCTGACTTGTATGTAATTATTTCACGATATCTATATTTTTATTAAGTAACGTGTATACTTACTGAGATTTTCAAGGACTGATGACTGAGAAAAAGGAAGACCTAATGACTTAAAGAACTCAAAGAAGTCTGGATGGCCATGAAGTTAGTATAAGTTTTAAGAATAAGTTATGTATATGACAGACAAAACTAACTGAGTTATGCATGTAAAGATACAAAGATATTTTTAAGAATAGATGATGTGGATATTGTAGTTTTATTTCACCATGTGATCATTAAAAATTTTTATTAGAGCTTTTTTGCTGCGATTTGCATTAAATTTAAATAAGTATGGGAGTGAATAGCCAAGTGTTACTTACCCTGATACTTTAATTTGCATTCTTAAAAATATCATTGTATTTTTACATGCATAACTCACTTATTCTCAAACATATAAGTTTAAGATCCTTCTCTTAAGGTTCTATAGGATTTTTAATCACTTCATTACGAGATCAGATGAGAGAGATATGATTAAATCACCGAAATACATTAAAACCACCTGAGAACACCCAATCTGAGTTCTCCATTTGTATTCCTTTGTTTTCTTACCCACCAAGACTTCTAGATGATTTTTATCAACTTGCCACATGTTCCCACAAATGTGAAGAGGTTTACAAATCTAGAAACCAGTTTGATCTTCGCCACATGGCAAGGTCAGTGCACTTTACTTAAGTCGGTTACCAGTTGACTCCTATTCCTATTCGTCCACTTCACATCCGATTTAGTCCTTGATCCAGTCCTTAATGAAGTATTGGGCTGGTCTATCGTCTTTTCATGTAATGAGTATAATTTCTTTATATGAGGTCCAAATAAGGTGATTTTAATTCGTATAGAATCTTAAGAGGAAAATATAGATTTTTCATGTTTTAGGCTTTTGAATATAAGAACTAGATCAAGGACTAAATCGGATGTGAAGTGGACAGATAGGAATATGAGTTAACTGGTAACTGACTTAAGCAAAGTGCACCAACTTTGCCATGTGACGAAGATCAATCTAGTTTCTTAGGTTTCTAAACCTCTTGACAAGTGTGAGAACATGTGACAAGTTAATAAGAATTCATTTAGAAGCTTTGATGGGAAAGAAAACAAAGAAAACAAATGGAGAACTCGGATTGGATGTTCCCAACTGAGTTTTGATATATTTCAGTGAACTACTCATATCTCTGTCATCCAATCTCGTAATGAAGTGATTAAAAATCCAATAGAACCTTAAAAGGCTGATCTTAAACTTTCATGTTTTGAGTTTTCGAGTTGTATCAAGGACTTATTTGGACTGGAACGTAGCTGACCCCTAGGGGAGGCCAAGTGGCCAGATATACCTATTGGAAGATTTCCTATGATGTTGTTTTGTCTTTACCCCCATATGTTGGAATTCTTTGAGCCTTTGATTAAGATCATTTTATAGGTGGATTAATCTCAACCATGGGATTAAAATATCAATAAATCTCCATAGGATTAGGAGTGATCGTGAGACCACAAGTGTAGGGGACACATCACCCTAATCAGCCAAAGGTGTTACTGAAATGCTTAGGCTCTCTTCTCTTGCAACCCACGCCTCTCATGCCTATAAATAGATGCATGGGTTTCTTTTCTTTCCCCATGAGAGATACCAGTCAGCCATAGTGAGAAATAACCAAGAAAAATACACAAAAATTTACTCACATAAACTAAATGTCAAAACAGAACTAATTGACGGCATTGGAGAAGAAGTGGTGCGAGACTAGCCATAAACATCCAATCTAGTTTTGGAAAAATTTGTAAGTGCATATATTAACTTAATCTTGACATAGAATAAGTAATTTTGTGATTGGAGTATATTTGATATTTATTTGAGTTTAATCTTTGTTTATGAATTAAATTGAAACATATGGAATTTTAGTGTGATTTTTGCTATGGAAAAATGCTAAAACAAATTATGAGACTTTAGAAATATATTCTATGATATTATATGAAGAGAATTATTGTGAAATAATCACATACAAGCTAGAGAGTCAAAGTATGCATTTATGGCATGCTTCATGTGACTAATGTATGACTTAAACTTATGTTCTCCATGAACCCACTCTATGATACATAAACTCTTATTTTCTTTCGTAACATTGTGAGTTTTACTTATTTCGTATCATCGATAGATGTCCCCATCGAATCTTACTTATTTCGTATCATCGACAAGTTTAGGTCTCTGTCGGCGCGTTAGTCATACAGGCGTATTGCTGGTCCCCATTATGACGTAAATAAACTTATTAATCTTTCCACTTCTAAAGTTTTCTTAACGTATCTTCTTAAAACAAACTTCATAACTTATGATGACACATATATATGACAAAATGTTACATACGCATAAATTTAGACTTATAACATGCATATGTATAAACTTAGACTCATGACATGCACATTTTATGTTCATAAAAATATGTGAGAATATTTTACAATAGTATACATCACATACACATACATTTACATCACATCAATTCATAAAGTCAATGACTGTTATGATAAACTCAGTTCTAACTTCAATACCAATTACATCCTTGATTAAGTTCTTAGATCTTAAAAGTTAAAAAAATAAAAGTTGTAGATATTTCTCTTAAATTTCTATAACCTCTTGAATGAGTTAAATCCGACATCAAATGAACACGTTATGTCTAATTTACCAAAAAGTGTCAAATCTGCTAATAATAATCCTATTAAAGCCGAAATTCACTAGAGTTGTTTCTTCATTCTTTATCCTATAAAAACCTAATTTTTTACATAATTATCTTCATATAAAATCATAGAATATATTTTCAAAATCTCATAATTTTCCTAACATTTTTCCATAACAAAAACTACTCCAAACTTCAACATGTTTCAATTTAACCCATAAATAAAGATTAAACTCAAATAAATATCAAACATAATCCAATCACCTAACCACTTATTCTATGCCAAATTTAATTTGATATATGCACTTACTACTTTCTCCAAAGTTTGATTGAGTGTTTGGAGTAGACTTTGTGCAAATCCCCTTCAAAATTCTTAACCACTCTCCTTTGGGTTTTAGGTAAAACAAATATGGTTTGGATGAGGTTTTTCTTGCTTCTTCCCCTTAAGTTGTCATGTATGTCCACCAAAAGAAATCGTGAAGTGCTTCTTATGCTTCTTACACTTTTATATGTGTGAAATGAGTGGCATATGCAGATATTAGGAGTAAGAGTGCATGAAGCACTCAGGTATTTGTCTTAGCTGAATAGGTGATGTGTCTCTCCTCCCTTTAGGCATCATCATGATATTAATCTAAGCTTAGCTGCTCCTAAGCCATCATCCAATGGTCATGTTTGTTCCAACTTCCATCTTATTTTGATCAAGGGCTCAAATGATTTCAGCACATAGGAGTAGAAACAAAATAGCATGATGGTTTCTTCCAATAGGGTGCATCTGGCCACTTCCATTCCAAATAAGTCCTAGATAAAATTATATTCCTCGTAAACTCATAACATGAAAGTTTTATATCCTCCTCTTAAGCTTTTACAGGATTTTGAATCACCTTATTCCAATATCAAATGAGGTAGATATGCTTAATTTACCAAAATACATCAAAACCACCCGAGAATACCCAATCCGAATTTTTCATTTATTTTCCTTTGTTTTCTTACCCACCAAGGTTTTTAGATGATTTATTCCTCAATTGTTACATATACCTACATATGCCAATAGGTTGAGAATCCTGAAGAACCAATTTAATTTTCGTCACATGGCCAAATCAGTGCACCTTGCTTAAGTCAGTTACTAGTTGACTCTTATTATTGTCCGTCCACTTTACACTAGATTTAGTCCTTGATCCAGTCTTTATCTTCAAAAACCCAAAACATGAAAATTATAGATATCATTTTTAATGTTCTATAAAAACTAGAATTATTTCATTTTGAGCTCATATGACAAACTTATGATTATTCTACTGAAAGTCGACGGATCAACCTAAGAACACCAATTCGGGCATACCAAGTGTTTGGTAGATATTCCTTCTTGTTTCATACAAAATTTCCTAAGTAAAACCTCCTCATTTGCCATATATCTACATAATTATCAAGATCTTAGGATAATTAAGAAAATAATTCAAAGACTTAATCTTAATCAGATTCACTTGTCAATTCCAAGTCAATGCTTATATGTCAAATTCTATACTACCACTTCAATGCCAATTTCGTATTTGATTGAGTCTATTTTTTCAAAAACTCAAAACATAAGAGTTATAGATATTTCTCTTGGCTTTCAAAATCATCTTGAATCATCCCAATCCAAAATCAAATGGGAGAGTTATGCCCAGATTATAAAAAGATATCGAAACTGTCTAAATTTGCCTAATTCAAAAATATCATGTGGTATATATCTTACTTATACCACTTAACTTCCTTCATAAATTCCCCTAAAATTTCTATATAATTTCTTCTTGAATATTCAAAAATCATATCTTCTCATCATACTTAATATCCTCAGTGATTTTTCCTCCAATACTAATAAAAGATTCATGGGAACTATATGCATATATCCAAAAAGTTCCAATATTGAGATTCAAGCTCCCAAATTTCGAGGACAAAATTTATATTAAGGGGGGAGAATATAATAATCTAAAATTTCACTTGTTTTTTTAATACTTAATTTAATTATAATTTCTTTATTTTTATTGAACCTCTAAAAATTTTAGTAAAGTGTCAACTATAGAAATTCAATTTAGACATAGAAAAAGGTAAATTTTTAAAATTTGAGAAATAAATTCAAGAGGAAGTAATATAACCAAAGATCAAACACTTGGTGTGCTTGGAATGAACTATCGGGCTGGTCTATCGTATTTTCGTGTAATGAGCATAATTTTTTCATACGAGGTCCAAATGAGGTGATTACAATTCGTATAGCATCTTAAGAGGAAAATATAGAACTTTAGTGTTTTAGGTTTTCGAATATAAGGATTGGATTAAGGACTAAATTGGATGTGAAGTGGACGAACATGAATAGAAGTCAACTGGTAACCGACTTAAGCAAAGTGCACCAACCTTGCCATGAGACGAAGATCCAACTGGTTTCTCAGGTTTCTAAACCTCTTGACATGTGTAAGACCATGTGGCAAGTTGATAAAAATTTATCTAGAAGTCTTGGTGGGTAAGAAAATAAAGGAAAACAAATGGAGAACTTGAATTGGGTGTTCTCGGGTGGTTTTGACGTATTTCGGTGAATTAATCATATCTCTCTCCTCTGATCTCATAATGAAGTGATTCAAAATCATATAGAACCATAAGAGGATCTTAAATTTTAATGTTTAGAGTTTGTGAAAAATTAAATTGTATCAAGGACTTATTTGGTCTAAAACGTAGTTGACCCTGAAGGGAGGCCAAGTGACCAGATACACCCATTAGAAGATTTCCTATGATATTGTTTTGTCTTTACCCCCAGCGTTGAAACTCTTTGAGTCATTGATCAAGATTATTTTATAGGTAGATTAATCTCAACTATGGGATTAAAATAATATAAATGTCCCATAGGATTAGGGGTGATCATGAGACTACAAGTGTAGGGGACACATCACTCCAATCAGTCGAGGGTGTGCTGAAATGTCCAAGCTCTCTTCACTTGCTCCGCATGCCTCTCATGCATATAAATAGATACATGGACTTGTCTTCTTTCCCCATGAGATATACCAGTCGGCTATAGTGAGAAATAGCCAAGAAAAATATACAAAAAATCACTCACATCACCTAAGTGTCAAAAGAGAGCTAAATGAGGGTATTGGAAAAAAACGTGGTGCAAGACCAACCATAGACATCCAATCTAGTTTTGAAAAAACTTTTAAGTGCATATATTAACTTAATCTTAGTATAGAATAAGTGGTTTGGTGATTGAATTATGTTTCATATTTATTTGAGTTTAATCTTTGTTTATGTGTTAAATTGAAACATACTGAATTTTGGAGTGATTTGTGTTATGGAAAAATGCTAGAAAACTTATGAGATTTTAGAAATATATTCTATGATCTCATATGAAGATAATTATGTGAAAAAATGAGGTTTTACTATGGAGAAGAATGAAGAAACAACTCTAGCGAATTTCGACTTTAATAAGATTATTATTGGCAGATTTGACACTTTTTGATAAATTAGACATAACTTATTCATTTGATATCAGCTTTAATTGATTCAAGAAGTTATGGAAGGCTAAGAGATAAGGACTTGATCAAGGATGAAATTGGAATTGAAGTCAGAGTCGAGTTTATCATAGTAGGCATTGACTTTATGAATTAATGTGACGTAAATATATATGCATGTGATGTATGCTATTGTGAAATATTCTCACATGTTATAAGACTCATATGGACATAAAATATGCATGTCATTAGTCTAATTTTATGCAAATACATTTTATAACTCTAAGTTTATGCGTATGTTGCATTACGTCACATATATGTGTCGTCATAAATCATGAAATCTGTTTTAAGAAAATACTTTAAGAAAAGTTTACAAATGGAAAGATTAATAAGTCAGTCATGTCATGACGGGGACTAGTGATACGCCTGTATGATTGACGAATAGGCAGGGACCTAAACCTGTCGATGATATGAAATCCGACATGGACCTAAGCCAATCGATGATACGAAATTCGGCAGAGACCTAAACTTGTCGATGATACGAAATAAGTGAGATCCGACAGGGACCTAAACCTATCGATGATACAAAATAAGTAATATTCGATGGGGACGCCTAACGATGATACGAAACAAGTAATACTCACAATGTTACGAAAGAAAAGAAATAAAAGTTTAAGTATAATGGAGTAGGTCCATGAAGAATATAGGTCTAAGTCATGCATGAGTTATATGAAGCATGCCATAAATGCATACTCTGACTGTTTGACATGTATGTGATTATTTTACAATTTCTATGCTTTTATTAAGTTACGTGTGTACTTACTGAGATTTTCAAAGAAATCTCACTCTTATATATTTTCCTTTTTGAAAATATAAAATTATGTTGCAGGATTAATGACTAAGAAAATAGAAGGTCCGATGACTTAAGGAACTCAAATGAACTTGGATGTCCATAAAGTTAGTCTAGATTTTGAGAATAAGTTATGTACATAACATATAAAACTAACTGGATTATGCATGTAAAGATACAATGATATTTTTAAAAATGGATGGTATGGATATTGTGATTTTATTTCACTATGTGATCATTAGAAAATTTTTATTCAGAGCTTTTTCACTGCAATTTGCATTAAATTTCAATAAGTACGGGGATGAGTAGCCTAGCGTTATTTACCCTGACACTTCAATTTACATTGAATTATGAACGTAAATTGTGGGCGTCACAAAATAGTATCAGAGTAATATGACTCTAGGTAAATCCATATTGTCCTAAGAAAAGATGACATAGTAATATAATAGGCTTGAATCTTTGTGAAGTAAGGTGGATTTGGTGAATGATTTGGGTGCCAAAAGTGTATAGTTATTAAAGTGAAATGTAACTTATGATGAAGTTTGGTATATTTCAGGAAGATAAAATGATAAAAGAACGAGATGTCGGTAATGATCAAAGGTTCAAGCTACATCAATTTTTAGAATCTAGAGATTACTTAGGAAAGAGATTTTAATTGAGGATAACTTGACAGGTGATTTTAAGTTCTCAAAGATAGAATATGAATAATCATTTGGAGGATAAAGAATTGTCCTTTGAGTATGTGAATTCGAAATCAACCAATTAACTTGTTAGTTTTCTATTTGATAGAATTTTGGTTTTATTTGTGATATTTGATGATCGGGGTGTAGTAATGATGAATGAATGGGTTTTAGAGAATGCATGTCCTTGTGAGTTGATTTGACAGAAATATTTTGTTAGGTATGAAATATTGATTGGAGGAGATAATATGATAGAAAATACCAGTATAGGTATAAACGTTTAGTATGGTCTGCTTGAAACTTTTATAGACATGGATTACTTTTACAATATTGAGGTTTAACCTTCCAAATTTCGAGGACGAAATTTATTTTAAGGAGGAGAGAATGTAATAATCCAAATTTTCATTTTTTTTTATTTTTTTGTCTAGTTTAATTATAATTTCTTTAGAATTATTTTGGGTGAACCTTTGAAAATTTTAGCAAAGTGTTAACTAGAGAAATTCAATTTGGATCTAAATATAAATAAATTTGTGAAATTTGAGGAAGAAATTCAAGAGGAAGTAATAAAACCGAAGATCAAATACTTGGTGTGCATGGAATAAACCCCCATGTGTTGGAACTCTTTAAGTCATTGACCAAGATCGTTTTATAGGTAGATTAATCTCGACCATGGGATTAAAATATCAGAAAATTTTGAAAGGATTAGGGGTGATCATGAGACTACAAGTGTAGGGGACACATCACCCCAATCAACCAAGGGTGTGCTGAAATGCCAAAATTATCTTCCCTTGCATCCCACACCTCTCATACCTATAAATAAATGCATGGGCTTCTCTTCTTTCCCCACGAGAGATACCAGTCGGATATAGTGAGAAATAGCCAAGAACAATACACAAAAACTCATTCACATCACCTAAGTGCCAAAAGAGAGCTAATTGAGGACATTAGAGAAGAAGTGGTGCAAGATCAACCATAGATATCCAATTTAATTTTAGAAAAAAATTTAAGTGCATATATTAACTTAATCTTGGTATAGAATAAGTGGTTTGGTGATTAGATTATATTTGATATTTATTTGGGTTTAATCTTTATTTATGTATTAAATTGAAACATATTAAATTTTGGAGTAGTTTTTGCTATGGAAAAATGCTAGAAAAATTATGAGACCTTAGAAATATATTCTATGATATTCTATAAAGAGAATTATGTGAAAACATGAGATTTTTCTAAGGAAAAGAATGAAGAAACAAGTCTAGTGAATTTTGGCCTTAATAGGATTATTATTGGTAGATTTGACACATTTTGGTAAATCGAACATAAGTGCAGGGGTGAGTAATCTAACATTACTTACTCTAACACTTCAATATTCAACTTTTATTCTTAATTATCTTATCTGTGTAACTAAATAAAACCTAAGTAAAACCTTAAGTTTTACCTCATTTTCATCACTTTTTCAACCGACGTCCCTTCTCAGCCCAATGTCTACATCTCTCTCTCATAAGTCGTAACTAATTCAAAAAGTCAAAAATGTTTTTCAATGCCGACTTCACCAGGATGAGATTAATGCCACCTATCACTAATCGGAATACATGAGATTTTTCCCTATGAATAGGTTTAGATCAAAATACATGACTCGCACCAATTATCTATTCTCATTTCAAGTTATCGGTTTGGATTTTTCTCTCATTCTCCACGTTCTGGTATGCCCCACTTTAGCCTATATATATATATATTATTACAACAATGACAATAGCTTATGCATCTCATATTCATTTTTATATTTGCATAATATCTCTTCAAATTGATCAACATTAATTGGATTTTGCATCTTCAAAATTTTACACAATTATGAAT
This sequence comes from Platycarya strobilacea, assembly GCA_036898215.1. Classification (NCBI taxonomy): domain Eukaryota; kingdom Viridiplantae; phylum Streptophyta; class Magnoliopsida; order Fagales; family Juglandaceae; genus Platycarya; species Platycarya strobilacea. The sequence continues at coordinate 29,271,153 of CM072547.1, forward strand.
AGTATTTCTTCAAATTTGAAGATACACTACTCACTTTTCAAACATTATTTTACTGTTTTTTTCTCTAATCATATCTATTAAAATCAACTTTGTGAAATTTGTATTAAGTTGATTTTGACATATGAAATGTGTATTAAGTTGATGATACAAAGTGTTTCTTAGTAAATATTAATATTTATTTATTTATAAAATTATTCATTTTGATATAATTTTATATGATACCAATTCCACAAATATATAATTGTAGACTAGAACATATAAAGAAAATAATAAAATTTTATTATTATTTGGTTCAAAGAATATATATAATCCAATGTGGGACTTTTTCTTGATATACAAAATCAATCTTTACAAGATGTGATTTTGAAAATGCATATAACGAAACTAATAATAGTGCTCTAAAGTTTGTCAATTACCTTGATTGAAGTAGGGAAGTTTGCAGGCGAAGAAGTGGAAATGAAATCACTGTGAAGTTTAAGTAGGAACCGAACGACACCATTTTGGGAAGAAGGACTATTGCATTTTATTTTTCATTAATCACAGGATTTTGTGAGTATACGGCTCCAGATTGTAGATCAAAGTGTTGTTTTTACGGTCTTTTTAGATTTCTTTGTTTTTTGTTCTGAGTTTATGTTACTAACTTGTAAACGCGCGGGGCATATGGGACGCATAAGGAAAAAAAACTAGCGTAAGATAAAGAGATTATCTTTAGATCATTATCTTTCAAGCTTGTAACCAATGGAACTCTATTTGCAGGAAGGGTGCCTCGAACTATATCCATGATATCATTTATTTGCTTTTCTGAGATATTGAAATTATCACGATCTCCATTGTACGTACAGGATTTGCTTAAGTTAATTAGTTGTTGAATATATGTGGACTACTGATGAGTGCGCGAAAATGCACTCTAAATATCTTAATATTTGATTAAATTGCAAAGAATGAAAATAGAAATGATTGGATTTTACTTATTTTATTTAATTACAATTCTATTTACATTGAGATGTTTTTAAGTATTACTCGTCTTTTTATATTTATATTTTATATTTTATATTTTATTTTATTTTATTTTATTGATAAGGAGTCCAAGATCACACGGCAACTAAAATGAATTTGCATCAATGAAACCGCACGGTAATTTGACTTGGAGTGGGACTTACTTTTGGATAAATATACATATATGTTAGACATAGAGGAACGGAAAAGAGCGAAAAATGTGAAGCTGCGAAAAGGAACGTGAGGCCGCATGACATTCAGCATATATATATATATTCATACGTTTTGAAAGGAGGATGAGACGAGTGCCGCAGGAAGAAAAAGGGAGACCTGGACGTTTTAACGCCAACGGACGTGAACGAAAACTCAAGGAATGTGGCCGACTGCTTCGTTGATTTTCTTAGAATTTATGTTATCCATCGTGTGCATGGATAACTAAATTTTCAAGTAGGATTAGAGATGAACTTGCATACTAGATGGTATTTTTAATTTATTTCTAATTTATGTATTTGATTTTCAATTATTAAAATTCTTTGTTTTATTATTCCCAATATATTGTTAGTGTTTTCTTCTCCTAATAATTTTGGAATTTATTTCATTTATAGATTCAGTCATGCTTTTTCTATTAAATGGATTTGTTCTTTGATTATTGTTGGATCTATTGATCATTTATATTGATTTAATTCTCTGCTGCAATATTGCTCCCTAGGTATATTGTTGTCATTGAGTTTTCTCAATGTGAATAACAATTTGTGTGATTTAAAATGATGAATGATTTTTCAAAGAAGTACACTTGATTTAATTTTTGATTTATAATTTTATAACTTCCGATTGAGAATTACGGAATTGAATTCTCAATTGAGTTATCAGTGAATTGAAAATAATTAAAATACCAGATATATGCAAGAGATTCTCGACACTCTACTGTTCATCAATTTTGATTACTTTTTCATTATTTACTTTGTTTAATTTTAATTCAAAGTCAAATTTTCTTTCCTCATTAATCATTTAATTTTTTTTAGTATCTTTGCTATTTTACTATTCTTTTAATTGTCTTCCTGTGGAATCGACACCCCAAAACTGAACTACAATTACCGTGTTATTCTTTGGGCGTTATCAAATTTTGGCGCCGTTGCCGGGGAGACGATAGAAGAATTGTTGGATAGTTTTTTTTTTCCCTTTTCAGCAGTTTATAAAGGCGGTAACTTCGTTCCCTCTTTTTACTTGCTACACTTTATTTATTTATTTATTTATTTATTTATTTATTTATTTGCATGCATAATAGATATAGAGACACATTAAGTCGATTTGCTTGTAGGCCTATGATAGAGTCAAATTCAGTGTCTAATTTTGCTAATCCTTTGTTTGATATTTCTTTTGTTTCTGAAAATATGAGTGAACACGAGAATCAACCCACTAGGACCCTTCAGGATTACCTCCACCCTACACGCACAGCCACACCGTCATGCATAATGTTTCCACCCAATACATGTCAACTTGATATTAAAACGGGAGTGATACAGCTACTCCCCCCTTTTCATGGGTTGGAAAATGAAAATCCATATGTGCATATTAGGGAATTTGAGGAGGTAGATGCGACTTTTCATAGTCAAAATGCAACTGATGACATTGTGAGACTCAAGTTCTTTCATTTTTCTTTGAAGAATAGAGCTAAGAGTTGGTTATACTCGTTGAGACCACGATCCATTGGGTCGTGGAATGAGATGACTCAGGCTTTCTTTAATAAATATTTTCCCCAACATAAAACCAATGCTTTAAAAAGACAGATCTCAACCTTTGCACAGAAGGACAGTGAAACTTTATATATATCTTGGGAGAGATTTAAAGAGCTATTGAGTATGTGCCCTCACCATGGGTATGAGAGTTGGCGTCTGGTGAGTTACTTCTATGAGGGGCTTACACCTAGAGAGCGCCAATTTGTGGAGATGATGTGTAATGATGAGTTCTTGCAGAAAAACCCTGATGAGGCCGTAGAATACCTCAATGAGCTCACTGAAAAAGCTCACACATGGACTGGACCTAGTGCGACTGAGAGTACAAATAGGTCATGACCTATAGGGAACCAAAACGGTGGTGGAATTTACCATCTTAGGGAGAAAGACAACTTGAAGGTTAAGGTTGAGATGCCTTACTAGGGAGTTAGAATTGCTAAAGGCCAAGGACTTGAAGCCAGCACACTTGGCTAATCATGCAGAGTCTTCTGGGCCATGTTTTGTGTGTGGAGGGGTAGATCACCTCGTCCAAGAGTGTCCCACATTTGCTGAGATGAGAGGGTTGTATGAGGAACAATGTAATGCTTTAGGCATGTACAAGAAGCCTTTTACACCTTTCTCTAAGACTTACAATCCGGGGTGGCGTAATCACCCCAATTTTAGCTGGAAGTTCGAAAACTAGCCACTTGCATTACCTGCACCACCTGCACAATCCATTAGATCATATCTTGCACCATATCATGCACCTACATCGTCTAGGAGTCCTTTAGAAGACACTTTACATGCTTTTATTGAAGCACAAGGTAAGACTAACCAAAAGTTTAAATCTTTGATTACGCAAGTTGTGGAAGAAAATAAAGAGATAAAGAATCAAGTGTCAAAACTGGTGAGCTCCTTGAGTGTGACTGAGCGAGGTAAGTTTCCTTCTCAAACTCAGTCCGCTCCCCATGGTCAACACATGGCATAAGAGAATTTGAAGGATATGAATGTCATTGTGACTCGTAGTGGTAACCCAACAACGGATAATTCAGAGGATGTGGAGAAGGATCAGGATAGTAGTGCTCCCAAGCTACCCAAGGAACCAGAGGTGACAAAGAGCCATGTTAAGGTACCATTCCCTCAAGTTCTGAAATCAAGCAAGCTAACTACGGATCCTAACAATGAAATCCTGGAGAATCTCAAACAGGTAAAAGTCAATCTCCCTCTTTTGCATATAATTAAACAAGTTCCTACTTACGCAAAAGTTCTCAAGGATTTGTGTACAAACAAGAGGAGACACCACGTGAAGAAGATAGCGTTCTTGACAGAGCAAGTTAGTACTTTGATTGAGCAACGGATTCCTCCCAAGTACAAGGATCCCGGTAGCCCAACCATTGCATGCAGCATCGGAAATCAGGAGTTTGGACAAGGTTTGCTAGATTTAGGAACTAGTGTGAATCTTATGCCTTATTCTATTAATTTACAGCTGGGGCTAGGAGAAATCAAACCAATCATTGTGGTATTGCAATTGGCTGACCGTTCAGTCAAAGTACCCTGGGGGGTGGTAGAGGATATTTTAATTCAAATTGATAAATTTTATTATCCTGTTGATTTCTTGATTTTAGATACTACCTCTGTTGTTGATACTACTTCTAAAATTCCTCAGATTTTAGGTAGGTCTTTCCTTGCCACGGCTAATGATCTTATCAATTGCAGGAATGGACTTATGAAACTATCTTTTGAAAACATGACTCTGGAGGTGAATGTCTTCCATATTACAAAACAACCGGAGGAGGATCATGAGTGCCACCAAACATATATGATTGATTCACTCATAAACAGGGAAGTTTTCACAACTCGTGATTCTGCTCCTCTTGAGTATTTCATTGTCAATTCTGAGTTCAATCCTATGAGTGATTCATCTAATATAGTTGATATTTGTTCTATTTTCGACAGAACACAGGATTATGGCACACAGAAATGGCAATCAAAGTTCGAGGAGTTGCCTGAGAAAAGTGAAAGACAGATTCCTTCAAGCATGGAAGCACCCAAAGTTGAATTGAAGCCTTTGCCTAAGGGTTTGAAGCATGTTTTCCTTGGTCCAGGTGATACATTTCCTGTTATTATCTCATCTGAACTGTCTGAGTCTCAAGGTGAGAAATTAATTCGGGTTCTAAGTGAACATAAGTCAGCCTTAGGTTGGAGTATTGCTGATATAAAAGGTATTAGTCCCTTGATTTGTTCACATAAAATTAATTTGGAGGAAGGAGCTAGCCCTCGTAGAGACCCACAACGTAGGCTTAATCCCACTATGAAAGAAGTGGTAAAAAATGAAGTGTTAAAATTGTTAGACGCAGGAATCATATACCCTATTGCTGATAGTAAATGGGTTAGTCCAACACAGGTTGTTCCTAAAAAGTCTGGTGTTACTGTAGTGAAGAATGACCTGGGAGAGTTAGTCCCCACCAAGCTTGTGATTGGGTGGCGGATGTGTATTGATTATAGAAAATTGAATGCTGCCACCCGAAAAGACTATTTTCCTCTCCCTTTTGTTGATCAAATTCTTAAGCGTGTGGCTGGTCATCCTTTCTACTGTTTCTTGGATGGTTATTCTAGCTATTATCAAATTGAAATTGCATTAGAAGACCAGGATAAAACCACTTTTACTTGTTCTTTTGGTACTTATGCTTTTCGTAGAATGCCATTTGAATTGTGTAATGCATCTGCCACTTTTCAACGTTGCATGATGAGTATCTTTAGTAACATGATTGAAAATAGCATGGAAGTTTTTATGGATGACTTGACTGTTTTTGGATCCTGTTTTGATGCATGTTTATTGAATTTAGAGAAAGTGTTGACTCGTTGTGAGGAGAAGGAACTGGTTTTAAATTGGAAAAAATGCCATTTTATGGTACCTTCAGGTATTTTTTTAGGGCATATTATTTCTTCCAGAGGGATAGAGTTGATCAATCCAAGATTGAATTAATTTTTAAATTGCCTACGCCTAAGATAGTAAAGGATGTGAGATCATTTCTTGGTCATGCTAGCTTTTATAGGAGGTTCATACAGAAATTTTCCATTATATCCAGACCATTACGTGACCTCCTAGCTAAAGATGCCCCATTTGAGTGGACACAAGCTTGTCAAAAGGCATTTAAAATGCTAATTGGCAAGCTTACCTCAGTACCTATAATGCAGCCACAAGATTGGGCCTTGCCTTTTGAGATTATGTGTGATGCTAGTGATTATGCTGTAGGTGCTGTTCTTGGACAGCGAAGGAAGGGGAAGCCCTTTGTTATTTACTACGCTAGTAAGACTCTAAATAATGCTCAGATGAATTACTTAACCACTGAAAAAGAGTTGCTAGCTGTAGTGTTTGCTTTGGATAAATTTTGCTCTTATTTGATTGGTTCTCCTATTATTATTTTCACAGATCATGCAGCCCTTAAGTACCTTCTCACAAAGAAGGATGCTAAGGCACGATTAATACGGTAGATTTTACTTTTGCAGGAATTTGACATTACCATCAAAAACAAGAAAGGAGTGGAGAACGTAGTGGCCGACCATCTCTCGAGACTCACATTTGAGAAAATTTTTGACCATCTGCCAACCAGGGATGATTTTCCTGATGAGCATTTACTTTCTATTACTTCTCTACTATGGTTTGCTCATATTGTGAATTATTTGGCTACAGGTGAGATACCGGTGGATTGGAATGCTCAGGATAAGAGGAAATTCATGACTGAGGTACGTAATTTCTATTGGGATGACCCTCTTCTTTTTAAATACTACCCTGACCAAATTTTGAGGAGTTGCATTCCTGATGAAGAGATTGCTAGCGTCTTAGAATTTTGTCACTCCCAAGCTTGTGGAGGCCACTTTTCAATGAAAAAAACCGCTGTAAAAATTTTACAGTGTGGATTTTATTGGCCCACATTGTTTAAGGATGCAAACATCTATTGTCGTTCATGTGAAATGTGTCAAAAATTAGGAGCTATGGCCCATCGTAATATGATGCCTTTGAACCCAATTTTAGTGATTGAAATTTTTGATTGTCGGGGTATTGATTTTATGGGACCATTTCCTCCTTCTTTTGGATATCAATATATTATTGTGGCAGTGGATTATGTGTCAAAATGGGTGGAAGCAGCAGCTTGCAGGAACAATGATAATAAGACGGTAATTAAATTCCTTAAAGAGAATGTGTTATCTCGGTTTGGTACACCACGTGCTATTATTAGTGACTGGGATACACATTTTTGCAATCGTTCCTTTGAGCCTTTGATGAAAAAATATGGGGTAGTACATAAAATTTCTACTGCATACCACCCCCAGACAAGTGAACAAGTAGAACTTGCAAACAGGAAAATTAAGCAAATTTTAGAAAAAACGGTAAATTCGGATCGCAAAGATTGGTCTTTGAGATTAGTTGATGCACTTTAGGCCTACTGAACAGCTTTCAAAACCCCCTTAGGCATGTCACCTTATAGACTTGTTTTTGGAAAACCTTGCCATTTACCTGTGGAGCTCGAGCATCGAGCCTATTGGGCTATCAAGCATTTCAATTTTGACATAGGAGAAGCAGGTAAGTTCAGAAAATTTCAATTGACCGAGTTAGAGGAGTTGAGGAATGATGCCTATGAGAACTCTAAAATCTATAAAGCTAAAATGAAAGCGTTTCATGATAAAAATATTTTGAGAAAAACATTTAAACCCAATGATCGAGTGTTTTTATATGATTCTAGACTCCATAAGCACCCAGGAAAATTTCGGTCTAGGTGGATCGGCCCTTTTGTAGTGAAGAATGTTTTTGAAAATGGGGCGGTAGAAATAGAGGATCCTAAAGATGGTAGGATTTTTAAAATAAATGGTCAGCGCCTTAAAATATTAATTGATAGGGAAGTTCCGGAAGTGGAAGAGATTCCATTTGCGGACTCAGTCTATCAACCTTGACCACACCACGCAGGTAAGTTTTCTTTTTATTTGTTTTGTTTGTTTTTCTTTTTGCTTTTTTTCATTTTTTTCGTTTATTTTTTTCCCTTTTCTTTTTCTTTTTGGTTGCTGTTGGTTTTCTTTGTTTTTGTCTGCAGGCTAGTGTCAGTTTGCCATTTCTAGTACTTAGCGAGTCATCCCACGTCCTACACCAGGTGTATTCTACCCTTTTCAGTACCCTCAATTTAGTTTTGATTGTTAAACATTGAGGACAATGTTTCATTTAAGTTAGGGGGTGAGAACGATGTTTGTTGGAACTCTATGGCATTTTTTTATGTGAAAAAAAAAGGTATCACATAGGCACCTTTTTACATGTGTATTCATGCTCATTCATGGCTATCTTGGTGAATTCATCAAACCCATCTTAATTATTTTGCTGAGGCATTCACAGAATTTTAATGCACGTGTCCAAGTTTTGTGGTAAGATGGTGGTTTGACACATGTGGTCAGAGAATTCTTTTGCTTAAGTATTCTTGTGAATCTTGGGAGAGGTTGAGAGCTTACAAATGCAGGAATTGTGATAAGCGTTCATTGATCTGTTGAATTGAACACTTCTTTCAAGAATATCATTACATGATTTGTGGTAAGATGGTGGATATGCTCGGGATATGATGAAGGTCAACTTAGAATTAATTTCAAGCTAACCCTTCTCATCATAGACCCTTAGTACCTAATTTTGACCCAACAAACACATGTAGATTTTTCTTTTCATATGCCCACATCATCCATACCTCTCCACATTGGAGTATAGCGTATACACTAATTTTTCCTACCCAAATTGCTTCCAAGTGTGTGCTAAGTGTGGAATTTACATATTTTCTTTTATTGAAAAAAAAAAATAAAGAGCGACTGAAAAAAAAAAAGAAAAAAAGAAAGAAAAAGAAAAAGAAAAATGGAAGAGTACAAGTGCAAAATGTTCAATTGATTGAGATTTGGAAAAAAAAAAAGTTGAAGAAGAAGGAAAAGTATTAATTGGTGATTTGAAAAATAGAAGAGTGTATTAGGTGACAAATGTAATCTATTGAGATATTTAATAAGATTCCTGTGGTATGTACTTGGAAGTTTTTTTGAATCCATTTTATCATTTTCTTCATTTAACCCCTAACCCGAGCCACGCTACAACCTTTTGTGTTGATCGTTCTGATCCTAAGTATGTTTGTGGAATGAATGGTGAAAATTCTCAATTGCTAATATTCCTATCATAAGGTCAATGTTTGCTTATTGTTTGTACATAATTGTCTAATTCTCTATGAGAGTGTGTGTACATCCCTTGTCAATTCCATAGAGAGAACCCCTATACGAAACATTGTTATACCTGTAAGTTATGGAGTTGAAATTTTTGCTTAAGATGTTCTTGATGTTGCATGTGTCACAGTTTGTGGTTAGATGGATACAGTTTGGATCACAAACACACTCTGTGGATTGCTATATGTGGATTAATTGTGATTGGGTTATTGGATTTCTAAAATTGCTTTGATATGTGATTCTGAAAAGTGTGACTTGGTGACTTCTGTGTGTGATTTGTTTTTGGTCTCTTTCATCATTCTTTTGTATGAGAATTGTTAGGGACTAGCAATGAGTAAGTTGGAGGGTGTGATGAGTGCGCAAAAATGCACTCTAAATATCTTAATATTTGATTAAATTGCAAAGAATGAAAATAGAAATGATTGGATTTTACTTATTTTATTTAATTACATTTCTATTTACATTGAGATGTTTTTAAGTATTACTTGTCTTTTTATATTTATATTTTATATTTTATTTTATTTTATTTTATTGATAAGGAGTCCAAGATCACACGGCAACTAAAATGAATTTGCATCAGTAAAACCGCGCGGTAATTGGACTTGGAATGGGACTTACTTTTGGATAAACATACATATATGTTAGACGTAGAGGAACGGAAAAGAGCGAAAAACGTGAAGCCGTGAAAAGGAACGTGAGGCTGCATGACATTCAACATATATATATATATATATTCATACCTTTTGAAAGGAGGATGAGACGAGCGCCGCAGGAAGAAAAAGGGAGACCTGGACGTTTTAACGCCAACGGACGTGAACGAAAACTCAAGGAATGTGGCCGACTGCTTCGTTGATTTTCTTAGAATTTATGTTATCCATCGTGTGCATGGATAACTAGATTTTCAAGTAGGTTTAGGGATGAACTTACACACTAGATGGTATTTTTAATTTATTTCTAATTTATGTATTTGATTTTCAATTATTAAAATTCTTTATTTTATTATTCCCAATATATTGTTAGTGTTTTCTTCTCCGAATAATTTTAGAATTTATTTCATTTATAAATTCAGTCATACTTTTTCTATTGAATGGATTTGTTCTTTGATTATTGTTGGATCTATTGATCATTTATATTGATTTAATTCTCTGCTGCAATATTGCTCCTTAGGTATATTGTTGTCGTTGGGTTTTCTCAATGTGAATAACAATTTGTGTGATTTAAAATGATGAATGATTTTTCAAAAAATTACACTTGATTTAATTTTTGGTATATAATTTTATATCTTCCGATTGAGAATTACGGAATTGAATTCTCAATTGAGTTATCAGTGAATTGAAAATAATTAAAATACCAGATATGTGCAAGGAATTCCCGACACTCTACTGTTCATCAATTTTGATTACTTTTTCATTATTTACTTTGTTTAATTTTAATTCAAAGTCAAATTTTCTTTCCTCATTAATCATTTAATTTTTTTTAGTATATTTTCTATTTTATTATTCTTTTAATTATCTCCCTGTGGAATCAACACCCCAAAGCTGAACTACAATTACCGCATTATTCTTTGGGCGTTATCAACTACCGTGTCCTAAATCAAGAAGCATTAAAGATCAAGTTTTTTATATATCATTGATGAGTTACTTGAATTATTTGGAGCCACTGCTTTCTCAGAATTAAATTTGAGATATGGGTATCACTAGATTCAAGTGAGGGAAGATGACATTGAGAATGAAGTTTTTAGAACTTTAAAGACCATTAGGAGTTCTTAGTAATGTCTTTTGACCTTATCAATGTCCCTTCTACTTTTCATGATTAATGAATGATATATTTACGCCATTGTTTAGAAGATTTGTACTAGTCTTTTTTTATGACATTCTGATTTACAACAAAGATTTTGTAGAGCATATGCATCACCTCAAATAAGTGTTGGAGGTGCTAAAGAAAAATACCTTATATGCAAAAATGTCGAAATGTAAGTTTGGATTAGAAGAGATTGATTGCTTAGGCCATGTCATATCGAGTTGTGGAGTTAGATCTAATCTATCCAAAATTGCCTCTATGTTGGCATGACCTGTTATGACTTCCTTGAAGGTATTGAGAGGTTTCTTGGGCCTCATTGGCTATTATAAGAAGTTTATAAGGTATTAAGGTAAGATAGCAGTTCCATTTACAGTTTTGTTAAAGAAGTCCTTTGTGTGGAATGAAGAAGCAACCAAAGCCTATATGTATTTAAAGAAAAGAAGTAAGAGTATTTCTGTAAATTGTCTTATACAATTAACATCACTTTGCAGAAATACATTTGCTTTTACAAGGTATTGTGTAAAATGTTGCGTATAGTATTGTGTGTGTTTTATTTCTCTTTAAAGAAAGCAATGATTGAACATCCTTTTCTAGGATTACTCGATTTTACCAAAAGTTTCAATTTTATCAAAAGTTTCACAATTAGGTATAATGCTTTGGGGCTTAAGGGTTGTGCTCATGAAAGAGAGCCAAGCTATTGCTTTTTAAAATAAGGCTTTAAAAGGTAAGGTTCTTTTCTTTTCTACATATGAGAATGAGCTATTGGCCCTTGTATCAACAGTTCGTAAATGTAGGTCCTATTTGTTGGGACAGACTTTTAAAATCAAAAATATTCAGTAGTCTTTGAAGTACTTCCTAAAGTGAAGGATTGGATTCAAAATTTAATAGAAATGGTTGCTAAAGTTAATGGGTATGACTTCACTATCGATTACAAGAGGGCAAAGGACAATAAAGCTACATATGCACTTTCAAGGAAGTCTGAAGAGGAAATGGTTATTGCGACTCTGATCAATTTTCCAATTCCTTTGTGGATTGATGAATTGAATAAACGTAATATCTTTCTCCTTAATCATTGACATTTATTCTAAGCTACAGCAATTATTAGAATGACCCAAGCATTACAGTATTCAACTAGGGCTTATGTTGAGGAAAGGCCAAATAGTAGTAGTGGTTTCTAATTTCCTTTTTAAAAAAGGAAATACTACATCATATATATTGCAATCCATAAGCTGGCCATATTGGCTATCAAAAGTAAGTGCAAAAAACTAAGTTAGACTTTTTCTAGGAAAGGATAAGAAAAGATATCAGGAAGTTGGTCAAGGAATGTGATGTATGTCAAACAGATAAGCATGAAAATCTATATCCAACTAAGCTCTTGCAGCCTCTACTAATTCCCAACCCTCCATGGTTAGATATTTGTATGGACTTTGTTAAAGGGTTGCTTCTATTAAAGGGGTTTACTGTAACATTGATAGTGGTAGATAGACTCACTAATTTTGTACCTTTTTTACCTTGCTCATCCTTCTACAACAAGTGTCGACGCCCCCATTTACGCTTGGGATCGGGCGCAAATCGAGACGTCGGAGATAAATAACACAAGAAAGTTCACCCCTTATTCTTATTTATGTTCGAGTATGCATTTAAAACTAAATGCAGTGAATAGGAAATTTTTGCAGCGGAAAAGGTCAAGCCATTCTATAATCAGGCAAGAACTTAAAAATTTGCTCTACGTCACATGGTATAACAAATTTAAGATCCCAAAATAAACTTCATATTACTAAATATCATTAAGAGTATCAGTCTCCAAAAATATATAAACTCTCCCAAAACATCGGGAACCTCTAAGATCTAAATAAGACGTAAGTAAACATCCTCATCCAAACGCTGACCCCGCAACCATGTCAACAAGTGGGGAGATCACTAGACCATCAGTGGTCTAGAGAGTCTCGCCGAGTCTCATAGTTGTCGACGTCATCTTTTCCTGCAACAACTTCTATCGTCCCCACAAAGAACGATAGTAGAAATATAAAGGAGTGAGATTTTGAAAAATTTCAGTAAGTACACAACTATTTCAACAAAATCATTTCAAGCATACATATCAGTGAATAACAAACAGAACATGAATAATGATTTAGCAAATGCATATGCTCATGAAGACTTTCATAAAAACTTGATTTTCTTTCAATTTTTGCTCATATACTCGCTTTTCATAAAAATGGTTAATCATATACGGAATTCTTTTGACTCATGCTTTAAAAACTCTTTTTTGTAAAAAATTTTCGTTTCTTTCATTATTTCTTATCTTAGGCGCCACTTATCATATTCATATCATTCTTTGACCTCGACGGCAGTTACGTATCGCCTTCACCGTCGTCACTTCAGTCATACGGGAGTTACGTATCGCCTTCCCCATCATATGGTGAAAGTCCTTATTAGTGATATGGGAGTTACGTATCGCCTTCCCCGTCACTGTTCATTTTGGAAATCTCACGGTTCCCCTATGCACCGTGTACTCCTCGCTAGTTACCGTCACACCCGATGACCATGTCAACTTAGGTGAATACGTTTCGCGCCCTTTTGCGCTTTTCGTCACTTGGAGATTTCTCTCCGAGCAACTACAAACTTTTCATATGGTGAGGCTGAGACCAACACCTCTTTTATGGCACCTACTAGCATTAGGTGCGATCACGCTCCGGACACCTTTTGAAGCCATACATGGTCTGTCGACTGTTTTTCGTCGACCCATGGGCTTTCACTCAACTTTAATCACTCCTGAGTGAACAGGGAGTTCCACTGGGGCACTACCCCATCCCAGCCTTTGGGGTTCTTATAAAAATTTTAATTCTTCTATTTTCCTTTGAAAACAGGTTTGACTCCAAAAACATGATTTTCATATTTTATGCATGTGACATGCAAACTTTTAACGCTAATCATGCAAAAACCCGAGACGAACCCGAGTGCACACTTAGCCATTTTCTTTCATAAGTCAAACATCACATCATTCAACTCACCATTCATATATAAGCACATAATTGGGCTTAATGAGTTAAGTGGGGTGATCGGCCTCCACCCCTATGGTTGGGCCGAGACCCTCTTTGGTTACTACCTAGGGTTTCTTCTTTCTATTTCCTTCCACATACTCACTAAACTTTAGTAAATTTAACTAAACCATTTTAGCCTTATTAAGAGAGGTTGACCGAACCCTATTGTCCTTAGGATTAGTATTTTCATCACTTTTCCTTCCACCAAAATAGCACACTAAATCATACATGTGAAACCGAAACATCATGCTACGAAATCCTCCAAATTTTTCATGCTTCTAACTCTCTCAAGTATTCAAGGCTCAATCATCATATGAAAGAATAGTTAATCAATTGAAAACTTAACCCTAAAACCTTTAAAACCGAAACCCACATATGCACCAATTTAAATTCTTTTCGACTCCAAACATCATTGTAACATGCATGCATTTTGTCACCATTTTTCATACTAATCATGCTCTCTTTTTCCTTTATACCAATGTAACCAAATCCACCAATAAAAATGTAAATCTCAAGCCTAGAGTCATATACCTTGCTAAGCATGGATTTATCACTAAGCATACAATACATTTCTTTAAGCATCCATCCTAGCATCCCAATCATCCAACAAATATTATCTTAGTCACATATGCATTTTCTTATCACTATATACCATATCAATATGCTTCTTTTTCCTTTGCATCAATTTAGCTATAACCATCAACATAATATAGATTCAAGCCTACAATAACATATGGACTAAGTATAGACTTTTAACTAAATAAACAAAACATTTCTTTTAAGAGAACCTAGTCTAGCATCTCTAAGCACTTAACAAACTTAATCTTAGTCATGCATGTATTTCTACCATCATCATATATCATATCATCATGCTTCATTTCCTTTGCAACAACTTAGCTAGATTCACTAACATATTCAAATTTCAAGCCTAAAAAATCATATGGATCAAGCATGGATTTTCTACTATAGCAACAAAGTATTTCCTTTAGAAAAACCTAATCTAGCATTTCCATACATCCAACCAATACAAACACATTCACTCATATATATACAAGAAATGGTAAGATCAAGATAAAAGTACACTTACAATACTCCAAGTAGCAAAGATTTGCTCTGAAAATATATATATAAATAATCCATTAAAATAGTTTATAAGCATATAGTTCAAAAGAAAATATTAAGGATATAGGGTATTTTGGTGTGTGCATGTGATTTAACCTAACTTTCTATTCTTGAAATAACTTAGACTTTTGCATTACCTCTTCAAGTAGTCTTCCACTCAAGAATGCTTGCTTGATTCTATTGAACTTAGGGTATTTTGGTGTTTAGAAGATAGAAGAATAAGAAGCAAAGTGAGAGTGAGATGGGAGAACTTGTTGTCGTGTGTAGGATGGAGGTATGTGGGTGAACAAGTGAAACAAACAAGTGGGAAACAACAAGAGCATAAGCCATTCGGCCAAGTGAGACTCTAGGCCCTTAGGCTACTCATTCCATACTTTTTAGGGTTGACATTTGATAGGTTTGAAAGATACTTGAGTGACTTCTATCACTAGATCACATCATGCCTAAATCTAGATCACTTTTAGGTTGGGTTCTTTCTCACTTTTTCATCCATGTCCGATGCCTCACATGGGCTTAGCGCCTTAATTTCTTTCACATCATCTCTTCCACACTCATCAATCATCTCATATGTCTCTTACCAAGATCTCAAGATCAATTTTAGGGAAATGGACTTGCACCAATTCGGCTACACCATTTTCCTTGTGTCATCCGAATCTTCTCATCTCCTCCATGGTTTCCTTTCTTCTCTCATGCATCCCATCAATCACCATTCAACCTTACACTCTTACACACAAGTACAAGCCACCCCTACACAATCTCATATGTCCTTTTACCTAGATTTATCAAAATTCTAGGAAAACCAAAAACAAGGCCTACGGTTTTGCTCACCCAAATCCTCTTGTTTTCTTTTCATCTTATTTTCCTCTCTCCAATGATACCACATCATTCTATCACTTGTCAATCACCTTGTCACTCCTACTTACAAGATCTATCAATGGTCATTCATCTAAATTTAGATGAGATTGCATGGGAAAATCCAATGAAGGGTTCGGCTAAATGCTTCCACCGAAACCTCTCTTGTTCCCATCTCTATTTCCATCATATCTTACAAGTGTCACTCACCTCGATATGACATGCTCCTAGGAAAACTAAACTGGAAGACTTCTTCCTCTCTAAAATTAGTCATCTCCTTGTCACCATCACATCCTTAATATCTCCAAGGATTTTCTTACACAAAATCTATCTTTGTCACATCAAAAGTGAGGCTTGCATAGGGAGACTCAAAGTGAAGCAAGGTTGGCTCCCCTTCTCCATTTCCTACGTAAACTCCATGTTCTCTAACCAAGGTTTCTCTTTCCAATGACACAACCACTCCACTTGTCACTTGTCACACACATCTTCCAAGTGATCTTCCTACACACAAATCTTCTACACTTACAAGATCTAATACAAGTCAACTTCCTAGATTTGATATCCACCTAGGGAAACTCAATTGGAAGACTCATCCTTACCTTACACGCCTACCTAGTTGGCCAAAGATGAGAAAATCTCATCTTGGATTTTCACACTTCTTCCTCTTATAAAGAACTAGTCAAACCCTCCAACTACTAGTATTTTTTCCTCACACCTACTAGTCTTTGAAGACTTACTAAAGCTTTCCTAGGGTGACATGTGTCTCCATGCATGGGTTTGGTTGACTCATGGATCATTTTCATGGGCTTATGGGCTTTGATATACGAATTGGGCCAATATCTCAAGTCATACTTCCAAGGCTCAATTTTAAGCCCAACTTCAAGTGCCTAAATAAATAAAATGCCTCCACCAACTTTTTAATAATTAATTAATTTAAATAAAATAAAGCACAAAATTCTGGGTCGCCACAACAAGTATAGTGCCCAAACTTTTTTAGTATTTTTAAGTTGCATGGAATGCCTAAGTCCATTGTATCTGATAGGAATCCTATTATCACAAGTTCATTTTGTAGTAAAAATTTTCAGCTACAAGGAACTCACGAAATTTTAATTTTGTCTATCATCTGCAATCAAATGGATAAACTAAGGTGTTAAACAAATGTGCGGAGGGTAACTTAAGATATTATGCTATTGACAAACCTATAGAGTGGAGTTTTTTGGATTCTAATGGTGATGCAACACCACTCACCATTCTTCTATTGGGGTTTCCTTACCTCCTAAAATGTTGGCTTATATTTTAGGAATAACTTCAAATACAGTTGTAGAACAAAAATTAAATTTAAGGGAATAGATGTTGAGGTTGTTGCTAAATGGGAATTTGATTATAGCACAATAGAGAATGAAGTTATTTGTAGATAAAAGAAAATCTAATAGGAGTTTTAGGGTGGGGGGTTGAGTGTCCTTGAGACTCAACCTTATAGGCAGAAGTCAGTTGCCATGCGCCAAAACTCAAAACTTGCTCCAAGCTTTTATGATCCCTTCCAAGTGATTGAGGTTGGATCTGTGGCTTATAAATTGAATTTCCATCTTCTTCAAGGCTGCATCTAATTTTTCATGTGTCATGTTTGAAGAAGAAGTTAGGCCAACATATCACACAACTCTCTACATTTAATCTTGTGGATTTACAAGGCCACCTGAGTCAATTCTTCAGAGAATGATGAAAAAGATTGGGAATCAAGCAACTATTGAAGTACTTGTTAAGTGGGAAGGGGCACCCTTTTAAGATATTTTCTAGGAATTGTTGTGGAAAATAAATTATCTCTACCCAAACCTTATGTGCAAGGTCCTTTGGTGAGGAGAAAAATTATATGGCTTTTAAGATCAAGGACCTCAAAGGGGAGAGGATTGTAAGGGAAAGTCAGAATGAATGGGGAGGGACTAAAGCTAGAACTTTGGAATTGCATATAGGCTTGGTTTTGGTCAAGCAATTTTCTTAATTATGAGAGGAATAAATGGAGCATGGCAGTTATTGATGTTGTGTGTCTTGCGGAGGGCAACAATTTTAAATTTATATGAAGACCTAAACGCCCGTACGATACTTAAGTGAAATAGTGCGCTTTGCTAAAAACGAGAACAAATGCACGAGTTATTCGAATATGTGTTGTAGATTATTGTAAAACTTCATCATTTTTGCTCTTATATAGGCCATAGGTGGGAATTTAGCAACGTTTTGAATTCTTAAGTTTACTTTGGTTGGAGATTCCTTAAAAATCTCTTCCAAGAATGAGACGAATGTTCTTGAACTTTTCTTTCCTATGTGGGGTGAAATTCCATAGCTCATGATTGGGCCCAATTCACTAGGACACCACTAGGGACAAAAGGGGACAAGAAAGGACAAGGGAGCATGCAAGTGTTAAGAGGGGTCAGAGGTCAAGGTTGGCAAGTCAGTCACTCTTAAGGATCAAGTTACCTCATGTCAAAAGATTCAAACAAAAGAGAGGCACCAGACAACTTGAAGGGGACTTCTTCTTCTTCTTCTTCACTAACTTTGAGCTTCATGCAGAGCTTTTGGACCAACAGACCATTAGATATTCATAAACAGTAAGATATGAGAGACCATGAGAATGTAAATAAATTTATTATAGTGAATTGTCATTTCCAAACGCCCGTGAACATAAGTAACATGCCGAACCACATAAATATGTCTGTGCATCTCTCTTAATTTCTCTACATTTATATACTATGGACATTCATACCACCACTATACAACCATACTGAAACACTACCGAGGGTTCCAAACAACATCGACCAAAGCCTAAGTCGACACAGTGGGCCAAAAATGACTCATTCTTTTCCTCTGGCCTATTGAGCCATTTCTTCTACATCAACAATTAGCGTCGTCTATGAGATATAATTTCCTCTTTTTGTTGGAGGTGGGAGAAGGAAGATTTCTTTGGCACACTAAATAAGTCACCAGATGAATGGATCACACTCCCCTAGATGAATACTCTCAATTTTCTTCACTTTTGTATTGATGAAAAAATGGGCAAACGGTGAGCAAGAAAAAAAGAATATATATCTCTTTCTCACCTAGGTGAGAGGTCAAGCGCCTTGCCACTGCGTTCGATCCACTCTAACGGACTCTACAAGAGGATACATCATGAAAAACATAGTTTAGCTAAAAGATACTACCCGAACACATTTAACTCTAAGTCACGGCAATTGCTTCTGCTCGAGATTGTGCACTTAATGACACAGTGCACATACCGAGCCCTTAATCACGCATATGCTGAGTACTTAAACACACAAGGGCAATTAGGTCACACGAGGACATGAATAGTGCCATGCCCAAGAGGTCACACAACGACGCCCACGAACACGTGTCATGCATGGCTACATCACATTGTTTTACAGCAATGTTTTGCACTTAGGAACGTGGGGGTCGAGGCCCCCGTTTTTCACCTAGGAGCCTAGCAATGGCAAGACAGAGGCCTAATGTCCAATCGGCAGATCGCAACTAGACCACTAGTGGTTTCTAGCCCCACCATCATGGCCCCCCGTTAAGTGGGGTCGTGAACAATGTGCATGTGCACACCATGCCTTGCACCTGAAGACCAATGCATGGACTAGCCGCGACATGGCAGCAGATGTTGTCTGTCTCTGCCAGCCCACTATCGACCACCCCTAGGTACAAGGTGGCCGAGCACACGCAACCCAGTTGGTGTGCGCTCGTGCACCCAATGTACATCTCGAGCCCACCACGAAGACCCGCCAGGAGAAGTGTCCGGCGATCATGTGAGTCGATGGAGTTATTTGTGGCTACTGTGGTGGTCATAAGCACGACGGCACAAGGTGACCTCATTAATCGTAATATGCAGAGGAGAGCCCCTCTCTTCGATGGAAGGCAGCACAGCCCTCGCAGGACTACTAGTGATTTTTTGTCGTCAACAAGCCACTCCACGGCTCAGCAACTTGGAACCAAGCCCTTTCCACAAAGTGGTTCCGCTCGATACCTCCTCAGCTCCTAGATACCCCTCACGACTCTCCCTCAATTGGGGGTTCAGTTCAAGAGTTACTCCCTAGCCCACCTCCATGCGAGGAAGGTCCCACTCAAAACTCACTCCCGAGCCCACCTCCATGAGAGGGAGGAGACTCTTGGGACTCACCGAGCCCACCTCCGCACAGACCAACTTACCAGGAATACACCAGTCATCATACATACCAAACATCAAAAGGGCAGGACTTTTAACCCCCTTTCCATTTGGCTTAGAAACCCACACAATTGGAAGGACGCACCACTCATATACCCACACATATTCAAATTGTAATATGTGTAGTATTATATTATGTTTTTACTTTATTCAAAGTACGTACTTATGTATTATTATATTCTTTTATTTGTTTATTATATTATTCATTGCTCTCCCGTTCAAACACACCAAATATAGTGTTCAAACACACGTAACCCTTTGGAGCACCAAATTTCACCATTCAAATGCTATTTATCCAGTTTCAGTTTTTTCATGTTTTTCAGATTATTTCACCATTTTCAGATTCACTACAAACAAGCATTTTCTACACTTTAATCAACTCATATTGTTCATAAGATGCACTCAAACACAATTAAATCACAAACAACAAATACATATTTGCATATTTCCAACATCCAATAAAAATTATTTCACACCAAATAAAATGAAAAAAATTATAAATTTACTTATAAATAATTAACTATATTCTAACCTTTTAGCAACTTCCAACAAGAGAGCTACTCCAAACAGAAGGTCACAATAACAATCCACCAAATCCTAAATCACAATAAGTTTGAGCCATAAAATTGAGATTTTGAGCAAAACACTTATGGAAATAGAAACCCAAAATTAGAAAATTCACCAAATAAAAGGGAAATGAAGAGTTGGATATAATAGGGAGAAAACTCGCAAAATTTCTCTTCCACTCACTCCTTATATTTCTAAGGAATTTTTCCCAAATGTCCAGCTCGTTCTCAAGTGTGGGTGTTTTATTTCTCAATGTCTCATTCTACTAATAATTACTAATCATTCAAACATGAAAATGATTGAGTAGGAAAATTTTCTCGCCTAGAACAATCAGCCCAACCTGTTCAAACACAAGTTTTAACCGTTCGAACTCATTAGATCTAGTGGAAAATTCATCCAGACATTACTGTGCAATGGCGGCAACAAATTATAATACGTTCAAATGGTATATATATCCATTGGAACATATTAGAATATATATATGGTAACTTATATATTATATTATACTATAAGATTATAACTTATATGTAAGTATATGTATATAATCTATAAGTTAATAATTATAAAATAATAATTTATATATTATATTATACGATTATAAGTTAATGATTTATAACTATGTTGTATCAATATAGTGGTAGTATATAGTATATTAAGTAGTACCAAACTATATGAAATGGTAATTTATATATTATATTATAAGATTATAATATAGTAACTTATATATTATTATAAGATTATAAGTCAATATTATAATAAGCAGTATAAGGAGTATGTAGTATCTTATATTATATATTATAATATTATATATAATATATTATAATATAAGATACATATAATATATAATAAATTTATATTATATATTATATATTATATATAATATTAGATTCACATAATATATTATATTATAATATAATATACATAGAAAATTAATTACTAGGCAAATACTTATAACTGGTTGAACGGTAATCAAATAACATTCAAACGAATTCAATAATTGTGAAACTGTTCGGACAGGTAAATTAATCCATTCAAACGGTAAGTTTATAAATATAAACATTCTTCCTCCAGGCTCCAACTGACATTAGAATGTCAAATCATCTCAAATCGTCACACCTTTGTCCCAAATCGTCCATACCATCCGTTCATTTGCTTCCAAATCAATGCACTGCCGTTGCATCTACATGTATAAGGTATGGGCCGATAGATTTATTAGGTTTTGCTCTCATATTTCCGTTCTTAAGTTTCCATTTGGGTTGAAAATGGGATTTTTTAAAAACCTCATTTTCAATCCCATAAATTGATTCAGATGAAGGCCGGGATGTCCTATGGTTGTGATTTTGTGGATGGTTGATTGATTATTTCATGTTAACTTCAAGTTTGTGTGTATCGAGTTATATATACGGCAATGCCATTGCTTTGCCCATATGCGTTTGAACGCCGATGAGATTAAAAGCATCGAATTGTAAGTATTAATTTTTCACATTTCTTCCTATCAAAGCATCCTTTCTGATTGTAGTAGTCAATTGACTCCCCAGCAGTTGGGAAGAACAACAAAGAGATTAAAAGCCCATGTTGAAACAAGCCATAAAAAAAAAAAAAGGTGATTAAAAATTACACCGTGATCATCATCACATAATTTAAGAATAGAAGAAGACTGGGAATCATCCACATGTTCTTGCCATTCTAGCCTTGCAATGCACAACAACAACATTCGCAATATCCTCCTTCAACCATGAGCAAGCACTTTGGCAAAATGATATTATCAGTTGAGTTGGGGGGCAATTATGGTCATTAAGCGAGAAACAAGCCACCTATAGAAACAAGTAAGCACTTGATAAATAAAATATAAGTAGCAGTCAACTTCTTTCAAATGTCTCTATGTCAGCCATTGTCGTTTGTCTTACCATGTAGGACCACCTAGTGGGGACTCATCTTTTTTACATGACAAATGTAAAAATATACTTTTTTCACTAGTTGTCATTTGAGACACATTCTCTTCCAGATGTCTCTTTGGATTGTGATTATACATCAATCCTCGTTTAAAAGAACGAAAGGGCCACTAAGCTTATTACCTACATCAATATTGTGATTGGATTCTATAAAGAACTTGGTGGTGCCCGTGAGGATGATGACACATACATTCTCCATCCAGGAAATCTCAGTATGATTCTCAGTTGATGTACTCGCTGATTTTCTTGGCATTTCTCAACTGCCTATTGCATATCCTAACGCAGTGTGTAGGGAGTCTTCATCTCCAAGCATTGGAGAGACTGTTGAGAGCAGGATGCTGTTGTACCGGATTAGATTAAAGGCCTCGCCAATCATGAGGTTCGTCAGTTGATTGTGGGTCCAGCTACACCTACTTATAATGGAAGCAAGAGCATCAAACAAGCAGACTTGTCTTATTTTTTCAAGATGATAAACATTATAATCGCACACAACATCGATCCGTGGCTGCACAAGACTGAGGTTAGCATGGACTAGGCACGATTTATGTTACAAGTAACTTGTGAGATGCCTATCAACCTAGCGAGATATATCTTCGCTAGGATTCGATTATAGGCCATTATTATGACAGCACATATATTACCGCTCGAGATCCTACTCATGCAATTTCTTTTATTAATGGAGTCCAGAAAATTCCATTTGAACGTGAAAGGGACTCGATTGGACCGATCAACTCCACGATCTTGTCTCATAGCACGGGACACTATGAACTTTATATTCGTGTATCCACTACAGAGGCCGTCAAGACTTAGGGAGATGCATAGAGCGTACCAGGCGAGGCATTTACACAAGCCAGCGCATCAGGCACTATAACTCATGAGCAAATTGCAAAGCTCATGTATGCAGAAATGCGCACACAAACAACAAAGATCATTGCTACAGTACAAGTTACCATAGCAAATACTGAAAAGAAGCTCATAGAACGGCTGATAGATTTAAAGAAGCGCCTAAGTGGAGTCGAGACGGTATTACGAACTCTGGGCATGTAGTGTGTGCCTTTATTTATATGTTTATATTTTTTGGCCTTTTATTTGTATATTTATATTTTTTGGTGTTGATAGTACTCATGAATGGTTGTGTTTTGTATAATTTATTTAAATATTCAGCATCTTCTTATTTTCTAAATTAGTTATATTTAATTAAGTTACTTTTTAAGTTACTTAGAATTTTAGTATATATATATATTATATCAATGATATATTATTCTATAACTAACTAAATATATGCCTAAATTAATAAGGTATATAATTTTTGAGAATTAAAAATAGAAAAAAGTAATTCACCATTTGAACGAATATATAAGCCTTCGGACTTTATTTCTACTCCTGCTAAAGATTTATTCATCTAACCCACCAAAATAACCTATTCGAAAAAGAAAAAAAAAATTCCAAAATAATTGTTCAAACACTTATGTCCCATTCAAACAGTAACTTCGAACACTGAAAGTTACCATTTGAACGATTGGTCAAATTCTCACCAAAACTTTGTGCCTTATCCTTACATTTAATGTTCAAATGTTTAAAATGATCATTTGAAAAACACATTCAATTATGTTCAAATGATTAATTTTTAGTTTGAATGGTTTTCTGTATTGGAGATTTTTTTTTTGTCGCAATATTATCCATTTGAACATTACACTTTTGATTCGAACGAATAAGGACATCCGTGAACTTTTAGAGACAAAAAGTAATTTTTGCCCCAAAACTCATGTTTTAGGATGATTTTTATTTCATCCCATAATAATTCATCTCAAAAGACAAAGTTTCTTGTAGTAGAACGAGACACATTGTGATGGACATTCTTTATAGTAAATTCCACTACCTCCAAATTTAACATGCACTAGATTTATTGACAGTCTACTCCAAAGACATAACGTCAGTTTACGTTAATCTCATTATCGGTGCACATAAAAAGAGATTCTTAAACTCAATATAAAGTAGTCAAAACCTAAATAAAGAGAGAGAATAGAAGAACGAATGATTCTAATTTTGCAGATTTTTTTTAATGAGTTAATTTGTGGGTGGAGTTCCCTATTTATAAAGAATGAAAGGACACTTGTTAAAAGTCACAGTTGAAATGAAATAATACTTGTGAAAAGTCAAAACTTATTTAAATGAGATGGTACTTGTAAAAAATCATAATTTATTTAAATGAAACGGTACTTGTAAAAAGTCACAACTTATAGAAATGAAATGATACTTGTGAAAAATCACAATTTAAATGAAGAATCACTTTTGAGAATTACAACTTCTCAAATATTATTAGAGAATATATAGTTTGAAAATGATTCTAGTTGATCACCAAAAGGTACAACTATTTGTTTAGTTGGCAAGCGGTTAAAACTTCTATTCCCAAGAGACATGCATTGATTCAAGTTATAGTGGTATAACTTCATTTAAATCTAGACAACCGAATTAACATATGAATAATAGTCATAGTTCACAATATTTTGTATTTAACATTAAATATTTTAATATTTCAACTTCCAACTCTTTATACCCACATGATCACGACTTTCCCTTCTTGCGGCGTTCATGCAAGGAAAACATGTTTTTTTTAAAAAAAGAAGTAAGCAATTACATTGCATTTATATATCATGTGATACGCACGCCATGATCAATAATTTCTGGAATTAAATATAAGCCAAGTGATATATAATTATTTATTGTCATAGACAATAAATCCAGGATAAGGCACTGATCGTTAATTTAACATTATATATTCATTCAACTTCAACCTAAATATATATATATTCTTCTTATATATATACATATATATAAATAAGAAGTAGCTAGCTAGCTTGCATGCTACTGGACCATTAAATCCAACTGTATTATATAATGGTCCAGCAGCATGCAAGTTAGCTAGCTGTTATTATGACAGTAGGAAAATAATTCATGAAAAATGTAGAAGGACGTTGCTACTATACAATGACCTTTGCATTAATTGTGTTAAAAGCTAATATTTTGTGGTGTAGGCCGAAAAATGAAATATAGATGGCAACGATAGTTTGTGAGTAAAAAAGTGTAAATGTGTGTTTTTCTTTGTAATAATTACCATTCAATTGGTCTGTTGTAGAGGATTTCTCGAATTTAGTGCCCAAGTTTAGATAATCAAATTGGATAGAAAAACTCATGTAACCTGTAGTATTTGAGATTGTTCTATTATTCTATATGAATATGAATTTAGTCTGCCGTAAGGTTAATGGAAGGGAACAAATAAAATATAACAAGTCCACAGTGTCTTTTAGGCCCAACCCATGGTAGGGGAATTCATTCAGAGGGAAGTAAAAAAAAGAGCAATTATATACATAATCATTCACACTACATATCGCATATTTTTTTTTAATTTTTTTTTTAAGATTAATTACACTTTACTTTTTTGAACTTTCACTCAATTTATAATATGTTTTTAAAACTAATAATTGCATCAAGTGGATCCGATTACTTTCAAAACTTATCAATTCTCCATTTTGGTCTACCATCAACGTTAAATGGAACAGAAAGTTCAGCATGTGTTGCACACGTACAACTTCTTTACCTACAAGAAAAAAACACCTCCAAGAGAATATTTTACTTTGCCCCTTCTAACTCTTACGTGATTCTCAATCCTCATATAGGGATATCACCATACATATCAAAAGGATCCATCGGATATAAAAATGTCACAATACATATCTGTTTATACCACAATTAAAGGTTGACAATAAAAAAAATTACAAATTATAATTCTCTTCATATAATATTATAGAATATATTTATAAAGTCTGATAATTTTTCTAGCATTTTTCATAGTCAAGACCACTCCAAAATTCAATATGTTTCAATTTAACACCTAAATAAAGATTAAATTCAAATAAATATCATATATAATCCAATCACCAATCATTTATTATATGCTAAGATTAAGTAATATATGCACTTAACAAATTTTTCCAAAGCTAGATTGAATGTTTATGGTGGGTCTTGCACAACTTCTCTCCAATGTCCTCAATTAACTTTCTTTTGACACTTAAGTGATGTGAGTGGGTTTTTTTATTTTTATTTTTTTGCTATTTCTCACTATGGCCGACTAGTATCTCTCATGGGAAAAGAAGAGAATCCTATGCATCTATTTATAGGTATGAGATACGTGGGGAGTAAGGGAAGAGAGTTTGGGCATTTCAACATACTCTTGATTGATTGAGGTGATGTGTCCCCTATGTGATCTCATGATAACCCCTAATCCTATGGGTATTTTATGATATTTTAATCCCATGGTTGAGCTTAATCCACCTATAAAATGATCTTAATCAATGACTCATAGAGTTTCAACATATGGAGATAAAGATAAAACAACATTATCGGGAATCTTTCAATGGGTATATCTAGCCACTTGGCCTCCCATAGGGGTCAACCACGTTCCAATTTAAAGAAGTTCTTGATACAATTCAATTTTTCAAAAACTTAAAATAGAAAAGTTTAATATCACCCTCTTAAGATTCTATAGGACTTTGAATCACTTCATTAAGATATCAGATGAGAGAGATATGATTAATTTACCGAATCACATCAAAACTCACCCGAGAACATCCAATCCAAACTCACCATTTGTTTCCTTTTGTTTTCTTACTAACCAATGCTTTTAGATCAATTTTTATTAACTTGTCACATGTTCCCACACATATCAAGAGGTTTAGAAATTTAAGAAACCAATTTGATCTTCGTCACATGGCAAGGTCAGTGCACTTTTCTTAAGTCGGTTACCAGTTGACTCATATTCCTATCCGTCCACTTCACACCAGATTTAGTTCTAAATCCATTCCTTATCTTCAAAAATTTAAAATATGAAAGTTTTAGATATGTCTCTTAATATTCTATACGAATTATAATTATCTCATTTGGACCGCATATGAAATAATTATGTTCATTTCACCAAAACCAGATAGACCAGCCCGAGAACACTTAATCCGGGCACCAAATGCTTAATTTTTGGTTTTATCACTTCCTCTTGAATTTATCCCATAAATTTCAAAAAGTTATATCTTCCTAAGTTCAAATGTAATTTCTCTAGTTGATGTATTATTAAAATTCTCAAAAGTTCATCCAAAATTTATCTTAGAATACATATAAGTGTCAAATTCTATTTTCATGAAAAATATATTTTTAATAAATTCCTTTAAAATATTCTCAAGTAAATATTTTATTTTAAAAAAATTGGGCTATTACAATTTTACTAAAATATTATTTTTTTAATATTATTTTTATATAAAATATAATAAAGAACTGAAAAGATTAAATTATTTATTATATTTTAAATAAAAGAATAAAAAAAATTAAAATATCAGACGAAATGATTAACGAAGCTAGTTCTTAGTGCACAATCCACTTGCCTTCAAAAGAGAAGAAGAGTAGATTATTTAGGCCTAACAACTAACAAGAGCTTGGGCTTGAGTGAGTGTTGGTCCTTTTTCAAAATAATAAAATAATCCAAGAGGCACGTAATCAACTTCCTTTTTAGAGAAGAAAAACAATAAAGGAAACCGAAAAGAACGAATCATCTACTAAAATAAACCATTTATCAAACATTTATTTTCTAATTAAGTCCTCTATGAGGTAGCTAGAAAAAAAGGAAAATATAAAATCGTAAGCAATAACAATAGTTCATGTACTTAACAAGATAAATCTAGTACTTTAAAAAGAAGAAGAAGAAGATAAATCTAGTAATGAAAACCATACTCAAGTGATACAATTATTAAATCTTTTCTTTCTCTCTCTTGAAGGCAATATCTCTCTTCTAGGGTTTTTAAAAAAACTCGTTGGCATTGGTGAGGAAGGCAAAGCTCCGACTCTGTCCCTCTTCCTTCTTCTCTTCTTTTCTCTTTTATTTTGGCCACCGTGATTTGTGTAGGGTTACCGGTGGTTTTCGAGTTTTCTTGAGTGTTTTAATGGTTGTTGCAGGTTAGGAGAACTGGTATCCATAAGGCTAACACACGCCTAGCCGCTATTCCCTTTGCTCATCGATCGAGTTGTCGCAAGGAGTTTTTACCGAACGGAGCGACGCGTACTCTAAACGCTTGGAGGCCGATTCAAAGTGAGCTTCTATGTGCCTCTATTTTTCGGTAGATCTATTTTGCCATTGGGCAACTCTTAGTGGATTTAGGTACCGGCGTTTTTTTTGGTCGGTCTCCCACTCCTAGTGTGGTGCGTGGCTTCCACTCATCACCACAAACAGTTACTAGTTCTTTAATGTTGTATTTTGTTATTATTTTATTGTTGTTGTGTTGCATATTTTCGTTTATATACAGAAAATATAAAAAAGTAAGAAATAGTCTGTCGAACTTTATGTCCATTGTGAGTTTAGTTTTCTCTTAAGAGAGAAACTTAATAAATGCCTTATATGGAGGCAGTGTTATTTCTCTCAGATTTTGTCTAAGAGGCATAGAAGCTGCACATTATTATGTAATTAGTTAACTGTTTGGTCACATTATAAGTTTTATATATCGTGAGTTTTAATGAATGAAACTTTTCTCAAAAAGAAAAAGTTATACAATTATTAGCATAAGAAAAATGTTACAATTATAAAGAAATTTAAAAAAAATAAATTTGTAAATTGACATAGATTAATATAGTATTTAATATAGTATGTTAGATTGTAAAATAGATCTATTATCATAATAATCTATTATAATTTGTAAATTTACTTTTATGAAAAAATTTATAGTTACAAGTTTTGTATTTAGAATAAAATTAAGATAAATTATTTTTATAACACGAAAAAAAAGAAGTTTGTTGGAGCTGAATCACAAAAAAGCTTGCCATTATTTCTGTTAGTGTGTTTAGTATAAACAAATTAGATATTAATGCTTGGTGCGGTTACAGCCGTAAGGAGAAAAGGCGTGTTACATGTTGTTTCAGGCTTTCAGCTTTACATCATTTTCAAACATCGCGTTTCCTATACGAAAATAAAGTGCGAATCTTGGCTCGAAAAGAAGACATTATTCGCGTTGTTTTGCATGAGTTGTTAGAAAGTAAACCAATTTTAATGGTGGTGACGAGAAGTGTAATGAATTGTGGTCCAAGTCAAGTGCCACGTCATGATCTTGAGGAAAATTCATAGGAACGTGGAAAGGCCAGGCTGTTTAGCTTTCTTCCAGAAATGAAGGTCGCATGCCCTTTCTACTTACTTTTCTCCAAAGTTATGGAAGCCTCAATTTCGAATGTCCAAACCTCACTTTAATTAGGTTGTTACACGCGATGATGTTTCCATCCAACTTCCTGCCGTCTCCACATCTTATCCCATGTGTTTTACACGTGATCATATTTTTTTATTAGAAGACTCTATAGTTCAAGAGAGGCTAATTTCTATATTTTGGACACTTCTTATGTATTATACAATATGAGAATAACACAATATGAGAACACAATACAATATATAAATTTTATACTACTTTATTTTCAAAACAGAAATATTGCTAAATCCATAGACCCGGAAATCCCGACTGTGGTTTTAAATTTTTTTTTTCTTTTTTTACTTTTTTTAAGAAAAATAATTAAAAGTGTTAAAAAAATAGATGAAATTAAAAGACAAAAAATAAAAAATAAAAAAAAATTACACAAGTGAGATTTCCAGTCGAGAATCTTAGTCTATGGTTGTAGTATGTAGATCAAAGATTTTTTTAATATTATTTTAATTGAAAAAGCTGAAAGTATCTTGAAATCTCTAGAAAAGAATTAAATGAAGATGTTTTTGAATTTCATATATTTAGAAATGAAATAATTAATGAAGAAAATTTGAGGTGTATTTGTTTGTCAAACAAAGCCGTAATAAGTTCTTTTTTTTTTTTTACTCAAACAATTCATTCATATTCAATCATTACAATAAGAAAAGTACAATTATTAAATAGACATTTTAAGTGTAACATACTGCCTAACAATTTCAGAATGGAATGCCACAATGATCTAGTATTCTTCTTGTTTACAAAATCTAGCCAATGTACGTACTATCGAATTTGTTTCGTGGGGGCTATAATGAAATTTAACAGTTCGAAATCCTGTAGACAAACTCCTAGTACAGTGAGATTAGCCCCTTGTCCAGATCAATGTTTTGAATACCGTACTGGTGAGTGTACCGGTCAAGGTACTAGAACGAAATATTTCGATACCGGTACCGTTTCGTGTACCGTTTCGAAATAGTCTATACATAAAAAAATATATATATATATATAAATATATATAAATTATATTTCAAAATAATAGTCAATATATGAATTAATTATATATATATTAATTTATATGTAAATAATCTAGTCTAAATTAGGATAAAAAAATAAGAAGAAATGAAAAAAAAAAATTCTCAAATCCGGTACCGGCCGGTACACATGGCCGGTACGGCCGAAATCTGGGCTGGCACGAAACAGATCCCATTTCTATACCGGTCACTGCTCCGGCACGGTATGTACCGGCCATACCGACCGGTACGGTACGAAATTTAAAACATTGGTCCAGACACATTCTCCTCATCATCATTTAACATATTTATAATGTGAATCACTCTCAACTATGAGTCTTGCTTGAGGACTATGTGAAAATCCTTTCTTTATTTTTTCTCTAATATTTATTTACTGTTTACCGTTATATTATGTACACACCCATCAAGGCTCAAACAATTTCAAAGAGTTGAAAATAGATCTTTCTCCCCTTTCGATTTGTTATGTTATTTTTAAGCATTAACAGAGAGATTCACGGACAATTTTACCTTATCCTACCGAAATACTTTCATATTAGTTAATTCACTCAGTCTTGCATCACAAGCTAGATCACCCCAACATTAAGGAGGGTTTGGATATCAAGAGTTTTTCAACATTCTTTACTATTATTTATTATTTGATTATTATTTTTCACTTACTTTTATTTCTATGCATTACTTTTTCATTATTATTAATATTTTATTATTACTTTTCACTTATTTTTTATTATTATTCACAAATACTCTCAACACCCAAAAGCAATAAAAGATAATACATCATGAAATCAACGATCCTTCCAAATTTTGATCTCGTGACTAGTCCCAACTTGCAATTTACAAACTTTCCAAAATCCACTTAGCTTTTCTTATCACTCTCCAATAGAGCTGTAAATAAATAAGTCTGTGCAATAACCCACATGGTATTTATGACTCGTGAAAAAAAAAAAAACTTGCCTATGAAATTAGATACTTAATTGATTAATAAATGACACATACTCAACAAAATTCGACTCGACTAAAACTCGTTAAGGCCAACTTATTTATGTTCGAATTGACTCGTTAATTCGTTCTAATTAAAATCCATTCAAATATTGACAATTTTATACATACACCTATATATATATGTATTAGCTAATAATATAAACATAACATAAACTTTTATAATTAAATATATAATATATAAAATAATTACATATGTTGATATATTAAATATAATTAATAGATATATTTTATAATTTGTATAATAATTAGTCGATAAGATTAAATAATTTTATATACTAGTATGTGGAAACTATATTTGAAATAGATATATATATTATCATATTATGTACGTACTAATAATTTTTGTAGACATATAATATATTGTTATTATGGATAAATATCAATTAGTTAGATAAAAAATTTTAATAAATTTTTAAAATTGTATAATTCAATAGAGGTTCTACTTATTAGTTATACAAATTCAAGATTATATTTTTTTTTATCTAATTTATGAATTATTAAATATTATTAAAATAAATAATAAATAATTTGAGCAAGCTCGGTTTGACTCGAACTTATTTTTGGGACTAGTTCGAGTTGGAAATATAGTTTATCGAATTGAGTTCAAAGAAAGAATAGATAATCTCGAGCTTGGGTAGTTTGGTCGAGCCGAACTTAGCAAGCTAGAGACTGGCTCGGCTTGGTTCAGCTTGATTACAACCCTATTCTCCAAGTATATAGAGGATGACCATCCAATGTAGAATTAAGGAAAGTAGAATGAGTAAAATACTTTACTGTAAAAAATTTATAAAATAAAATGTTTAAATGTAGAAGCAATCTCTAGTCTTATTTTAATAATAAAGCTAAATTAAAATCCTCCAAAGAACAAAAACCCATTACCCAAACAAATGGTTTCATTTGATTATAGATAAAATGAAATGAGATAAAAACTAAAAATTAAATAAATTTTGTTAGAATATTATTTATAATATTAATTTTTTTTTTAAATCTAGTACTGTTCAATTATTTCTTATATTTTATGTGGGAGCTGTTTGAAAAAATTGTAATTATTATATTGAGATGAAAATACGAGTCTATCTCATATGGGTAACCAAACTATAGGCCTAGTTTCCTTTGGGAGATAAAATTAAAAAAATCGTAAATTCTTCTCAAATTTATTATTATATTTTTTTAAATCCTCATACAAAATATAATAAAAAATTTAATTTTTTCAAATTCCAAAAATATTTTTTAAAATTTCAAAATAAAATTAATATTTAAAAAATATATTACAAAATTATTTTATTATTTTTTAACTTTTATCTTATCTCATCTCTAATAACAAACCGGACTAACACTTAGATTTACATAAGTTATCCCAACTCATCCATTGTATTAATCTTTTATTTAACTTTTGCCTCTACCAAAATTATTCCATTTGCTTCACTAAGTTCTTACACAAACCAGATGGTATTTACAAAAAAAAAAAACTATATTGTACTTATAAAATATTTTAGACATAAATAAATTAAATACAAATAAACTCACAAACTGATATTGTTTGATTTAATAACGTCAAATTATCAATTTCTTTTTATTAGAAAATAGGCCTAATATATAGAATTTATGAACTCACATTAATTTATGAGTTTATTTTATGTAACTTTTTTAATATCTATAAGAGTTATCTTAATAAAATCTCATTTCCCGACTTTGGCAAAATTTTCTTTTTCTACCCTGATATCATTGAAAATGCGGCTCTATGATCAACAAATAGATGAGCAAACCCAAATATTATCATGGGTTACAGCTCTGGCCACATTCCATGCTCTAAATACAATTTCGAATCTTAGATGTGTGACGAAATTAAACATAATTGGTGGGATGGCTGTCGCTCCCTGTCCCATCATTAAAATTATGTAAATGACCCCACCACTATTATTTTAAATCTTGCATAGTAACTTGCATAGTAATTTCAATACTTATAAATAGGGACTTCAGTTGTAATGAAATTCATAAGAAAATATAGAAAGAGAAAGAAAATTTCAATTCTTAAGAGTTTTAGAGAGTTTTTTTTTTATATATATTTCTCTATTGCAATAGTAGTTTCTTTCTTTAGTTTTATAACACGTGATCAGTACGACGATTCTACCAATTCTGAAACTAGTGGTCTTATTCTTCTGTAAGTTTTTCAATATATTATTTGCAATCTTTGATATGTTTTATTGATGATTATTTGTGTGAATTTATAAATATATTTTCTGAGATACACATATTTATTTCATTATTTATATGTGTAGAAAATGATAAATCTTATAAAATTGGAATTTGTTGCTCTTGACTTATCTGGAAAAAATTATTTATCCTGGATACTTGATACTGAAATTCATCTTGATGCGATGAACCTGAGTTAAATGATTAAAGAAGGAAATCAAACGTCCCTGTAGGATCGTGCTAAAGTAATGATTTTTCTTCGCCACCATCTTCACGAAGAATTGAAAATTGAATATCTTACAGTAAAAGATTCCTATATTTTGTAGAATGGTTTAAGGGAGAGGTATGAACACCAGAAGACTGTCATCCTCCCAAGAGCTCGTTTTGATTGGTTGCACCTGAAGTTGTAAGATTATAAAAGTGTTAGTGAGTATAACTCTGCACTTTTTAAAATAAGTTCAGTATTAAAATTCTGCAGTGAGAAAATCACTGATGATGATATGTTAGAGAAGAATTATACTACATTTCATGCATCAAATGTGTTCCTGCAGTAGCAGTATCGAGAGAGAAAGTTCAAAAAATATTCTGAACTTATATCATGTCTTCTAGTAGCTAAGCAGAACAATGAGCTCTTATTAGCAAACCACCAATTACGCCCTATTGACTCAATATCATTCCCTAAAGTAAATGGTAATAGGTTTGCATCATTCCCATAAGTGAATGGTGCATCCTTTAGAAGAAATTGGGGGTGTGGACGTGGTGGGAGAAATTATAGAAATGTTGGTCTCAGAAGTGACAACATTAAAAAGGATAATAATATACCGTATCACCAGAAGTGGTACAATTCAGAAAGGAGTAAAAATCCCCAGAATAATTTTTCAAAAAAAAGTGAAGAGGTGTGCTATAGATGTGGAATGATTGGACATTGGTCACGTACCTGTCATACGGCCAGACATTTAACTGATTTATATCAAGCATCTATTAAAGGAAAGAATAAAATGCATGAAATAAATTTAGTAGAACCATCAGATGATTTATTAAATTCAGTAGATGTAGATGTTACTCATCTTGATGTCTTTAATTTCTTTAATTATCCTGAAGGTAGTATTAACCACTTAATTGGAGATGGAAGTGTTCCACTCAATTAATGTATTTTCTTTCTATCTGTAATAAAAGTTTTGTATATTTTGTAGAATTATGGATTACATTGACGAATTTTTTATCTTTAAGTTGAATGATAGAGATATATGTGTGACTGACAGTGCTAGAACTCACACAATTCTCAAAGAAAAGAAATATTTTCAAAATCTAACACTAAGTAAAGTTTATGTTCATACCATATCAGATTCATCAGATTTAATTGAAAGTTCCGTAAGAGCTTATATTGTATTGCCTAATGGCATCAAAATTTGTATTGATGATACTCTATTGTTTTCACAATCTAGAAGAAATTTATTGAGTTTCAAAGATATACGTCCTAATGACTATCATATTGAAACGACCCATGAAAGCTGTAAAGAGTATCTTCTTATTATTAAAACAATATTGGGCCAGAAACTCGTATTAGAAAAACTGCATGCTTTATGTTCTGAATTGTATTATACAAAGATGAGAACAATTGAATTATATGTAATAATGCACTAGAAGTGCATTGACCCCAAAATATTTATAACTTGACATGATCGCCTTAGACATCCAGAATCTATAATGATGAGACAAATTATTAAAAATTCGTATGGGCATCCCTTAAAAAATTAAAAGATATTTTTACCCAATTAATCTCCGTACTCTACATGTTCTCAAAGTAAGTTGATTATCATACCATTTTCCTCAAAAGTCATTGTTGAATCTCTATCCTTTTTACAAAAAATTCACGGAAATATATGTGGGCCTATTCATCCATAAAGTGGACTATTTAAATACTTTATAGTTTTGATTGATACATCTAGTCGATGGTCACTTGTTTGTCTGTTTTCTACTAGAAATGTTACATTTGCTAGACTTTTTGCTCAGATAATCAAATTACGAGCACAATTTCCTGAATATCCAATTAAGACCATTCAATTGGATAATGCAGATGAATTTTCATTTCAAGTTTTTGATGATTATTACATGTCAATTGGAATAGATATTGAATATCATGTTGCCCATACATACACACAAAACGGTTTAACTGAATTTTTGATCAAAAGGTTTCAACTAATCACTAGACTTTTACTTATGAAATCAAGACTACTTATTTCTGCTTGGGGACATGCTTCATGCAGCATCTTTAATTCGCATTAGGCCATTTGCATATCATAAATATTCTTCATTACAACTTGCATTTGGTCAACAACCAAATATTTCTCATTTTCGTACTTTTGGATGTGCTGTATATATTCCAATTGCACCTCCAAAACGTACAAAAATGGTCCATCAACGTAGACTTGGAATATATGTTGGTTTTGATTTTTCATCTATTATTAGATACCCTGAACCCCTTACAGGGGATATATTTAAAGCACGTTTTAAGGATTGTCACTTTGATGAATCCAATTTTCTGTTTATGGGTAAAGAAAAGTTGGTACTTAAATCATGACAAAATATTACTTGGGATAATAAGACCCTATCTCAATTTGATCATCCTACAAATGAATGCAAACGGGAAGTTAAGAGGATTATTCATTTACAAAATGTTCCAAATCAATTACCGGATGTATTTACTGACACTAAAAGTGTAATAAAATCTTATATTCCTGTTGTTAATGCTACAGTAAGGATTGAAATCCCTAAAAGATAAATTGTCAAAACAGCAATAGATGAGTCTAAGGCATGCCTGAAGCGTGAAAGATCTATTGGTGCAAAAGATAAAATTTTCAGAAGGAAAAGAATACAAAATGAATTTAGTATTTCTGAAAAACACTTACCCATAATACAGGTTACAAATATAATTGGTGCTTTTAAAAAATTCAAATCTTTTATTCCAGAACCTCCTGAAGAGGAAACTCCTGAAAAGTATAAATCTCCTGAAAATGGACCTCCTGAAGAGGTGTGTCATGAAATGTTTTCCCCTGAAGAGGAACAGGTACTTGAAAATAATGAGATCTCAATACATTTCATAAATACTGGAGATATTCTTGATAGAAATAAAACTGTTGTCAACAACATATTTTCATATAAAATGGCTTTTGACATTACCAAAAATAATGAAGAAAGTGAACTAAAAACTGTCGAAGAATGTCGACATAGAAATGATTGGCCAAAATGGAAAGCAGCTATTGAAGCTGAATTAAATTTGCTAGCAAAACAAGAAGTATTTGGACCTGTTGTTCAAATACCAATGGGTGCAATGCCTGTTGGAAATAAGTAGGTATTTGTACGAAAACGTAATGAGAAAAATGAAATTGTGCGGTACAAAGCACGGCTTGTCGCACAAGGTTTCCTGCAGAAACCCGGAATTGATTATGAAGAAACATATTCTCCCGTTATGGATGCAATTACATTTAGATTTTTGATTAGTCTGATTGTTACAAAAGGATTAGAAATGCAGTTGATGGATGTGGTCACTGCATATTTGTATGGATCCTTAGACCATCACATATATATGAAAATCCCTGAAATATGTACATCTAGAAATATGTACTCAATCAGACTACAAAGATCTTTATATGGATTGAAGCAATCTGGACGCACGTGATATAATCGCTTAAACGAATATCTATTGAAAGAAGGATTTGAGAATAATCCTATATGCCCATGTGTTTTTATTAAGAAATCAGAATCTGGATTTGTCATTATTACGGTTTATGTTGATGATTTAAATATTGTAGGAACTCCTGAAGAGATCTAAAAAACCGCTATATATTTAAAGAATGAATTTGAAATGAAAGATCTTAGCAAAGCAAAAATTTGTCTCGGCCTGCAGCTCGAGCATTTGCCAAATGGAATTTTTATTTATTAGTCCATGTATATTGAGAAAGTCCTAAAACATTTTTAAATGGACAAATTTCATATCTTGTGTACTCTAATGATTGTTCGAACACTTAATGTGAAAAATGATCCATTCCGTCCTTGTGATGACGATGGAGAAATTCTTGGTCCTGAAATACCATATCTCAGTGCAATTGGAGTTTTGATGTATCTTGCAAATTGCACTCGATCAGATATTACATTCTCAGTTAATCTGCTTGCAAGATATAATTCTGCACCAACTCGAAGGCATTGGAATGACATTAAACATGTCCTTCGTTACCTTCATGGTACGGTTGATATGGGATTATTTTATTAACGTGGATCAAGTCCACAATTTATTGGATATGCAGATGCATGTTATCTTTCAGACCCACACAGAGGTATATCTCAAACTGAATATTTATTTACTTATAAAGATACTGTCATATCATGGAGATCTATTAAGCAGATACTATCTGCTACTTCTTCAAATCACTCAGAGATCATTACTATTTATGAAGCAAATCGAGAGTATATTTGGCTGAGATTAGTTATTCAACATATCAAGGAAAAATGTGGACTTTCCATGATTAATAATAGCCCAACAATTTTATATGAAGATAATACTGCTTGTATCACTCAAATCAGAGGAGGATATATCAAAAGTGACAGAATCAAACATATTTCACCTAAATTTTTTTATACTCATGACTTCAAGAAAAATGTGAAATTGATGTCAAGCAGATATGATCTAGTGATAATTTGACATATTTATTCACAAAAATGTTACCAATTTCGACATTCAAGAAAATTGTGCATAACATCTGAATGCGAAAACTCAAAAATCTATAGTTATGCACTTTTCAGGGGAAGTAAAAGACTTGTGCTGATTATACACTTTTTCCTTCGCTGAGGTTTTGTCCCACTGGGTTTTCCTCTTCAAGGTTTTAATGAGTCAATCTTAAAACTCTTGTGGATACATAAGAAGACTGTACTCTTTTTCCTTCGCTATAGGTTTTTATTCTCATTGGATTTTTCCTTGGCAGGATTTTATCGAGACAGAGTTTTTATGGGTGGTCATTCAGGGGGGAGTGTAACGAAATTAAACATAATTGGTAGGACAGCTGCCGCCCCCTGTCCCACCACTAAAATTATGTGAATGATCTCACCACTATTATTTTAAATCTTGCATAGTGACTTATATAGTGACTTGTATAGTAATTTCAAGACATATAAATAAGGACTTCAGTTATAATGAAATTCATAAGAAAATATAGAAAGAGAAAGAAAGTTTCAATTTTTAAAAGTTTTAGAGAGTTTTTTATATATTTATCTTTTACAATAATAATTTCTTTATTTAATTTTATGACAAGACCAGAGTATTTTGACTACTTTAATCAAAGTATTGTCTTTATTAACTTGAGAGAAATTGAAAAGTACAATAACAGATCTACACAGTCCGGTTGTTAACTATGAAACCATATATATATATATATATATTTAATAGAGAAAAAAACTCATCAAATTATTAATAAAAACAAAATTAATCATGTGTAGTCCAAATGACATTTGTCGGCATTTTTTTCGATTTTATTTTAATATATTGTATTGTTTATTGCAGCAAAAGTCTTGTTTAGACATCTACAGGTCTACTCATCTTTTTATATTCCTCCTGTTTTTATATTCCTGATCATTTGAATACATTTTTGCTTAAAAGAATTGGGTAAGAAAATTCAACTACTTTAACGTAAATCAATATCTTATAATTTAGGCTTGTTAGAAGATTGATTGATGATTAATTAATGACTTTACACTGAGAACATGGTAATAAAATATTTTTAGAAAAGGTAATAAAATATTTTAACATGGTGTATAACTCTTTTTTTTTTTTTTGTCCCTTCTGCCAAGTAATAAAAGATTGCCTCACCCTAAAACCTTAAGAATCCATTTGGTTTTTTTTTTTTTTTTATTAATCTTAAATATTCACTAAAAAACTTTTCTTAGCTTAGTTATCAGGCTACTTCCTTTATATATCGACAAAAAATTTTAGAAAATTTTATTTAATAAAAATAATTGGAAGTATTCTTACTTATATTTATATAAATAATAATATATTATTATTTATATAAAAATAAATGTGATAAGTGTAAATATTTTTTAATAATACTCTTTATTTAATAAGGACTGTTAAGTATAATTCTAACTTGTACAAACTTAACTCATACAAATAATACTTTTACTGTTTATATAAATAATAAAAATATTATTTATATAAATTAAACTTGATCAGAATTACATCCAAATATTTTCTTATTTAATAACTATCATAATTTTTTACGTGTAAGAGTAGGACTCCAAGTTTTTTGGGTGCTTTTTATATTGTATTTATTACAGCGAGGATGTAACCGCGGAACCAGACGTGTCAAATTCGGAGCGCCCCTCGGTAATACACGTGCCGCCATTGCCTTGCGCGTGAAGTCAAGAAAGGCAATTCCCGGAAAAAACTGGAACCACCTGTCCATCTTGAGTTTGACTACATGAACTCTCCCACCTCTCCGGATTTCTTCTCCATCTTCCTTTCGTTTTTGCCCTTTTTCACCCTTCTTTCTGACCAAACTCTCAACTATTTATATAAATTCTCTTATGTTTAAGAAGCAACGCCACGTCTCATCTCTCTCTAAAACTGCCTCCCATTCCTCTCTCTTGCATTCTTCTTTTTCTTTCCGGATACAGATCTTTGGCGAGAAATGCGGACGTTCACTTTCTATGAGAGAGTTTCAACGGCGTTCCATGACTATCCTTCGCTCTCTAAGCTTCTCGTTCTCTTCACCGTCAGGTACTCTGCCTCTATTTTTGTTTCATATTTCATATTCTTCGTCCATGTAATCTTTGTAGGTTTTAGTTCTGTATTGGATTATATATGCGTTTTGTTTTGGAAAATGGCTTCGTTTGATTCTGGTTCCAACGGTTAGTTATTTCCCAATACAAACGTGTCTAAAAGTCCGAAGAACATGGATGATCTGGCAACAATTATTGGCGGTTATATTGTTTTAGTTGTATTGTGGTTTTCGGATGCTATGATTCTATTGGTGATGTTCTCATCATGAACTTGCTATACTCTGCGGTGTTCCAAATTTTTGTAGAAGTTTCTGGATCTGATCATCTTATTTTTTTAAGCAATTTGACGGGTAGCTTTTAGAGAATTAGATCTGCTCGTTGAAGTTAGAGGACTATGACTTTTTCCGACATGGTGATCTTAAACTATTGCATTTTACTACTGCATCATCTCCTGTAGATCCGTCTTAAGGATGCTCTAAACATTGCACGTATCGATGTTATGATATGGTCCCTTTTCATTATCAAGTAAACCTCTGTATTGGTTATTGAACAATTTTTTTTTTTAACAATATGGTCCCTTTTACTTGTTTCTTTTTGCTCTCAAGTTATTTGCTCTTTTTTATTCACAATGATGATTATTTTGATAAATAATTGATAGAACAATAGTATTTCGACTGCTACAAGATTGTGAAACAACATAACATATTTTGTGAATCTTTTATTGAAATCCCTTCTGAGACCTCTGTTTTTTTGAAAGGTTAAATGGTCGTTTCTCCACCAATTCTCATTTCTTTCCAGAACATAGTAGTACCATTGCTCATTTCTGAATTAAACTGGTATAACATGATATTGGAATTTGTGTTATGATTTTTCATGTTGTTTGGCTTGGGTCTGTTGCCTTTTGTTCCAGTGGTGGGGGACTGGTGGCTTATGCCGAAGCAAACCCAACTAATGGGGCATACACGGCTGCCTCTTCGCAATCAGAGTACAAGAAAAAGGTGGTGGTGCTTGGAACTGGTTGGGCTGGAACGAGTTTCTTGAAGAATCTGAAGAACCCCTCATATGAGGTACAAGTGGTATCACCTCGAAATTATTTTGCATTCACCCCTCTACTACCAAGTGTGACATGTGGTACAGTGGAAGCTCGCAGCATTGTTGAGCCGATTCGCAACATTGTTCGAAAGGTAATGGATAGTGAATCGCATAGATTATAGTTAGCTTTGGTAACATGGCATGCAGTTCTTTTTAATGAGTGCCAAGAACTAGTTGGTGAAAAAACAGGGAAAAATTACATATTGAGATATTACAAGATCTTGGTGTAAGAACTAAATGAACAGTTGCAATTTTGGTGATGAAATAGTCCACATAGGTTACTATATAAACAGAAGGAAAGAGGATAAATAAAATTCTTTACAATTTCCCATATGCTTTGAAAGTTGTGAATTTGCGGAGGTCGTCTTGCTGCTGGTTAAATGTCTCTGTTGATGAATTAGTCATTTTATGTTTTCTGTATGCAAAGGCTACGTCAATAATTTGCTCTGTAACTGCTATCCCGATACTGCTAATGTTCAGGCTACATATTTGAGATAACAAGCGAGATAAACATGTTTGTATATGGTTGCATGTGTTATACCATAGACAAAGAGACGGGGAAGGAAATGAGCCAAAAAGAGAGAACTTTCAGAAAATAGTTTGTATACCTTAAGCAACCTTTGAGATACCCATAACATGAAATAAGACAAGTAATGAGACCAGCAGAAAATGACTCATTAATTTATGCTAGGTTTGTAAAACGCATTACTCGAGTAACAGAAAATAGTTTTTATACCTTAAGCAACCTTTGAGATACCCATAACATGAAATAAGACAAGTGAAAATGAGGCCAGGAGAAAATGTCTCATTACTTTATGCTAGGTTTGTAAAATGCATTACTCGAGTATCAGCAGTGGATATAGATTTTGGCAAGGAACTTGACTAATCCAGTAATTTTTGGGAACAAATTATATATTGGGTGAAGATATACATTCCACCCATCAACTAATATGTGTTTACAGTTTGCATCTTAAATAACCCAAACTGATACATTTGGCCCCTCAAATTATCATCAACTTGGAATATGTTCTCTCCATTATGATTTGACCTTTTGAGATTGTATCATGTCTGTAATTTCTTCTACACCTCAGGAGTTAGAATTGGATAAGGGTACCATTTTACAGTTTGTGGTAGTTGAAGGGTGTAATGTTTTAGTTTTGATAGTTTAGTGGTGTGGAACATGTACTTCCATTATTTATTACAATGAGACTAAGTGATCATATGAATTTTAAGTTTTATGGCTGGTATCTTTTAGCTGCTGCATGGTTACCCATTTCAACATGCTAGTAGGTTTTGTCATCACAAGATGATGTGTGTAATTGGACAATTTTACCTTTTCTTTCCTCAAGCAGAAAAATGTAGACGTTCAGTTCTGGGAAGCAGAGTGTTACAAGATTGATGCACAAAACAAGAAAATCTATTGTCGATCTTCTCAAAACAAAAGTTTGAATGGGAAAGAGGAATTTGTTATGGACTATGACTACCTCGTAATAGCCACTGGAGCCCGTGTTAATACTTTCAATACTCCTGGTGTGGAAGAGAATTGCCATTTCTTGAAGGTAATGTCCTTGGCAACCTTGTTTTGGTATGTTTGGCATGTTACTATCTTTATTTTGTTTTTCAGATATATATCCCTTGCCTCCCCCCCCACCCCCCCACCCAAAAAAAAAAAAAAAAAAAAAAACCAAAGAAAAAGAAAGGGAAAAGAAAAGGATGAGAAACTATTTATTTCTTTAGGAACTCCTGTTATGAGAACAGAATCTTTGGAGTGTGGACTTGTTTGTTGTTCCTTGTTCATCTTAGAAAATTGTACATCTTAATGCAGGAAGTTGAAGATGCTCAGAATATCAGAAGAGCGGTTATTGACTGCTTTGAAAAAGCAAGCCTGCCGACCATAAGTGATGAAGAGAGGAAGAGAATTCTTCATTTTGCTGTTGTTGGTGGGGGCCCAACTGGCGTGGAGTTTTCTGCAGAGCTCCATGATTTTGTCAATGAGGATTTAGTGAAACTATATCCTGGGGTCAAAGACATTGTCAAAATAACACTTCTTGAGGCTGGAGACCACATTCTCAATATGTAAGGATGTGCCACTTTAAAGCCTTTGTCATTTATCTGGAACTCGTTATTTACTCTTCATGGTGCATTGTCATCTTAAGCTATTAATACATTGTTTGTCTAGTTCAATTTGCTTAGTTAGACATGGAATCTATACTGTCGTTAGCGTCAATATCTATAGGTGGCCATGTTCATAATGGCTTGCAGCATGCATTGAATTTATAATTTCCTGAAAAAAAAAAACTATTCACTTGGTCAGTCTGAAAGAGGTCCTTGAGTCGAGAATGAAATCCAGTCCAAGTAGACTTAGGGTCCGTTTGGCAACACAACTATTCTAAAGTATTCTTAGATATTTTCTTCACACTCTCAATTTCAAAATTTCAACTTTTTCATCTAATTAATCCTTAATCATTACAACTTTTCCAAACTCTCAAACAAAACATAAAAGAATACTACTTTTTCAAATTTCAAAACAAAAATAATAGTAAAATTTTTTTGTACTTTATAATACTTTTATTTAACATCTTTCCTTTCTCAAAACCCAATAAAACATTTTAACTCAAACCAGTTCATTACTATTCACAGATATACTGGGTTATTCTAAGTATCCAAACAGGCCCTTAGGATATTCCGATAAAGAATTTTCTATATTATAGTATAAA
Source organism: Platycarya strobilacea (assembly GCA_036898215.1). Taxonomy (NCBI): domain Eukaryota; kingdom Viridiplantae; phylum Streptophyta; class Magnoliopsida; order Fagales; family Juglandaceae; genus Platycarya; species Platycarya strobilacea. The sequence goes on from CM072547.1 coordinate 29,315,701, forward strand.
ATATTGCAAATATACTTATTATTGTAAGCTATAGAACTGTAATAATTAAGGAGCATGCAAAATTTAGATTGCTTGCGTGATACTCTATTTTTATGGAAAGGAAAAAAGGTCAAGAACGTTAATTGTTAAGTCTTTTCAGAAGCCTTTCCTTGCATATTATGAGCATAAATTAGGGGATTGTGTGAAGTTTGTGTGCTAGCTTTAATTAAATCTAGAAACTACTGAACTTGTATAATGTGATGAGAATACAATGTCATGAAGGTTATAGAAGTTTGAAAAAGGAGAAGGTGAGAGTTTAACATTTTAGTGATCAATTTAATTTAATCTGAAACATTTGCAATGAACTTGCAACTTGGAAGGAGACCCGTCATCATGCTCAAAATATGGCTGCTAGTTAATAGTGGAATTATAGACAGCTAATCTATAGATCTCTCTTTGTAGCCAAGTTAATGTTTGACCATCTTCTACATTTGCAAGTCATATATGGACTTATGCTTAAAGATAAAGACTTGTCAATATTACGAATGAAGCTTGAAGATCTATGTCTCCTTGCAAGTCATTTATGGACTTATGCTTAGAACCTCCCTCACTCTCCTTGCCAAGGTCTATGTTTCCCTAAGTTTCCAGCCCACATGGTATTTCTCGGTTGGCTCTTGTACCATTATCCATTGGCCCAAGGAAAACTAAAACATACCTGGGCTTATACTCCCCAAAAGACCAATTAGGGTTACAATTGGAGCTCCTTGTAAAAATTATATAGCCAAGTTCCATTTGGTTGGGAGCTAATGTGGCACTTGCACTCAATACACCCATTGAACATAGGACTTGGTGGGGAGTCGCATCTTGTGAGTTGAGTTTTCTCATTCCATTACAGGTTTGACAAAAGAATCACAACTTTTGCTGAAGAGAAGTTCAAAAGAGAGGGTATCGATGTGAAGACAGGATCAATGGTTGTAAAAGTATCTGAAAAGGAAATCTCTACTAAAGAAATGAAAACTGGGGAAATTTCTTCCCTGCCATATGGAATGGCAGTCTGGTCAACGGGCATTGGAACTCGACCTGTCATTATGGATTTTATGAAGCAAATTGGTCAGGTATGTTTCACGTCTGAAATTTTTGAAATTCTGCTTTATATTGATTACTGGTTATTCTATTTGATCTACAGCATTGGTCCTTTTACTTATGTTTATTGCTTCCATTAACAAATGCGAGTTCCTTTAAACAGGGTAACAGGCGCGTATTAGCAACTGATGAATGGCTGCGAGTTGAGGGATGTGACAGTGTATATGCTCTTGGTGATTGTGCCACAATAAATCAGCGAAGAGTCATGGTACCCCAACTTCTTAACTTCTCTACTGCATATTCATACAACAAATTAAAATTTAAATTGGTAGATATTTCCCCTTATGATGTAATAACTTTTTAACTTCTCTACTGCATATTGTGCCACAACATATGTTCCTGTGAGCTGTAGGGTGAATTCTCCCTTATCATCCCTGGTATTCCTCCTCTCTATGAGAAGTGGGATCGACCCCACGAGCCCTTCCTCAAATAATTTAGTTGTTATCTACCAAACTACCAATAGTCAAGTTAGTCACGCCCACACTATCAATATTTTCTAGTAAGAATGAAATAGAATACAAATGAGACAAGGATATTTTAAAGAAAGAACATCTGCCAGAAGAGAATCATGAAACACAGGCTTTTTTTTATTATTAAGTTTCCTAAGCATACTTGCTGGAAAATTCCAGTTCCCAGTCCCCTTCCATTTTTGATCATGATATGGCCCTGGCACTATCCAACATTTCCACTGTAAGTAATGGTAGAGTGTTTTAAATCTCAGCTTCAATAAGTCAGTTACTAATTGAAAAATTACAGTCACCAATGTTGGGTAGTAATGGTGAGTCCAATATGCATCTTTCCCATTTAGGCTTCTGCATGGTTGCTAATTATGTTCTCCTCCTATTATTGGTAAATTTGACTTTTAGGAAGATATTTCATCGATATTTACTAAGGCAGACAAGGACAATTCGGGAACACTTACAGTTAAAGAAATCCATGAAGTCATTGATGACATATGTGAAAGATACCCTCAAATGGAGCTTTATTTGAAGAAAAAGCAGATGAGCAATATAGTTGATCTTTTAAAGGAATCCAAAGGGGATGTTGCAAAAGAATCCATCGAACTGAATATTGAAGACCTTAAATCCGCTCTTTCCCAAGTGGATTCTCAGATGAAAAATCTTCCAGCCACGGCTCAGGTACCATGTTATTTTACTATAGTCATGTCCTTTTAATTATGTTGTAGGCCTATAAACTTATGCATGTCTTGTATGCTTCTGAAATGACAATTCAGGTTGCGGCTCAGCAGGGTACCTACCTTGCAAACTGTTTTAACCGTATGGAAGAGTGTGAAAAATATCCAGAGGGTCCTCTCAGGTTCAGGGGAACAGGCCGCCATCGTTTTAAACCCTTTAGGTACAAAGTTCAATTACTATTTCAAACCATCTATCTATTAAGTGAATGTGTAATAGGATTGAAAGGTTTTTATTTATCTTGACTTATGCTACTGACAAGTTGGTTTGCGAAATATATAAGTATGAGAAAAGACTCAAAATACACCATTACAAAAGGGTTTGCAGATGAAGTAAAAAAACACCAATTCTAGTTGATGTGGAAGACACTCCCGTATCATGGTGTATTGAGTGTGTCAAGAAAGGGTTTGTTTTTCTTTTAACTTAACGTGGCGTACTAATGGTAGTTCAGAGATGTAAAACCAGGAAGTGAGTGTCTAACTCATTTACTATGTGGTTGATCTGTTTTAAAGGTACAAGCATCTTGGACAGTTTGCTCCTTTGGGAGGAGAGCAAACAGCAGCACAACTGCCTGGGGATTGGGTATCCATTGGACACAGCAGCCAGTGGCTTTGGTACTCCGTTTATGCAAGGTAATCTTGATTCTTCCTCCCTCCTTATTTTATGTTATGATACACCATAATATCAAAAACTATATCAGAGTTCAATTTATCAGCACTTGATTGGTCCCCTGATACTTTCTTTTTGTCAACTTTCAGCAAGCAAGTCAGCTGGCGCAACAGGATATTGGTGGTAACTGACTGGACAAGGCGTTTTATTTTTGGGAGGGACTCGAGTCGGATATGAGGCAAGCAACTAACTCATACCAAAGAGTTTCCAATTTCAAATTGTGGCGCTTACTTTCTTTCCTTTTGTTAACCTTACTTTCATTTCAAAATGTATGAAAATTTTGGTTCCAAATTTTGATTGGTTCATCTGTTCTGTTGAACAAACAAATAAGCCGTCAGTCGCAAGTTGCTGTAAGTTTGTTTTAATTTGTCCAATTCTACTAGCGTATTTTGTCGCTAAACTTTTGTTCAACAATTGAGCTACATGATTAGGCACCCCGAGTCAGGCTTGCGAAAGCTTTTATTTGTTCTTTAACATTTTCCCTTAGAAGTGAGACAAGTTCGTATCTAAATTGTCATTTGCAAAGATGGGGAAATTGAACACTGCTCCAGTTTACACTGCTTGTGCTGGCCATATTTTTTCTTTGAACTCTCTCCTTTTGTTTTCAACATTCTGCTCAAACAATTAACCTTCGCCAAGCACTGATACAAAATCTATTGGTTTGATTTTCCAACAAGTGTATCACCACAAGGTAGTAAACCGGACAAAGGAATAAAAGACGGGAAGTTTGGAAATCTTCGTCAGGAAAATGAGGGTAAACTAGGGGGGAGGAATAGAAGAAACACGACTTGGAGCTCTCTTCTTCTCGAGCTTTCTTAATGCGAGCTTTTCATAGTTTTTCTTACACCCGTGAAAGGCACTTTATCTTACTTTTTGGAGAAAACCTTACAAAAAGGAACTTCACTTCTGTTATACCTTTATTTATGAAAGGTTACAACTTATGCTCCCCTCTGTTTAGATAAAATGTCTTTGGGGACTACGTAGCACTATATAAGACATTTGCGTCGCATAAGCATTGAATCAACACATTCATTTAAAATTTGATAATGGTTTGCATTACTCCAAACATAATATTCCAAACATGATCTGGATGTATGTACCTACGTTATCGTTTCAAAGTTGCGTTTGTGTGAATTTCAAATGCGTTCAAGATGGAAGCAAACACCTTATATTAGAGTATAATTCATAGATGCTAACGTATACGAATGTTTAGACTCATATGTTTTTATAATGAGAAGTGTTACGGCTATATATAAACTGTTTTTACAAAAGTAAATTTACAAGTGATACATTATATCAATTTTATAATCTAAAATACATTATTTTTGTGAAATATTTTATGGTAATTTTTTTTCCTTTGAAAAAAAAAAAATATTTTAGCGGGTGTAGTGAGCAACTAAATATGGCTATAAGGATTATCTCACTTTTAGAATAATATTACATACAATTGTAAAATTCAAATGACACACAAACTCTTTAAAAAAAGTGAGGTTGACTATTAAAAAATAATTCTTTTCCTCTTTTATACTTATTTATTTTTTTAAAGCATTTGTACGACGTTTGCGCACTTGACATCTGTATCATTTCTCAGGTAAATATTAAACCTTGAATATCATTTTGAATAGTGAGTTGAGTTGAGATGAAATAAAATAAGAGTTAGTTGAATAAAATATTGTTGGAATGCAGTTATTTAATAATATTTTTATTTTGAGATTTGCAAAAGTAAAATTGTTTATTATATTTTATTTGAAAGTATGAAAAAATTGTAATGATCAAATGAAATAAGTATAGGATGAGTTAAAATAATTTTTGAATCCAAACAAGACTTTAATTGTTTCTCTTAGGAATTAGTTTAGCAGGTGAATCAAACCTCAAGTAACATGGTATGGAATATGCTACCATTTTATTTAGTGGTTCATGAAAGTTCTTCATTTTAAATTAGAATCTTGATGTAACAAAGGCCCAAACCACATCTAAACTATATTTTAAAAAGACTGGTTAAATGGTACAATTAGAGGAGCATAATTATTTGGAGGACCATAATTATTATAGAGAGTAAGAATTTTCTCCTATCAAATAATGTGTTTTATAAGATATCGTATCTTCATCACTCAATTTGGGGTATCACAAGTGGGTTGCCTTGGGTCACCTTGTGGAGGGTGTTTTCGACCACCACTGGCTACGTGAATGAGATCTAGCAAACCTAGTGGTGGCCAGAACATGGCCACCACGAGGGTCAACCAGCTTTCGCTACTCTAGTAAAGGCCAAAACACGGAATTCAGTGGTCTAGCCACTACCATAGGCCACCCTTCTATGTTTTTCTTATATCCTGATTTTTATATATTTAGAAACTATTTTTGTAAATGAAGTAGTTTATTCTTAAAAAGATGATATGGACAAAGATGATACATTGCGCCGTGGACATATATCAAGCTAAAGAAACTCCCAACCTCGAGGAAGATCTCATATACATATTCTTTTTGTTTTTTCTCCTCATACACATTTTCAAAAGTATTACAGTCACTCATCATTAAAACAGAAAGACACAGAAATGCCCACTAGAATTTCTCTAGGCCATTTATTTTCAAAGATGCTAGGGTATCTCAAATTATAATGCCTACCAATTAATAACCTAGCAATATGACTCCTAGAGCAGAATAAACAAGGATGGTATTCTAGAATAACATTGCTAAACGTGAGAGTTCGCTATATTTATAAGCTTTTGTGCAATTACCATCAATTATAAATGATCAGCGGCATTTACAAATATATAGTCTATGTAACAACTAGTAATGAAGAAGAAAGAATGTAACGGAGAGACACTGATGCGATGTTGTATTAATTTGTTAACATCACAAGCAGGAGCGAAATCAGGATTTTTCTTCTTCTTCAATTTAAACTTTGATTTTTTTTGGGGGGGGGGGGATGGCGATCAACTTTGATTTTTTTTTTCTTCAATTTAAACTCAACGAAATAAAATTAATTCATTATCATCTCTAAAGTGAATTTTTTTGCAATTTCTTTTTCAATATAAACTAGTAAATGATATGTAAGAAACCCATCTTTTATTCAAGTGCGCAATCTAATTTTTACAAGTTTTATGACTGAAAGTGTCCGCTCAGTAGTGGCAGTAAAAACATGAAGAGTTAAGACAAGATGAATTAACCTATCAATCATAATAAATCTTTGACTTTTTTGAAATTGTTAATCTTTTACATAACTGAGATAATATAGATATATATTGAAATTTTAAATGTATATTTATATTAATCTCTCACTTGTCTACATCATTATTTTTTTTAAAAGAATAAATTATTCTTGACTTATTTATATTTTTCTAAACTCTTAAGAAAAATTTATAGATAAAAAATAAACTTGAGAAGTAGCCAATAATATATACAAACCTACAATGCCCAACCTAACATTCAAGACAGATTTTAATTTTCTTCGAGCTACACAAATATATATATATATATATATATAATATATGCACAACAACACGAGTCTATATATTTTTCTATATATATATTAATTTGCTAGGCAAAATAACTATTAATTTGTGTTAATATATGCTTAGAACGGTAGAACCTGAGGCTGTAGACTAGTTGAAAGAAGACGTGACGCAGTTACAAGCAACTCAAGCAAGCTCCAACGGACCAACGGCAAGTCGGCAACACAACACCAACAGGTCCAACATGGCGACATGCACACTGTAAGTTGCAACAAATCAAGTGCCAAGTGGCAAGCTCCAGTGTAACTGAGATATGCCAAGCGCCAACGGCAAGGCTGCAAGCTCCAGCGTATATCACGCAAGTCAGCAAAACAGCAACTTAAGTGCAACATGCACGATGCACCAACACGGTTCGCAAATCGCAACAGTTAACATAAGCTTAGATGAATGAAGTTAGGCGAATCGGAAGGAATGAACTTCGCAACAATCTGGTCACTGAGATGAATGAAGTTCGGCAGGAATAGAAAAATGAAACATTGAAAGTTGAAACTCGAAATCTATATCAGTATATCACACAACAGTACAAAATCTCATATTGATATCTACGTACAACTATCGTAGAGTTAAGACCATCGACCTTGAACTTATAATTTACAAGCTGCTCTCTAAATATACGCATGGACCATTGATTTTTGACTTATAGTTTACAAGCTTGGGGGGTTGTAGGAGAAAAATAAGTACTAATCTACATAGTAAAATGAAATTTTAAAATCTTTTTAAAAAATAGGTACTAATCTATATGGTAAACTGAATCTATATAGTACTAATCTATATACTAATATATATAGTTTACAAAATCTATATAGTAAACCCAATAGACCACCTGGTTCTACCCCTGATCACAAGATAAAACTCTCTTCAAGGGGAGTCTCTTCACAGGATTGATAAACAGTAGAACATTCTGGACCAAAATCCCTTTCTTTTTCTTGCAGACTCGCATAACTAGAGCTGTAAACGAACATAACTGCTCGTAAACAATTTGAGCTCGACTCGTATAAACTCGATTCGTTTAATAAATGAGTTGTTCGTGAGCACTAATATTGGTTTGAATATTAAACGAGCTAAACTCGTATAATCTCGACTCGACTCATATAAACTCAGTTTGTATTCGTAAACAAGATTCGTATAAACTCGATTCGACTCGTTTTGAGCTCATAATAATACTCGTAATATTTCTATATACATATATATAATCTTGCATATATTCTTACATATATTCTTTTATTATATATATTTTCTGTGTTATATATATTATTTTTGATATTTTGTATAAGTAATATGTTTTGTTACTTTATGTAGAAGTAACATTTTATTTCTTTACAATAATAATGTATTAAGTTCACAAAAAAATTATTGAATCAAATATTTATAAAAAGTAAGAAATTCGAGTAATTATTCAACTAAGTTCGTCTCGTTCGTTAGAGAGTAAAAACAAAGATCGATAAATAACTCGATTTGACTTGAGCTCGTCTTTGATCGGCTCGAATTCGACTCGACTCGGCAAACTCTCAGTTCGACTCGAACTCGAACTCGAGTTATTTGAATCAGCTCGACTCGACTCGACTCGAACTCGTCTTTGATCGGATTGTTTGCAGCCCTACGCATAACTAACAATAGTAAAATACTATAATTTCCTTCATCTTACTGGGCCCACAACTACATATAAAAGAACTACTATTACTATTACATAAAACTGTAAAGGTCTTCTCTGGCCCCAAGGCCCAATCATTACAGGAGCCTTTGCTGCTACACTCCTTAGTCCACGATCACCGAGCCCAAAGCCCACTTACTCATTCAGCCCACCTCACAACTTATTCTTCATTCCTCTAGGGTTCCACTTCACCCAACAGAACACCAACACTTTATAAACTCTCTTCCATTGACGTGTTACAGTTTGAAATAGTACAAATATATAAACAAAGAAACTCTATTAACTAGATTAATCAAGTTGGTCTTCATCACAATCTTCTGCAAGCTTGGAGACTTAGAGATTTGTGTGGTGGCTTCATTGAATTTTTATGATCAAATTAGTCTATTCCTACATGCCCCCCCCCCCCCCCCCGGGCGCAAAAAAAAAAAAAAACTAAGCTGTGGAAGGAAGAAGAAATGTGTTGAGTGGGCAAGAGATTAAGAGAAACACGCTCCCAAATATAATGGTAATCAAACTCAATATGCTTGCTCCAAGCATGAGAAAGTACAAGATTAATACTCATGTAGAGTGCATTTAAATTGTCACGGTAAAGGGTTAGTGGAGAGTGCATGGGAACTCCAAGACTTCGAAATAAGATGATGAGCCAAATAATTAGCTCAGCCGCAATGTTAACCATTGTGCAATATTCAACCTTAATGCTTGACGGAGACACAGTTGATTGTTTCTTAGCATACTAAGAGACAATATTGCTAGCCAAGAATGTGCAATAGCTAGTTATAGAGCGACGTGTCAGAGGATAACCTGCCCAACTTGTAGAAGAGAAGGCATACAAGTCCATAATGCTCAATGAATAAAAATGTAAGCCTAAAGTGAGAGTCCCATAAACATAATGTAGAATACATTTGACCATTTTGAACTGCTCATCAATGGGTTGCTATATGAATTAAGAAACATATGTACACTAAAAGCAAGAAAATTATAAGTGTAAGGTATTGGAGGGCTCTCATGAGGCTGCAATACTAGTGAGTTGGGAGATAAATGAGTAGAGCAAGGTTTGTGATTGGTCATATGTGTTGAAGAAAGAATTTCCATTTCATATTTGGACTATGATAAAAATTATACCTTGATCACTAGAGTTTGCCTCAACACTAAAAAAATAATGTAAAAACTTGAAGTCTTTCATAGAAAACTAGAGTGTAAAAGGGAAATGGACTATGAAGTTGTCAAGTAGAAGATCACTAGACCCTTGAGGATGATCATGCAATCAACATAAATAATGAGCACCATAGAGCACCCAAAAACCCATCCTCATTTCGGATTGTCGGTTGCAACTCACCTGCATGAAGTTCGAAACCGCTAGTAATTGTGGTTGGCTTTTCTCATTAGTAAGAAAACTGGTCTGGTTGTTCACAGACTCCCTTTCCTTCCTTCACGGAATTCAAGCATACCAACATTGGACTTCATTTGTGTCTAAATACATTCTAGATCTTTTTATGGGGCAAAGATGATTAGTGTTAAACCATTCAATTCTCCAATTTTTGTAGTTCAAAATCCTCAAAACATAATGTGGGATGACAGTTTGATGCTATTGAGTATAGGCAACTTGTTGGTGCCCTTTATTTTTTGCACCTTACGAAAACCTAATATTGTCTAGTCACTACACATTGGACAGCAACTAAAAGGTTTGTCCTATCAAGGTTGAATCACACATGGCATACACCTCACCGGTGGCTCACTCACCCATGCTGCCGACCATGATTGTAATGGTGCAGGTTCTATTAATAATAGAAGATCAAGTAGTGGTTCTATAATCTTCATTGGAACCTCTCTTATCTCTTGGGATGCTGAAAAGCAAGCTCACTACAAGAAATTGGCCATTTTCCAGCAATTTTATTTTTTCTGCAAAAGAAAGCATTGAGAAAAGTACTTATTTGCAACGAAATAGAAATCGTCGCGGCCTTACAAACATATACCTTAAATATAAGTGAGGTAATCCCTTATTTATTTGTAGCGATTTTTTTTTCTTCTAATGGCGAAACAAATCGTCGGAGAAAAATTATATTTGTTCCAACGGGGATAAAATCGACGAGATTGGTCTTGGGTGCCGAATCACATGGATCATTTAATTTATTTTCCCCCGCAAGCCATTTTTGTTCACAGTACCCCCTTCTCGAGCCTTACCCATTCTTCGCTTACTTGAGTACTCTCTTCTCCACTTCTACCACGTTATTTCCCAGTTCAGCCACCCACTTCATACACATGACTTTTTTATGTTCAGAATACGTCCCAAAGCTTCTCCTCTGGCCTCCATTTCATTTTCCTATTTCTCCATAGAAGTTCTTGTTGTCGTTTCCCAACCCATACCAAAATCTGTGCCCTCATCCATAAATCTCAAAGTGACTTCTTGTGGGATTTTCTTTGTATCGAAGGGCGAACATATCTGATACAGACTTGTGGATTCAATTCCTTTCATGAATATAGGTATAACTTGAATTTTTCCTTTGAGAAAATTCCATCATATCTGCAACGTTGTGTGCATGTTCATGTGGGTATTAGATATATATAATTTTTGGGCCTTTTATCTTTATCCCCATCGGTTGATGACGTTTTGTATGAAATCCCTAATTTATATGTCTTTAACCCAATAATTGATGGTGTTTGTTATTTAATTTTAATTTGTGAGGCTTTTCAAATTTTTTTTTTGACAAGAAAGAAATAATGAGAGATTGGTAAAGAAGAGTTTTTGAAATACCCTATTTTATGATATAACCCAAATCTTTTAATCTAGTTTTACTCTTACCTCTTTTCAAAGTGAAAAAAGGCTCGCACCACATATTGATGCTTGTGTCTGTCCTATGACATGTTTTTTATTAAAATGTGACTAATCTTCTTATCCCTCCACTTCGAATTTTTAATCCTTTAAGTCTTTCTACTGTTTAAAGTTTCTTTCTCTTGCCCAATAAAGATAATTAGAAGATTTTGCTTATATAAATATTAGTTGATTCGATAGTAATAATGACATTTGTCTTGGTGTAATGAAGTCAAAAATCCATTTTTACTATATTTTGTAATTTAGTGAGCATATGAAGTAGGTATATCATTTGTATTCTACATAGTTTTGAAAAATGTAAATATCTCAATCAAGATAGATGTAAGAACTTTAAATAAAGTGCACTTTTTTACATTTTTCAGGAGTCCTAGTGTACCAATTCTTGAGCAAATGGGTGATGCTGGCTAACCGAGTGGGGAGTGGATAATTAAAGCATTTAAGTAGTAAGTCACTCAAAGATGTATGCTCTCTTTTTCCGACTTCAAAATAGGGCGGTGGTTGTAAGATTGGTTTTTTCTTTTTTCTTTTTCTTTTTTTTTTGTGTGTTTGGAGGAAGAAAATGTAAAAGAAGTGGGATGGGATGAATGGCTACACATTTTTAAATTTATACATGCTAGCGCTCCACTCCATTTTCTTCCCAGCTTTTTCCTTTCTGCTACATGTTTTTTTATTTATTTTTTATGTATTTTTTATCTTCCATTTTTAAGCCTTTTAATTGAAATGTTGTATTTAACTTAACTAATTTTTTTTATCCCAATTAAACTCAAAAGGATCTACTCCACCATTATGCAAATAGACTCATTTTTAGTATATCATTTCTAATATTTACATGGTACCCCTGATGCACTTATCCCCTTTTCATTATCAATTCATTGTGATGGAACACGGTAATGATGAAATGGTATGACTTAGGTTGGGTTGACAAATGAGGCCTCATTTGTACTTGCACTAGATCTTTCTCTTGTTGCTCTTGAATGTGCTATGTTTCACTTGGACAATGTCTCCGAGATACCAAATATAAAGATTGTTGGAAGGGTTTGTTTCACTAATATTCCTAGTAAAACTACCTTTTGAGGGTTTGGTGGTCCTCAATGTATGCTTATTATTGAAAATTGGATTCAAAGGATTGCAGTATCATTTACCGCAAAGTTTATGAACCAGGTAACATGTAAGGCAATATAATGTACCTATATTCTGATTAATTCTTATTGACAACATTTTTCCTTGGTAGGGGGATTGTTTTATTGGCTAATTGTTATCTATATAAACTAGTTATGCTTACTTTCTCCATGCGTTATTCTTGGCTAAGTGTTTGTCCAAGCATATTTGTTGAACGTTTTTCCATAAAAACTCTGTTTTTCATTAACATGGTTGTTACTTGTTTGTAGATGATACTACTCCATACCTTGCTTCCTCAACCTTGCAAATCAACACTTCCTTTGCAACCTTAAAAAAATAGTTGTATTTATTGTTATCTTAATTTCTTACTCTTTTTATACTCTTTTCTAATGTTTGGGTACATAAGGTCAAATCTGATTCCCTTGCATTACTTATTTTTTTCATCATTTACTTATTTTTTTTTTTGCAGTAATAATTGTTTGTGACAACCAGCTCATTGTTTTCTAAGATCAGGTATGACCTTTTTATCCATTGTTTCTATTTTGTGATAAGTTATTGTTTAAACTATGCATAACATTTGTAGGTAGACATTTATGGCTTTTGTAATATGGGTATGCCTTTAATGTTGTAGATGTTTTTGGTATAACATGTTTCATTTAAGTGCTAATACTTGTTTTTTTGGTTTTTCAGGATGTTGGTCCCATGGCTCATCCTGTATGGCCACATTTTTACATTAAGGTCCGAAATCATTTTATATTTCTCTTCTACTTCGTAAACAACTCTTTCTTATCAAGTTATAAATATAATATATAGTTTTCATGAATATTAAGGTTTTAACTTGTGGGTTTTAGCTCTTCATTTAATATGATTCCAACAAGTTACTAAAAAGCTATTTAGTGGTCATCCTAATACTAAAAAGCTGGTAATGGCCTTTATTGGACAGCAAACATGCTATTGGTCATGTTATTTTCAAGAATTCCTTTAGAATGCTTGAAATGATGACTTTTAAAGTTTTGACGTAGTTCTAAGTATGGAGAGAAGTTAAATGGATTGAGGTTGAGTTTTGTGGGTAATTTTTCTTAAGTGGAGAGGAGTTAAGGAAAATAATTTATTTCCATCTTGGAATTGATAAATGGGTACAGTTTGTGACTATGCAGCAAGATGACAACTTTTGGCATTGATGTCTAGTATTTAAAAATTTGCTTCACAAATTAAGTTTTGATGGCTATAAGAATGACTTAGAAGGGTCTATGCAAATACTTAAATGAAAAAAGTACTCGTCATATTTTTTTGAATATTTATATGATACTCTTGTCATGTTTTCAATGCCACTCTCATTCCTAGTATTATTACTGATATAGTATTTATTCTCTTATTGTTGTGTGCTATAATATATCAAAAGTTATATGTTGTTTGAAGCACTAACTGTTTAATATATTAATTCGATATTTGTTTTTACTTATAAAAAAAAAAAAATATTTATAATTGTTCAATACTTTTTTTTGGATGGGATAAGTGCTCAATTTAATCTCTCTATTTTCTTGCTTTCTGTTTCTTCATTATTGCTTCCTCGATTTTCTTCATTATATTGGTTCTCTACTCCTCTACCATGCTCTAGGAAAATAAAAAACTAAAGTTTTTAGGCTTTATGGGTTATGGAAGCTGCTTCTTATCATGACCATTGTTGTTAACAAGGAGGGGTAAGCTTATATGAATCTTCGAATTTTCTTTTTTATCTACTCTTGTTTTTTTTATTGGTTTGTTCTTAATTTACGTGTCAATTTTCTTCTTAGCCTTATGAGTTTCAAATGAACTTGAAAATAGAAAGTGTTGATCTTATTGCATTGTTTTGTAGCATGCTATGAGCATTATAATTGTTCTTTAATTTAGATGGTTTGATTAGCTTCTAGTGTTTGAATCACTAACATGTAATGGGATCTATTTTTGTATTAGGGTAATGTAAAATTTAATTTTGTATTTTATGTTGTCAAAATTCAATCCTGTTTAACATATATATATTTTAAATTTCGTAAAGGGCCATTTTAGACATTTTTTACACCTAAGAATATTTTTTTTAAACTATAACACCATTTGTAGTGATTTGTACTCGTCGCAAAAATTTTTAGGGTTAAATTCGGCAGATTTATGGACTATTTCCCACGAAATGTATTCGCCACAAAATGGCATGTATTTGCAGTAATTTTTCAATTTCGCTGGAATTGCACATTAAAATCAATACTTGGCCAACCAATGTGCGTCGGTTCTAAATCGCTAGAAATGATTTTTTTGTAGAGTTTTTTTCAATTTTTTGTGATAAAATCTAGTGCTATAAAAGACCTATTTTCTTGTGCTATTGTTTTAAGGAGTAGTACAGAGTTGAGTATTGCTTATTAGCCTGGGTTACAGTTTAACTTTTCGAGATCAGAAATAATGTTACTTCACGACCTGCATATTTCCTTGCTCAATGCTCCAACCATTTGGTGTGACAACAGCTTGATGCGATAGCTCTTGCTTTTAACCCAATCTTTCATGCTTCCAATACATAGGAAGTGGACTACAACTTCATTCGTGATAAGGTACTTAACAAGGACATTAAGGTTATAGCAACTACTGCTCAAGTTGCTGAACTTGTACATATCAATAAAAATGTAAATTTTTTTCTGTCCATTATTTGATTTCTTACAAAAAGGACGCCCATTGATGAACTTAAGCCGATCACCCTCAAACTACTTCTAAATGTTTATCCACACCTCTTGCATGTAAGAATTATCATTAATTTAGAATTCACTAGATAATAATGTGAAGAGAACTGATGAGAGGTGTAGGTGAGAATTTTATTTTGTGGGGTCAGTACTAAGATCTTACAAGTGTACATTGCTCTTCGAGCCTTGAGAAAAGTTGATCCGATAATCTTGAGGAGGGTTTAGACTTAGGTTTGGTGGCAGGTCTATTTTTTAATCTTTAGATATCATCATTCAGTGCAAACTGAAAGTTTGTTTGTGTTCCCACTCAACATTAACAGTAGTACTGTCTAGTGCATTATTATAACAACGTGTATGTAAGCTAAAGTCGTTGAGCTGTCTCACTCAGATTCGAACTTAATTATAGTAAGTTAGTAACCATATCAATCTTGGGCTAGGGTTATTAAAGTTGTGTGCTTGATCATGATCAATATTATTCCTCGCCACACATGATGATTTTTCTTGCAATATCAACTGCAGAAACACAGCTAGTTTTCCAAAATCTTAGAAATATGGCTAGCGATCGTGAGGATCAAACAAACAGAAACTTCAATCAACCAAATTTTGTTCGCTGCAATCATAGAAGGCAAGAAAATCTTGGATCACTACAAGAAAAAAAGATTTTTGTGGCTAATTAATTGAAAAGGCTATTTGTGACCAATTTTGATTGCAAAAATTGTCATTTTGTTGAAATATTTAACTGCCTGCAAATATGTATTTTTCTTGTATTAGATATTGCATCATGTTTGGAAGGATTTTAAAATCTTGATGATTTTGAGACCAGGCATGAGATCTTTCACATTTTCTTCTCATTGACTAGCTTCTAAAAGTACTACAACAAATCATGTTTTACATTAAATTAAACTACATATTTTGAATGATAATTGAATATATATATATATATATATAGTTGAGTCAAATGCATCTTAAGGGTCCCAAAGATGGGGATTAAAGTCGTATGCTTAATTATTTTATGAGAGTCGGCATCAACCACTCAACGACGATCATGAGCGATCTCTTTTAACACATCACTTCAACATCCAAAAATTGTACGGTCTCGTTAACCGATTATTTGAGTTTAGATAAAAGCCAAGTTCAAATCTTTATTGTCTACCGCTAATATATATATATATATATATAGAAATATTAATTCTAAATACATGATTCAAATTGTTCTGGATGTGGACGTATGACTAATATATTTCTTTAGATGATCATGAAGATCGATCGACGTAATTGTAATAAATAAATAATTAATATGCGATATCAACAACATTTCGACCCCAAAATAGTGGGCATGATCGTGAAAACACAACGGTTTCCTATTAAGGATTGACAACACCAAATGATGATCATCATGAAGCAAGATTATATCTGATTTGTCTTATATAATTTTTCATCATCATCATTATTGGCAGTCATATCTTCTAGCATCTTGGCCCTCTTTGGAGGATCAGTAGATGATCATGAACATAGTATATAAATATAATATATAATATTATTGTCACGTGTACTTTTCTCTTCAAAGCTAAGGTATAATTAATATATATATATAGATACAATCATGTATGCTCGATCACATAATATCAAATTTCCCTTCTTTCCTACTCAAAGTTTTCGTAGGCCACCGATTTCTTGCTAGCTTTTGCGTACAAATGGCATTGTACCTAACTCCATAAAAAAGAACCCAACAGTACACAGCTTAGATCGTCGGCCGTGAGGACGCTTTTCGATCGGTTGGGTTTCTAGGAGCTTTAAATATATACAACGATGGCTATGTCCAACGTAAACTGTTATATCTATTAATTAAAGCATCTTTCAATTAATACAAACGCATTAGCATAAGTCGACGTGGTTATAACTTTCACGTGATCTAGCCATCACCTTTTGCAAGAGAGGAATATTGATGGATGGATGGATGGACATGAAAAGGCCGGTACTTTGATATATGCTGACTTTCCCTAGCTGCTAATTGCTTTATGCTTAATTAGATTACTGTTATATAAAGTTATTTTTTTTTATATTATTTATACACTTTATTAATATAATTGATGAAAATAATTAATTTATATAAAATAATAATACAGTCAATTAGATTAATAAAGTACTACAAAAAAATTACTACATATAGAATTTTTGAAGATTATTGTTCATGATCAACAAGAATAATATATATCTATATATATATATATATCTTTAAGACTGAATAATTTTGAACGCTTTATATTTTAAATTAACATAATCATTGTGATCAAGAGTACGTAGATAACATAAAATCAGGACCCGTGACTAAAAAATTAAATTAGACGTACAACTAAATAATGGCAAATTATATGGATCGATCTTTTAATGGGTGATTGGATTTCTTTTGTAGGTGTCATTTGTCATCTTCCAAGGTATGAGCAGACATGGCGCATGATGCTTTTGCCCCACGCTTACTCGACGAAAACAACAATGAATTGCACCATATATATATATATATATATATATATATATATATATATATCTAGTTGTAACTTAATGGTGAATACATGACCCGGATTAAGTGCATGCATGCTTTTCCCTTTGTCATTGTTTTGACACACAACAGAGGCAGCTTTTTTTTTTTTTTTTTTTTTTTGGGTTTTGTTTAGCTGATCCGGTCCTCTCATTATCAAACCTTGAAAAATTGTTATAAAAAGTGTTCTTTTTCTCTTCGTTTGTGTGGAGATTTTACCTCCACTTCGCATTCAAAAGGTGACTGCCTTCTCAAGGCAGGGGGCTTCACATGGTTGGGTGGGAACTGTGTCATGCCCATGCTAAAGGCCGTACTGAAAGTGAAAGCTACTCTCTTTTATTTATTTTTTCTTGCTTTTCACCTAATCACATCGGTGTCTTTATTAGCAAGAGGTCCATGCAAGTCTATTTTGTATGAGAATTGCTGGTTTAATTTTCCTCCTTAGCTCTAGCTAATAAGTGTAGAGGGATAAATTTTATTTTTCGTATGAATAAAATTTTGAGCATATTTATAAATTATAATATGTAAATATATTTTGTTAAATTAATTTTATGACATAAATTAAGTTTATAAATTTCTTTATAATATCAAAATTTACAACAAGTTAAATAGGAGTTCATATTACTTTATGAAAAAAGTAAAAAAATTATTGATCTGCATATAAGAAAGAGTAATATATAAATTTATTTTAAAAAATAAATTAAATATTGTCTATGGATAATATCTTAGACATGTTTAAAAATAATATATAAATTTATCTCATTAAACCAATTTTATAAAATAAATTAAACTCATAAATTTTTTTAATAAAATTCTAATATTCACAGCCTTTATTTCTTCTTTTGCACTTTTTTTCGTCTCCTAAGCTTTTCCTTTTGCACTTCTTCTTATATATATATTCTCTGCGACCCCAGTAGTGGAAAGAAAAGGAAAGGCAGTTTGAGTTGATGAATTTAAGCTTCCTTATTTCGCGAAATTACGCAGCAATTTCCCTCTTGTGAAATTAAGTCAATATATCACTTTCTGTATGCATGAATCAAATTATTAAGGTTGCATGATCTACATTCGCCTGATCAACAGTTTCTTTCTTCTGATCTTCTTCTACATCAATGAAGAAGAAATATTTCAACAAATATCCCAACACACATCTTCAAGCAGTACATTCTCCGTGGGGCATTAATCCACAAGTAATTAATGGGAATTCAATTTGCTTTTTGTCCGATAAATTACCTCAACCGCAGTAGGGTGCCAATAAATCAACCAATTACAAGTACTCTCTCTTGATTCTAACAAGAATTCAGCTTATAATAATAAAGGGAGACCACAAAAGTTCCATAAATGATGCCTAAAACATTATAATTTTTTTTTTTTTTTTTGGTATGCTATAGTGAAAGACTCAAACTACATGATCTATACTTCTATTAGTAAACGATATAACTAAAACCCATTTATATTTTATAAAGAACAAATATTTTTTTTTTTGAAATAATGTAGGATCACATACATGATATATTCTTATATTTATCATATGAGATATCATATCTGATATATGATTAATTATTTGTTATACAAATGATTATTTTTATTAAAATAAGTCAATTATCATTTTAAATAATTATTTTCATCGTATATAATCATTTTTTCTTATAATAAAAATCAATGTTATACAAAGAAAGTGATAAGAGTATTGTACTGTTGGAAAAAGGAAATTAGACATATATATATATAATGATAGTCACAGCTAACTTATAACTTCCACACTAAATCATGAAATCATCAAATAATAATTAACCTAAGGTAAGCTTGCTTTTACCACACTTTTATTATATTATGTACATGCTTTTCTAGTTCCTTTGTATTTGCCAAATTATAGCCAAAAACTGCCTTTATAAATCCATATTAACCTGATATTATTAAATTATTCTTGTCGTTTTGTTTGGGCCATCTCGTCTTTACCCTTTTAATATGCTTCCAGCTCCCGAGAGAGTGATCCAACCTTTACACCTTTGCTATGACAGAACTGTCCCTGCACCACCTTCTTTGATCTGTCAGTATCAGGCACAACCTAAAAGGTTAGTACCGTAAATTCATAATGGGATCTAATTCACTTCCAGCTGCAAATAAAGGATAAGCATGGATCGACAAACAGTCAAGCCTCAAGAGTCCCAAATATCTCCTAGGCTTACGATAATATCGTCTGGGTTCGCATTCGTCTTTCGGCACCCGAATCAGGAAATGGGTTTGCTCAAAAACCATTGAGAACCAAAATGGGTGGAGAAAAATCAGAACGAAGCTCGCCTGAAATACCCGCTGGAAAGTCCAGTCTCCGACTTGCCCTTGAGATCTTGTCGTCGTTGATATTATTGTCCCATTCAGTCAAAGTCTTTGCAGCGAAATGGCAGTCGATTCGGGACAAACTCGAGGAGCTCAACTCGGGTTTAATCGCCCTGGAGAACTGCGAGTACTCCGGCGAAAACACAGCGGTCTCAGGTTTACCATCTGCCATATTAGTCACACTTAACGAGTGCTACGACCTCGCACGCCGTTGCGTGGATCTCTCTTATAGCGGCAAGCTTCTTATGCAAAGCGACTTGAATGTGGTCCTCACGAAGCTCGACCGGCACGTGAAGGACCTGTCGGACATGTATGCGGCCGGTATTTTGACTCATGGTA
This sequence comes from Platycarya strobilacea, assembly GCA_036898215.1. Classification (NCBI taxonomy): domain Eukaryota; kingdom Viridiplantae; phylum Streptophyta; class Magnoliopsida; order Fagales; family Juglandaceae; genus Platycarya; species Platycarya strobilacea. The sequence continues at coordinate 29,335,708 of CM072547.1, forward strand.
ATGCCTTGGTTGTTTCAAAGCCTGGTCGTGGAGCTTGCAGAGACGACATACGGTTTTATGTGAGAGATTTGTTGACCAGAATGAAGGTCGGAGATTCGGGAATGAAAAGGCAAGCCTTGGTTAATCTGTATGAGGTTGTGGCAGAGGACGAGAAATATGTGAAAGTAATGTTGGAAGTGGACGATGTCGTGAACGTTTTGCTAAATTTTCTTGATTCTCCAGATACGGAGATTCAAGAAGAGTCTACCAAGGTAGTCTCTGTGGTCGCCGGGTTCGATTCGTATAAAGGGGTTTTGACAGGGGCGGGGGCAATTGCTCCGTTGATTCGGGTTTTGGAGTGTGGGAGTGATTCGGCGAAAGAGGGTTCTATAAGGTGTTTGATAAAACTGACCGAGAATTCGGACAATTCGTGGTCGGTCTCGGCTCATGGCGGAGTGACTGCGCTGCTGAAAATATGTGCCGGTGTTGATTGCAAGAAAGAATTGGTTGGTCCTGCTTGTGGGGTGCTCAGAAATCTCATTGGAATTGAAGAAATTAAGCGTTTTGTGATTGAAGAAGGTGCTATTTTGATCTCTATCAAGCTTGCAAGGTCTAAGGATGAAGCTTTGCAGATGATAGCAATTGAGTTCCTTCAAACTATAGCATTTGGAGATGAACTGATCAGGGAAATGGTGATTAGAGATGGAGGCATTCGCACATTAATACGGGTCGTGGATCCCAAATGGTCTTATTCTTTAAAAACCCGAGAGATAGCATTGAGAGCAATCGAGAGTTTGTGTTTCTCGTCCAATAGTGCCGTGAAAAGCTTGATGAATTATGGTTTTGTGGATCAGCTTATGTACTATATTCGATATGGGGATGTTTCAGTTCAGGAATTGGCACTCAAGGTGGCGTCCAGGCTAAGTGAGACATCAGAGGAGGCCAAGAAAGCAATGGGTGATGCTGGGTTTATGCCTGAGCTTGTTAAATTTCTCAATGCAAAGTCATTTGAAGTTCGGGAAATGGCAGCCGAGGCACTCTCCGGCATGGTTTTGCTCCCTAAAAATCGAAAGAGGTTCGTGCAGGATGATCGGAATATTGGGTTGCTCTTGCAATTGCTTGGCTCAGAGGAAGAACATTCAGGTTGCAAAAGGTTCCTGCTTTCCATATTAATTTCATTAACAAGTTGCAATAGTGTGAAAAGAAAAATTGTCAATTCTGGGTATATGGAAAACTTACAGAAACTTGCACAATCCGAAGTTTCCGATGCTAAGAGACTTGTCAAGAAGCTATCCAGGAACAGATTCCGTTTAATGTTAACTGGAATCTGGCATTCTTGAATGTAATTTTTTTTTTTTTAAATCTTTATAGGTATGGTATATATCTGCATAAGTGCTTGCCAAATTTTTCTTTCTTTTCTTCCTTTTTTTTTTTTTTAATCTTGTCTATGCTTATTTCTTCCACCCCAAAAAAGTTTACCTATTGCAAAAACAGGTTTAGAACAGCTTTTTGTTAAGATTGTAACTGCAATTCTGCAGGTAGATATCAAATAAAAGCTGCTGTTACAGGTTTCCCATAACATATGTTTGATTGTTGAATGCAATTGCTGTTTAGGTTGTAGCAAAGAAGAAATAATAATGATAAATTGTAAGTTAGTTGGATATAGAAAGGTCATGAATCTTTTGCATGTTTTGAAGAGTGAGAGCACATGGGATGGGCATGACAAAACTGATGGGCATGTGAGTGGTGGCCATCAATCTTAAGTCTAGCTATAATTATGGACAGAAAAACGATAGTGATGGATGAAGTTTCCTGCTGTATTTGCTTGTCGTTTAGCCAGTCTTGTCTCCTTGTTATACCTGTTTTATATTGGTAATATGGAATTATGTTTTGTCTTTCTGACAATATGCCAACTTTGTTAATATGTTTTTGCATTTCATTTTAAGGCAGGATTTAGGAACTATGATTGTTTATTATCTTCCTTAAGTATAGAGTGGATCTCTCATTGGACCCTCAATTCTTAACCTAATCAATTGTTTGTACTGTGGATCTGTAAAATAAGATAAATTTCGGTTCTATTTTTCCTCTTTGCCTCTTTTTTTTTTTTTTCATGAGACTTTGTTTTCATGATTTTTTTTTTGTTTTGATTAAGATCCTCATAGAAAAGGCACCCAACACCTTGTAAGGTGCCATGCTAACATGATGAGTGGTTAACTGTTCGTTTTTCTTTTTCAAGATTTTCAGTCAAAGTGATCATCTGAATGAATGCTGAATGGTAAGTTTCATAGCTTATTCTCTCTTGCTCACAATCACATTCTCTGCGGTCAGCGCCCGGCTGAGGAGCCTCCCACTCCTTACTTTCTATTGTAAACTTTCACTTGTCTACTTTTTTCTAGGGGTGTCAAATCGTGTTAACGAATCGTGTTCGTGTCGTGTTAAGATATGTATATTATATTATATAGGTCAATCCTAACCCGACCCGTTAAACTTATCGTGTCAAAATCTCAAACCCTAACCCAACCCGTTAATATAACATGTTGTATCGTGTCATCCCGTTATGACCTATTAGTAAATATTAGGAAATATATTAACACGACATAATATAATTCGTTTCAACTTATTTATGTAAATGAGTTGAATATATCCAAAATTAACCCGTTTGACTTAATTAAATTTAACATAATTTTATATAAATATTAAAATCATAATATCTATAAAACTAATAACACTAATTATAAGTCTAAATTACAATCTAAACAATAAAATATCAAAATTAAAATTCTAACAAATTTACATTTAAATATAAGAATATAATTGTAATTTTAACTTTCTTAGCGTGTCATAACGGATTAAAACAGGTTGATCCGTTATTAACCCATTAAGCAATCGTATCATAACGGGTCAATCCGTTTTGATCCGAAACCCGTTAAGACTAAACCGTAACCAGCTATTATCGTGTTGTGTTCGTGTTGGGTTAACGAGTCGTATAAGAAATTATCACCCCTACTTTTTCCCCTTTCTCTAAACGAAGTAGTGAAAATTATTGTTGTTACAAGGCCGAGTCTCATAGATAACGTTGGGCCTTGGGTGATTATTGTTGTTACAAGGCCGAGTCTATGTTTGGATGTTGAGAATATTTGTAAATAATAATAAAAAATAGGTAAAAAATGATAATAAAATATTATATAATAATAAATAATAATAATAATGAGTAAAAAGTAATAATAAAATAATAAATAGTAATAGAAAATGTTTGAAAATTCTTTGTTTCCAAACCTTTTTGTTTTGTGCAAATCCACACTATTCGTTTAGCAGAATTTGCTTAATTAGCGCAGGGGTGTGCAACCGGATCGATCTGGATGTGGATATACGGCCATAATTGGACTGAATTCGGATTCTAAAAATTGGGCGGGAATTAAACTGGATTAAATCTGGTTAGATAGTTAATCTGGATTATAATCGAATATCTCGATTTTTTGCATTTTTGATTTAAAATCTGGCTATTTGGATTAAGACTAGATTTAATCCGAGTTTTTAATATATTTTTTTAAAAAGATACTTTAAATTTTTTTTAAAAAAAAATAGAGCACTTTAAAAAAAAATATCTGATATCATGTTTAAATTGTTCAGGTTTTAAAACATAATAATTTAAACACTTTTTAAAAGTTATTTTAAAATATAAGTTAAAGAACAAAATAAATAGAAATGCAAAATAGATAATTGTTGTTATATCATAATGTAAAACATGAATTTATAAAATAATAATAATAATAATAATAATAATAATACATCACAACTAATTAAATTAATACAATGCTATTACTCTTCACAACTTGAATATGGGATTGGGGGAAGTTGTTCAAGGGGTATATGCAGGAAGATATATGCACAAGGGACATACTAGCATCCTCTAGCAACTGGATTATAGGGAGAGAAATGATATATGTAGTTGTAAAATGTGCAAACGTCAATTACTTTAGAAAAATTGAGTAAATGCAGACTTCATATAAAAAAAAAACTAATTTTTTAATAATGAATCTCATTCTTTTTCAAAATATTTGCGTGGCGTTTACACACTCAATGATTATATATAGCATTATTATTTCAGAAAACATTGACCACCCATATACAAGAACAACTCAGCCTACAAATGAGTGTAAAATGAAGGCCTTAAAGTTCTACAATTAAGGAGGTAGATCACAAGTTGTAGGCTTACGTGAGAGGCAATGAGATTGAGGCCCAAACCCCACCAAATGGTACTACTCGGCTTTGAAGACATAAGTAGTAGTTTTCTGTATCAAATGTTTCTCTAACTCTATAATAAAGAAAATCATATATAGATCAATATAAATGAATCTTCAATGGATCAGTTCTTGACAAAATTGGGTGATCATAGAAATCTCACCTTTCACACTAAGAATGATCTCCATACTTTCCTGTAATAGCTATTCAGTCGATATTGATCCTCACCATGCATATAACCTGCCATGCTAGAAGATGACTTAGAACAGCAATGAAAAACCTAAACTTATATTATCAGTTTTGGTATTGCTAACCAAAATACAGCCTGCAAAAGAGAGAAAATAAAGAGTATTGAGTTAAAAAAAAGCTAGGAAACAAAACAAAAACAGGGAAAACAGAGAATTTGTGCAAACTAACTTGCTAGCTACCATTGTCCAGATGCGTCCTTTTGAGTTCAAGAATCAACATAGTGAATTTCAAAGCTGCACCAAAAAGATGAGACCCTGATATGTCCATTTGGGGCTGTCACTCTTGGAGTTTAATCAAGAATTTGGGTTCGAATTGTCAGTCTTCTTGGCTAGTTTTCAGGGACTTTAATGAAATTATTAACCATAGTGAGAAGAATGGAGGGAAATTTAGGTCTGATAATTTGTTGGAGGTTTTTAGAGATGTGTTGTCAGTGTGTAATTTGCGAGATTTAAGATTTCATGGAGTTCCCTTCACATGGAGCAAAAGGAGGAAAAGGGATTTAAATTTGTCAAAGATTAGACTGTTTTCTTGCTAATTCATTGTGGTAGAATTTGTTTCCTAATAGGCAGGTTCAGCATGGGGTAGCCTCTTACTCTGATCCTATCCCTTTGTGGTGGGATTCTGACGGTGGGTCTATAACGTTGAGTGGGTCCAGCCATGATGTTGCAAACCATGATGTCACTTAAGCCAATTAAGATTTTATTTTGCAAATGAAATAAAATGGAGATGATGTGCCTTACGGTAGCAAGTGTGCGAAGGCAACAAAACAAAAAGAAAAAAAAAAGTGAGAAGGAGGTGTCATGCGCGCAACAAGAGAAAAAGAAAGGAAAATTTCTCTCATAGTTTAAATTGAAGATTTCTGTATGAGGTGATTTCTGTATGATTGGTCGTTTGGGATGAGATTATTATTTTTTTAGAAATTGATGATTGTTGTATTTTTCAATTTGTTAAGAACTTAAGTTTTGGGCATAAACTTGAGTATTATAAACTCTATATTATTATAATGGATTTGAATGGAGTTGGCACATGAATTTTCTCTCTACATTGGAAGATTTTTCCATGTAAAAATCTATTATGTTTTGCTCTGATTAGTTTTTGTTTGTTTAATCATTCTACTTTTTATTGAATAGTAGATTTAATTCTTGCAAGTAATTATGTTGCCCACAAGTGGTATCAAGATCACAAGTTATGTGGGTGTGGTGAACTTATAAAATTAAATGGAGAATACTTTGGATATCATGATTAGATTATGAACTTCAAATTATTGTATTTGGAAGTCAATAATGGAGAATATCCCTTATTGTAAGGATTTACATAAACCTATTGAACGTGTTAGTGCTAAGCCAAACAGTATGACTGATTGTGACTGGATGAAAACAGGAAAACCATTGGGTATATTAGACAATGAGTTGATCTTATTATATTCAATCATTAAACGACAGATGCCCATAGCCTTTGAAAAAATATAAAAGGTCTCTATAAGATGAAGACAACTCAAAATAAAGCTTTTGCTATTAGAAAGCTTGTGAATTTAAAGCTAAAAGAGGGAAAATCTATTGTTGAGCATTTGAATGAATTCCAAAATTTAGTGAATCAATTGACCACAATGAAAATAGTGCTAGATGATGAGATGCAAGCGCTATTACTTCTAACTTCATTGCCTAATAGTTGGAAAACTCTAGTGGTATCACTTAATAACTTTGTTCCGAATAGTGTGCTTGAACTTTTTATAGTTAAAAACAGTTTGTTTAATAAAGAAATAAGAATAAAATATATATGTAGGAATGATGCATAGGCTCTTATTACAGAGAACATAGGAAGAATTAAGATCAAAAGTCCTAAGGGATGTGGTAACTATAGACGTCAGTCAAAGAAAAGAGGAAAGATTTTACCGTGATAAAGAGGGTAATATAAAGAAATATTATAAGGCTTGAAAAAACAAAATGAAAGAAGAGAAAAATTAGAAGAATGCTGATGATTAGAATACTACAACTAGGTTTCAGATGAAGAAGTGGCAATACTTTCTGTAGAAGGGAATGAGTGTTGTCATGTTACAAATCCTTATGTAGAATGAGTGATTGGTTCAACAGCTTCTTAGTATGCTACACCAAAGAAAGAACTATTTACTGTGTATAGAGGAGACAACTTCGACAAGGTGAAGGATGTGCGACATGTTCTAGATATGCACCTGAATCTAGTATCTACACATGATCTTGATGAAGTAGGTTATAAAAGTTATTTAACCAAAAAAAAAATGGAAACTATCGAATGGGTCAATGGTATGTGCTAGTGGCAAGATCTGCTGTATACTTTAAAAGACTGATGTAGTGAATGCAACTATAGACGATATTTCACCAGACTTGTTGCACAAGCGTTTGTCTCACATGACTGAGAAGGAATTGCAGGTTTTGGGAAGGAAGTCTCTCATTTCTTTTGCCAAATGTTCGTCACTTAATTCCTCTGACTATTGTCTCCTTGGTAAGAATCATATAATTTCTTTTCAGAAAACCTCTAGTAGAAAATAAAATATGTTAGATTTAATTTATTCTGATGTATGTGGTCCCATTGAAGTGGGGTCCTTAGGTGGAAATAAGTATTTTGTTACTTTTATTGATGATATTTCACGAAAGTTGTGGGTGTATATTTTGAAAACAAAAGATCGGGTACTTTAACATTTTAAGAAGTTTTATGCCATGGTAGAAAGAGAAATTGGAAGAGGAGTTCCTTTGTAATGATAACGGTGGTGAGTACACGTCTAATGAGTTTAAGGAGTATTGTTATAAACATGAGAAGACAATTTCGAGTACCTCACAACATAATGGTATGGTAGAGAGAATCAACCGCATTATTTTAGAAAAGGTTAGATGCATGATGAAGATGACAAAATTGCCTAAGTCATTGGGGTAAAGTTGTTTGTACTGCATGCTACCTAATCAACTAGTTTCCATCAATTCCTTTGAGGTTCGAGGTTCCAAAAAAAGTGTGGACTGGAATTGATGTGTTTTAGTCTCATTTAAAGGCATGGATGCAAGGTATTTGTACATGTGTCAAAAGAACAATGTGCTAAACTTGATGATAAGGTCACTCCTTGTATATTTGTTGGCTATGGAGATGTAGAAATTGGCTACAAGCTATGGGATCCAAAGAAGAAGAAAATCATTAGAAGTGGAGATGTGGTTTTCACAAAAAAATAGACATTGGCAGACTTTGAGAAAGTATAAAAGTCAAGACAAGCAACTAAGTTCTTTTTTACCATATACCTATCTCTTTATCTGCAGAGAGTGCCACTAATGGGGGAAGAGATATAAGTTGAAGATCAAATTTATAAGCCAGCAGCAATTGATGAGAATATACAGCTAGGATAGAGGGTGTTTAGCAGGGAGAGCAGTCTACTCCTCTAGAACCTCTGGTTAAAGGGTCTACAAGAGAGTATCATCCATCAACTAAATATCCTAAGCCAAATTATGTTTTGATTACTATTGAGGGGGAGCCAGAAAGCTTTCAAGAAGTGAAAACTCATAAGGAACAACATAAATGGATGAATGCTATGCGGAAAGAGATAAATTCTTTACACACAAATGGCATTTATGAGTTAGTGGAGCTTCCTAAAGGCAAAAAAGCCCTAGGAAACAAACGGGTATTCAAGCATAAGAGTGATGGTGGAAAGTTAGTAAAATAGAAAGTTCTATTGGTGGTAAAAGGCTTAAATCAAAATAAGGGAATAGAGTTTGATGAAATATTCTCTCTAGATATCAAGATGAGTTCCATTCGAGTTGAATTATGTCTTTTAGCTAGCATGGATCTTGAGTTTGAGCAGTTAGATGTAAAGACTACTTTTTTTCATGATGACTTGGATAAAGAGATCTACATGGTTCAACTAAAAGGATTTGAAGTTCAAGTGGAAGGAGCACATAGTTTGCAAATTGAAAAAGAGTCTATATGGGTTGAAGTAAGCTCTAAGGCAGTGGTATAGAAAGTTTGACTCATTAATGATGGGTCATGGATACACAGAGCATAGGTATATCGTTGTGTATATGTTAAAAGGTTCCTTGGTGGTAAATCTAGTAATCTTCTATTATATATAGATGATATGTTGGTAGTTGGAAAAGATGTTCAGTTGATACAAAGTTTGAAAGCAGAATTGCTTGAGTCATTTTATATGAAAAATTTTGGCCGAGCACAACAGATTCTAGTTATAGAGATTATTCGTGACAAAAAAGTTAAGAAATTTGGTTGTCACAAGAGAAGTATATTGAGCGGATATTAGAGAGGTTCAATATGAAGCATGCTAAACTAGTTAGCACTCTTTTTGGTGGTCACTTCAAACTAAGTAAGAAGACATATTCTTTTACTGAGGAAGAAAAAGACAACATAGTAGGCGTTTGTTACAACTCTGTAGTCGGGAGCTTGATGTATGTTATGGTTTGCACACACTCAGATATTGCTTATGCAATGGGAGTTGTTAGTAGGTTTCTAGTTAATCCTGGTAAAAAGCATTAGCAAGTGGTGAAATGAATTTTCAGATATTTTAGGAGTACTCAAAGATGTGTTTAACTTTTGGTGGATCAAACCAATTTTGGAGGATTATATAAATGCAAATATGACCGGTGATCTTGATAGTGAAAAATTAACTTTAGGATACTTGGTTACTTTTGGTAGGAGAGCTATGTCATGGCAGTCAAAATTACAGAAATATATCGTCTTATCTACTACTGAAATTGAATAAATTGCAGCGACTAAAGCAATGAAAGAAATGCTTTGGATGAAACAATTTCTCAAAGATTTAAGATTGAAGCAAGATGAGTATGTGGTTCATTGTGATAGATTTAAGCAAGAATGTCACATATTATTCTCGTGCAAAGCACATTGATGTGAGATATTATTTGCTACATCAGGTAATTGTGAAACAATCATTACTATTGACAAAGATTCACACTGATAAGAACCTAGATAATATGATGACAAAAGTTGTTACCAGGGAGAAGTTGAAGATTTGTGCCAGATCAGCTGGCATGGACTCTAACTGAGATGTTAGTTTATAATCTACTTTTATGATGGGCTGGAAGGGGAGATTGTTAAGTAGGTCTAACTCATGATGTTGTAGCCCATGACATCAATTTGTTGAGAACTCAGGTTTTAGGCATAAACTTGAGTATTATAAACTCTATATTATTTTTTGTCTATTTAATTATTCTAGTTATTTTCTTGGATGGTTGATTACATTTTTGCAAGTAATGATATTTCCCATCATGTAAAACGTCATCATAAAAAGTTGTTTAGATTTGAAGCCATGTGAATCAGGGAGAAAGAATTTGCTCGTATCGTTGAAAGAACTTGGGATCAAATGGAAGGTTCTCCTACTTTTATCCAGGTTATAGATTCCATCTCCAATTGTGCTTTGAATTTGGGACATTGAAATAAAAGTAATTTTGAGAATGTGCAAAAGGAATTAACCATGGCTAAAGAGAGATTGAAGGTGCTACAAGAAGCAAGTCCTGCTGGTTTTTTAGTGGGAGAATAGCAACAAGCATTGGATGAGGTTTAAAAGTGGCTTGAACGAGATGAAGTTATGTGGAAACAACGATCTATAGTCCAGTGGTTGAGGGTGATAGCAATTCCAGATTTTTTTCACTTTAAAACTTCTACTAGACGAAAGAAATTTTCTATTTTGCAATTACAAGATGAGTCGAGAAGTTGGATGAGATGTGTTCAATTGGATGATTTACTCACTAATTATTTTACAAAGCTGTTTTTGCTGCAGATGAGGTTGATTTGGAACCAATTATAAATGGATAGAGAGTCGGGTAACAAACGAGATGAACATAGATTTAATGAGATCTTATGTGGCTGAGGAGGCTGAAATTTCTATTAAACAGATACATCCTTCTAAAGCTCCGGGATCATATGGGATGTCTCCAATTTTTTTCTAGAAGTATTGGTGAATGATAGGTAGTCCGTTATTAAATCAGTGCTTTTGGTCATGAATGCTGGAGAATTCCCTTGGACTTTGAACAACATGTATATTACTTTAATTCCTATATAATGTGCCCCTACAAAGTAGTAAAATTTAAACCAATTAGCTTATACAATGTGCTCTACAAGGTTTTGTCTAAAGTCATTGCAAATAGGTTAAAGAAGGTGTTGTCGTTGGTCATTTCTGAGATACAATCTGCTTTTGCTTCTGAAAGATAGATTTTTGATAATGTTTTGATTACATATGAGTTACATTTTTTGAGGAACAAGAAAAAAGGGAGAAAAGTAATTTATATCTTTAAAACTTGATATGAGTAAGACATACGATAAAGTAAAGTGTTTTTTTTTTTTTAAAGAATGATGGAGGCTTTAGGGTTTGCAAATGGTCTCATTAGTTTGGTTGTGAATTGTGTTAGAACAATTTCATTCTCTGTTTTGGTGAATGATTGTCCAAAGGGGCCTACTATTTCTAGTCGAGAAACTGGATAAGGAGATCCATTGTCTCCTTATCTATTTCTCTTGTGTACAGAAGGTCTCATCAGTTTGGTAAAAAGAGAAGTTGGTAGGGATGCATTGAGGGAATACAAATCTGTCGGAGGGCTACAAGAAAAAATTATTTATTGTTTGTTGATGATCGCATTATCTTTTGTAGAGCGGATATAGTTACAAATGAAAAAAATTATCATTTACTGAGTACTTATGAGATAGCTTTTAGTTAGTGTATTGATAAAGATAAACTGTCAAAATTTTTTAGTTGAGATGTTCAGAATATTTTAAAGTTTCAGATTATGTAGCTTTTTTTTTGGGGGGGGGGGTGGTCATACTCAGCAATTTGAAAAGTATTTAGGCCTTCCTCCAATGGTGGGTCGATCTAAGAAAACGTTTTTTCAAATGCTAAGTAAAGGCTATGACAGAAATTACAAATGTGGAGAGGAAATTTCTTGTCACCAAAGGGAAAAGAAGTCTTACTAAAAGCTAGAACAATGTCAAAATTGACATATTCTATGAGTTGTTTCTTGTTTCACAAATTCTTATATTTTGATTGTGGAAACATGATGGCTAGATTTTTGTGGGAAAATTAAACTGAAAAAAAAAAGAAGATTTATTGGGTTAGTTGAGACAAGTTATCTCAAAGTTTCATGGGGGTATGGGTTTCAAAAAGTTAAGGCTTTTTAATTTCACTCTTCTAGCAAAACAAGGTTGGTGTCTCTTAAAGAATGAAGATTCACTTTTATTTAAAGTTTATAAAGCTATGTATTTTCCAAATTCTAGTTTTTAAGGCAAACACTTGTTTGTGTTCTTCATATATTTGGAAGGAAATTTTGGAAGCTAGTAAATCCATTTTAAAGGAAGGTTGTAGGTGGCGTGTGGGGGAATAGAAGTAATATAAGAGTATTTAAGGATCCTTGGCTACCCGGAATTAGAATATCTATTGGTCTTGCTGATTTTTCAAATGTCCATGAAGATATACAGGTTGGTTCATTGATAGATGGGAACACTAGATAGTGGGATGATGATCGTTAAAGAGCTCTCTTTAATCCAAATGAGGTGAGCCAAATTTTGATGTTAAACTTATGTGATGATATAGAAGATTCTGTTTACTGGATTCATGAGAAAAATGGTATGTATTCAATTAAAAGTGCATACAAGATGGTTCCCTTCAATTTCTGGTAAGAACTTCTACCCTTTTTCTTGAGACCGATTGGAAGCTCGTATGCTGGTCATGCATCGTATTTTTATATATTAGTTGGGGGTGGTTTTGAGGAAAATTTGATTTATTTGAAATGTATATACCTCGATTGAGTACTATTTTTTATGCTGAAATATTTATGGAATATTTTTCTCCATTTTCCGAATCCATTTTTCGAAGTGATTTTTGGTGGATGTTCGAGGGATTCGTTGTTAATTTTCTTTTACTGTTTGGTGCTGCCGATGGGTTCTTTGGAATGTTTTGTGTGATATAAATGGTTGGGTTTGGTAGTATTGAACGTATGGGAGACTATAAATTTTTTTTGGGTTGGCTTTATCAGAGGGATGCCTGATATGAGTTGGTAGTGAGCTGAAATGATATTTTTAATATGGAGTGCACTGGTTTTGCGGGTTGAAGTGGATTATGAAAATTCATGTTCTTGGCAGTGTTAAGTTAAAAGTATTTTGATTAAGAAGATAAATAGCCATTGGTTGTGTGGATTTAAGGAGAAAATTTCAGTGCACCTTAGAGTTTTTAAAATGATTAAAATATTGGATTTTTGTGCATCTTTGGGGGCTGTCCAGATTTGTAGTGGCTGGTTGCTTGGGCGTGGTTTGCTAAAAATTTATGATTTTAAGCAAGCAGAGTAGTTTAGCTTATATTTTCAGATTTAAAACTTTTGGAGTAGTCTTTAACATTAGGGAATATGTTTTTATGAATAGGTGACGAAACTCTTAGCGGTCAGACTCAAAGTTTTGATTTTTCGCTGCAGGAATCAGGTAAGCGGGGTTCATATGCTTGATTTTTAAACTATACGTAGACTGAGGTTGATTTTCTAAAAATTTGAGCATGTCTGGTTTTGAATTGAGAACTTGAGAAAAACTAACCTTAGTTAATTATTTACATTATTCAAGAAACTTATATGAAAGAAAGAAAAATATTTCTGTCATGCATTGTGTAGACATGAGTCTGCTTTTTGTCATGTTATTTCGGAAATATGGAAAGAACATTTTTGTCTATCTGAGAAAAATTATGCCTTGATTGTGTTGACTATGTTTTATTTACATAAGCTTTATTCTGAAAATAGTTTGGAACTATGTGTCTTTAATAACTCTGAAAACCTTTGACATAGTATTCTGGTTGGTATTTGACTCTATCTCTGCTTGGCTCTGCTCTGCTCTGTATTTGCTCTGTTTGGATTGGTACCAATTTCCTATCTCTGAGTGCACCCACTTTGGAAATAAAATGGTTTATTGTGGGCTTTCCTATGTGCACACTCAGGACTCCGAGAACGAATAAGGGAAATTTTCACTTATGTCTCTGCCTAGTTTGGCCACCAGGATTTGCATAACCCTACCACGGAGGTTAAACATGGTCTTTACTTTGTAAGATGCTCCGTTTGATATAGTGATAATACTCAGTTTTGTTATGCCAAAGTATTTTATGATTTAATTGTTTTGAAATTTATTGTTTCTTTTATGCACAGTTATGTTTTGTTCCGTACGTTATTACTTGGTAAATGCTCATGTTTACACGCTTGTATAAGTTCTTCGTTTACTGAGTTGTGGAAAAAACTCACCCCCTTATCTCATATATTTTTCAGATGATTTGGATGTTCCATCAGAGGACCAAAAGTAGAGTTTTGACCAAGTTTTAAGCAGTTAGAGCCACAGACTAGATGGAGGAAACAATTAATATTTATTTTAGATGTTGGGTTTCTAGTTCATTGGATTTTAGAACGTTAGTTATTTTTTATTGTTAAGCTTATTGGGAGAATGTGAACCCTCTCATTTATGATTAATTCATATTCTTTTATTTATGACTTGGAGGACATTGTTATATGGATTGAGATGTAGAAAATATTTTTATTTGAACATGGTCGGAGACCTTTTTTTTGTAGTTGAGGATGGATTATACTACACAAGTTGGACTTTGTGACCCCCTATGAGTACGGGGCGTTACAGTTGGTATCAGAGCGAAGGTTTAAAATTCTGCAGACTTATGCAATAAGGTTTTAGGATTTTGAAGTTCTAGAATTCGCCAACTTTAGGAATTATTTGAGGTGTAAAATTATATAGGCTTGTAAGCTGATTTCATATTATTGGAGAGTTAAGGGTTATATATATATGTCTTTTTTTTTGGGTATCATGTGATCTTGTTTGTGGTGGGTACCTCTTTTGTTTGGGGAGTATATATACTTTTGTTTTGACTACTAAGATTACCTGTAGATGTTTATTTTTAGCTAGCTAGTTATATGTTTTAGTGAACGATGTGTTTAATAGTCCAAGTGTTCTCAGGATGCCACCTCGACGTGAGCGAAGTGTGTCGGACTTGAATGCGGCCAGAAATGAAAGGGAAGCAAACCCAAGACCTTCTGAAGTACTTCGAGCAGCAGTGCAACAGCTGATTGATGATCTCGCACAAAATTCATCTGGCCATCACCGCACCACAACCAAAAGGGGTTGCACTGTGGAAGATTTCAACAAGTTGCATCCCACGTCTTTTGATGGAAGAGGCGATCCGATACTGGCAGAGGATTGGGTACAGGATATTGAGGAGATATTTTGAGTATTGCCTTACACGGATGAGCAAAAGGTGGCGTTTGCTACATTCAAGCTGACCGGAGAGGCGAAAAGGTGGTGGATCTCTGAAAAGACTATTAGGGATGCTAAAAAGATGGAAATAAAAAATTAGTCACTGTTCAAGGAAGTCTTCCTAGAACGTTTCTTCCCAGTCTCATTGATACATCTACTTCAAGTGGCTTTTCTTCATCGATCTGCCCCTTTGATATGTGACATGAGACGCCCGTAGGTGATATGTTTTTGGACGTTGTGTCCGATCGAGCCAAAATTGATTTGTCTGCATTTTGAAATTAAGAAAGCTCCATACCCTTGATTTTTGGTAACCTATAATTAATTTATAAATTAAATTCATATAATTGTAAGCACTACAAAATATATATATTCATGATAAATTATTTATAATAAAAATAATTATTTATTATTTATTACAAAAATAGACTAATTTTAATAAAAACATAATTATTTTAATAAAAATAACTAATCACAAATAAATATTTTTTTATAATAAAATTATTTAATAAATTCTCGTGAAAACTAAGGTTGTCCTCCACTTCCTCTTTGATTAATGGGTCATACTGATACATAGATAGGATGCTAGTTACAATTTGAAGAAAGCACTGCATGCTAAATTGGCTGATATATCTTATTTCTAAATGAGTAAGGTTAATTACCGATCATCTGATGATCTATTTCCAAATAAGAGCATGGTGAAAAAAAATAGGTGATTGTTATAAAACTAAAAAGAAAACTACTACTATTGCAAGAGAAAAGAAACTCTTAAGAACTGAAACTTTCTTTCTCTCTCTATATTTTCTTATGAATTTCATTACAACTGAAGCCCATATTTATAGGCGTTAAAATTACTATGCAAGTTACTATGCAAGTCACTATGCAGATTTAAAATAATAGTAGTGGGGTCATTCACATAATTTTTAGTGGTGGGACAAGGGGGCGGCTGCCGACGTTCGTTTATAACACTCCCCCTTGAATGACCACCCATAAAGAATCTGCCTCGTTAAAACCTTGCCAAGGAAAAACTCAGTGGGAAGAAAAACCAATGGCAAAGGAAAAAGAGTACAGTCTTCTTATGTATCCACAAGTGTTTTAAGATTGCCTCATTAAAATCTTGCAAAGGAAAACCCAATGGGATAAAACCTTAGCGAAGGAAAAAGAGTACAATCAGCACAAGTCTTCAGGACTTTTACTCCCCCTGGAAAGTGCATGACAATAGTTTTTGAGTCTTCACATTTTAATATTTTGCACAATTTTCTTGAATGTCGCAGTAGGTGATGTTTTCGTGAATAAATCTGCCAGATTATCACTTGATCGTATCTTTGATATATCCTCCTTTGATTTGAATGATACAAGTAGCATTATTTTCGTATAAAATTGTTGAGCTATCAAAATACCACACTTTTCTTGGATACGTTGAGTCATTGATCTCAGCCAAATATACTCTCGACTTGTTTCATGAATTGCAATAATCTCTGGGTGATTTGAAGATGAAAAATAATATCTGATTGACAAACTTAATAGAAATCTGATACCTGCAGTAATACTTAAACTCCCCCTGATAATATGCGTTAATGTTTCAAGTAATAAACAAATATGATTTCAGTATATATAACAAGTTAAGAATTCAAACATGATCTCCAACTAAATAATGCATTAGAGAGAGTATGATAATATTTTCATCTAAAATTTTCTCCCCCTCATTCAGCGTTATTAGGAAGAACTTGTTTATATACGGCGGAAATAACATTGGAAACCATCTATGTATGATAAAAGCTGTAAAAGTTTTGAGATTTAATATTATCGGTTCGGCGGAAAATCAAATCCGCTTGACATTGTGGATAAACGAGATCTTGAAGAGATTTGAAGGTTTCGGGTTGTTGTTTAAATATAACCAATTTTACCATTGGTTTACTCCAGCAAAAAGATTTCGCATTCCTCATAGATTCAGTTGTTGTTCATCCAGAACGATATTATGTCTGATAGAAATTCTAATGTCCCAAATTTAAACCATGAACCTTTTATACCTCAACCACTTATATTTTCTCCTGAGGCTGTAAACACCATGATAGGAGCAGAGATATATCTATCTAGTAAATCTGATCCTAAAATTGTTGCAGCATCAAGAACCCTCAGTGCTCAATATACTGCTTCTCTTACAACCATGTCACAGAGGCTATTGGCGAGAACGAGTGAGGTTGATCATCTTAAAAATCAAATATCTGAGTTGCATCAAACGCTTGCAACTAAAGATAGAAAAAATAAAGATTTAAAACAAGAAAACAAGGAGCTGAAGAAACTTGTAGATTGGTATTCTCGTGACCTGAAAACACGAGTAGAAGAGCTGGAACGAGAAAGAGCTCAGATACAAAGTCAACAACAGCAGCTAACGGCAGAAGTTCAGCGTTTACAAGAAAATAGGGATAGCTGTAATTAATTTCGCTGGCTTTTGAAATTATGCATCCAGCATATCTTGTAAAGTGAGATTTGAAGAAATGATGGTTTGTCTTGTTCTTATTTCCATTTCTATAAGAACCGTCTTTAGCTTCATTTAGTACGCATCAAATCTTATTCTCATATCTATAATTCATCTGTATTTGTATTTGTATTCTTATTCTACAAATTTCCAATGGCTCATCAATTTCCTTTTACTATTTCTCACAATCAACATATGAGGTATCCTTCACCTCAATTACAAGTTGATCCTGCATCTTCCACAGGTGCAATATTGCAACAAGCAAATGATCTGGCTAATAAGTCAGATCGTGAAATTGTTTATGAGCTGGTGACTCTCGGCACCCGATACTCCTCCTCTATTGTTGGATTTTCCAATCGATTACAATTCAAAAATCGTGAGATTGAGGAGCTTAACGAGAAGGTTTCTGTACTTCAACGACTCGTTCAAGAGTCTAACAAAAAAATTGCTGACTTAAAGCAGGAGAATAAGGATTTAAAATTCTTACTTGCCTCTTCATTTCGACTGCCTAATCCTTTAGATAAGGATGGTATGTTGCTTTATGAAGAGCAAATGCATTTGAGAGATGAGGCTAGAAGTCTCAAATTCTTGTAACTCATCTATAAATTGAATAATAAGATCTTTCCTTTTCAAATGCATTCTTTGAATTTATAGCAACCTTTGTAATATTTTCAAGAGTTTTAACAAGGTAAATCATTAACGTAAACTATAATAATGACGAATCCGGATTCTGATAAAACACATGAACGTATAGGATTATTCTTAAATCCTTCTTTCAATAGATACTCGTTGATTCAATTATACAACATGTGTCCGGATTGCTTTAACCCATATAAAAATTTTTGAAGCTTTATAAAGTACATACTCCTAAATGTACTTGGATTAGATGCTTCAAGTATCGTAATAATCTAATGATGCTTATAAATATGCAGTGACCACATTCATTAACTGCATATCTAATCCTTTTGTAATAACCAAATCAATTAAAAATATGAATGTGATTGCATTCATACCAAGGAAATATGTTTCCTCATAATTGCTCGGGTTTCTACTGGAAACCTTATGCGACAAATTATACCGCATAATTTCATTTCGCATTACGCTTTCGTATAAATACTCACTTATATTTGACAGATATTACACCCTTTGGTGTTTGGACAACAGGTCCAAATGCATCTCGCTTCACTAGCGAGTTTAATTCAGTTTTAATAACTGCTTTCCATTTTGGCCAATCATTTCTACGTCGACATTTTTCGACGATTTTTGGCTCACTTTCTTTATTACTTCTGGTAATATCAAGTGTTATCATATATGTTGTCGACAACAGTTTTATTTCTATCCATAAATTTTCCAGTACTCATGAAATGTATTGAGATCTCATTGTTCCTCTCCAGGGAAAAACATTTCATGAAACACCTCTACAGGAGGTTTCTCTTCAGGAGGTTTATACTCTTTAGGAGTTTTCTCTTCAGGAGTTATACTCTTCAGGAGTTACATCTTCAGGAGTTACCTCTTCAGGAGGTTTCCTCTTCAGGAGGATTATATTTTATATAGAAAATACGGTCTCTTCATGAGTACCGATTTTTATTTTTCTTGTGCACCAATAGGTCTTCAACGCTTCAGGTGTATCTTAGACTCATTTATTGCTATTTTAACAACTCGTCCTTCAGGAACTTCAATTCCTGCTTAAGCATTAACAGCAGTAATATATGATTTTACAACACCTTTAGTGTCAGTAAATACATCTTTAGTATTGTTGCTTTTGGGACCAACACTTCTATAATTTTTCTACCACGTCTACACCCTTAGTTCCCGTTTACTTCTGGGAATTGTGTAAATTCGATATCATTAATAGAACGTAACTGGTGTAACAAAAACTCATTATTTAGCTCAATCACTAGAAGACAAAATAAAAATTCAGAATATTTGTTGAACTTTCACTTTCGATATTGCTACTGCAGGAGCACATTCGAGGTATGAAAAATAATGTCTTCTTTTATATATCATCATCAGTGAAATTTTCATTGTATAATTTTAATATTGAGCTAATTTTAAAGAGTGCAGAATATTCAATACCACTCTTAAAATCTTACAGCTTCAGGTGCAATAAATCATAATGATCTTTTAAGAGGATTACATCTTCTGGTGTTTATATCACTCTCTTAATTTATTTCACACAGTAAGATGATTTTTCATCATGAGATATACAGCACGGTCCTTCAGGGACACATGGTTTTCTTCTATGATTGTATCTTTCAAGTTCATCATCATATCCAAATAGATCTCATCAAGGATCTGGATAAATAATATTTTTCAGAAATGTCAATAGTAATAAATCTCAATATTTGACATTATATTATAAAAATAAATATGTGAATTTAAGAAATATATTCACATTATCATGAGAATAAAAATAAAATTTTATCAAGTAATATTCAAAAATATTACCTTTAATATTTATCTCAAGGACTGCAAATAATATATTGAAAAACTTACTTGAAATAGAAGACCACTAATTTCAGTATCGGTAGAACCTCATGCTGATAACGTGTTATAAAACTAAAAAGAAAACTACTACTATTGCAAGAGAAAAAAAAAACTCTTAAGAACTGAAACTTTCTTTCTCTCTCTATATTTTCTTATGAATTTCATTACAACTGAAGCCCATATTTATAGGCTTTAAAATTACTATGCAAGTTACTATGCAAGTCACTATGTAAGTCACTATGCAGATTTAAAATAATAGTGGCGGGGTCATTCACATAATTTTTAGTGGTGGGACAGGGGGCGGCTGCCGACGTTCGTTTATAACAGTGATGCTATATACAACCCATCAAAATAGATTTCTCTGCAGTCCACATATACACTAAACAAAATTATCCCTATCTTATCATTAACTTAATTAAAATACCCTTTATTTTTAAATTAGCCCAAAATGTCCTCTTCCAAACTTGCACAATAGGAAAGATCTGACCAAAAATACAAAGGGCAAGCCGTTGACTACTTTTCCGCCATTAAGCACCTCTAATGAGTCTGCTTCAAGTTCTTCAAAGGTAATGACCAAAAACCTATTTAATTTACTAACCTCATGATTGTCTTCCTTGAATATTTTACCAAAGAGACTGTTTGGGATAAGAAGCAAAGGCGAGAATGAAGACCTTAGTATTGGTGTAAAATTTGGAATTTTAAGATTACCAAACATAGCAGGATCATCACCAACTTTTAAGTACTCCTTGATCTGAGTAATTATCATATCTAAGACATTGGAGGCATAAACCTAGGAAATAGAGAAGGCGTGGTCATAGCCCTCGTGTTGCATGGCTGTAGAATGAGAAGCATTTGATAGACTACAACCGTATAACACCTCGACAAGGATGATTGGGATCGAAGGAAGTGATAGAGTGCGGAAGGAATCAGAAGGATGTGGCAGATGCTAGAGCAGTGCCGGTCAAAAGGCGCATCAAGAACTGGTTGGAGGGAGGACCATGAAACCACCACTCGAGGTCAGGGGTGACGATCTGGTGCATTGTGGCCACATGATGGAAGCCTTACTCGCACTCACGTGTTTACGGTTGTATCGGATGGTTGAATCAAGGATTATCTCAAGGTAACACCAAAATCCGGATGGTTGAAATATGAAAACTAAGATTAACTCAGGCTAACACTCAATTACTCAAAAACTGTAGAGAAATTCTTATTAAAAAATAACATAATCCTCCCAAATTACATTACAAACTAAATTTAAATACTAGGGTTCGGCTAGTCCTCTCCCTATAACAACTCATTTAAGACTCAAACTCCTAAAATAAATCAAATTTCTAGAATTAAGGATAATAAATCCAAAACAATTCAAATTCCTAAAATAAAGGAAAAACAATTCTAGAACAGTGTAAACTCTTAGAATAAAGGAAAAACAATTCTAAAATATTTCAAACTCCTCTGATATGCCTCATTCCCTAAATTTAAGGGATTTGCCTTCGACTCGAAATCATCCAAGCGATTGGTCCTTCGTGGTCATGCCCTACTCGCAAATGCTGCCACATTCGAACCATGTAAGCAACCCAAAGCTGCCCTTCTAGCCTGAGCATGCCGAGTCCTCCTAGTGGCATTGTGGATGACCCCTCTTGCGTCTCCATCAATCCTCCCCCTTCAAGACTGATCTTGTTCTCAAGGTCAAGCTTTGGAAATTATTCTTTGAGAACTTGAGCACCCTCCCACTCATTCTCATGTTCACCCATTTGCCCCTATCATAAACTCCATAGTCATTTTTTTATAGTCTGAAAATATCTTTCCTAACTCCTCTCACTATTGCACATCCAACACAACATCCAATCCAACAATAAGCAAAGAATATAAATCCACCACAATCTCAAGGCCTTGTATTATAAACATACTTTTTTATATACATCTTTACACATCAATTTCTCTTCATTAGCTACCTTGACCTCAAATGGAGTGATAGAAGTCATAGGCAACCCCAAGCTCTTGACCACTTTTAAATTGATGAAGATTAGGGATGAACCATTATCAACAAGAATCGTTACCTCTATCTTGCCAATATGAGCTTGTGTTTTCATCGTTCTAGGTCCTGCGACACTCGCCAATACATGAATAGAAATGTGGGGGTCGCCCCCTTCGGCTTCTCTTTGTTCTTCCTTTCCTATGTCTTCCTCGTCCTCCAGCTTCATCTCGATGAGAAGGATTTGAATCTCCTTGCATTTGTGGCCCATTGTGAACCACTCATTACAATTAATACAAAGCTCATTCTCTCTTCGTTGTTGCATCTCTTCCCACGATAACCTTTTCACGCCTGTGGATAGTGGTTTGGCTCCACTTGATGTACCTCCACTAGGACCTCTTGATAAAAAGCCTTTGCTAGAAGTTTCGTTGGCACCGAACTTGGAAACTATTGGGAGTGGTTTCCTTTTCTCAAAGCAGCTATGCTTCCTCAAATCTAGGAGTTGGTCCTCTTTAATCCGTGCAACCTCCAAGGCTTGCATCAAGATTTTTGGCTTCTTAAGCTTTATTTCTGCCACCAATTCATTCTTCAAGCCTCCCACAAAAGTTCCAATGAGGCCTTTCTCCGACCACTCATGTGCTCTAGTGAACAAGTATTCAAACTCCTTTTGATAATCTCTTTGTTGCCTATATGATTAACACAATAGGGATGGTAAATTGGGTTATAAAAAAATTAACACTTACAAATTAAATACACAATATAAAATATAAATAAAATATGAAGCAGCCGGAAATATAAAGAGTAAGGGCAAGAAGAAGCAAACTCAATATTTTAACGAGGTTCAGCTTCACTGCCTACGTACTCGCCTCAAGCTAACCCTTGAAGATCTTAAATTCACTATTCAATCTCTTTCAGGTAGAAATAGAAACCTATTATACCTTTGAGCAACACCGCTACAAAGAATCTGTGTAGAACACCCTTTACACTTGCAATCACCTTACAATTGGTGATTCAATTATTTCCTGTGTAGAACACTTTCTGCACATATAAAAGTTATACGCACCCTCTTACAAATACAAAAATTGATAATGGGTAGATTATCAAAATACACTCCTCAATGAGTGAGATAAAAACAATATAGCGCAACTTATATCTCTCTCAAAATGAATAAGGATTAAGGCACAAAACTTAAAGAAGAGATAATGAGGGTTTTGAAAGAATGATGCAAAATTTAGTAATTGATGTGTAAGCTTTTGTTTTGATTTTTGTAAAACTCAAGTAAGCTATTTATATGCAAATAAGTTTATATATTCAAATTTGAAAAGGTTCACATATCAAATAAGAGTACTATTCACTTTTCAAAAGACTTAAATAAAAACATCTCATTTTTATATTTTTCAAAGAAAGCTCTATTTATTTTTCAAATAAATCAAAACTAATATTTTACTTTTCATACATGATAAAATGAGCATGATTTATTTTTCAAATCAAATCATTTTCTTTTTGTATATGTAAAAAAAATACACAACCACCATTCAAGATTTTCAAACAAAATTATCTACTTTTTATATTTGTCAAAAAAACATACAACCATCATTCAAGATTTTTAAACAAAACATACACATATTAAATATGATAATCAATCGTTTTAAAAATTCAAATATTTATGCATATGTGAGAAAAAATAATAATTTTCGAAATTAAACATTTTAATAATGTTATGCAATTGTAAAAAATATAATTTGATACTTTATGAGAAAATATTAATTTTAAATCTTGATCCAATTTCAAATTTTAAAAGATGTACAAAATTACTCTATGAGTTTCATTTGTAGACTTGTTATTCTTCTTACTCATGCTTGATTTCTTGATGTGTTTAGCTTTATTCATCCGTAGACAACTTGAGTTTAAGTTTTGAATTTATTTGTTATCATCAAAATCTATACATATATACGAGACTTGAAATTTTGGGTTCTACAATTTTTTCCTTTTTGATGATGACAAATATTTAGTAGAAATCTACGACCTGCAGTAATATTTAAGCTCCCCCTGAAAATATGCGTTAGTTTTTCAAGTAAAATATAAACATGATTTTAGCATATATATGATAATATAAAACTAGTATAAAACTTCTCTCCCTTTTAACATCATTAAAAAGGAATCGCAATTGATTTCAGTAAAATTTCTTCCCCCGTCCATGTCCGACAAAAGTTATAAAGGCTGAAGCATAACTTTATCGTCTCGATGCAAAGATTCACTTGATGTTGTTGACAAATAAAATATTATTGAGATTTGGTGCGGAAGGTGATTTCTTCTCGCGTCTGTGTTCGACAAAACCTACAAAAACTGGAGGCCTAACTTTGACAATTTGGTGCGGAAGGAGATTTTGTAGAGAGTTCAATAATTAGAATCACCCGTGTCCGACAAAACCTGCAAAAGCTGGAGGTCTAACTCTGTCAATTCGGTACGGAAGAAGATTCAAATATGTTTGATGTCGTTGACAAACTAGATCTTGTAGAGATTTGAAAACTTTTTATTTCAATTTAAATGACCATTTTCACCCATCAAATACTCACAAGAAAAATCTCTCATTCCTCATTGATCAAGTATCTGTTTATCCAAAATGACAAAATGACGGAGAAAATTTATTCTGGTAATCTTTTGGATTTGAACTAAAAACCATATCAATTAGGCATCTCATCCGTCTCATCTAGCATATCTTGTAAGTTTGATTAAGTAAGATTTGAAAAGATGATAGTATGTCTTGTTCTTATTTCCATTTCTATAAGAGTAATCTTTAAATTTATCTAATTTGTATCAAATTTTCTTCTCATTTTTGTAATTCGCCTGCATTCTCATTCTACAATTTTTAATGTCTCGTCAATTTCTTTCAGTACTTCTCGCAATCAATCTATTTTTACTTCTATTGTGGTGCCATGAAACAACAAGAGACTGATTTAACTAATAAATCATATTATGACACTATTTATGAGCTTGTGGGTCTCGGGACTTGATACCCATCATCCATTATTATTTTTTCCGCTCGGTTGCAGTCCAAAACTCGCGAGATTGAGAAGTTTAGCGAGACTATCTCTGTACTTCAACGACTTGTTTACGAATCAAACAAAAAATAGTAGAGTTAAAGCAACAGAATAAGGATTTAAAATCATTATTTGCCTCTTCATTTCGATCGCCTAATCCTTTAGATGAGAGTAACATGTCGATCTATGAATAGCAAATGCAGTTGAAAGTTGAGATTAGAAGTGTCAAGTTTTTGTAAATCATTTGAGATAATGGAATAAAAAAATATTCAACAGATATTTATAATATGTATCATTCTTATTTCTCTTTTGATCATACATAATTTATCTTCTGGTAGGAGTTTCGTGAAAATGTCCGCCAATTGATTATGTGTGCTTGTGAATTCTAGTACAATATCACATTTCTGCATATGATCTTTAAGAAAATGATATCTTATTTTAATATGTTTAGTCCTAAAATGTTGTATTGGGTTCTTTAAAAGATGTATAGCATTTGTATTATCTCATTTGATTGGAATGTGATTGTACATAAATTTAAAATTCTCAAGTTGTTGCTTCCTGTAAATAACTTAAGCACAACAACTACCTGCAAGAATATACTCTGCCTTTGTAGTAGATAATGTAATAGAATTTTATTTTTTACTAAACCATGAAACAAGTGTATGACCTAAGAAATGACATGCTCCACTAGTGTTTTTTCGATCAATTTTGCAACCAGCATAATCTGTATCTGAATAATTAATAAGATTGAAAGAAGTATACTTAGGATACCATAACCCTAGGTCAATGGTATCGGCAAAATATATAAAAATACGCTTAACTGCAATAAAATGAGATTGCTTTGGAGATGATTGAAAACGTGCACATAAACATACACTAAACATAATATCAGGTTTATTAGCTGTCAAATATAATAAACTACCAAGCATACCTCGATATACCTTTGAGCCAACTGACTTATCGCTTTCATTTTTATCAAGTTTGATGGTTGGACTCATTGGTGTTCCAATTTCTTTCGCATCTTCCATCTCAAACTTTTTTAGTAATTCTTTGATATATTTTGACTGATTAATAAATGTTTCACTTTTTACTTGCTTGATTTACAATCCAAGAAAGAAATTAAGTTCTCTCATCTTACTCATTTCAAATTCTTCCTATATACTCTTAGCAAAATCTTGACACATATTTTTATTAGTAACACCAAATATTATATCATCTATATAAATTTGAACTAAAATAATATCATCATGTTCATATTTGTTGAAAATAATTGTATCGATTTTTACTTTTGAAAAACTTTTTTCAATAAAAAAACCACTAAACCTCTCATACCAAACTCTAGGAATTTGTTTGAATCCATATAATACTTTTATGAGTTTAAAAACATGATTAGGAGAAATATAATTTTCAAAATCT
This sequence comes from Platycarya strobilacea, assembly GCA_036898215.1. NCBI lineage: Eukaryota > Viridiplantae > Streptophyta > Magnoliopsida > Fagales > Juglandaceae > Platycarya > Platycarya strobilacea. Next base: position 29,361,827 of record CM072547.1, read on the forward strand.
GGAGGTTACTCAACATATATTTCTTCATTTATAAAACCATTTAAGAAAATACTTTTAACATCCATTTGAAAAAGTTTGAAATCTTTATAACATGCATATGCAAGTAACATTCGAATAGTTTCTAATCTTGCGACAGATGCATACGTCTCATCATAATCGATTCCTTCCTCTTGGTTGAAACCTTGGGCTACAAGTTGAGTCTTGTTTCTAGTGATAATTCTGAACTTATCTTTCTTATTTCTAAAATACAATTTTATTCCAATAACAGTATGATCTTTGGGTCTAGGAACAATTTTTCAAACATCATTTCTTTCAAATTGATTTAACTCTTCTTGCATAGTTAAAATTCATGATTTATCAAGCAGTGCTTCGTCAATATTTTTTGTTCAATATGAGATAGAAAAATAGTGTGATTGCAAATATTTATAAGAGATGATCGAGTACTTACACCTCATGAAAGTTCTCCTAGAATTTATTCCACTGGATGGTCTTTCACATGTTTCCACTGTTTGGTTGCATTTTGTACTAAGTTTTGATGATTTTTCCTGATGTCTCTATGTTGGATTTCTTTCATTATATTCTTTTTGTTGAGATAACTATTTGTATTATTTGTAACTTCTATTCCTATGATCTTCCATTTGGAGTTGTCTCTAAATGTCATGCTTCCTTCTTCTTTAGAAGTGAGGTTAATGAATTTAGTTTTATTTTCTGTCATGTGTCTTGAGTATCTGTTGTCTAAAAACTATTTATTTTTACATGTGAAGGACTTCATGCATACCTACAAAAGCAATTAAAAAAAATTCTTGATACCTAAGTTTTTTGAATCATTTATTTATTAGTATTAGAAGAAACAAGATTCTTTGATACCCATATGACCCTAATAGTCATTGTATATTTTCTTCTAATAGGACAAGTATGATAGTTATAACCGTTTCTATTGCAAAAATTACAAATAACATATGACATTTTTGAAAACCTTGAATGATTATAATAATGTTTTTCTTTAAAAAAATTGTCTTTATGGAAAGAATTTTAAAAATCTGATTTTGATTAGTCAGTCTATCAAAGAAATTTTTATGGGGTTTGAGTTTTTCTTTTGGCATGTATCCCAAGCCTACCTTATCAAAAAACTATCTTTGACTACCAAGAAATTTTTCAAAATTTTTTTTTTTCCATTTGTAAAGTTTTCAACAATCTTTTTTAAATCAATCACTTTTTTTTTCAACTCTTGATTTTCATATTTCAAAACAACATTTTCTTTTCTTAAAACATCATTTTTATTTATTAAAGAAAAACTTTTCTTTTTCAAAGCGGTATTATTGATACACAATTTCCAAATTCTCCATATATCTCTTCCAAAGCATTTTTTAATTCTACATAAGAATGATTTTCAATATTTTCAGAATTTGTTACCTCAAAATTATCTTTAGTCATAAGATAAAAATTTGTAAATTTTTCATTTCTTGCGTCGCTGTCTAAGCTACTTGAATCATCATCTCATATAACTTTCATTGCTTTATTACTTTTGTATCGATCTTTTTTTAGCAAGAGACAATCTGCTTTGATATGTCCAGGCTTTTTACATTTATAACAAATTAATGAATCATTTTTACCTGTATCTTTGTTGGAACACTTTTTAAAAGATTTCCTTGAAAGAGTTTTATTTTTCTTTAAGAATCTCTAAAATTTTCTTGTGATCATTGCAATTTCTTCATCTTTATTATCGATTTCCTCGTTTTCATCGCTTTCACTTTCATGAAAAACAGTTTTGAGTGTCAATCTCTTCTTTTACTTTCCTTTTTCTTCTTCTCTTCTTTTCAATGTGTATTCGTGGGTAATAAGTGACCTAATGAATTCATTTACTTTGAATTGGATCTTTAGTTTCAAGAATCACCGTCACTTTTGATTCCCAACATTTTGGCAAAGAGTTGAGAATTTTTCTTATTATCTCCAAGTTAGAATAAACTTTTTCAAGAGCTGTTAAGTTATTTATAATATTAGTAAAACGAGTACACATAAAGGAGATAGATTCATCATCAGTAATTTTAAACATTTCATATTCATGCATAAGAATATAAATTTTTAATTTTTTGACTTGCGATTTTTTTTTATAAGTTACTTTCAAATTATTCTAAATTTCTTTTGCTATCCTGCAAATCATTATTTTATTAAACATTTATTCTATTACTTTATACAATAAATGTAATAGTTATGAATTTACTTTATAATACTCTCAATGGTAATGAATTAAAAATTAGAAAATTCTTCTTCACGATCAAATTCTTCTTCTTCCTTGTTGACCTTTACTCCATCAACAACTTTTGTTGGAATATAATGTCCATTTATAATACATTTCCAGATTTCTCGACCTTGAGACTGAAGAAATATTCTCATTTTAATTTTTTTAAAATTATAATTGTCTCCACAAAATAGCGGAGGTCAACTACTGGATTGACTTTCAGCGAATGTAGCTGCAATGTTAGCTATATGATTTTAACTCAACAGATAATTAATCTTATAATAGAGTCCTTACTCAGATACTAATTGTTGCCCAGATGATTAACATAAGAGGGGGGTTGAATTGGGTTATAAAAAAATTAACACTTATAAACCAAATACACAATATAAAATATAAATAAAATACGAAACAACAGGAAATATAAAGAGTAAGTACAAGAAAAAGCAAACTCAATATTTTAACGAGATTCAACTCTACTGCCTACGTCCTCGCCTCAAACTACCCTTTGAGGATCCCAAATTCACTATTTAATTTCTTTCAAGTGGAGATAGAAACCTATTACACTTTTGAGCAACATCGCTACAAAGAATCCGTGTAGAACACCTTTTACACTTGCAATCACCTCACACTTGGTGATTCGACTATTCCCTGTGTAGAACTCCTTCTACACACACAAGGATTATACGCAATCTCTTACAAATACAAAAGCTGATAATAGGTGGGTTATCAAAATACACTCCTCAATAAGTGAGATAAAAACAATACAGTGCAACTTATATCTCTCTCAAAATGAACAACGATTGAGACACAAAATTTAGAGAAAAGAGAATGAGGACTTTGAAAGAATAATGCAAAACTTAGCAATTGATGTGTAAGCTCTTATTCTGATTTTTGCAAAACTCAAATGAGTTATTTATAAGCAAATGAGTTTTCATATTCAAATTTGAAAAGTTTCACATGTCAAATAAGAGCATTATTCACTTTTTAAAAAATTTAAATAAAAATATCTCCTTTTTATATTTGTCAAAGACAACTCCATTAATTTTTCAAATAAATCAAATCTAATATTTTACTTTTCATACATGACAAAATGAGTATGATTTATTTTTCAAATCAAATCATCTTCTTTTTATATATATCAAAACAACACACAACCACCCTTCAAGATTTTTAAACAAAATTATCTATCTTTTGCATTTGTCAAAAAAACACAAACCAGCCTTCAAGATTTTTAAACAAAACATGCACATGTCAAAAATAACAATCAATCATCTTACAAATTCAAATATTTATGCATATGTGAGAAAAAATAATAATTTTCGAAATTAAACATTTTAATAATTTTATGCAAATGTAAAAAATTCAATTTGATACTTTATGAGAAAATATTAATTTTGAACCTTAATCCAATTTCAAATTTTAAGAGATGTACAAAATTATTTTATGAGTTTCATTTGTAGACTTGTTATTCTTCTTACTCATACTTGATTCTTGATGTGCTTAACTCTTTTCATGCGTAAACAACTTGAACTTGAGTTTTAAATTTATTTGTTATCATCAAAATCTATACGTAGATACGAGACTTAAAACCTTGGGTTCTACACTCTTAAAGATCCATTTTGCTTGATGTTTGAGAGAGTTTCATGGTAGTCCATGTACTCGGTTGGCCCAAACCTTCTCAAAAACTCCTTGACAAACTTCTGCCATCTCAACTCCTTTCTTTGAGCCCCATAGGTTTTCCTCATCCATTGCCACCATTGGTTGGACTCCCCCTCAAGGAAGTAAGCAGCATAAGACACTTTAGCATAACCCTCCCTGTAATTATGCTCAAAGTATTGCTTGGCTCTATTAACCCAAGTGCTTGGGTCATTACCATTGAACTTCAGAAAGTCTATTTTTAGTTTGGGAACTTCCCCCTATGTGCTCCTCTCTCAAGACGACTATCTTCTTCTCCTTCACTTTCCCCAGTTGATTCATCCTTAGTGTTTGAGCAATTTTGAGTAGATGAATCCAAGTTATGCACCCTCTCTTGGTGTTGGCTTCTTCTAGATCCAATGGAACCCTCGAGACTATGGGCTTTTCTTCTATGGCACATTCCATCTCCATTCTTCTTTTGGTCTACCAATTGGTGGAACACCTCCTCTAACCTTTCAAGTCGTTGATTGGTGGCGGTGTGTTGTGCCTCCAAAGTGGCTTCAAGGTTCTCAATCCACTCCCTATGCATTGGTTGTCGATCAACCATGACTTCCTCTCCTTAGGTTGGACCCTTTCAATGAAAGCACCAATGATGTAAGTCTCACTCGCACTCACGTGTTTACAGTCATATTGGATGGTTGAATCAATAATTACCTCAGGACACCAAGATCCGGATGGTTGAAATATGAAAACTAAGACTAACTCAGGCTAGCACCCAATTATCAAAAACTGTAGAGAAACTCTTATTAAAATATAGCATAATCCTCCCTAATTACATTGCAAACTGAATTTAAATACTAGGGTTTGCCTAGTTCTCTCCCAATAACAACTATTCTAAGACTCAAACTCCTAAAATAAATCAAATTCCTAGAATTAAGGATAATAAACCCAAAACATTTCAAATTCCTAAAATAAAGGAAAAACAATTCTAAAATAATGTAAGTTCCTAAAATAAAGGAAAAATAATTTTAAAACATTATAAACTCCTCCAATTTGCCTCATCCCCTAAATTCAAGGGATTTTCCTTCGACTCGAACTCATCCAAGCAGTTGGTCCTTCGTGGTCGTGCTCTACACACCCAATGCTGCCACATCTGAACCATGTAAGCAACCCAAAGCTGCCCTCATAGCCTCAGCACGCCAAGCCCTTTTAGTGGCATTGTGGATGATCCTTCTTGCATCTCCATCACCATGTCGTGTGAATTTAGGGCCTTATAAAAGGGCAAGAACCACCTTTTGATTCTTGGAATCAGTTTCCTCCAGAGTTTCCTAAGAGTTAGCTAGTTCTAAACCAAACCTAACTTGGCAATAGGTGGTGGGTCGATAGTTCTTAATTAAATAAGGTTTTAGAGAAGGAGTGAGAGGAAGATGCAGAGAAAAAGGGCCGAAAAATATGTTTCGCATATGAGACGAGTTTGCTAGTTGGTGAAACGCAACATTTTATTAATGGTTTGCATTGCAGTCCACAAATGTGGAGTGCAAATAAAATTATTCAAATGAATATGATAAATAGATTTTTTTTTTTTCAAATTATATATTTATCTTCAAATATGTTAAACCTGCTTTTCTGTCATTATTATTATATTTTTTTTATAGCAAAGCAACTGATTTCGTTCATATAAAAAAACATTAAGAAGAAACAACTATCATATATACACTATCTTTATTCGCCATTATTTATGTTTGAATAATACACACTATTGTTAAAGCGGTTACATATACGTCCTATTGTTATATCCTATATGTTGCTAATGGGTCAAACACATGACTAAGTAGTATCCACATGGGTGAGAAAGTTATTTGTTAACTTCTCACCACTATCACAACTTTAAAAAAGTTATTTAATTTCCACATATTTAAGAAAGTTAAATAAATTTCTAATGCAGAATATTCTATATAATAAGAGTATGTATAATTATTGTGGGTGTGTAAAAAAGTATTGTAAAAATATAAGAACCTCTCTCTCTCTCCCATCATTTTCCTAGAGATACTATCTAGATCTCTTGATTTTGAAGTGTGAAATTTCGAAAAGACACTAATAATCTCTGAAGTGATGTTGAAGAGAAAACAATAAAATGATGTGGGCAATACGACTTTTGAGAATTCTACTCTGTGAAGTAACTCTATTTAACGTCGTTATTTAACAATATATATTCTATATATATAAATTAATTTGTTCGTTGTTAGCTTTGGAGGGAAATAGACTAGTTAGGACGGCAAAAAAATGATTTTTGAGGACAAATTTTTTTCTTGCGAATATAATTTATTAGCAAATAATGATATTTTGCTACCAAAAATTATCTGTCAAAAATATTCTGTCAAAAATAATTATAATAGATCATTTTATTTTGGACGACGTAAAAACTATAAAAATTAATATAGTTAATTGTTTAATATATATTACATTCATGCATTATTTTAATATTCATATACATCCAACGGTACTAGCTTTAATGTATAATTCGGTGTTGCAGTGCAAAGAACTAGGAGAAGGACTTTAAAATTTTAAAACAAAAATATTAAAAATTTGCAACTTGGCCAACTAGTCCTACTCATACCCAATAAGAAAACAACAACTTGCATATAATTAATATGGACAACTAGCACATTGGACGATCCGCAAATATATGATGGTGACCTTTAATTTCGTTGTATATATTAATTATCATATAATACATGGTTTTCGAGTCTTCGAACAGAGCAGAAGCTAGATATCAGATGGGAATATTTGATCATCTCCGTTTGGCATGAAGGACCCATGTATGGAATTTATTTGTACGTATATTAATGTTCTTTGGGCATGCAATAAAAGTAGCAAATTAAACCGAGAAAGCCATGATCATCACCGCTAGCTAGCTCTAGATGTAAATTAAATTTTCTCACAGATATATGTATATGTAGCAGTACTTATGACGTTAACCCCGGGTGATCATCATGTGAAGGGCGGAACAAAAAGCTAAGTAGTAGGCAATGCTTATCTGCTCTCTTTATACATTCAGAGCATTATATCTTTGGAAGAATAAGATAAGGCCACAGATTATATAAATATATATATATATATATATATATATATATATATACACTAGATAAAAATAACGTGCAAAGCATGTTTATCTAATTTAATTTCTAACAAAAATTAAAAGATCATTCATAATTAAATTGATAATAAATAATTACACGTTTTCATATATTATAAAAAAAATATTAATAAAAACAATAAAATAGTCTCATAAATAAACATAACCTATAAGTTTATCAAATTTGTTTAAAATAATTTTGATTGAAACTTTAATAAAAGATTCATTCAAAATATTATATTTTTATAATTCTAAGACAATGATCTAATATTTGCGTTATTTTGCATAGCCTCAAAAGAGAGGACATTAAAATACTTATGTTTTTAGTTTTTGAGTTTTTCTAGATCTACATAAACTTAAAGTATCCACAGTTTTTTTAGTTATGTAATTATTTTTAAGAAATAATATAACTTTTTTTAAAAAAAATTATGTAGTTTATAATTTATAGAAAACAATGTTATATTATAATTTATAACATGAAATTTTAATCTTAAATATGTAATTATTAGATCATATATATTTCAATTAAATATCAAATATATATAATATATTTATTATATTTATTGTTTACCATTACCAATTTAATATAATTATAGTTAATTGTATATAACGTATGTTTATCATCTCAAAAAAAAAAATACATTCATTTTAAAATTATAAAATATTTTTTTAAAGAAAAAAATTATTAATCATATAATAAGAATAAATTTTCATGAATAAAATTAAACTCTCTAACGTATAAATCAACATCTTTAAGTGATGATTACATTGTTATATTGTTGTGAATGATTTATATATATATATATTGTTATATATTATATACTATTATTATGTCATTCTATACTATTATTATTATTCTATATTTATTTTACATAAAAAAAAGTTTTTAATCAAAAGTTTATCGTCATAAAAAATTAAAATGGTGTAATTAAATTTAATATCAGGAAGATGATTTTGGTAATTAATGGAATTAATAGATTGTTTTTAAAATAATATTTCTCATTAAATGCAGTATTTATTTTAACAAAAATGGATGGAAATGGTTAACTTTAATAGAAAAATAAAATTTTTCGTTAAAACAAGATTTTCCGTTAGATAGCCACTTTATATATATAAAGATATATAATGAATCCGATTGAGTGCGTTGTACACTTACACAATCTCAGCCAATAATTACAAGGCTAAAGAATATAAATAATTAAACTTAGTTCTTCCTATTGTCTTAAACTTTTGATCAAACAAATAAGATTTTATGTGTTATGAAATCAAACATGTTGAATACTGCATTTACACTTTACATAATTAATTATAAGTTATTATAAGAAAATTGCTTATTTACGATTAATTATTTTCAGCAAAATAACTATTTCTAACTAAAATTTCTATTTTCATTATAAATAGTTCTTATTGTTGTAAATAATTAATCACAAATGTCTATTTTTCTTATAGTATTACTCTCTACTTGAATGTGACTATAGTAGGACCCTACCTGTTAAGAACTGAATAGAAAAAATCTACACCTTTTATATCTACATGTAAAAAATGACCAAGTTTAAACCTACCAGAAAGGAATTAATGTAATGAGTTAGACCAAAATGTTTATCTATAGATTCTATATGGACTAAAATACCCTTGTTACTTTCGTTGATCCAACCAAGGTGCCCTTGTAAGACCTCTAGATTAGGCTAAAATGCCCTTGTCACATATCGAAATCGACTAAAGTAACCCTACAAAAAATCGAATTAGACATTAATATAATTGATCCAAATCAAACTAGGTGATGAAAATCAAAATCGAACTCCCCACTTTCCACCTACCTTCACATCTTTTCTTCTATAAAAAAATTGTAAAGTCATATTGTTTGAAGACCATGACACGATCCACGACAAGGATGGGGAGATGGAGAGCCATGATAGAATTCTCAAAGTTTCCTCACTTTGGAGTGTGAGCATTTTTGCTTAGTTAGGATCAAGCAATCTTTGGTCCCCCTCAAGGTTGGAGTAGTCTTTGCTCTAAGCAAAGTGTGGGTTGCTTCACTTGTCTTCTTAGATGCAAGAACTACCACATTTTCACATTCTACCTTCATTTTCTGATCTATCAACAATTTTCTATCCAGTCTTTATTTTTTAAACACTTTTTCTCACCACTCTATGGGGTAAGCACGCTGAGCCATTGGCCAAACCTTCACGCTCTTTCACGATGTTTATGTCAAGCATGAGCACTGTTGATTACCTTGTGTAGGTAATGTTGTTGCTTCCACCAAGGTTTGAACTATCTATTCTAGTTTGGGTGTAGACACTCTTTGCGCATTGGGTACGCGTACTTATTTCTCACTTGAGGATGCCCACTCATAGGTCCGATCACTCTCTACTCACTCGTGCAAGCCCTATTGCTCGTTGTGGGTTTGACCATTTTTTCATACATTGGGGTGCAGGCATTGTTGGCTCGCCCCTGGGTCCAAGTATAAGCCTCCCTTGAATGTGAGGACTTAAGATCAATTAAGTGTGAGCATTGTTGCTCTTCAATGTGGGAGCTTTGTTGCTTGCATTGGGGATTGAGATCACGATACTCACCCCCTAAGGAGCTCCCACATGATCCAAGTAACTTAATCAAGGGATGGATACGTGTTCAGTAGCCAATCTCCCACATGATCCAATCTATTTCATTTGAGCTCAGATCTTGTGCTTAGAAGTTAAGATACCACATGACCTAATCAATTTGGTCCGATGTAGGATACTTATGGAGATTAGCTACACTTTACATGCACAGGAGCCGAGATCCCACGTGATCCGATCAATTTAATTGGTGGTAATTGTATCACTTGCTAGGAAATTGAGCTCCCACATGATTTGATCAATTTGGTCAGAGGTTAGACCACATGCCTGGGAGTCAATTTCGTAGATAATCCAATCACATGCTTAGGCGCCGAGTTCCTACATGTTAAGGATAATACCAAGGTACTGCATAACTCAACGAAAACAGAAGCAATTTCTACTAGCACCACAACAAGCAACAAACTGTCTATAGAAGGTTACAACTCAGCCAAATTAGAAGATGTCTCCACTAACATCACGGCAAGCACAAGAGAGGTCACCATGGCAAGCACAATAAAGGTCACCATGGCAAGCATAGCAGAGGACAACAAGCCACTACAAAGGATCAACAACGGATCTTCAGGAAACAAGAAATCATTTTTGGTAGGACAGACATCTATTAATCTTTATTTTTTGGAAAACTATTAGCATTGTAGTTGTTTTTAAAAGGATTGTAAAGTCACGATAGACTGTGTAAGGAACAAATGATTAAATAGAAAATTCCACATTTGAACATTTTATCGAGCACTTGATATCCATCTTGAACTGCTATCTCAACAAAGTATCATAAAGCCATCTTAGACTTACGTCTTCTTCCTGCAACATCATTTTTTCTTTCTATCCTACATAGGATTGAATGGCTTCCAATTATTCTTCACCCAGTTCCACAGCATGGGATCCATCACCCATTGCCCCTTCTCCAACTCTTCAGTCTGCAAATCATTTTATCACTATAAAACTCACAAATGACAACTTCTTTCTCTGAAAGGTGCAGATGGTACCCTTTCTTAAGGGCCATCAACTCTACAATTGTGTGTGACAACTCTCCAATGCCTCCCCTCAGGGTTGACAATGCTCCAGTCCAACATATACTCAGTGGGTTCTGCGTGACCAGCTTATATTATTTTCTATTAACTCTTCATTTTCTACCCAAGTTCTCGATGGAAACACTGCAAATGATGCTTGGACTACACTTCAAACTCTCTTTGCCTCTCAATCCACTATCATTGTAATGCAGACCCAATATCAACTAGTCACTCCCAAGAAGGGCACTAAGTCCATTACTGATTATTTCCATAGAGCCAAAAGCTTGTCCCTCTCCCCTTAGAGTTTGTTTTTTATTTACTTGCTGGACTAGGAACAGATTATGATCCCTTAGTCACCTCCCTAACAACTGGAGTAGATCCTCTTTCTCCATAGCAAATATATAGCTTCCTTCTAGCTCACAAATTCTATTTATCTCATCAAGTTCAAACTATGCTAGCCACTCATTCTCTTGCTGCTTATCGTGGTAGCACTTTAATTCTTTTACTCCATCATCTCATGGTAGAGGTTTTAGGCCTTATCGTGGGTGCCATGGGGGAGGGAGGCATAGCCACATAACACTTCCTCATTCTCCTTTCGCTTGATAATAGGTCTCATTGTAAAGTGTGTAACTAGCCACTCTCGCTACATTGCCTTAGCATGTTACCACTGATTTGATCATAGCTACCAAACTACCCTGCCTCCTTCACTATCAGCAAATATTACCACTCTTCCACCTACCCCACAGCATATTAATTCATGGTTTCCTAACACTGTCACAACAAATCACTTTACCTTTGAGTTTATTAATCTTAATTTGGATTCTTCTTCTTATTAGGGTTTGGATCAAGTCAGCATTGGAGATGGTTTTACAATACATATCCTTCACACGGGCTTTGCTCAAATGCATACCTCTTATGGCAAATTTCTTCTTTCTCAACTTTTTCATGTTCCTTCAATTACAAAAAAAAATTGTTATGTGTTCTTCAATTTTGTCATGATAATTTTGTTTATTTTGAGTTTCATTCCCATTATTTTCTTGTGAAGGATTTACAAGATGCGGGGTTCTATTTCAAGAAACCGTTTTAAATGGTTTGTATGTCTTACCTGTAGATGTCATCACCCTGCATCAGTTTCGGCCTCACCTCAAGCATACGTGGGGGAACGCACTTCACCACTTCAATGACACCTTAGAGTTGGACATCCATCCCCGAAAACTACCGCTTTTCTAATTAGCCAGTTTAAACTTCCAACAAATTATCACACAAATGTTTCACATTGCCTAGCTTGTTATCACGGCAAAGCACATGCATTCCCTCACTGCCCATCACACTCTAAGTCCACACAACTGTTTGGGTTAATTTTTCTAGATGCTTGGGGTCTGGCCCCCATTTTATCCTCTAATGGTTGTCGATTTTATTTTTCTAGTATTGACAATTGCTCTAAATATATTTGGCTTTTTTCAATCCAATCCAATTATAATGTTTCCTCAATTTTTGTTTCTTTCATAAATTATGTCCATAACTATTTTTTCTCAAAGATTAAAAATGTGCAAATGGGTGGTGGTGGTGAATCTAGACCATTTACAAAAATGTTTTAATCATTTGGTATAATCCATCGCCTCTCATATCCATATTCACATGCTCAAAATGAGATGGTCAAGTGTCGCCACTGTCATATTGTTGAAACGAGACTATCTCTTTTGGCTCCAGCATCCATGCCAAGCAAATATTGGTCCGAGTCATTCCTAACTTCTATTTTTCTTATAAATAGAATGCATGCACCAGTTTTTAAAAATAAGTCCCCTTTTCAACTTGTTTTCAAAAAAAAAAATCTTGATTATAATTTTCTTTTGAACTTTGGCATAGCATCTTGACCTAACTTGTGTCTATACAATCGTCATAAAATGAATTTTCGATCAATACTTTGTGTTTATGGGCTACAACCTAGGTCATAAAGGATATTAATGTCTTCATCTTCGGACTGGATCTACAGCTCTAAGGATGTAATTTTCAATGAGGATCATTTTCGTTTTAAATCCCAAACTGTTTCTCATAGTTAGCTCGAGCCCAGTCCAATATGGCCCATTACTGATTTTAACTTCAATTCACCATCTACTCGAACACTGCACTCATAGGCCCCACCCATTTCACACTTGTCTAGCCCACCCTTGAATACTTCATCATCACCATCTAACACTTCCGCCCCCAATCCTTCGACCTCCACTCATGATTTTTCGATTGGGCCTGCCCTACACTCAACCCACTCTAACACACCACAGTCCCCACTTAATTGTACACAACTTTTGACCTTTACTCTTGGTATGCAAACATCGTAATCCCTAATTTTACAAAATGCAGAACCCCCTCCATTTGCACCTTTTGTGCTTCCAGTGCCATCAGCTCCAGTGCCACCTTCAAACACTCATCTGATGCTCACTCATGCTAAGGTAAACACTAAATGTCCTTTCACACATATTGATAGTATTATTTCTTGGCCCATTTGAAAACCCTCTTTTTCACTCACAATCACTACACAGACGGTACCAGAAGAGCCCACTTCATACACTAAGGCCTCTAAATTCTCTAAATGGCACATGGTAATGAAACTAGAATTCCATGCACTATTACTCAACCACACATGGGACTTGGTTCCTCCATCGGCTTCTCTTAATGTTTTAGGTCCCAAATAGATAATTAAAAAAAACCTGATGGCACCTTAGAAAGACGTGAATCACATCTTGTTGCTAAAGACTTTCATCAACAAGTCAGCACTGACTACGTAGAAACTTTTTTCCCAATTATTAAACCCACCACAATCCACATTATACTTCCACTTGTTTTTACCTTTAACTGGCCTCTCCCAAGTTAGACATACAAAATGCCTTTTTATATGGTGTTCCAGAGGAGGAAATATACATTCGACAATCCCCTAGTTTTGTGCATTAGAGATTTCCTAATCATGTGTGTAAATTGGAAAAGGTCATTTATGGCTTAAAACAAGCCCCTCGGGCCTAGTTCTTAAAGCTTAATAATAAACCTTTTTCTCAATTCAAAAAAAAAAAAAGTAACAAACCTTTTTCACTAGGCTTTCAAGAATCAAAACTTGACACCTCTCTATTTGTGTATCATAATGCATCGCATATTATATTTGTTCTTATATATGTCGATGACATTAAAGTCACTGGGTTTGATTCAAAATTAATATCTGAGTCCATTGCTACTTTAGGATTGTCCTTTCCTGTGAAAGACTTAGGTTCATTGCATTTCTTTTTCTAGGCGTTGGAATCTGTCGAAATGAAAAGGGAGTGTACTTAAGTCAATCTAAATACATTTTGTATCTCTTTCATCGTACTAATATGCATAATGCAAACCTCGTTTATACTCCCATGTCATCCTCAATAAAACTCTTGCATTAGTGGGAAATTCTTTTGAGGATCCACATTTATACCAAGTGTCATTGCTAGCTTGCAATATTTATGCTTTACTCGTCCAGACATATTATTTATTGTAAATAAAGTTTGTCTATATAGGCATGATCCGCGAGTTTTGCATTGGCTAGCTGTCAAACGTATCCTTCGATATCTTAGACAAAGTTCTCATTTTGGTCTTTTCTACTCTCAATTTTCAACACCATCTCTCCTACATTCTTCGATACTGATTGGACTTGCTGCCATGATGATAAAAAATCTACTGGCGGATTTTGTATTCTTTTTTGTCTCACATCTTATCTCTTGGGATTTCTAAAAGTGACCCAACATTGCTAGATCATCAATTGAAACTGAGTATGAGGTTGTTACTAATACAACTTGGGAAGTATTATGGCTTCTATCTCTTCTAGTGGAACTTGAAATTTTTTTGAAAGCTCTTCTAGTGGAACTTGAAATTTTTTTGAAAGATCCACCAAATTTAGAGTATGACAATTTGGGGACTACGTACTTGTCTGTAAATCTTGTTTTACATGCTAGAACTAAATATGTAAAACTTGATTATTATTTTGTAAGGGATCGTATAGCCACCTAGATCTCCTTAATGTTTCTTTTTATTCAAGCAAAGATCAAGTGGGGGATATACTTACCAAACCATTGTCCAATGTTTTCTCCTTCTTTGATCACTCCTCATTGTTTCATAAGTGTCGCTTGAATTGAGGGAGGCTATTAAGGATAATACTAAGGCACTGCATGACTCAACCAAAATAGAAGCAATTTTCTATAGCACCACAATAGGCAACAAATTGTTTATAGGAGATCACGACTCAAGCAAATCAGAAGATGTCTCCACTAGCATCACGTCAAGCACAACAGAGGTTACCACAGCAAGTACAACAGAGGGCCGCAAGTCACTATAGAGGATCAACAAGGAATCTTTAGTAAACAAGAGATCATTTCTGGTAGGACATGTGTCCATTAACCACGAATTTTTGGAAAACTGTTGGCATTATAATTGTCTATAAAATGATTGTAAAGTCACGATAGGCTATGTAAGGAACAAATGATTCAATAAAAAAATTCTCATTTGAACATTTTATCGAGCACTTAATATTCATCTTGAATTGCTATCTGAACACTATATAATAAGATCAGTTTGATGGGGAGCCGATCACATGCTCAGGAGTTGGGCTCTCATGTGATTCAACCAATTAATCATTTAATCCTACTTTATAATCATCGTAAGTATGTATGAAAGGATTGATAATCAACAATATTGTTGCCGAAAACTTAGGGTCAACATTTCAAGCCAACCAGACAATACATGATCGTCATATAAATATATAAATATATATATATATATATATATATATAATCTTATAGTCAACATTCGATGTCAGCTCCAGACTTGGCCACACTTCAAGAAATGTGAATGGGAAAAAAAAACATGAGTGGCCCACTCAATTAATTATCTCATTCACGTTGATTTGACTTATGCGAAACTATTCTCTGTGGGCTTTGACTATTGCATAATATAAATTATTCAATGTCTCCAATTTCTTAAGGCAATTTAAAAGCGGCTGTCTCTCATGCCTTATCCAGGAACAATGCTCATCAATCTACGTGCTGTGACCCCGAAAATATGCATGCATGGAGCTAGCTAGGTTTATCCAAAATTTGACCCATTAATAAATATTAATAGAGAACTTTGAACTGGATTCAATGGATAAAAGTAGAGTGGGGAAAGTGTTTTTGAGCTGAACGTTTTCCCCTTGGAAAAAAAGTTATACCCTTAAGGAGCAAAAAAAACCCTTGTCTGCCGTTGAGCTTAGAGTGGAGGGAGGCGAAGCTCCGTCCCTCTTTTTTCTCCGCTCCTCCTCATTTTCTTTTATCTTTTGTTTTGCCACTATGTCTATAAGTTTTGATATTGGTTTTCGATTATTGGTGTTTTGAGTCAGCTTGTTGCAAGTTGGAGTAGCTTTGATAGCCTAAACCCACCACACGCCCTATCGCTGTTCTCTCCGTCCACCGATCGAGCAGTCAACTGGAGTTTTTATCAAACGGAACGACGCATGCTCCAAATGCGCGAGGCCCATCATTCAACGAGCCTTGCAACCTAGAGGGATTTACTCTGTCATGCGTGGCTCTTCACAAATCCAAGGCCACCACCTTCCTCCGACTTGAGGTTGACCACTCCTAGTGTAGCACGTGTTGACCACACGCCACCATAGTAGCTAACATATTAAGAAATAGTATCTCAAACTCATAGTCTGTAGAGTTTTAATTTCTCTTCTTTTTGAAGAAGAGAAATTAGTAAATACTTTCTTGAGAGGCAGTGTTTAGTCACTTAGACTATATGTCTAAAAGGTCTAGAAATTGTGTCCCATCTGAAATTAGTTACTTTTAAACTGAGTTCTCTTAGTCTTTATAGGCCACACTTGTAAACTTCAGTTTCTTAGTTTAATGATAAGCCTCTTTCTCAAAAACTAAAAAAAAAAAAGATAGAGAACTTCGAACTCTTATATATGAGTGGCTTTACAGCCACATATGAGAGATTCTAATAAGATTACATTAGTATAAAGAGGTTTTTTTGTTCTTTTTTAAATGTGTTTTCTAACACTTGTAAATAATTTTTTAAAAAATAAAATCACAACATGATCATTAAAAAATACATTTTTAATTACTAAGTAAAAATAAAATAAAAATCTATTATCAAAATCCTCCTGTGCGAGTTTAGCTAGCATTTCTCATTATAAACAACATTATAAATAGACAGACGAGAGAGATAGAGGGTGAGAGAGCGTCTACGTGTGTCATGTGCTTTTGCCCATTCCTTGCAACACGTATCCCATATATCATATCGATAGCTTTCTTAATTTCAACGACGACCAAACCACACCAAAATCATATATATTAGGTTCGATTTCAACAATGAGATAAGATGAAGTAATTTGAAATATAAATTAAAAGTTGGATAAAATAATATTATAATATTATTTTTCAAAATTATTATTATCTTAAAATTTAAAAAAAAAATTAAATTACTTATTATATTTTATATAAGAATTTTAAAAAATTATGATAATAAAATAAGATGAAATTGATTGAGAGTGTTTTTCAATTCAAAGGAGCCTTAGTAAAATTAGCTCGGAAAGTTTTTAAATTCGAGTTGACATGCAATATGCAGCATATTGCCATGTGAAGCAATAACTGGCCAAAAAAATTAATTATTTTCTACCTTATAAATTATATAATAATGAAATATGCTATCCTTTAAGATTGTTTTAAAATATTTGATTAGACATGATTTTTTTATATAATAATTGAACCAAATAAAAATTAGAAAAGAATGGAAAACGTTCGTTTAATGTAATAATCCGGATGAAGTTGAGGAATCAAGAAGAGTGCAATTAATCATGCATGCATGGGCCCATCCAATATGTTAATTTGATACAAATTTGACATAAAATTATAGACTTAATTTCATTGATATATAATGATAGTTGCTTGTATACAATGTATATAAGAGATTGTATCAAATGTAATGAATACAATATATATTCTGTAAAGCTAAGAATGTGAGCTACAAATGGCAGGAGTATAATCTTGATTTTGTAACAGTAGAATGCTGGAATTATGGTGATCTTTTTTGCTTGTTGTCTCTGATAGTATGGTAGGATTAATACTATAATCGGCTTTGACTCGTGCTAACTCTATCGATAATAACTTCTACAATTGATGCTTCCTGATGGTTTAATGACATATGATGCGATTTTCTAACTGAAAAATTGGATCGAAACCACCCATTCTTTTGTATAAAAAGGGACCTAGATTAATCGACTGGATTACCGATACATCAAGTTATTTGAGTTGAATTAAGACTGACTCTTTGAAAACTTAAACGTGATTGACTCAACTTGAATCCAAATATGTAATAACTAGACACGAATGACTCTTCTTGTAATTGAAATACTAGGAGCGTAGTATTAAAAAATAAAAGTTATTTTATTTTAAAACTCTTTCACATTTGTTGTTTACAAAACAAAACAAACACTTTCGTGGGTCATTATTAGATAATTTGAAACTCAAAAATATGATATTTTAATTTTAGCATAGAATGATGTCATTACAAAGTGATGTTGGCAACATTTCAACATAACTAGGTAGAAAATACCTATGCAAGACCCAAAAAACTTAAGAAAGAAAATCAAAATAACTGAACAAATACAGTATATGGGTATATATATATATACAAATTCCGTATATATACATGTACGAAACATGAAATAAAATAGAGAGTTTTTCCTATTTCATTTTACGTTCTATACATGTATATATACTGAGTCTGTAGATAAACTATATATATAAAGGTAACTTAATCTCTACAAGTTAACAAATCAACATTAACCTACTATCCGTTAAAAGTGATTAATATGCTAATATGATGGTGCTAGTATCTTAGAGACTTAAATGATTAGTGTTTTGTAGTGGCTTCAATCATGTTTCAATCATGTGTTTCATTTGATCTATTATTTTGATTTCCTTCCTTAATAGCCTCCGCAAGCTAATGGGTCAATCCTAAACCATTAGCTTCTCATGTAGCAAGGAAAAGAGCTGTAGTGAGACCTTTTGTAAAAATATTAACAACTTGCTATTTAGCATAAATATGTTTTGCTGCAATATCCATGTTTTGAATCTTATTCCTTACAAAATAATAATCAATTTCTATATGTTTGGTCCTAGTGTGGAAAAACTAGATTTGAAGCTAGAACTAATGCACCCAAGTTATCACACCATAGCACTGTATCGAAAGAAAAGGAACATAAAGGTCCTTGAGAAGCATGCAAAACCAAAAATATTCAACAGTAGCCAATGCCATTGACCTGTACTCTACTTCAGTGTTAGAGCGAGATACCACTGCTTGTTTATTTGCAGTCCAGGAGATCAATAGGAACCCAAGTACACAACAAAGCTTGTTGTGGATCTTCTATCACCAATGGACCTTGCCCAATCTGAATCATAGTATGCATTGAGGTGAAGTGAGCTTGGCTTGTATTAAAGTCCATAGTGAGGTGTAGCCAAATATCTCAATACTCTTTTGACTGTTATGAAATGTTTAGTTGTTGGAGAATGTAAGAACTGACAAAGTTTTGATTTACATGTAAAGTTATATCAAGTCTAGTAATGGTACAATTTGTAGTATTCCAACTAGTTGTTTGTATTCAGTCCCATAAGTGAGTAGCCCTCTACTGTATTTTGACAATTTGCAACTCGAGGCTAGTGGATTAGAGTAAGGTTTTGCCCCTGTCATCTTAGCTTGATGAATTAGATTAGCTGTGTATTTTGATTAATTGAGATGAAAGACTTTTGAGTCCCTATGAACTTGAATTGCAAAGAAGTAATATAAGGTGACTAGGTTTTTTCTTGCAAAATCTTGGCTCAACTATGCAATAAGTGTATGAATAAATTACTTCAGTATGTGATTATATAATCATCCACATAAGTCAGTATGAAGACACTGATTGAGAGGAGCTTGTTTGAGGCCATAGCTAGCCTTTTTGAGTCAACATACATAATTAAGATATAACATTGGATTCGAGTGGCTATGCAAAAATGCATTTGATACATTTAGCTGCTAAAGTGACAAATTGTAAGAAACTACTAAGGCAAGCATAGTTCTGACTGTTGTTGGCTTCACCACAGGAAGAAGTCTCAATAAAATCAATGTCAACTTGCTGCTCAAACCCCTTTGCCACCAATCTGGCATTATATTTATATCTACTTTAAATTTCAACTTGTAAATTCACTTACAATGTATGACATTTTTATGTGAAGATCTTGGAAAAATTTTCATGTTTGATAAACCTATAAGGCTTCAAATTCTGATGCCATGGAAAATTTTCCATTCAATAGATTTTGTCGCTTGAGCAAATGTGTTAGGTTCAACAAGTAAAATAGAGGTATTGAGTGAAACATAAAGGTGGTTGGTACTATAAAACAGTTAGTAATTTGGGTACTATTTGGGACAAGAAATACTAGCTCGACATCTAGGGGTAGTCATAGACACAATGAGTATGGATTGTACCCACCCAACTCAGAGGGCATTTATAAAAAGGGTGATGTTGGGGTACGGTCGGGCTGCACCCCAACGTCATTGCAGCCCACCTCCTAAACCTCTATAATTTTTATAAAAACACAATAAAAAATATTAAAAAATATAATACAAAATAAAATATTAAAATAAAATAAAAAATACAATAAAATAATAAAATGAAGAAAATATAATAAAATAAACATAATAAAAAATAAAATTTATAAAATAAAATGAAGACGAGTTTTTAAGGGAGTTTCAGCCTCAGCCCAGTCCCTGCTGCCGCTAGTGGCGGTGGGTGACACCGCCCATTCCATTGGGACCGGAGGGAGCAGGTGACCTTACCCCTACAACGGCGAGCCATGGCGACCTCCAGTGTGCCCCCAGCAGCCTTAAACTTGAAAGTGGGTCCTACGGCGGTGTCGCCCACCGCCTCCGGGGATGGCGAGGGCTACATTTTGGGGGGGGGGGGGGGTTTCGGTCCGACCAAACCCCAGAAAATTTCTTATAAAAAATAATACAAGGTTTACCTACATGATATATGGGAGTAAAAACATCAAAGTCTCTATGGCATCCCATACTTGGATGCTCATCATGCCAACCAATAACTGAACAAGTTCTCAAGCATTTGCAACTTCTAGTGTCCCAACAAAATGTTTCTTCATTTATTTGTGAATCATGTCGACTAGCGAAAATAAAACAATTGTGTTTTAGTTGATCTTGAAGAGTCAGTTTCTTTTTTCTTTTTCTTTTTTTTTTTTGAAAAGAACCTCAGTAACCCATTTTATTCATAATTCAAGGATTACAATCTATAGCATTGTGCAAACAGCTTATAATAAAGTTTGGGATATTTCCTAGCCACATTTTCTCCCCCTCCAGTTCTAATGCTTTCTTGACTAAGGTATGTGCTACCATGTTTTTTCCCTATGTATGAACTGTAACTATCATATAGGCATTTGTGTAACATAAGCATTCCTCATTTAGCAACCCCTTTGGTGAGTTTCTTCATCTCAAAATAGTCTAACAAGCTGCTTAACCGCTCGACACAGATTAGAAAGAGAAAGGGATCCTTTTGTCTCAACCCTTTTGTAGGCCAAAATTGCTGTCCAGGGATCCCATTGATGAGCATTGCAAATGAAGCATTTCTAACTAAGGTTGTAAACAAACAGAATCACTCGTGAACAATTCGAGTTCAACTCGTATAAACTCAACTCGGAACACTAATATTGGTTTGAATATTAAACGAACAAAACTCGTATAATCTCGACTCGATTCAGTTGACACTCGTGAACAACATTCATATAAACTCAATTCGACTCGTTTTAAGCTCGTTACAATACTCGTAATATTTATATATATATATGCACTCTTACATATATTTTTCATTTCTTACCTATAATCTTTTATTGTATATACTTTATGGATAATATTTATTAATCTTGATATTTTGTATAAGTAATTATTTTGTTACTTTTTGTTATTATGTATAAGTAACATATTTTGTTATATACTTTAAAACAATAATGCATTAAGTTCATAAAAAATTATTAAGTCAAATGTTTATAAAGAATAAGCAGCTCTATTTTAATTACGAATTTAACCCACTTTCTTATTTAATTCCATTTTGATTATTCGGCCATATTCAATATTATCTCTAGGAAAATTATTAATTCAATATTAAATTAATTACTTTATTATGTTTTAAAATGACTTTAATAATTTATTATTATGTTTTAAAATCATTTGTACTTCTGCCAACCAAAAAAATATATATTTTGTGTATTAGATTAAATCGAGTTCGAGTCGAGCTCGTATTAGCTCGAGTATTTTTTATACTCAAGTTCGAATCGAGTTTGATTATATTATATGTTATATGTTAAATGAGTCGAGCTCGTCAGAAATTCTAAGATTTTTCGAGCTCGAATCAAATACGAGCTGTGAAATATGCTAAACAAGCTTTTAACTCTCTGCTCGAATTCGACTCGATTCAGATCGTTTGTAACCCTACTTCTAACAAATTTCATGACAAGATTAACCCGGCTTCCTTAGGACAGCTTCAAGAAAATCTCATTTCACTCGATCATAGGCTTTTGATATGTCAAGCTTCATCGCCATTGATCGTACTTTGCCCACTTTTCTGGTTTTCATGGAGTATAATAGCTCATAAGCTACCATGATATTATAATTGATCAATTTATCCGGGAGGAATGCACTTTGAGTAGGAGAGATCACATTAGCTCGCACTGATTTCAGCCTATTAGAGATAGCTTCGGATACTATTTTGTACATCACATTACATAGGCACATAGGCCTATATTCAATTACCTCTTAAGAAATAATGCTCCAATGGTGCTAGTAAAAGCTTGGCATTCATCCCTTCTGTGACTTTCTGTTCTCAGCCCCCTAGACATTGTGCTGTCTCCTCCTCACTTGGCTTGGCTAACTGAAACAGATTCCCAAAATTTTTCATGAAGGTTGCCTTTATTGCCTTGTGCCTAGTAACTAGTCTGTTATTTGCATCTTCCACTTCTTTTATAATGTTTATTTTCCTTCTTTGATTGGCACAAGTGTGAAAATATTTTGTATTTCTATCTCTATTTTTGTACCAATCCCTCTTTGCTCGTTGGTTCCACCAAAGGTCTTTTTTTTAAACGAAATATTTAGCTTAGAGTTGACCTTCCGGATTGCATCCACATTGTCACTACTTTCCACAAATTGAAGCCTTTTTAGTTCCTTGGGCTTCTCTTCCAATTCCTTGCCCCTCCTTTGTATTTTTTCTTTACTCCATCTGTATGGCACATCGCTGGTTTATTGTAGCAATCCTAGCATAGAGTTGTTGTAAGGCCAGACCAGCTTTGATTTCTTCCAAGTTCCTTTTATAACAACTTTACAGTCCTCTTCTAATGCCCATCTAGCCTCATATTTAAAATTATACCTCTTCACCCTCTACTCAGGCTGATTGTGTTCTTGTCTTTTGAGGATATGTGCTAATAATGGCTTATAATCTGATGTTCTAGCCACCAGAATTTCCACCCAAGTTTCATTAAACAAGTCTATCCATTTAGGATTTTTCACTGCCCTATCAGGCCTTTCTTTGGTAAAAGTTAAATCACTATGGGAGTTGCTCCATGTGAACTTTTCTCCTCTCATGCCAAGATAAAAAAGATTTCCTTCATGAAGCACTTTTCGAAACATTTCCTTCTGACCCTTTGGTCTGGCGTTTCCCCCCCATTTTTCATCATGTGTCAAGATCAAGTCCCTTATTACCAACCACCCTTCATTTCTTCTAGGCTTCATTGACTTTAAAAGTTGACAGGTCTCCTTTCTTTTTATGATGTCAGATTGGTCATAGAAACAAGTGAACAACCATTTAGTCTCCCCCTCTTCCTCAAACCAGGCATTAATGTGTCTTTGAAAAAAATTTACTATCTCAACTATCACATTTGAGTCTCAGAACAGGACAAGTCCACCTCCCTTTCCTACTAAATCCACCACTAAGCAGTTATCATACTTTAGTCTCCTTTTCATATTGCTGTAACTTCTACTACTAAGCTTTGTTTCCATAATCAAAATAAGGTTTGGTTTATTATTTTCTGCCATTTCATAGAGATCTTGAGCTATCCAAGAGTTCCTTATTGCTCGACAGTTCCAACTTAGTATTTTCATAGTGATTGGTGGAGTTAAGCGTCAGCTTCCGCCACTTTGATAGGTATTTCAATCGAGTCATTCTACTGCCCCTTTTTGCATCTCTTTCCATCAATTTTTTATTCCATCACTGGCCCTTCCCTCTTCTTCTGGTCTATTTTCCAAACTTTCTTTTCTTTAGGCTTCTTGTCTTGAGTCATCCTTTTCCAACCCCTTTGTTCACTAGATTTCCTTTCAATCACAGAGGATTTTTTTTTTCATCTTTACCTTCTTGATTTCCACCAATACCAAATGCACAGTAACATCCTGTAAATATTTTTCCTATAGGACAACAATCTCTCCACCTATCTCTTTACCAGAGCCCCCTTCCCCTTCTTCTTTCTCATCTTTTCTACTTAGAACAATAGCATTCACCTTTTCGATCCTTCTATCTCTCTAATCAAGACTTCTTATATTATTTCCTGACCCTTCAAAATTCTCCCCACTACCTCCACTTGGTGGCCTACCGCTTTCCTTCCTCCTCCAACTGTTATTTTCTATCAACCTTTTGAAATCATTTGAGAAAGGTCTAGCCTTGTGAGGATGTTTGGCCCTCAACCATTGCCCATATTGCTGGTATGTACACTCAGCATTCCCTTCCCCCATGCATCCCTTGTTCCCATGTAGAATACATCCACGTGAGAAACAAATCTTAGGCATCTTCTCATAGCTAAAAGGGACCTGGAGACTATTCCCTTTAAACATCATAGTTCTCCCTCTAGCCAAGGGCTTAGTCAAGTCCATATGAATCCAGACCCTTAGGTACCTTTCTCACATACTTCCATCCTTCTGAACATCAATATTCTCTACTTTCCCCCATCGACTCACCTATTTTCTTTCCCCTTGTTTCATTCGTACAGGCTATGAGTAGATTGTGGAAGCGTACCCAAAAGCTCTCAGCGTCAAAACTCACTTTCTTTAAAGGGGTATAGCCTTCAAATTCCTTCAACACTAGCAACTGGTTATCGAAAAGCCAAGGTCTACCTAACCAAACTCTTTATTTATCCGGCACATTAGCAAAACTAATGACAAAAATATTTGGGCTTACCTCAGTGAACAAGGCTACCTGCTCATCCTTCATATATTGGCCATCATTGACCCAAGAACCTCCTTCCTAATCGTTCTCTTTGAGCAGAATTTTCCCATTAATGACCTGTATTCCTTCATTAGTAGGTCACTCGAGTCCTCATCATCAATTTCAATTACCTGCCATTCGTCTTCCCTTAGCCTAAGTGCTTTCCATTTTTCCTCAAGGTTCTCCATTGCTCTAGGAACCTCCAAGAAGCAGATGAGTTCACCTTGCAAATTCGTCACCAACAAATTCCTCGCAGAAGGAATCGTCACACTCTCCTTCTGTTGCTGTTACCTAACAACAGATGATAACTGAGCAATTCGTTCCACCACAACAAGATCACCCCTCTTTCCCTTTTTTTGGCGTAACCACCTCTCACGTGCCTTTAACACTCACTCTCACTCCACCATTTCCTAGAGAGAAAAGTAGGAAACTCTCGTCATCTTAAAGAGTCAGATTCAATCCTTCAGAAGTCATCCATTTTGATGTTTGGTCATCTCCCATTCAATTTGTTAGTGGTTGTAATGTAGATGTTATTTTTATTGATGAATTTTTCAAGTATACATGATTGTTTTCAATGACTCGAAAATTTAAAGTTTTTTCATAGATTAAGTTTGAGTGCTTTGTTGAAAATTAGTTAAATGCAATAATCAAATCTTTGTTGAAAAATTGATGGATGTTTTCAGACTGACTTGTCAACGAAGCTTCCTAATAAACTTCTAAAGTGATGAAATCGTAAAGGAAAATAGTTCTAAACAGTGAAAATATGATGGAATTTGACGAAGTAAAAAAATTCCCTACTCTCTTCTTTTTGCTTTTTCTTTCGGTTTTGTTTGAGTTCACTTTCGTTCTTCACTTCAATTCTTGGCTTTTGTTTAAGCGATGACAACGCCCCCATCGAAGTTGCAAGGGTCACGTCCATCATTTCGCTTCGGAAGAATCTGAATGCGAAATGATTAAGATAATCATTAAAGTTATTATTTTAACATTAATTTTACTAAAGTTATGTATTAAGTAATAATAACCGTATTACGGCTTAATATTCATGTGTAGCATATTATAAGATAATGAAGTGATAATAGCCGTATTATTGCTTTTAGAATGAATAGCTTTAGAATAACTTTATTCAAAGGTATTTACACAGCATAATATCTACGTGTCATAATTTAATTTAAAAAAATTAAAAATTAAAATTCATAAATCAAATTATATCATATAGATATAGATGTATGTGGTGTAAATGTTTTCAAATAGCTATACTCATAACTTTATTCTAAGACCTCTATACATGCATCATCTGCATGACGTAATTTAATTTAAAAGGTAAACTTTAAGAGAATGCACCACACCACATTTTAGGAGAGAAGAAGGTTGGAAATTTGCAGCACATTAACTGTTAACCGGGCGGCGTTTCCATCCTATTGAAACCGAAACGACATTTACTTTTCATTTCAGTGTTCTTCATTTATGGAAAATAACTAGATGATGAATGCTTATATATTATGCTTGTTTTGTAAGGAAGAATGCACAAATTGTTCATGAGACCTTATTTGTAATCCTCTTAATTTTGGTGAAATAAACTTAAAGAAACGTTTAGTTTGAATAATCAAATTATTAGGATATTGCGCTTTATATTTCCTACTAATCAAAATTGACACATTGTATTCACAAACTACTAAAGCTCAATACTTTGCATCCCCAATTGAATTATGATTGTCAGAGATCAAAGAAAAATAAGTGACTTAATCAGCACGGTTTTATACAATAACAAAGGATGCAATGTGTCACTTTTTTTTTTTATAAATATTAGGCAAAGTCCTTGTCTCTAAGAGTACTCTTATTAGATTGATTATTGTTAAAGTACAATTTTAATTAATGTAATCTAAATTTTGACTTTTGGTCATTTTATTTATATAAGTTTCTACATTTAGAATAACTATTTTTTTAAAATATAATAATAAATTATTATAACTAACATTTAATTTTAGTTATTCACATCAAATCTTCATATTAGATTACACATTTATAAAGATACATAATAATTAATAATTAAAAAATATTTAATTAATTAATATTTATTATTAATTAATAATATCTTTATTAATTTTCGATTAATAATAATATAATTGAAAATTTAATTAATAATATATAATTATTTATTATTAATTTCGATTAATTATTAATAATTAATATGATAAAATTATTTTATCATATGATAAAATATATAATCTTTATAATAAATATTTTCGATTAAAAAATAATTTTTGATTAATAATATATTTATTATTAATTCATATTAGATTACTCATTTATCAAAATTTTTGACTATTTTATTAATTTTATTATACATGACTATTCCATCTATTATATGTTAATTAATAATAATATTTTAGTTAAATTATGAGTTTAAAAATTAAAATAGAAAAAAAAAAGAGAAAATAAAGTAGGATATAGAGTGGAAAAAATAAATAAAATAAGAATTTGACATTTTTACTGGGTCGATTATTTTTTAAAAATATTTTAATTTTATTGTTCATTTTAGCCAAATTATTTAATTTTTGAACAATTTAATATAAACTTAAAATAAATTATATTATTCAAATTCTCATTAAATTTAATTTTTAATCATTCTAACAAAAATATTCCACATATAAAAAAAATTGATAATCTTCTCTTTGTAATAAGACATATATGACTATTTATTAAGAAATAGATTATGTATATGTTAAATTATTATTTTAGTATCTTAAGGTACGATTGTCATAAAAAGAAGAGTAAGTAATGATTACGATGAATGTTATATCAATTAATATAATATAATAAATAAAATCATTATTTTTATTTTCATTAATCTTGAATCTATTTATTCATTTTTTTTAACTTTACAAATACCATATCGAATACAATAAACACTAAACACCGCAAATTATATTTATCCGACCTTATTTTTTGACGTTCGTCCGTGACATTTGTTCCAATCAATTTTGTAAAAAGAAACAAAGCTCAGTGTCCCGTCATTCCACCTGTCTTCCGCGAGTTCAGGAACGAGACAGGCGCCCTTTCACAGTTCAGGAATCACAATACTGCAAAACCACTGCTTTTTGGACTAATTTACACTTCCCAGTGTCCCAATAATCAAAAATATCATAATTGTGCCCTGAAATTTAAAAAAAAAAAAAAAACACGTCGTACTACAATTATATAGCTGTATCTTCCATATACGTCATCTCTATCACATGGTTGGAATACCCTACGCCATAAAATGCCTTTTTTCTAAGTCACGCGTTCTACGCTTTAACAATCCCAACATTATCCAAATATCCATTATCTTTTGGGGGGTAAACGTAAACCGACTAATCTCATACCTAGTTATCCGTCCAACTAGTCTCTGACGTGTAAATTCCGAGTTATGCTGATTTTATACTTTTCTTTTTTTTTCTTTTTTTTTGTTAAGAAGAAAATTTGGAAACTTTATATCTCACACTCTGCACGTAATGTTTGAGTAATGATAAACACATTCTAATTGATTTTAGGGATATTGATTTAATTATATCTATACCACATTTATTTTTTATTTTTTATATTTTATTTTTTATTTTCAGAGAATCCGGTTTTCAAAGTTATTCCATTAACTTCCCAAACCGTAGAATGGTTGGTCCTACGTACAAATTAATAGTTGCATGAGGCTGCATACGTCTGTTCAAAAAGAAACGTTATCTAGTAATCTACAAATAAGAGGGTGTCAATAATAAGGTTGATTTGAATCCAATTAGGATGTTTATAATAGTTGACAACTTGACAGTCCGACGATTCCCCAAAATTAAATTAAAGTAATTGGAAGGCCGTAATATAAGGAAATTATCCAAAATAAATGCACCAAACAAAAAAAAAAAGAAAGAAAGCAGAAATTGTATAAAATATAAATCGGGTTCGCCGTCAGTCATTCCCTTCTCTCGCTTCCTCTATATATACAGTAGCCAGGAGCAGCCTTAAAGCTCTGTCTCGTTCCGCTGGATTTATGCCCTTCTCTCTTCATTTCTACTGTTTAGAGATCTAGTTGTTGTTCCTTCTTTGTCTTCATCTTTTTCTTCTTCCTCGTGCCTTTGACGTGAAAAAGATTAGAAAGAAACAGCTAAAATGCCTGTCGGTGGAGTTCCTGCGGGTGGTGTACCCGGCAAGGCGTACCCGGGAAACCTCACTCCCTTTGTGACTGTAACATGTATTGTTGCAGCCATGGGGGGTTTGATTTTCGGTTATGATATTGGGATTTCTGGTAAATAACTCCTCAAAGAATCCAAATCCCAAAAATGTTTTGACTTTTATTTGTAAAGTCAGTCTGTTTTCTTTAAATCATGACTATGTTTTGATGGCGTTTTTTATTTGGGATTTTCATAGGTGGAGTGACGTCTATGGATCCTTTCTTGAAGAAGTTCTTCCCGTCGGTATACCGGAAGAAGAATGAGGATAAGTCCACCAACCAGTACTGCCAATACGATAGCGAGACGCTCACCATGTTCACGTCGTCTCTGTATTTGGCTGCTCTGCTTTCGTCTATCGTGGCGTCCACCGTCACGCGTAAATTCGGCCGAAAGTTGTCTATGCTGTTCGGAGGCGTGCTCTTTTGCGCCGGAGCTATTCTCAATGGCTTTGCCAAAGCCGTCTGGATGCTTATCGTCGGCCGTATTCTACTCGGTTTCGGTATTGGGTTTGCCAATCAGGTACTTACTTTTATCTCCCTTTCTTGATCTGGGATATCATATTCTCGGAGTTTATATTTGGATCTATACTTTTATGTATGTTTTTGGATGTTCTGCGTTTTTGTTTTTGGTTGAATGAAAGTTTTTGGGGTGGGGGAGGACAAAGAATATATAGTCTGAAACCAGAATGAAACACAATGATTTATTTTAATTTATTACATTGGTTGAATAATGTCTTTCTATTTGTGATGTGATCAGGTTTGGGAAAAATCTACTATTAAAAAAAATTCAGATCTTGTACTATAATTTTGCAAATTATTATTATATATTCGGATGAAAACTAAAACAAAAAAAAAAAAAGGACGAAATGGATGTGACGATGGTTTGGAACAATATGACAAAAAGGAATTTCTGGTTTAAAGTTGTTTCTGATCCAGATATGGGCTCGTAGCTCCCATTTGTTTGATTGATTGTGTTTTTTTTGGCTACGGAGACATGGACGCCGTCTACTCGTCTCTGCTTCTCTATTTCATTCTCAGTTTTTCCGAGCTTGTTTCTTTAATTTTAAAAAATAAATCATAAAGCACCGTTTGGTATCCAAGAAAGTATGGAAAAGAAATGATGTACATGATTTTTTCCCTCTCAAAAATCCAAAAAAAAAAAGTGGTTGGGAGAAGACTTTGGACTAACTATTAACTGGAAGTGTGAACTTAGTTTTGTTAACTATTATCTTCCCCAAAAAGTGATAACAACCCATTATCTTTTCTTTGCAAATGACCTGTGTGTGCATTCTTTCACCGAAATATTCTACTCAAGAATTTCAAGGCGTTGAATATAGAAAAAAAATGGTGAAGTAAACACAATCTGCACTTATGTGCTTTTGTTTTCTTGTTTGACTATTTCAAAAGTTATTATGATTTGCGCGTTTTTTCAAGAGGCATGACAACTTGACAACGATGTGGTGGCCCCCCCTGCCTGAGGGCGACATGTTTGTTCGTTCATTCCACCTAATTATCGTCTGTTAATTACTTGATTAAGAGGTTAATTTGTTTATTTTTTTGGGTAATTACAGTCGGTGCCCCTCTACCTTTCTGAGATGGCTCCATACAAGTACAGAGGAGCTCTAAACATTGGGTTTCAATTATCAATCACAATTGGAATCCTTGTTGCCAATGTGTTGAATTATTTCTTTGCCAAAATCAAGGGTGGCTGGGGATGGCGCTTGAGCTTGGGTGGGGCTATGGTTCCTGCCCTTATTATCACTGTTGGATCATTGGTCCTTCCTGATACTCCCAACTCCATGATTGAACGTGGCCAACATGACGAGGCCAAAGAGAAACTCAAGAGAATTAGGGGTGTTGATGATGTTGAGGAAGAGTTTTGTGATCTTGTAGCTGCTAGTGAAGCATCACAACTAGTTGAAAACCCCTGGAGAAATTTATTACAAAGAAAATACAGACCCCACCTCTCTATGGCCATTCTCATTCCTTTCTTCCAACAATTTACTGGGATTAATGTCATCATGTTCTATGCACCTGTTTTGTTCAACACCATTGGTTTTGGAGACAATGCTTCCCTCATGTCGGCGGTGATTACCGGAATTGTTAATGTTTGTGCAACTGTAGTATCCATTTATGGTGTTGATAAATGGGGAAGGAGGTTTCTTTTTCTTGAGGGTGGAACTCAAATGCTTATATGCCAGGTACCTCCATTGCTAAAACAAGAAATACTTATTCTTATTTCATCAAAACTATATTTCTCTTATATATGTCTCTTATCTGATTCTCAGAAGTTGGGTGAAGTGGTAAACACCTAGGGTATAATAAGGGTTTGCTCCCTCTAAATCTAAGGTTCAAATCCACTTGAATACAAATAATCTCTAAGGGTTATCAGACTCGAGGAGGATTTTCTCATTGAATTGATCGAGATGCACTCGCGAAAAACTTCTTGCAGAGGACCTGTGTACTCTCGAAATTAATTAGGATGCTATTCTGAACGTCCGATGCTAATAAAAAAATATTAATCTTCTCTTACCCATGTTTACTCTGGTTTCTATGTGTGTGCAGGCTGTTGTTACAGCTGCTATTGGTGCTAAATTTGGAGTAGATGGGACTCCCGGGGATCTACCAAAGTGGTATGCCATTGTTGTGGTACTTTTCATATGCATCTATGTTGCAGGATTTGCATGGTCTTGGGGTCCTCTTGGATGGTTGGTGCCTAGTGAAATCTTCCCACTCGAAATTCGATCTGCAGCTCAGAGTGTAAACGTGTGCGTGAACATGATATTCACATTTATAGTAGCTCAAGCCTTCTTAGCAATGTTGTGCCACATGAAGTTCGGGTTGTTCCTCTTCTTCGCCTTCTTTGTGATGGTCATGACCGTGTTTGTCTACTTTTTCTTGCCGGAGACAAAGGGTATTCCAATTGAGGAGATGAATAAAGTATGGAAGACTCATTGGTATTGGTCAAGATTCGTGAGCAATGATGATGACCTTAACGTCGAAATGGGAAAGGGAAGCCGGGCTATCAAAAATGTGTAACGGGAGGGGGACCTTGCTCTTTAGTTTTCCGGTCTTTTTATGTTTTAGCAAAATACATTCAAGTCTGGTTATTTATCAATGTACCCCGGTTTATAATATTTGGAGCGCACCGCAATTCTGTAATGACCCATTTGTTTTGAGGCTATATTGCATTGCAAAGATGGTTCTTTATTTCCTATTAGGCATCAATATCACAAATAATAATTTCCTTTTAGGAAATTAAATCAAATTAAAACCCATATGATATCCCACAGAAACTGTCATTTTTATCATGATTGAGTGGACTACTTCAGAATCAAATATATGGGTCGGAGTATTAGTTGCATCTCTAAATTATAACGGAAACTGTAACCCTTTTAAATCCTGATTCAAACGCTTTCTCCGTGGCTCTAGAACCACCCTTTAGCAGATAAGCGTATCGGGAGAACTGAAATTAATCTAACGCCATAGGACTAAGTTGTTAGAATATTCTCCTTAAATTGGTTAAAAGTTATCTTTTAAAAAATATAATTTTGTATAAATATTAAAAAATTTTAGTCAATAAAATTTATAAAAATAGAGAATAAAAATATTTTTATAAATAGTAAAATTAAAATTTTGTCCAACAATTACCAAATTTGGCAATTAAGAAATTTTTAATTCAATGAAATGATGTAAGACATTTTATTAATTTTCTTCAGAAAATTAAGAAACGAGGAGCTAAAGCTTTGATATGTTAAGGTCCATTTTTCAAAACTTTTTTTTTTTCTTTTGCAACCACGATTTCATTATGGTTGAATCAAATTCAACTCTATCTCAAATTAATAATTAATAAGATCTACTACTTTTTCAAAATCTTATAATAAATTAAATTCATTTCGCCCTGCTTCATATATTTTAACTTAAAAAATAAACTTATCTCAAACTATAAAAAAGTTAAACTCATCTTAATGAAATCCAAAAAATACTATTATTTTCAACCCAACTCATTTCAATATTAAAAGATAGATATAAGGGAAGGAAGTCGAGGATTTTAACAAAAACTCCAAGATGTAGTTCGTCGTATAATCATAAATCATAAATCATAAATCATAAATCATAAATCATAAAGAATTATTCTATTCTAAGCCATGGAAGGGACCGCTGAACCGATGCCATTTTTTAGAACGTTTTAGCGCTATGGTTATTGCTGTGAAAGTTGGCATGGCGACATCAAGTCATGGAAGGCATAGATAATTGTGACTAATATCACCTGCCTTGAAATTGAGTTGGCACTTTCCTGAAAATGGGAGAACAAACAGCTGAATGGACATTTCTAGAAATCACTACTTTAATATAACATGATATAATTTGCTTTATACAAGTGGGGAATCAAATTTCACATCCTTTTGTAGAAGCATATTTTCTCTTTCTTTTTCTTTTTCTTTTTCTTTTTTTTCCTATCAAGTACTTATGAGGTTGTAAGGCCCTTTGGTGACAAGTGTAACGGTGAATTTAAAGCCCAAAATCTTGTGGGAAAAAGTAGTTGCTTATGTCCATTTTGTCACGGGCTTCAACCTGCAAACAAGAATCCTTTCTCTTATGCTTGCTTGTGACTAATATTAAGGCACTTTTTTTCTTTTTTTGCGTCTTTTTGGATATGGTTTTGGATAGGATAAACTTGAGACAACTGGAATTCATTCCTTCCTATTCTTTTTGGTCACTCATATTTAGATAAGTATTGTCTTTTACTCTAATCAAAGCATGATACCGTCCCTCATAGACAACTGTTGCTTGTGAAATTCCCTAAATGGGATTTTTCTATGCACTTTAGGAATTATAACTTGGTGAAATCTGACAAAGTTGCCCAATATTTTCGTGGGCCAATATATGTCTGCCGTTCGGTATAGGCTCTGTTGACAAGCTCAAGCCCAAGCCTAACCCCAACCACCAACCACAGGCCGAAGTAATCTCAAGTAAGGTGGACTTCTCTTCTGTGTGTGTCATCTTTGTGTATGGCCCCATCCTAATTTTCTTTTTATGGTTCCAGTCTTATCAAATTAATCATAGTTAACTAATGAATGAAAAATAAATGAGAAGGATGATGTGTGACAATCTTCATCGTTAGATCTTAACATAGGTTGCACATTGCAACCAACTTGATAACTTCAAGATGTAAAACTTATATTTTTTGCTCTGAAAATGTCGGAAGATGTGTGGTAAACATGTATGACGCATGCATTGTCCACAGAGACCGAAGAGATCATGGGGCTTCTTCTCGGTGTATAGGCAGTTTTTGTTGCCCATTTCCAATTTTTAATTTTTGTTTCTTTTTCTTTTACCTTGAGCAAGACTTAAATTACCTTCGACAATCTTGAATATCCTAGATATTTTCAAAATATTTTACAATTATTTATTATTTTATTAATATTTTTTATTTACTTTTATTACTATTCATTATTTTATCACTACTATTTATTATTTTATTAATATTTTTTACTTATTTTTTATTACTATTCATAACTCTCCTTAATACTTTTCAACTTTTAAACTTGTCTTTAATATTGCGAGGTGAGTTTGGTGCTTGTACTTAAGAGTGGATGTTGAATAGTTGGAATATTTTGAGTTTGGCTTGTTTCTACATTGTTTATTTCTGGTCATTCGTTATCTTCTCTATAGGCTATTATTGCACTCGGTTTTATACGCTTAGTACATGCTGGTTTTACGTGTCTGCTTGAAAAATGTTAAGGCTGTTCACCCGACCCGTGATTACAGATGTGTTCCGATGGGTCGATATACCCGTTTGGCTGATAATCAACCGATAAGGATTTCAAAAAAACAATCAAAAGAAACCAGTAGAAAACGAAGGAAAACGAAGCAACCATCCTCTCGTTAGCTTGATGGCATGATACCTGGTCTCCAAGAGAGATCCTAGGTTCAATCTCCCTCCTCCTAAAATATCAAAAAAAATTAAAGAACACAAAATAACTTTCCTCCCTGTTTGGTTGCCGAGAAAACTCAGGCAAAGGAAAAGGAAAAACTAATACCAACTACCATTTTGTCGACAATATGAGACATAAGTGAAGAAAAGAGAACCATTACAAAACTTTGCACAGAGAGAAAAGCAAGAGAAAAAAGAAAAAAAAAAATTTATCACCACTGTCGCCGAAGCTCTCACCGAGACTGAGTTAAATTTTTTGAGCTTTTCGTCCTCCAAACCCTTGCTTTTCACCACCACTTTGCCAGAACTCTTGGGCGAGAGAGAGTGAGAGAGAACGAAATCGATGGCTAAAGCTCCAAAGGAAATCACAGAGAGAACGAAATCGATGGCTTGTTTAAAGTGTTTGCTAAAGCTGAAGATGAAATCAGAGAGAACGGAATCGATTATTTGGGTGCTCTGTTGGAGGTTGAAGTTGAAATCGAGGTTAGAGAGAATGAAATCGAGGTCAGGGAGTATGAAGTTGAAGCGAAACTAAAATATGAAAAGGGTATAAATCAGTAACAGGTAATACCCAATTACCCGATTTACCGAAATCGAGCAGAATAACGGATTCCAATCGGGTCGGTCTTTCAGATCGGTTCGAATTTCGGGTTTTTTGTTCACCCCTTTAAAATATGGTTTTGGAACTTCGGCCTAATTTCCTAGAGTTTCGTTTTGGGTTTCTTTTGCAATTTGGAAAGAAAAATGATATACACAACATTTTATACAATATTTTACACTATTTTGTAAAAATAA
Source organism: Platycarya strobilacea (assembly GCA_036898215.1). Lineage (NCBI taxonomy): Eukaryota > Viridiplantae > Streptophyta > Magnoliopsida > Fagales > Juglandaceae > Platycarya > Platycarya strobilacea. Next base: position 29,397,659 of record CM072547.1, read on the forward strand.
GGGTGTTTTTTATAAAATAATATTAATTTTATAAGATAAATTATAGAAATACTTACTTTTATAAAATATTATGTATATCACTTTTCGTTTAAAAACACATGATTTGGGCCATGGTAAATCTTGTCACCTCACATCGGAAACTTAAACCCAACCCATGTGAAAGCCCTGCCAAAAATAACTAATCCCAGCCCACCCCCATCTAAACGACTCCGTTCCGTCCCACAATTCAAAACCTTACATATATATATATATATATATATATATATATATATACATACTAGTCAGGGATTGCAACGTGCGATGCACGTTTGCCTAATTACAAAAAAAAAATTATGAAAAAATCTAGCGGAATGAAAAATCATTGAAAAAGGTTATATAACAGAATGAACAAAAAGTACATATATAAATCATGCAAAAATATAATCTATAGTCTAAAGTCAAAGTCATTCAGGCTACTTATAAGAGCCTCCAAACTCGGCATTGAAGATGTAATTGCTCATGAAGGCCTCTAAAATCTACAATTGTTTTCCAAAATAGAAAAAAAAAAATTCATGAAAAGAAGAAAGCATTCAATTCCTGCACAAAGTAAATCTCACAAAAATGCAAACCTCTACATGTATAGCAAAGGGATGAACTTTGAAGCCCTGGGCTCAACCGTAAAGCTGCCTTCCCTTTGAAAAGGAATGTTCTTGCTACACATACAAAGACAATCGAGCCAAAAATTGCATTAGAAATAAGACAGATGAGAAGTTTAAAGAATTGTTATAATACCAAAATTTTCAACAACATGAACTAATCACAATAAGAGCAGATCACACCAAAATGAAAACTAAGTAAATAAAGTTTGAATCAACAATAAATCCAGGTATTTGTTGGCTGTGAATCTATCATATGAAGGATAATAAATGCTGTCAATAAATGAATAATGGTCAACGTGGAAAGGTAAATGTAAGAAAATCCAACAAATAACAGCTATAAGCGATATACAGTAGAAAAGCACAGGAAATCACCAATTTGGCAAGACGATTTCCTTTTTCTCATCAATTATATTAGACTCACCCAATACAAAGCAATACCAAAATGCACACAATGATCTAATTATATATAACAAATAGAAGTTATATCATTCAAGAAACTTAAATCTTGTTATCTTATCATGCCAATTATTCAGACAAGTAATCAATAATTTCAATCTCAAGATAAATCCAAAGATAGGGATATAATTATTTATATGTTAACTCTTTAAATGTACATGAGGCGTATTGGTATGTAGTCCACTAATATACAATGGCAATCAAAAGTTCTTCTAGCTTAGCATCCACAACATGTGTTCTATACCACTTAAAAACTTCAACATCGTGCTACTTCTTTTCTCCCAATCTTTTCACAACAAGTTCTATCTAGACACAATAAGTAGACAGGAGAAAATTATTATAGGCCAGTCCCTCAAAAGGGTTGCATTGTACATATGACTGGTGCACTAAAAACCAAGCACACCATAGTCACTAAAACCAGAGTGTCCATTCACCACAAAGCACAAACCCAGATTATATGTGGGAGAACCTCTGTTTTAAGTTTTTCACATTAAACCCACCTTTATATGTGTTTCCATGAAAATATGACCCGTCATCCTTCAAGACAACGTGAAATTACTCAAATGCAACCAACCTGGTTTAGATAGTCGTTCAGAAACATTACAGCATGATCATCCCATCCAGTATTTAATTTGAAAATACGCACTACTTTCTCTCTTCTTAAACACTGCACTAAAAAAACATCACCACCTATATCAATCATAGACAACTTTAAAATAAAACTAAAACAACCAAAAATTCTGGACACAAGAAATATAAAAGATCAAAGAAACTACGGCCTACTTAAAATTTCACATAGTTAATTTATTTTGGTAAGTAATATTCACTGTTAAATTAAAGTTGAAATTTAATTTTCTATCGAATATATAGCATACATTTATAATTATCACTTTAGTATACTTTTTTTTCCTTTTCTTCCTTCATTTTTCTTCTTTGTTTTTTCTTTATTATTCCAAGACAAAAACTTCAGAATACGGCACAAAACAAAGGAATTAAAGAGTATCGATAGGTGTCGCTTCTGATAAGAGCATAAAAATTCAGCTCCAACTGTACCCAAATTAAGGCCTTAAAAAATTAATGTTTGTTTAGTACCAAGAAAAAACATATTTGACAGATTAGAAACCCTTTCCCTTCTTTAAAGTACCCATCTCTAGAAGGAAAAATGATAATAAATAACTGAAATAATCGCCAAAGATCAGTACCCCATTCTGGACTCAACAAAATTGTTCAAACTTTTAGGGCCAAAAACCAGACCTCCAATTATCTATCCACTTGCGTTCTGTACAATTGCTGTACAATTGTGACCTTAAAACAAAGGGCTGAATTGCGACCTGAAAAGTGATAACATACATTAACTTAACAAAATTCAAGGACTATAATGGAATAAATATATATTACCTTGTACAATATTAAATATTTAAATATTCTACAATGTGGAGAGAGAAAACTTCATTGAGCAAATCAGAAGTTTGCTCAAACTTGTTGACTAATTAAATAGGCCAAGCTTGAACTTATGTCATAAATTCATTCCTCTAGATTGATTTTAGGGTTATAACGTTAGTAATTTGTACAAATAACAAGTATAACAAGCATCAAAATCAGGCAAACAATCTCGTTGTATCCAGATAAGTTGTTCTAAGTTTTATTGGCCAAACTTAACAAGTATAATGGAGATTAAACTTTAGGGCCTATAAGCCAAAAAATGAGATGAGAGTAATGAACAATTAGATAATAAATAGTAAAATCCTTATCCTAATTTTAAAATTAAGCGTTCCTGAAATTTCATATTACCAATGAAGCACTTTATGAAAGCGGGTTAAACACTATCCTGAATTTTCTGGAGAAAATCATGAACCCTAACCTTCTCAATGTGCGAGAACATTAGAGCTAAAGCAAATGGAACACAAACTGGGAGATTTTTTTTTTTTTTTAATTTTTTGATGGAAAGATTGAATTTCATTGCAATTGGGAGCTTTTTTTTTGTAAGTCGTAAATTGATAGATTTCAATAGGAAAGAATTACTAATAACAATAACTCCAACACATTAAACAGCAATACATCAAATTACTCGTAAGCTTCAGACCAGTAATCGAACTAAAGATTTATAAGATTATATGAGTATTTCAAAAATATACAAATGCTATAATTGCATATTGTCGTCTAAATCAAATATAAATATGCAGGTTTTGAGCAAAAAGATTAATATCTATATGCCAAAAAAAACCCAGCCCTAGATGATATAATATTTAATTTAATTGCTCTCTTCTTTATGATTCTTGGAAGAACAAATCCGAGTAAATGTAATGAGTCCAACCATAACAAACACAAAACTTTAGATTTCAACAGGAAAACAGAATCATAAAAACATTTAAAAAAAACCAACACAGCAATAAGCAAAAACAAAATAACCCAATAAGCAAAAATACCCATACTGATATATCTCTTCTTTATGATTCTTGGATGAACAAATCCGAGAGAATGTAATGAGTCCAACCAAAATAAACACTAAACTTTAGATTTCAATAGGAAAACAGAATCATAAAAACATTTAAAAAAACCAACACAACAATAAGCAAAAATAAAAAAATCCAATAAGCAAAAGTACCCATACTGACGAATGAGATCACGTTGGCTTCTCCTTATATGAATTGAGATAGAGCTCTTGAGAGTGAGCAATGGAGGAGAAAATAGATGGGGAGGAGGAAGAAAAGCAGGGATGAGATCAGATTTTTGTTTTGGAGGAGGGGAACATATTCACTACATGCAATTCCATTTTGCATTTGGTAGAATTCTTACGTGTCTTATTATTATTAGTTGGGTGTCAAATAAAGTTATGCACCCATCTGGCTGCTAGTGACTCTCAAGAAAGGATAATAAACCAGAAGAAAAGAAATCAATGGACAGGCACATCCAAGCAATTGGCAAACACAGCCAAAAATTGTCCATAGCGACAGAGAAATCCAACAACCAGATTCACATGGAACAAAAAAAAAATGCAGAACAAAACAAGATTTATGTATTCATTTCCCAAGCTTATATGAGAATGTCTAATGACCTAACTGCTTCAATGCTGGATCCCAGATTCTCAATGCTAGAAAACAACTGATAAAGTTTGTTAAAGGTCAAAGAAGCCTGATCGGGTTCCTTACTTTTAAACACAATGTGCGCAAGGACGGTGAAATGAAGTTTTTTCATTAGGAAAAATGGAACTGATTGAATAAGCGAAACAAAAAGAAAAAGAAATTTACAGTAGCATAAACAACACAACATGGCAAGCATAGAACAACTATCAATTAAATAGTAGAATGTTAAAAGACTTCCACCCAATATTCCATACCTGAAAATATTTTGATGCCAACTTTTTCCAGGAACTAACTTCCCACAAATCTATGCTTCCCATATTGAACTGAAAAGCCAAATTAGAAAACGATAATCAATTTATGCTTAAAAAGAAACAGAATGTACATAATAATCACCAATTAAATAGCAAAATGGAGAATGAAATCACAAAAAATATTCTAGAGCAGTAAAATTAACCGACATCTCATGCCCACATTCATGGATAGATATAATAAATAAATTCTTAAAAGATTTGAATTTTGAAGTGATGGGGCACAAAAAATAAGTAAAAAGACAAATCATCACATGAAAAACTAAAATAAATCTAAAAATAATAAAGAAATAAAGAAAGAACACATATCAAAAAACACAACTTACAAGATTTAAAAATCATGGTCTTCTCATTTTCTTGAATTTCTGTGCGACCAAACAGAGGAAGCTAAATTATTTACTTTTAAAAACAAAGTTAGACCACTTAAAAAGTAGAATACAGGTTAAAAAATACCTATGTGAAAGACATTAAATACATGTTAAAAAATACCTTCATGAAAGACATTATTATGAATAAACAATTCTAAATTCTAACCAACCAGCAAAGTGTAATATCAAAACTGGACCTCACTAACATAGCGAAATGAACAACCCAACAAGAAAATCAGACAACACATGAGTCATTACGTCTTCAATTCTAGAAATCCAGAAATCCAAACAAAGAATCTGAACACAAACATGAATAAAAACCTCTATGTGTGCATGTGGAACTCACGCTAATAGATTAGGCTTCTCGGCAAAATCATTCTAATTAGTAATTATATTGACTAACTAAACTACAACTGCAGGGAGAGGTAAATAATGAAAAAAGCTTAGTCCTAAAATCCTAATATTTACAAGTTTCTTAAGACGTAAGCCCAATTGACAAAATAGAGGACGAAAATAGAAAAATATTGAAGCTAAACATTGCTATACACAAACAAACCGTTCAAAAGAATCAAATTTGCATTATTGGAATCTGATGAGTTGGGTCGAAATTCATAGTGAATGTGACTTTTGCCCAACCTATTGGCAGTGTGTGTCTGTTATATATATATTTGAAAAAAATGGAGCGATAACTCAAAAGTAATATGATAAACACGACCTTTTAGATTTTCTTTTATTATTTCAGCCACTTCTTGAAACCAAAAGAATCCAATATGGAGGGAGTTAAGAGAATTTTAATTGGTAAGACAAGCTACAAAAACATGGTCTAAAACACCTCATTTTCGGAGCCAAGAAAGAAGGAACACTTTTGGCAAGAGAATTGAAAGCGAAAAAAAAAAAAAAAGAATAACTGCATACTCTGTAAATAATTAGAGGATTCGAAAATCATGTGTACTTCAACTCCAATTAGATATATACAAGATAGAGATCATGCATAATAAAGTGTAGAGTTAGATTACGATATATACAAGATAGAGATCATACTGAACCAAACGGAGAAACCATACCCATACAACACCGACACAAGAAGGAAGAAGAGAAACCGAGATGCATGACTACCCCCCGCCGGATAGATAACCAAGAACCACCTTTCCCCCGCGGGCAAGCAACCCCAACCATCGTTAGTAGCCTCTCCCTCAGCCACATGCAGGCAACCCGAAATGGGTGTCCCGTGTAGACTTCAACGCGGATTGAGCCCAGCACCGACCACCAGGAGCCACCACCTCATGTCGGCCACCTCCTTGCACCACCTCCCTTCGCCGAAAACCGCTAGCCACCGGACCCAACCACCGTCGAGCAACCACACAACCCTTAACTCAGAAACCCGAAAATGGGTCTCTGGATGGGTTTCAACCCTATCCCGCCGTACGCCGCCACCCACGACGTCCAGCGACCACCATTGTGTCCCCCACTCACCGGCGACCTTCCCATGCTCGGCCATGGCCAAGCCTAAGCCCCCCTCCTAATCCCACACTCTCTTGCTCTCTCGCCATGATCCTTGGACGAACGAAACAGGGCAGCAATCGACGTCCATTTCTGTGTTGGACCTATATGTGTTGTATCCAAGAGATGTCCCCGGCCTATGATCGGCGAGAAGGAACGGACCGAGAGGGAGAGAGTTCCGGAGGGAGGGCTGAGAACGAGAGAGAGGAGTCTGAAATCGTGTGGTTTGAAATCGAAGCAGATGACAACATAATAAACTAATGTAAATAACTAAATAAATAAGGGGTAATATTGAAAGTGGCAAACGCTGAATTTACTATTTATTACCGTTTATCCCTATACACGCTTATATTATAAAAAATAAGAAATATATATCTTTATATGTCTATCTAATTAAAATTTTTGTTTTGATAAAAAATTTATTTTTTCATTAAAATTAATATTTTTTATCAGTTTCTATTAAAATTAATATTATATATAATAAGAATTACCATTTAAAACATAATTTATTAAATTTATTCACTCAAATAATGTTCTTGATATTAAAATGAATTCCACATTTTTAACTTTTTACAATAATAAATTTTTCATATAAAACTCATTTAACATCTATTTAATACTACTTAATACTTTAAACACAATTTATTAAGCCTATAAATAATTCTAAAAATTTCTATTTTAAAATTTATACTTAGGACATATTTTTTAATTTTATTTTATGTAAAATAAATATAAAATAATAATAATATAAAATAAAAAAATAATAATATAGAATATATAAACATAACAATATATATAGAAATAAATTATTCATAACAATTTATACGTTAGAGAGTTTAATTTTATTCATAAAAATTTTATTTTTATTATATGATTAATAATTTAATTTTTTCAAAAATAATTTATAATTTTAAAATGAATATATTATTTATTAAATTAACTATATATATAGTATATATAATTAATATACTGTATATATAATTTATTATAATTATATTAAATTGGTAATAATAAGCAATAAATATAATTAATATTATATGTTTGATATTTAATTGAAATATATATGATAAATAAATTTATATAAATTATAAATTATAAATTATAAATTATAATATAACATTCTTATATAAATTATCAACTATATAATGTATTTTTTTAAAAAAAACTCATATTATTTATTAAAAATACTCACATAACTAAGAAAATATAAATATTTTAATATCCTCTGTTTTGAGACTGTATAAAATAATACAAATTTTAAATTATCATCTTGAAATTAAAAAAATATCATATTTTAAACTAACTTTTTATTAAAATTTTAATCAAAATTATCTCAAATAAATTTGAGAAAACTATATGTTATATTTATTTATAAGACCATCTTATTATTTTTGTTAATTTTTTTTATAATATATGAAAACGTATAATGATTTATCATCTACTTAATTATAAATAATTATTAAATTTTTATTAAATCTTAAATTAAATAAACGTGTTTTACACATTATTTCTATCTAACATATATATATATATATATTAAAAAATGTTGGGCTGCTACACATTGAAGAAGTCAAAAATAAAAATCTGGTGTGTCGCGTGTGCAGTAATACAGAAGCTGCTGCATAGCCTGCTCTTTCTTTTTTTTTTTGTTTTTTTCGACTGTGCTTGGCTGCAACAGTTGTACACTGACACACTAACTATATTTTATTTTTAAAAAAATATTCGAAGAAGAAGCTGTATTTATTGTACTCACTCACGTATAAATAGTAACATATGTGTGAGTACAATAATTATAACTTTATTCTAATATTGTTTTTTATTTTTATTTATTTTTAGTTTTTTTATATGATTGTTTAAGTATTTTTTTAAATGATGTTGTGATTTTTTTATATTTTTAAAAAATATTTTAATATATTTATTTTACATAATGTTTTTAACATATTATTTGACGGTTTGAGACCTTGGAATCTGTAGAACGAGCCGCATGCATGGTCATCTATAAATTAGGTACCAATCCAAGCCAATCCTATTATCTGAGATTTTAATTTGATCCATGCGAGCAGTACTCATGTCCTGATCATATATATGTAGATCGATCACGTCATGAAGTTAGATGAAAATTCTATCAATTTTAGGGCGGGCCACCATATTAACAATCCTGAATGCATGCGTACTCTTTTCTGATCATGATTTAAATTAATGAAGTTGATCAGGTCTTCACAGGAAGGAAGGCATGATTATTATAATATTCTAGTATATATATAGAGTCCTAGACCATATATAATTAAAAATATATATATCATTAATTAATTAAGACATTGTATCAGCTTAATCTATTAATTCATCTCATTAATAAACGTCTAATCAACCCGTCACCATATAATAAGGAAAATATAATTAATTAAGTAATTGACTAATTCGCGTATATCCCATATGAAAGGCATCTATGACCTCAAATCTGTCTCGGATTTGCATGGGTATGATTTAGAAATGTAAACCTGTATTTCATTTATAATGACTGCTATTTTTTTACTAAACCAGTAGAAATTGTGAAGGATAAATTGGGCAGACCAAAATGTGACTATTGCCTTTTAGATTCACGCTTTTATATATATAGAAGATGAGTACTGTTACACATCCCGATGGGAAAATTAGATTTTTTAATTTTTGTAGATTTATTTTCATTCATTTTGTTGGTGTCTTTAAATATTTAAAAAAAAAATCACAACATTATTTAAAATTATTTTCTTAATCACTCAATAAAAAAATTAAAAAATATATATAATTACATTCGGGACAAATTTTCGACACACTACTTGGGTAAAAATAGCATATCTGATGGAAGATATGTAGTTGCGGACTGCAGTTGGGTCTTAGGTCTTCCAGTGGGTCATCGGTCTTGGTTGGGTTCTTGACATGGGGTTTAGGTCCCGTGTTCAATCTTGGTTTCTAGAACAAAATATGGGCTTGATTAGTCACTACCTCAAAGCTAGCCCATCTCAAGTCCTAAGATCCTTTTAGGGTCTACTATCTCTAACTGTTCAAAATATCCTCAACGAATTAAATCTAATAAATTATCCAGTACGACTTACGAGCTGAGGTTCCTAAAAGTACCCAACTAGAATAGTCCTAACTACCTAAATAATTAAATGACATAAATAATGACTAATAACACATAAAATAATACCAATAGTCATATTAATAAATAAAAATAATAATGAGAAAATAATTCTTTTCTTAATTATCCTTGCCTTACAATTTACAAAGAAATTCTTAACTATCTAGGTTGTAAACGTTATTGCCTAGTAGTGTACGTTAGAATTTTTGCTTATTAGGACTATTAGCTATATCTCACGTAAACAAGAAATATTCTACTTATCATCATTTTTTCCATCATCTCTTTATCGTCTCATGATATTACATAATATGATATATTAATAATTAAAGATAAAATAAATAATTTTTAATCATTTAATATTATATTATGAGTTGATAAATAACATTACTCCTTAAACAATATTCATTTTTGTATTACAAAACGACCCGTCACAAAAGAGAATACAAATTTCATAACCAGCAGTACTAAACCCATTTTAGACCCAGACCCAAAAAAATACTATCTCCCAAATGTCACAGTAATGGACCTCCACCAAAGTTTTTTTGAGTCAGTAAAACTTCTCGATAGTCACTAAAAATATTATATATATATATATATATATATATATTAACAGTTTGATGTGCAAACGTTCAAATATTTTATGACGCGGAAGGATACCATCACTAAAACGTCACAACATTCAAACGTAACTAAAAAATTTATCTCAAACATATAGTATATCATATTTCAAGTGTATAAAATTAGTATTTTCGACTTTTGTAAACTGTTACTCTACGAAAAAAAAAAAAAGATAAAAAATAATCAATTTGATGCAGTCAAAAGGAGGTGGTTATTTTTATCAATTTTTCTTGTAATGTTACAAACGATTCAGTTTTATGATGATGGAAAAAAAATCCCCTTATAACCATACAAAAGAACACCATTATGTCTTTTGTTGGCTCCCATGATACTCTGAACCTGATTTTATGAAGACGATCAAAAGCTTGACAGAATTTCTAAATATTCTTGCGCCGATCATAACTTGACATATAATTAAATATGGCTTTAGCATAGTTACAATTAGAAACATGTACAATTTGTTTTACAGTATAAATGATCAAACGATAACGTACTTACAACCATTCTATTCACATTTCATTTGAGTAAACTAAGAATAGTGCATGTCTAAGTTGTAACAGTTCTTCAAAACATTAGTGTCTTCGAGCTAGCATTATGTACTAATTAACCCTGTATTATTTGCATATATAGCTGCAATCATATTTGATAGCCAATCCATTAACCCAAAATCCAGATAAAGCACATAAAAGAGAGAAATTAATGAAATAAAAGTTATAAACGTATGGAAGCCCATTCCCTCGTGCTCCGGATCCTTAAAAGAGTACACTAATTTACGTATCCATGATTATTTTCATGTCTTGGGTATTATGGGCAGCGGCCCATGCGCTTGTCACGCCTCCACATACCAATTGCTCCTTCTATGCGTCTGTACACCGAGTCAGCCATGCGTCTCTACAGGCCCATCTAATTTGTCTGCAACAACTTGGTCCATATTTCAGCCCATTACAGTTCAGTCCACAGTAAGTTCTTCTTAACTTTACATAACCCACCTTTATTTCTTAAACCCACACTATATCTCTGCCCATAGCCCATAGTCACTGCCATATCACCTACGGCTGACTATGACCCTTCACAATTGATCACTTTGATTGTTGATTTTTCAGTTGAATTTGACAGTTGATAATATTGTCCACCCCATTAAAAATATCTTAGATGGTTTTAATTATAATATGTTGGCCTAAAACATGGAGGTTTTATTGCATGGCTGTAAATTGTGATGCTATATAGTCGGAAGATATTGTTGCCTCGTGGCGCAAGAAGAGGATTAAAATATTGAAGTTTATGCAAGCCACCTCGAGAATTGGCATAATGTGCGGTACAAGTTCCTCTCTTGGTTTATCAAAACTTCTATTCCCTCTATTCACAGTTTGCTCCCTAAAGGGCCAACAGGAAACATACACGTAAAGAGAGATTATAAATACCGAAACAGCAAATTGGCTAGAGTAGCTGCTGAATACGAACTTTTTAATAACCCGAGTGCACAGAGATCATAATTACTTCCCTGGGTGTTTCTTCCTGAATGGAAAAGGCTATCCTTTGACCTTACTCTACCCTAGCATAAGGTGTCAATGTGTAACAGTCTAATTGGTTCCATGCAATTAATTTGCAAAGCTTTTTTTCTAGACAATTATATTAAATATTAGGGCATGCAAAGTCAAGCGCTAGCAAGAGATCATCATCACGATCAGATTGAACTTTAATGTGTGCGTTGAGCTTATCTGCTTTTGACACATCCAAAATCTCGTGATCCAGAGCTCGTACGAGGGATTTTCCAAGAAAAAACCATTAATTTTCCCGCATGCATGCCCTACGTGTCCAGATGCTTACGTTGAACACCAAACTAATTATTATGAAACCCTCTTTTGGGAAATTTCTCGATGTCGAATAAGGGCCAGGTGTTCTTTCTTCTATACAAAAATCCTAGACTTTGATGATCATGATCTCCGTCATCGATTAATTAAATCATGTGGACTCAAAATAGACTACGTACGTACAAGCTAAAAAACGAATAAATAATTGAAAAAACAAAACAAATAAGAAAAAAATATATGCATGGGATTACTCATTATAGTAAGGACAATGGCACTCCTTCCACATGTTTTGGATCTCGTATCGGAAAAATATCATTAATTATACGAGTGTTCTAAATAATATGGTCCTTGAGACAATTAACGAAGGCCCACATATTATAATTCAAAGTTTGTTGGAGCAATCGAACAGCTCGCAACAGAAACTAACAAGAAGTTTTTTAGATTATCTACCAAATTTATATGTTTCGGATGGTCAACTCTAACACGTACCCAACATATTTTGGGTAACCCAAACCCTAATTTTGGACAAGCAATTACCCTATCGAGCATGGCATGTAACCTTTCCTAATATAAGCATATATACGGATTCGTAATCTGCAGTTTTGATAATTAATTATAATGTTCGATAGTGATTAGTCATATAAAGCATGCATGACAATTGGGTGCTGTTTCCCTGAAACCGACCCAGAAGAGAATAGCACGGGCTAATTAGATTGTGGTCTTGTTAATTATTTATATGCTAATCATTCGGCATTAGCAAGCCTTAATTAATTAAAAACTTATACATGATTCTACGGCTCGGATCATTCCCTACAAAAGGAATGAGTTATTTATAAGACAAGTACTAAAAGAAAAATTCATTAATATTTGGTAAATACAATAATCATATATATAGTTTATATCGATAGGCCGGGTGAGAAGGGCATGCAAGCAAGCTAATTAATTTAAATTACAAATGTACGTGGAGTTTGGTCTAGAATCATCTATCAATATTCATTAAAAACCCTCGGCGGGGGCCGGAAATCTGAGTAGTGGAATATTATAACATTTGAATTTGCATGCATTACTATTGATTAGATAAAGTGGTTGAGACACTTTTACACATGATTTTACATATTTGAGAAGAGTTTATATATATATATATATATATATATATTCAGCACATAAGTACAAAAAATAGTTACAAGGAAGAGAGACATGATGATCATGACGTCCACTGAGATATGTCCATCTAGCTAGTAAGATTATGTGCCAATTGATTTGTACTATAAACAACTTTTTAGTTGCAATATCTTCTATATATTTTAAAAGAAAAATACTTTAATCACAAAATAGTTATAAAAAAAAAATCTCATAAATTTGATTAGATATAATTCCTTAAATAATAAAATTATTTTTATTATAAAATAAATCGATCAAATCAATTTATATTATAAAATTATTTTTATATAATTTATTTGTGAACCGGAGACATTGCATGTGTGTTACTGAAATTGCGACGAGTGCATGCAGCAGCCATCACTATCTCAGCAGGATCAACTCATGGTTAGGCGGCCTAGGCACGTGTAACGAATTAACTCATGCTAATTAATTGCACTATCTCAATATAAATAAAATAAATGAAATTTCCCTTTTTAATTTGTGATTCCCGACAATTAACTACAATGGCCAGATCATTGTAATCTTAGAAAAACTCGATCTAATTGCTAGGGTACGAATTAATTTAATTAATTAGATACTCACGATATATTTATGAGATTTTTACCTAGCTAGCTCCTACACGAGATCAGTTTGACATCCTTTAATTCATTGGGAATGATTTAAAGTTTGCATAATATTTATAGAACGAATAGCAAATTATCACGCCTGATTTACAGAAGATCATCATGCATGGAGTCTGGAGTCCTAGCTTATATAGATCATCGATATTAACAATTTAATTTTTCATCACTACAACAAATAAAATTTTTTGTTGCATTTTATTTAGTTGAGAGTTAAATTCTGCCACAGATAATAGCATTTGTTGCATTTTCTAACTGTAAATAGTAGCATTGCGACGAAAAATTAGGCATTTACCGCTAAAAATTAAGATTATTGTCACGCCCAAATAGCCGCAATTAATCTATGATCTTCAAAATGCGGTAGATAACTTTTTATCGTAATTTTAAAATTTTTTATAAATTTTTTACGGTGACTTATTAAACATCATAAAAAATCTTATATATTGTAATGTATTTGAAATAACGTATGATTCTAACACGTCAAGAACGCAAGGAGACTTGTTAATTTATACACAAAACAATGAATTAATACAGTCAGCTTGTCCCCACTTTAGAGTCCATAATTTGCATGGTGACACGTATAGGTCAAGTCCCATAAAAGACGATACCTAAAATAATTCATATATTTAAGCGCGAGAAATTAAAAATAATAATGATGGAAGGATCGATTGATCGTACAAAAGGGGGAAGAGAGAGAAGGGGGGGGGTGTCATGCACGCAGATTATTTACTATATTTAGTAATTTAATCAGACAAAACTTGAATGAAAAAGGTCTTGATTGCACACTCTATCATAACGATGCTCATAAGCCATATGGTCGGCTTCCGGACAACTTGTTTGCGCCATTTACATATATAGTCGGCTTGTATTAGTAAATATTGTTTTGTACTTCATGTAGGTAATTTTTTTCTAAGATATAATATATATATATATATATATATATATATATATATATATTGGTGAACGTTAGAAGCGTAAGCGTGAAATGAAGGTTTGAACTCAAAATTACATGGCCTAAATATATATATATATATGTAATGTTAGTAACTACTCATTTTAAAAAGTTAAATTAATAAGTAGAAACAAATTTAATTATTTTAATTCTATACCTAAGAGCAAATACTAGTCTCGACCTATCGATGGGTACTTATATATAATGGTGGAGCTCGAAATTTGACTTTGAGGAGCCAAATTAATGAATATGATGATAATGATTAATGTGTGTGTGTGTATATATATATGTACATACCATGCATTTGGTTATAGGTAGCGGAAATACGTACATATATATATTTATATAATCGATGCCATATATATAATCGCGCGTTCATCCTATTCAATCATGTATAACAAACAATTGTTATCAAAATTGATAATTACTCATATAAAAAAATTTCAGTTTCGATAATGCAAATTAAAAATCACATCATATTTTCTTGTTCATGTAGTTTTTTTTTTTTTGGGAAAAAAAAGAACTTACTGGAGGGGACTTAGCGGCTGACATGATAATAATAATGAATTTCTAGGGTTTATGAAAAATACCTTTGAACTTAGAAAATTAAGGTTTTTGATTTTTACAAAATATCCATACACTAACAAATTGTTTACTTTTTTGAAGTCTATATATATGGATAGGGCTGTAAATGAATCAGGCTACTTGACAACTTGTTCGATACTTGTTTGGTTAAACTCGAATCGAACTCGATTCATGAAAAAAAAAGTTTGCTCGTGAAAACAGATACCCACTCGATTTATAAATCACACATATATGACAAAACTCGACTCGACTCGACTAAGACTCGTTAAGGTTCGCTCGTCTATGTTCGAATTAATTATTTAGCTCGACTCGATTAAAGTTCATTTATATATTGATAAAAATATATACACATATATATGTTATATATATATTGCTAATAGTATAAGTATAGCACTTTTATAATTAAATATGTAATATGTAATTTAATTACTTATGTTTATATAATGGATATAGTTCATAACTATATTTTATCATTTGTATAATAATTAATCTAAAAACTTTAATATTTTTATATATTAGCACGTAGAAATAATGTTTAATATATATATATATTTATATATATGCTATCATATTATGCTTATTTATTAATAATACATGTAAGCATATAATATATTATTATGATAAATACATTTCAACTAGTTAAATATTAAGTATTAATTTTTATTAGATGTTTATTTGTTTTTAAATCTTATTCAAAAACAAAAAAAAAATTTAAGTTCAAGTTCGAGCTCGAGCTTGGCTCGACTCGAGTTTGTTTGTGGAACGGGCTCGAGCTTGAATTGAAACTTTAGTTTATTGAGTCGAGTTAGACTAGAAAATAAATAAAAATCTCGAACTCGAATATTTGGAGTCGAGTCGAGTTTAGCAAGTCAAAGTTTGGCTGGACTCTACTTGATTACAACTCTAACATGGAGATATATTCTTAGATCTTGGTGGCCGGAGATTTCTTGGATTTTAAATAATCTCGTTACAGTAATTTTTATATATTTTTTAGAAGATCATAGATGGGCTAGTTAGCTATAGAGGATTTTCGAATTTTGGAACAAGATCAAAACATTTTCCTTTTTAATAATACCTTTTAGAGAGGATTGCAGGCTATGTAATTCCACCAAAAGACACTTCTCCTGTTCTTTAGAATACATAACAAAGAACATTTCTATCAGAATTTTCAAATATTTTCAGCAAAAACTTTAAGATTTTAATTTTAAAGATGGATCGAACTACTTACTGTAAGTGGGCCTTCTCTATCATTGGTCCAGCTATGAGATCCCATTGCTTGAATTATTCTATAGATCATCATGTTCTTGATCATATATATAGGATATATAAGATTAGAAAGAATTCAATTTGTCTTTTGTATTGGCCAAAAAAGCATTATATGCTGTTGAAGATTAGCTAGAAAATGCAGGCACATCATGAAGTGGTTAGCATTATTTGGTCTAAACAGTAATAAAAAGTTCCAAATTTTCTAAGAAAAGAAAAAGTAGGATAAGAGCTAGGGAGGCTAACTGATAATAATAAAATTAGAAGAAAAGTCCTAAAATTAGGAGTTAGTGTGAACAACTATTTTAGTACTTTACCTCTACTTCCTTCAATGTTGTCCTGAAGTTGCGCCTATGACTATTTTATGAATTTTCATATAAAATATAATAACAATTCAACATTTTTAAATTTTAAAACAATACTAATATTAAAAAAATAATATTCTAATAATATTTTATTCAACTTTCATTACAAAAAAATTGTTTATTTGCTGCATTTTTATTAGTCGCAAATAATTAATTTTAGTCGCTAATAGTCTATTTTAGTCGGTAATAATCCATTTCGTTGCTAATGTTGGGTCACTATTACCTATTTTTTTTCGTAGTGTTTCAACTTTCATTTAAAAATATTTCATATCATCTCAATATCAAAACAACCTCTAAATGAATCGAATAAGATAAAACTTTTACAAATCCAATGGAACGGACTATTTTGAGAGCCAAATTCTAGATACTTAAATTATCTCAATTCATTTTATCTTATTTAATATTTACAATTTTCTCAAATTATCAAATAAGCGATAATAAAAAGTTTGATTTTCAAAGTCTAGAATAAAAATAATATTTTATAATATCTTATTCAATTTTAACTTTTATCTCAACTGATCATTTGATTATATGAAAATCTTCTCTATCAACTAATCATCTCAACTCATTATCAAAATCTTCACTACATATTAATTTTCTCTTATACAAATATTTATTATATGTACACATTGTAGTTTATCATCAATAGATCCTTAATTGCCTTTAAATTAGTGAAAAAAAAACTAGAAAACAATAATCCTTAGTTACGTATATATATACCTTTCTAGTGCTCAACTGGCATGGAGTTGGTGGCAAATTCCTGGATGTTCAATATATATACTACTTTGTCTTGACATAATCATGTATTTGATCACAAGAAATAGAAAAAGATAATAAAAAAGAAGAAGAAGAAGGCTAGGGCCGGCTGGGGAGAGACCGAAGCCCTATATGTACAGCTAATTAATTATTCATTTTTTGCTTATAGAAAAGTAGTAATCCATTTAATTTCCGTAGTGCATTATCATGTAGATGGACAAATAATTCTAACATCAGATCATCAATCATCAATAGCTTTTATCAGAAGTCAATGAACAATTTTTCCTTGACAACAAATCAAATTTCGACTTTTTTTTTTGTCAAATGTGATGAGAAAGGAATCTACTCTTCAAAACAACATGCTTTGCGGCTACTTATTTACTGTTTCAAGTCAACAACATTATGCCGAGAAGGATGAGTGCTTATTACTTAATTAATAATTAGTACTTAACCTTATAATTATGGTTGTCCATAATCCAAACTTATTGTCCTAATTATTGATTAGTACTTAATTATCAACTTCTTAATTACTAATTATCTAATATCTTATTTTTATTTATTTATATAATTTACTGATTCCATTTATAGATTATAAGTATAGTCACTTAGAATGAACCTATATATGGCTCGTACAATGGTTTAAAACTACCCGTTTAATTTCATACATATATATATATATATATGAAATATTATTGTACCCAGCCCTTAGGCCATGAATAGGAGTTCGAATTGCTGTCTATTAGTTTTTAGTATCATTTTTAATATATTTTTTTTAATTACAAAATTATTAAAAAAAATACTTACTTATTAAGTAAAAAACCACTCAACATAGTTAAATGTTTAAAGAATGACTTTTATATTTTCTTAAAAAAAAAAAAACCTTTATCTGGAAATTGATGGGAGAGCCCCTTCCTTTCAGCTTATCGCAATCCGTACAATAAATGTTATCCTATTTTTGTGCGAACGCCCAAACCTCTATTATTGGGCTCGTGCATTAAATGCTAATCTCCAATCCCCTGTAGCTTTATTCTACATCTTTAATTACATCTCATTGATCCCATATATATGAGCGAAATAATTTCGAAATTATATAATATATATATATATTATTCAAAGTGTAGAGGTTTTGAATCCAAATTATCTATTTAGAAAACTGAATCATATATTCAAATCATGATACTCTTAGCATAGCATATATATATATATTCCTTACAAATAATTTAACAAAATTTTTAAAATATTATTCAGATAGTGAGTTAAGATTAAAAAAAAGGTTAAAATTTAAGTTGAAAATTGAAAATAATTATTAAAATATTATTTTTTAATATTATTATTATTTTAAAATTTAAATTATTTATGAAATGAAATGAAATGTAAGTTGAAAAATGAAATGAAATACTTTCAACGTGAAACGGGGCCTAAAATATCCTGTCTACGTAGACTTGTAGAACACAAATAACGCTGCCCAAACACTTAGGCCTCTACACGTGTACACTTTGGCCTTTGGGAGGCTAGCTAGCCAATAAGCCAGCTGATTGAAGCGAACGTCCTAGCTTATAGCATGGAGCCAGATATCATGACTGACGTTGGTGACAGCTATTATTGAACCCAGAAAGTTAGTACTCACACTTCCCGCCGGAAAAAGATAGCCAAATTTTTCTTCGAGGAGAAAGAAAGGCAGAGAGAGAGAGATCGAGGACACGTCGCCATAGTGATAAATCGCGGACGGCACCGAATCCTTTTGACTTCTCTCTTGGTTTCTTACATCCTTTCCTTCTCCTTCTCCTTCCTATTTATACAAGTACGTTTCCTTACGGACCCTACATTGATCATTTCCTTGCTCTGTTTCCCCTTTTAGCTCCAAACCTCTCCCTCTTTAACAGTAACATCTCTGTTGTTTCTCGTTTCAACCAATCCAAACAATATTGCCTCAAAGATCGAAGAAGGCTTAATATATAATTAACTTCTAGAAGACAGAAGCATATAGCTCCAGCTGATTACTTTTCAGCCATGGGTAGAGCACCTTGTTGTGACAAAAGCGGCCTTAAGAAAGGTCCCTGGACGCCTGAGGAAGACCAGAAACTCATGGATTATATTCAGACACATGGGTATGGCAATTGGAGAACGTTACCCAAGAATGCTGGTATGTTACTTGTCTTCAATTTTCTTTTCTTCGTTATACATGATATGTTTAAGGTTGTTCGTGGACTTAGGTTTTCATGTCACTTTTCAAATTGTGTAGGACTTCAAAGGTGCGGAAAGAGCTGCCGTCTTCGATGGACTAACTATCTGAGACCCGACATTAAGAGAGGCAGGTTTTCTTTTGAAGAGGAGGAGACAATTATTCAGCTGCATAGCATATTGGGTAACAAGTAAGTAGTAAAGATACATGGGGTTTTGCGGTTTTGTTGTTCTGTGTCATCCTCTCAAACTCTTTTTGCTGATTCGTCTGTCATGTTTGCCATAGGTGGTCTGCCATTGCAGCTCGGTTGCCGGGAAGGACAGACAACGAAATCAAGAACTACTGGAACACACACATTAGAAAGAGGCTCCTACGAATGGGAATTGATCCGGTGACTCACAGTCCACGTCTTGATCTTCTGGACCTCTCCTCAATTCTGAGTTCCTCGCTTTACAATCCATCTCAGATGAACGTGTCAAGGCTTTTTGGGGTCCAAACCTTAGTAAATCCAGAACTTTTAAGGCTAGCCACATCTTTTATGTCATCCGGCCACCATGAAAACCCAAACTTGCTTCTTCAAAATCTTCAAGAAAACCAGCTTTGCAATTCCCAAATACAAAATCAAATTGCACAACTTGTCCAAGTACCTGATCAAGAACTTGATCGTGCGCCCATTCAAGAAACTACTCCATGTTGCACTACAGTGAGTAACCCTTGTGTTTCATTTCCTAATGAGGCACAAATCATGGAGCCCAATGTAGAGCAGTTCCCATTAAATTTTACCCACTTCAGCTCCTCCAACCCTCAACCAACCGAGTGGCAAAGCAATCATGGGATGCCTTTAGATTTTACTGAAGACTATGTTTCTATACCAAGTTACTACAATTATGGGTCGGATCGTCAAACTATGATGGATCCTTCTTCTGAATCGTCAACTTTCCAGTACTCCAACAACAGCAACCAGAATTTCAGCTTCGCGTCAGTTTTCTCGACTCCTTCATCGAGCCCAAAACCATTGAATTCGAATTCGACATACGTCAATGGCAACAGTAGTACTGAGGATGAGAGGGAGAGCTATTGCAGCAACATGTTGAAATTTGAAATCCCAGATCATATCAGCTTGGATGTTAATGATTTTGTGTAACGTCAAAAACTGATTGTACGAGTCTTTCACATTTTCTGGGATGTGAATTTGATCGAATCAATGATACGTGAAAACGTTTCCCAATAATTAATTATTACGATATTGTTTATCTTACTGTATCAGGAATTAGCAAGATCTACTTTTTGATGTTTATTGAATCTTATGTTTCCCTTTTCGTATGCAATAGTAATCGATTGCTTTTTCCCTCGGTTTTTTCAATCATATTCTGATTATATTATTCGGAAAAACCCTCAGCCTAGTATTGAACTTTATCAACTTAATTAAGTCAAATGGATGGACAGACAGACACGAGAAGCACAGAAAATAAAAAAGACAGACTAGCAAGATAATAGATTATATACATATATATATATATACACTATATGTGTGTCCATATTAATATAATGTTCTCCCAACACTACACTAATTTAAAGGTGAAATATTTCTATTTTTTTATTTTTTGAAGAACTACTTTTTACATAAATAATATTCAATACAAGAATTATTATATATTCTAAAATTTTAATAATTTTCAATATGCTAACTTCTCCTTCTGCCTATCCCCAAGGAGCTAGATATTTTGTCTAAAAGAAGATAGAAACAAGAAAATCCAAAAAGCAATCTTAACAATAATATCAACACGGTTGATAATTAATGATCATATAGAAATGAAGTGATCAGACTGGCTTATGATTTCTTGTTCTAAATATATCATAGTTTGAAAGAATAGACTAATACTTTCGATTATCCCCGACAGTGAGACTAAGAGCCCGGCGACATGGCCGGAGCAGCAGCCGGAGAAACTGGGAGAGACACCTGTCATGCCACCTGTGAGGCTAACTGTCTTATCACGTACTAAAAAAGTAATAATTTGCATGGGGATAATTGGTAATGGAGACTTTGACTAAAAGGAGTAGAGGGTACGTGTCGGGGTACAAGCGACGATATCAAAAGAGTGGGGACCATTGCTAAAAGGAAAGAGTGGGGTTTAGCTTTTATTGAAAAATCATGGCGTGGATCTTGTGCGTTTTTTGTCTCTTTTGTCCTTATCATTAATTGCTCCAGTGTCAAACCAACACCAGGACCTAAAGATATTAATTGCGTCAGCATTGGGGACACGTGGGCTGAATGATATTAGTTGATGATCCCAAGTCATTTGTTTTGAGTTTCGAGATTGAAAAAGGATGGGATTAGTATTTTTGTTACTACTTTTGTTCCGGCCCGGATAACTCAGTGCATTAGCAGAAGACAATCATTGCGTGAAAGTACACTGTAGAATTGCAAAGGTTTGGGCAAGCTGAGTGGGTCCCCCCTTTGTGGATTTTAAAATTGTCTTTGAAATGTTTAAACTACTTGGTGGCCATGTTCCTGCTCCTTCGATTCCTCAACCGAGGATGTTTGCCCTGTGAAGACAGTAATAGCTCCCAGTCTCAACCCACCCTGATCCTGATGTGTTATGCTGTAAATAGTAGGAGCAATTACTATAAATAAAGATATATATGGGTAATTAATTGAAAGTGGAGTTACACAATCAGAATAATTTTGTTTTGAGTCATAAAGAGTTGGCATAAATTATTAATTAGAATTAATAAAAATAAAAAATTAAGGGACTGCACTGAAAATATTGAGACTCGCATTTTTATCTTTGACGATCTCAATATATTACAAAAAAAATTGTTTATTTGTTATCATTTATTAATCCTAAATAATTTATTTTAATTATAAATAATTTATTTTATGGTAAATGTTTAATTATTAATGTCTATTTTTTTTAGTGACATAATTAATATTAAAAAGAGATTCCAAAATCATGCTCCCTTTATGTGGCCTTCTTCCGCTGATCCTTAATTATTACAGGGAGATTAATTACCCAAAATAGTTGTTGGATTTGATTTTAAAATTAATGAAAAAGTGTTGATCCGTCATAATCTAATTACCAGGTTTCTCATTGAAAGTTGCTCTAAAATATGTATCCTTCCAATGTTTCTTTGAATTTAATTGGTAGAATGCAAGTCATGATATATTTCAAAAATAATCAATTGTCAAGTTTGAATTTGAAAAATAAGTACATATGCAATGTAAATATAGAAGTGCTGGCCAGCTAGGGGTAACCTAAACAAAAGGGTTTTGTTATAAAATTAATTAACACTTAAACGAAAGGGGTAACACTTTGTCTTTTTTTGTTGACTTTGTTTCAAATTGCCAGATTAAAATATGCAAACTTTTATGTTTTATATAAGTTAGGTACTGCATATATATATAATATATATTATATATAGGCATACAAGGTTATATATATATATATATTAAAACCTGTAGTGAAATTAGGTGAAAATTAGATATTTCTACCCCAGGATTATCTATATATCGATCTAGCTAGCTAGCTACTTATTAATTGCAGGGTTACTTATATCTTTTCAACACGTGCTCTTTCAATTCCTTGACAATATTATGAAGATTAATTTTTTTCACGTGCATTAGATACTTATTAAACCTAATTTATTTTTATAATTATTCTCATTTCATCATTTCATATAATTTCTTATTTTAATTTTTCTTTTAATATAAAATAAAATAAATAATTTAACTTTTTGTAATTCTAAAATAACATAATATTAAATATATATATTTTAATAATATCTTATTCAATTTTTAATTTTTAATTTCAATTCAACTCAAATCATCTATTTTAACTATTAAAACGAATCCTAAGTCATCTTTGCAATGGTGTGTGCGCATCATTGCAATGGTGTGTATGCAAGTGGTTGAAATTATACTTAAATAAATCACGTTAATTGTTGTTATCCTATGGTAATTACAAAGAATAATACATAATAATTAAAAGAGAAAATCATATAGAGATTTAATATGGATCAGTAGTGTGCCTGTATCCACATGAGCAAGTAGCATAAATTTTGCTATTATTAAAAGTAGAGTTACATCGTATATATTTATATTAATCATTGTTGTACGAACGTTTTCATACTAACCCTCGCTTGCTATGCTAAACTCTGCTCATTCCGATATCTGTTTATAATTTTTTGTTGTATACATATCAAATATAAGTCACATACTTCAACATTTATTAATGGCCATCACAAATTCACACGAGATCATAATTGGAGCTTCTTCATTTTTTATTTTTATTTTTGATAGGAAATAAAACTTTCATTGAAGCTGAAACTGAAATTACATAAGAGTCTAGTCTAACCAAACATATTGGGAGATAACAGACGGGAGAGATCCTATCCACATCTCAACATCAGTAACATGCCATGCATACTTAGTTAAATGATGAGCTACTTGATTCTCACTCTTCAATACAAGCTTAATCTCGTATGTTTCAAATTGCTGAAGCAGATCCTTTCTTTTACCAAATTCCCTCGAAGAGATAGCAGATAATTCTTTCTAATTTGTCTGCTTCCTTTCTACTTTCAAACTTCTGTGTCATAATCCTCAATTATATCACGTAATCGTGCCATGGCGCCGGGCCGTGAGTAAACTCTCATGCCGCCAAACATGAGATCCGTAATACAAACAAAAGAAGTAAGAAGTCGGTTTCAACATTGCAGCTCGATCGGTCGAGGTTAATCGATCGAGGTAATTTCAATATTATGACAGCTCAATCGATGAGAGATGAGCTTTTTTGACCAGTCCATGAAAGTTTGGCCGTAATATTGTGCGCAATCTTCACGCGGGGAAACATAATCGTTTATTGCCTCGGTCCATGTGTTGGGAATGCGTTCTCCACACGTCTCTTTTACTAATAACACGACAAATTTAATTCATACCACATTTAGGTCTTATTTATTTTTAAAATAAACAAGGCCTTAATGTCGATGTCTGCCATTTTCTACAGCATCCTGATTTTTACGTACCATTTTGGCAGTACTTGACAATGCGACTAATTAGTGATGATCTAAATTGATTGAGCTAACTATTAATGAATTGGTATATAAAAGAAGCCGAGGGGGGATTTTTTTGTGGAATATTAATATTGTGAGAAAAATGAAAAACATCGCTGTGAGAGCACGTAATTCACGTACTGTGTATAAGTTTTTTATTTTGTTTAGTTAATTCAATTATAACACTATTCATAGGGATGTCAAAACGTGTTATTGTGTCGTGTTCGTGTCGTGTCAAGACATATACATTACACTTAGAGGGTCAATACGAACACGACCTGTTAAGGATTTCGTGTCAAAAATTTCGATACGAACACAATCCTTTAAGATAATATGTTGACACGACCCGTTAAGACATGTTAGTTGATACAGTAAATTTATATAACACGACACGATACGACACATTCCAACCTGTTGATACGTTTTGACTTGTTTACAAAAATACAAAATGCAGCTCACATGGAAGCTGTTAAGATAGCAATAATGACATTATCACATCACCCCCTTTATACCCTTTTCTCAATTATCAGCTTTGCACCACCATATACAGCCAACGCATAGCTGCAAAACACAACCAACATCATTATCCCAAAACCTGCTCTTGCTAAAAATCCTTCACGAACCCAGTTTTATGTTTATTTATAAATTATAGGCTATAGCTATAAATAAACATAAAATATTACAATACACTACAAATATGTTGCACAATCACATAACCATAATCCAAAACATTGTAAAAATTTAAAATTACATCCCAAATATAAATTATATAATAAACAACACATTTTTCTAATATAGTAATTTTACAATCCCAAATATAATAAAAACACATAATTAAACTAATTTAATTTACAACTTGTAGAATGAGGTGGAATATCGTTATTGTTCTTGTTGATGTTCAAGTCCATTACATCTTTGGTCATCTCCTCCAAATCAGGATCTTCTTGTATTTCTATATAAAAAAAAAAACATCAGTAAAGTTCAATTATTAAGCATTTCCTCTACAAGTTGACAACGCAAAAAAAAAAAATGTGCAGGTAACTGAATTATTCAACTAAGTTCACAAACAAAAATATATAAAGATCTCTTGTGCAAAGAAACTATAATATAACTAACTATAAAACCAATTATAAAAAAATATGAGCACAACATAATTTCAAAGTCTTATCTTGTTCATCGCCATATAACCAATCTCTTGTGCAGACTAATGCTTCAATAACATCTGTTTTTAGTGCACTCTGAAACTGATCAATGATACTCCTACTAACACTAAAAGTAGATTAAGATGCAACTATAGAAATGGGAACACTCAAAATATCACGAGCCATTTTGGCAAGATCAGGATAACGAAATTCATTTCCTTTCCAAAAGAAAAGAATGTCAATCTTTGCATATCTATCTGCCCTAGGTTCATCCAAATAAAGATCCAATTGACTTTTTTGCAAATGAACATTAGGTTCATCATGTTCAAATGTATCAAATTCCTGCACAAAAAATATAAATAAAACTATTTCTTAATGATATGTGTGCTAAAACAACAATATAATTTAAATCATTATACAAAAATAAATAAGATATTACCTTAAATACTCTTTTATTACCAGTTAACTCCCTTGCTCTTCTACTAACAGTGCTTTCAGAATTCATGATAGAAGTAGAACATGTGATAGAAGAAGTATGTTCCATGAAAAGAGATGTCATTTTGGTCTGAACGTTTTGAAACTCTAAGGAACAATCTCCATAAAGCTTCTTATAAGAAAAATTAACAAAAAAAAGCTTGTACCGAGGATCCAATACAACTGCTATGGCCAACAACACATTGAACTTAGACCAATATTTTTCAAACTTAGTAAGCATTTTCTTAGCCATCTGTTTCATGTACTCATCATCACCCATAGAGTACTCCTTCAAATTATAATAAATCAGAAACACTGATGGAAAGTACAAATTGGCAGTAGGGTATTTGGTCCCAGAGAAGTCTAAAGTGGCGTCATAAAAAACACTCAATAAATCTTTAATCTTCTCTACTTATTCCCACTCAGGTGTTGATGGACAATGCTTAAAGTTAGAATCAGTCAACACCAAATGGCCAAAGGCATTCTGATAGTAAAGAGCATTATCCAGTATAAGATAAGTAGAATTCTATCTAGTAGGAACATCCTGTCTCAACCATTTTTTGCTATCCAAAGACATTTGATTTGTTGAAGCTAAAAATTTTATTTTCCTTGTTTGTGATCCTTTGACATACTTTACACTTTCACAAACTTTATGGTTAGCATCGTCAATCTCTTTTAACCCATCTTGTACTACCAAATTTAAAATATGAGCACAACAACGAAGATGAAAGAACTCACCTTGACAAACAAGAGCTTCCTTAATGTTCAATTGAGTCTTTAACAACTCTACTGAGACATCATTAGAAGAAGTATTGTTTAAAGTCAATGTAAAAATCTTGTTCTCAATTCCCAACTCACATAGTAAATTATAAATTTTTTAGATAAAGATATGCCGTTATGTGGTGGTGCCGTGGTGGCATATAAGAGAAGTTCAAAACCATTTTTTGTAGAGCCCATTTCTTATCCAAAAAATGTGTTGTAATGCACATATAACCATCAGTGGTTATAGAAGTCCACAAGTGAGATGTCAGACTAATTCTACCAAGAGAATCATTTAACATGCATTTAATCCTATTTTTTTTTCTCGCTGATACATCTTAACCAAATTTGCCTTGGCAGTATTCCTAGAAATAATTGGAACATTTGGGTAAAAATATTGTAATAAAGATCTCACCCCAAATATTCAACAAATCGAAAAGGCAAATCATGCTTGACAATAGCGGCTACCAAAATTTCTCTATATTCTTCAGGGTTAAATTTAGGATTGCTTACCAACATAGCTCCACTATTTTGCCCCAAGATCATCTGACCAACATCTCGTAAACTTCTCCTAGGGCATACGTCAATGTGACGCTTCATATTTTCGGTTCCATTTTTACTCGCTGCAATGTACGTAACTTCACACAGCTTGCATCTAGGTCGTGGTTTTTTATTCTCAAATTTATCTGAATTAGGAACCATTTCAAAAGTGTTCCACATGTATGACCGTTTCCTTCGTTTTGCTTTAACGTCCGAGTTTGAAAGCTTTCACCTTCAACTTCAACTTCAAATTGGTCCAAATCAATAAAGTCATTATTTTCACCTTCTGCCTCAGTCATCTGACAACAAACAACAAGAACAAATGGGTCATATGATAATCAATGATTCAATACCCTCTACAAAAGACTAATCTATGGAAATCAAAGCTGATCCATAAATCAAATTATGAGATTGACAAATAATAGTTATGCTGCTAATCTATGGTAATCAAAACTAGATGAAGTACCTTGCCTCATTGGATGTGTCTTCTTCAAGCAAAAAAACACAAGTTCCTACAAAAAAAAAGACAAAAAAAAAAGCTATTATAATCAAAAAGTAACACCACAAATGTTTATACTAGGTAGAAACAAAAGCTATTGTACCCAAGAATATGCTAAAATACTCAGTGGCAAGAATATGCTAATATACTTCTATCAATATGGTAAATGGCTATTTCCGTAATGTTTGCTTATCTAGACAATCAGCCCTAAATCAGATCCACAATTTCACACGTCTTCCATTGGGTTTGACAACTTATATATGTGTGTGTGTGTGTGTGTGTGTGTGTATATATATATATATATAGAACCTGATGCAAAAGGCTGCATCAAAGCACATGAATGGTTTTCCCTCTATATTGCAACTGCCCTATCGAAACCTTCATCTAAATGGAGGTAGTTCAATGAGAAGACCACCTTGAAAACAGACTCATCCACATCCTTAATAGATTGAATGTGAATAATGTTTTGACCATAATTAATAGAACACCCAACATAATGGCAATGGAATTAGGACATCCAGAAAATATAAAAGAAACATAAAAATTATCTTTTTGCATGCTCACATAAAAATTAACTTAAAAGAAACATATTGTTGAGCACATCTACCAGATCAACCCACAGCAAAACAGTGTGAAGAAATTTGAAACAGAGTCTGAAAAATTGACCCACATCTACCAGATCAACCCACATCTACCAGATCAACCCTCTCTGCAGAGATTGAAAATAGTTAAACAAAGTCTAAAATTTTGAAACAGAGACTGAAAAATTGAAAATCACAAACCAACGAGAAGAAATTAATCCATTAAGATAAATGAAAAATTGGGAAAATGAAATTAAGGAAAAAAACCTTGGTCGCCCCCCTCTCCGGCGCAAGGGGTCTTCGTCGCTTCGACGCTTCGTGGTCTCGCAATCGGAGCAGCAGCTACCAAAATTTCTTGTTCTTAGCCGTAAATTGTAATAACCTTTGAAGATGATTCTTAAACCATAATCAACAATGGTTTCATAAATGCATACAAAACAAATTACGAAATAAAACCAGAGTAAAACATGGAAGAAAACCAGATCAGTTGTGCCGGCGTGAGAAGAATGACGCTGCCTGGGCTGTCGACGGTGACTAGATGTCGAGAAAGATGCGGCATTCGTGAGAATGAGAGAGTCGAACAGGGGGCCGTGGGCTGGAGCCTGGGAGGGACCGAGATGTCATTCGTGAGAAGGGGACGAATTTGAAATGTGAAATGTGAAGATTGAAGAAATGGGAGGGACCGAGAGTCCGAGAGTGAGACGGCGTTCGTGAAATTGGAGAGACCGACCGAGTCTGTATGTTAGGGTGTTTTAGTTTTAGGGTTTTTTTGAAATTAAGGGTATAAAAGTAATTTTATTTTTTAACTGGTCATAACGGGTTTGACCCGTTATAAAATTATGTCTTAACGGGTCGACACGAAACCTGTTAAGGTTAAACACTAACCCCTTTTTTTCGTGTCGTATTCGTGTCGTGCTAACGTGTCGTGTTATATTGCCACCCCTAACTATTCCTTGCATAATATTAGACTAATTTGATCCAGTATAATAAGTTATCCCTTCCATAATTTGAATCTTTGACGTAATTTTTGTTATGTTACCAATTGTTCAAGATCCGATAATTTATCCAAAAATGCTAATTAAGATCGATGATATTAATTTGGTTAAGGCTTTAACTTTAAGTATTATAACAATATCTGAGTTTTCTCTTGGTATATATTCAATATTTATGTATTTAATCTCTGATTTCCGAACCATTCATCCTTTCTAACTAAGCACGTTTAAATTTAAGTCGACATCAACAATATTTTGATCTTTCGCGAAAACAAGAGTTACAAACTTATGATCTGCCAGCCGTTCAAAATTTGAGGTACTCAAGGTTAGCTAGGCGACTGATCAATAACCAAACAAAAGATGAAAAAGTCCTCGCGGCATCTTAATTTGCTTCATGAAATTATTGCCAATGCCTCTCAATCATGCATGAGTTGTGTGTAAAGTCAGCTCTATAACATGGATCCAAGAACCACCACATCTCTTTGATGTCCATCAATAGCCAGAAATGCCAATTTATTGACCTTCTCTCTCTCTCTCTCTCTCTCTCTCTCTCTCTCTCTCTATATATATATATATATATATGCATATATGTTCTACCCGTACAATTCGAAGGTCTATCTCTAACCTTTCAGCAATCGATTATCTTAGGTCAAAGCCCAGCCGCCATGCATGCATGTAAGCCATACCTCATCTATACGTCAAAGAAATATATATTTACGTAATTTTATCAGGCACCAAATTTATCTCTCTCTCTCTCAACCGTGTTTGTCTGAAAGATTTATTATTAGGGCAAAGCTGTATAATCATTGAAAAAAAGATGAGATTTGAGAGCTTATGTCGAAAAATACAGACAAGTGTGAAGTAGAAAGGGTGCGGCCTGTCTTTGACTCGCAGCCGACCAGAAACAAATGAAGAAAGAGAGAGAGAGAGACCTTTCGCTGTCTCTCTTTTCCCCACTCTGCCGCCCAAAGAAAAAACTAGCTCTTTAAATTTTTGAATAAGTAAACATCTAAAGTGGGTTCATGTCTTAGCCGACGTTTCTATATCAATTTCTCATTGTTCTGCTCTATTCTGCAATATGCTTTGATTGCATGTTTCCTTCCACAAGGTAAAAGAAAAACATTATTGTATTTGAAAAACTGAGCCTCATGACAATAATTTTCTTTTCTGGGGGTTTCAGCGTCTTTTGACTATTGTTTTCTTTTTTGAGGCTTCCGCGGATTAGGATATGAATTTCCAATCCAGAAAGCAAGCATGCATGGCTAGCCCGTCATGTTGCAGTCAGAGAAGCAAAATATATAATATATATATATATAAATATATAATATATATTTATATGTTTCCCCTGCCTTATAAGTTTGATGCTTTGTGGGTAAAAGCAGGCAAAAACCCAAATCAAAAGGGGCCGGGATTACCTTTAATGAGATATTATACCATTTGGTTTGAATGTGAACACTATTTAATCATTAAACAAATACTATTTATTGTTTTGTATTAATTATTAAAGATAGAATTAATCTATTCTTAGTCGGGTTCTTTCACTCACTCTACCCACCATGACATGGCAACCAGTCCAGTTGCTATGTCACGATTTTTCATTTACACGATTTAAATCAGGAAGAACTCCCAAATTCTCCTTCATCCTGAAGTCTGAAATGCAGTTCTCTCTCATCTTTCTCTCCCCCAATTTCTTATTCGTCTTTCTCAACTACTCACTCCTTCGTCTTTCTCAACCTTATTTTTTCCTTCATTTTTCTTTGAGATGAACAAGACATAACTCAGAAATCAAAACCCAATACAGAAATAAAAAATCCAACTTAGAAATGATAAATCGTTCACTAATACCACACACGATCTTCTTCGAATCTTCGTCTTTGAAAAATACTAAAAGAAAAAAAAAGGTTAACATAAAATCATCGGACTTGCAAACCTTTCTTTTGGTTTGCTCAGAATGCTTGAATACCACACACAACGACGACATTGAGTGTACGGTTTCGAAAATGGGTTTGAGAGTGGGGCTTGGGTTTTGTATCTGGAAGGGCTGGGCATGGAGGGATTTGGGAAGACTTCAGCGAGGCTGCGGTGGTGTTGTGGAGGGGGTGCGGTGATGTGAGTGACGGTAGATCTTGAATTGTGTGGTGGAGAGAAGCCGTGAGAGAGTGAAAGAGGGGTTGGGGGCTTCGATTGAGCATGGGGAGGATAGGGGGAGATTGCTGATGAGGATGGAGGCCGGTGGTGGTGATGCGGTGGCGTGAGTGATGTCGTATAGTGGTGAGATGGGTTTGTGTGTGTGTAGGGGGGATACAACTGGCTTTTGGGAGAAGCCTTGTAATATAGAAAGACAAAAAATTACTGTATTAAAAAAAAAAAGATTAGTACATCTCAACATCCATCTAAGCAGGTGTGTAGAGTGAAAATAAATTAGGCTCGTGTATAAAACGACTCTCAACCAGTTATTGCCATGTCAATAATATGGACATATATATATATATATATATCTTTATATATACCAATTTATAAATAGCAATAAGTACTCTTATATATTTGCTTAGGCAATTGGGTTAGGCCGGGGATTCAAGTCTCAGTACTCTTGATCAAATACAAGCCGATTGAGCCACTTGGGCCAAAAACCATTGGTGACACTCGATTTATTTAATTGATGTACGTAATTATATAAACAAATTTATTTAATTAATCGGAAAATGATCTGATGAATGATTAACAGAGAGTCTAGGTTTAGACGGATTTGAAAATGTTTCTGTAGACATTGAGAGATGACATGCATGACTATTTAAACAATTAACAAATTAACTGTATGTAATATTAAAGCGCCATAAACTGCTTCATCTGGGATGTGTTCTATATATAATATTTATGCCTTCAAATTAATCTATCAAATGGAGAGTATTGAGATTTCAAAAAAAAAAAAAAAAGGGAGAATATTGAGATACGTACAGATGATTTTCTAAATCAAGATGTCAAATATTATAATCTTATTCAAAATATCCAACTTAGTATTCGGTACATTTTCTCTCCTAAAATTGCACATCCAGTACTGCAGTTTCATGATTATGATATAATCTGCTGGCAAATACACACATCTCCTTTAATAAATGAAGATATATATATATATATATATATAATACGTACATTTTATATCCTCAAGAACAATATCCATTATTTACGATCGAAGACATTTTGCATTAGGTGCAGCGACTAGTACTATGATCATCCATTTATTTTCCTGTAGAAGGGGGCGAAAGTGCCATTAAAAATAAAAAATAGATAAAAGCGACACTCTTTTAAGATAGACAAGAAATTTGACCTTTCACTATGTCAAGAAAACTGGCTGCATAATATGTTAGTGCTTTCACATGACAAACACCGTACGTATACATGACCTTTGTCATGATCATTCAAATATGTCATTCTAATAATATCAATAATTAAATATAGGGCATGCCCATTATATATATATTGTTATGAAACTTAAAGAAAAAAATTACTATTACAAAAGAGAAATAAGAAATTCTCTCTGAAACTCTTAAGAATTGAAACTTTCTTTCTCTCTCTATATTTTCTTATGAATTTCATTACAATTGAAGTCTCTATTTATAGGTTTTGAAATTACTATACAAGTTACTATGCAAATCACTATGTGAAATTTAAAATAATAGTGGTGGGGTCATTCACATAATTTAGTGGTGGGACAGGGGCGGCTGATGATTTCGTTCGTTCATTACACTCCCCCTTGAATGACCGCCAATAAGAAATCTGCTTCGTTAAAACCTTACCAAATAAAAACCCAGTGGGAAGAAAAACCAATGGCGAAGGAAAAAGAGTACAGTCTTCTTATGTATCCACAAGTGCTTTAAGATTGCCTCATTAAAACCTTGCAGAGGAAAACCCAGTGGGACAAAACCTCAGCGAAGGAAAAAGAGTACAATCAGCACATTTACTCCCCCTGAAAAGTGCATGACAAAAGATCTTTGAGTTTTCGCATTCCAATGTTATGCACAATCTTCTTAAAAGTGGAAGTTGGTAACGCCTTTGTGAATAAATCTGCCAGATTATCACTAGATCGTATCTGCTTGACATTAATTTCACATTTCTCTTGAAGTTCATGAGTATAAAAGAATTTAGGTGAAATATGTTTGGTTCTGTCACCTTTGATATATCCTCCTCTGATTTGAGTGATACAAGCAGTATTATCTTCATATAAGATTGTTGGGCTATTATTGATTATGGGAAGTCCACACTTTTCCTAGATATGTTGAATAACTAATCTTAACCAAATACACTCTCGACTTGCTTCATGAATAGCAATGATCTCTGAGTGATTTGAAAAAGTAGCAGATAGTGTCTGCTTAACAGATCTCCATGATATGGCAGTATCTCCATAAGTAAATAAATATCCAGTTTGAGATCTACCGCTGTGTGGGTCTGAAAGATAACCTGCATCTGCATACCCAATCAATTCTGAACTTGAACCACGTTGATAAAATAATCTCATATCAACCGTACCATGAAGGTAACGAAGGACATGTTTAATGCCATTCCAATGCCTTCGAGTTGGTGCAGAACTATATCTTGCAAGCAGATTAACTAAAAATGCAATATCTAGTCGAGTGCAATTTGCAAGATACATCAAAATTCCAATTGCACTGAGATATGGTACTTCAGGACCAAGAATTTCTTCATCGTCATCACAAGGACGGAATGGATCTTTCTTCACATCAAGTGTTCGAATAATCATTGGAGTACTCAGGGGATGAGATTTGTCCATATAAAAATGCTTTAGGACTTTCTCAGTGTACATGGACTGATGAATAAAAATTCCATTTGGCAAGTGCTCAAGCTGCAGGCCGAGACAAAGTGTTGTTTTGCCAAGATCTTTCATTTCAAATTCATTCTTTAAATATATAGCGGTTTTTGAGATCTCTTCAGGAGTTCCCACAATATTTAAATCATCAACATAAACCGCAATAATGACAAATCCGGATTCTGATTTTTTAATAAAAACACATGGGCATATAGGATTATTCTCAAATCCTTCTTTCAATAGATATTCGCTTAAGCGATTATACCACATGCGTCCGGATTGCTTCAACCCATATAAAGATCTTTGTAGTCTGATTGAGTACATATTTCTAGATGTACTTGTAGATACTTCAGGCATCTTATATCCTTAAGGGATTTTCATATATATGTCATGGTCTAAGGATCCATATAAATATGCAGTGACCACATCCATCAACCGCATTTCTAATCCTTTTGTAACAACCAGACTAATCAAAAATCTAAATGTGATTGCATCCATAACGGGAGAGTATGTTTCTTCATAATCAATCCCGGGTTTCTGCAGGAAACCTTATGCAACAAGCCGTGCTTTGTATCGCACAATTTCATTTTTCTCATTACGTTTTCGTACAAATACCCACTTATATCCAACAGGCATCACACCCTTTGGTGTTTGGACAACAGGTCCAAATACTTCTCGTTTTGCTAACGAATTTAATTCAGCTTCAATAGCTATTTTCCATTTTGGCCAATCATTTCTACGTCGACATTTTTTGACGCTTTTTGGCTCACTTTCTTCATTACTTCTGGTAATATCAATGGCCATTTTATATGAAAATATGTTGTCGACAACAGTTTTATTTTTATCCAGAATTTCTCCAGTTTTCATGAAATGTATTGAGATCTCATTATTTTCAGATACCTGTTCCTCTTCAGAGGAAAACATTTCATGACACACCTCTTCAGGAGGTCCATTTTTAGGAGATTTATACTCTTCAAGAGTTTCCTCTTCAGGAGGTTCTGGAATAGAAGATTTAAGCTTTTTAGGAGCACCAATTATATTTGTGGCCTGTATTGTGGGTACATGTTCTTCAGGAATACCAAATTCATTTTGTATTTTTTTCCTTCTGGGAATTTTGTCTTTTGCACCAATAGGTCTTCCACGCTTCAGGCGTATTTTAGATTCATCTATTGCTGCTTTGACAATTTTTCCTTCAGGGACTTCAATCCTTGCTGGAGTATTAACAACAGGAATATAAGATTTTACTATACCTTTAGTGTCAGTAAATACATCCGGTAACTGATTTGCAACATGTTGCAAATGAATAATCCTTTGAACTTCCCATTTACATTCATTTGTAGGAAGATCAAAATGAGACAGGGTCTTATTATCCCAGGTAATATCTTGTCGTGCTTCAAGCATCAACTTTTCTTTACCCATTAACGGAAAATTTGATTCGTCAAAATGACAATCCTCAAAACGTGCTTTAAACATATCTCCTGTAAGGGGTTCAAGGTATCTAATAATGGATGGAGAATCAAAACCAACATATATCCCAAATCTACGTTGAGGGCCCATTTTTGTACGTTGTGGAGGTGCAATTGGAACATATACAGTACATCCAAAAGTACGAAGATGAGAAATATTTGGTTGTTGACCAAATGCAAGCTGTAATGGAGAATATTTATGATATGCAGATGGTCTAATGCGAATTAGAGATGCTGCATGAAGTATAGCATGTCCCCATGCAGAAACAGGTAGTCTTGATTTCATAAGTAAAGGTCTAGCGATTAGTTAAAGCCTTTTTATCAAAGACTCAGCTAAACCATTTTGTGTGTGTGTATGGGAAACGGGATGTTCAACATCTATTCCTATTGACATGAAATAATCATCAAAAACTTGAGATGAAAATTCACCTGCATTATCCAATCGAATGGTCTTAATTGGATATTCAGGAAATTATGCTCGTAGTTTTATTATCTGAGCAAGAAGTCTAGCAAATGCAACATTTCTAGTGGAAAGAAGATAAACATGTGACCATCGACTAGATGCATCAATTAGAACCATAAAATATCTAAATGGTCCACTTGATGGATGAATAGGCCCACATATATCTCCGTGAATCCTTTGTAAAAAGGATGGAGATTCAACAATGACTTTTGAGGGAGATGGTCTGATAATTAACTTACCTTGTGAACATGCAGAGCACGGAGATTCATTGGGTAGAAATATCTTTTGATTCTTTAAGGGATGCCCATGCGAATTTTCAATAATTCGTCTCATCATTATAGAACCCAGATGTCCAAGGCGATCATGCCAAGTCATAAATACTTTAGGGTCAATGCACTTCTGGTGCATTACCACATATGATTCAATTGTTCTCATTTTTGTATAATACAATCCAGAACATAGAGCAGGCAGTTTTTCTAATACGAGCTTCTGGCCCGATATTGTTTTAGTAATAAGGAGATGCTCTTTACTGCCTTCATTAGTCGTTTCAATATGGTAATCATTACGACGTATATCTTTGAAACTTAATAAATTTCTTCTGGATTATGAAGAGAATAGAGCATCATCAATACAAAATTTGGTGCTATTAGGCAACACAATATAAGCTCTTTCGGAACCCTCAATTAAATCCGATGAACCTGATATGGTATGGACATAGGCTTTACTTAGTGTTAGATTTTGAAAATATTTCTTTTCTTTGAGAATTGTGTGAGTTGTAGCACTGTTAGCCAGACATATATCTTTATCATTCAACTCAGAGATAAAAAGCTCATCAATGTGATCCATGATTCTACAAAATATACAAAAACTTTTATTACTGATAGAAAGAAAATATATTAATTGAGTGAAACACTTCCATCTCCAATTAAGTGTTCAATACTACTTTCAGGATGATTAAAGAAATCAGATACATCAAGATGAGTAACGTCTACATCTACTGAATCTAATAAATCATCTGATGGTTCTACAAAATTTATTTCATGCCTGGCCGTATAATAGGTACGTAACTACTGTTTAGTCATATTACATCTTATGACAAACATCTTCATCTTTTTATTAAGAATTATTCTGAGGGCCTTTACCCTTCTCTGAGTTGGATCACTTCTGGTGATACGATATATATTTTTTTTTATCATCTTTAGTGTTGTCACTTTTGGGACCAACACTTCTATAATTTTTCTACCACGTCTACGCCCTTAATTCCTTTGAAAGGATGCACCGTTCACTTCTAGGAATTGTGTAAATTCGATATTATTAATAGGACGTAACTGGTGTAACAAAAACTCATTATTTAGCTCAATCACTGGAAGACAAAACAAAAATTCAGAATATTTATTGAACTTTCACTCTCGATATTGCTACTGCAGGAGCACATTCGAGGTATTAAAAATAATGTCTTCTTTTATATATCATCACCAGTGACATTTTCACTATATAATTTTAATATTGAGGTGATTTTAAAGAGTGCAGAATATTCAATACCACTCTTAAAATCTTGCAACTTCAGGTGCAATAAATCATAATGATCTTTTGAGAGGATTACATCTTCTGGTGCTTATATCACTCTCTTAATTCATTTCACACAGTAAGATGATTTTTCATCATGAGATACACAGCACGGTCCTTCAGGGACACATGGTTTTCTTCTATAATTGTATCTTTCAAGTTCATTATCATATCCAAATAGATCTCATCAAGGATCTTGGATAAATAACATTTTTCAGAAATGTCAATAGTAATAAATCTCAATATTTGACATTATATTACAAAAATAAATCTGTGAATTTAAGAAATATATTCACATTATCATGAGAATAAAAATAAAATTTTATTAAGTAATATTTAACAATATTACCTTTAATATTTATCTCAAGGACTGTAAGTAATATATTGAAAAACTTACTTGAAGTAGAAGACCACTAGCTTCAGTATCGGTAGAATCTCGTGCTGATAACGTGTTATGAAATTTAAAGAAAGAAACTACTATTGCAAAAGAGAAATAAGAAATTCTGTCTGAAACTCTTAAGAACTGAAACTTTCTTTCTCTCTCTGTATTTTCTTATGAATTTCATTACAACTGAAGCCCCTATTTATAGGTTTTGAAATTACTATGCAAGTTACTATGCAAGTCACTATGCAAGTCACTATGTGGAATTTAAAATAATAGTGGTGGGGTCATTCACATAATTTAGTGGTGGGACAGGGGCGGCTGATGATTTCGTTCGTTCATTACATATATATATATAAATTATATTAATTAGCAGTTCCTACATAGACACCTACTTTTATTTTTTTATTTTTTTCCCTCATCATGAAATATGTGGTCATGTCACTACAACATACGACATATACCAATTCTTGCCACAAGTTCGATATCCGGACAAAACATCGTGGAAAAAAGTGGGTTATAGTCATAAAAATTAATCTTGAGTGCAAAACACATTATTAATCAGGAGTTAAGGTGGATGAAAAAAAAGTTGTGTCAAATGATTTTTATGCGACAAAATGTTTGTAAGAAATGTTCCTGAGAAATGTTTTTTGAGAAGCTTTATTTGCCTTTAACCTCGACTAGTTTTCACCGTAACAAGTAATACCATAAACCCACTTCCGTAATTTTCTTTCCAACGAATTATTGCTATTTTCGTTTCCCCTTTTTCCCTCCCACCCCCAATCCCACGATAATCTCTCTCTCTCTCTCTCTCTCTCTCTCTCTATGATTGCACCACCTTATCTCTCCACCGCAAACTCATGATCTAGTATACACTATGCCCCCACCCCGCGCGACATCACCCATGCAGTCAGCCACTCTTTTGCCTTTCCCCACATGAAACCCTAGCCTCCACTACCACAGTCGCAGGCCATAGTAGGTGCATGAATCCTCTCTATCTTGAGTACTCAAGAAGCCTTTCTTTCTATTCACCCATTGAAATCTCTCTCTACTAGTGGGGTGATTGTATTTAATTTGTGATGATATTATGCCCTACGATTTCGGTACTTTTTTGCTATCATGATTTGTAGAGATGAATTATACTGAGAATATGCCCGCTATTTTTTTTTGTTTTCTTTCTGCTGACTAGCTAGCTGTGATTTGTAATTCTATTTGATATATAAAAGCGTGCTTTAACAGCATGAATTTTTCATTTTTGTACTCTGAAAATATGTACTAGATGTTCTAATATTACCCTATAAGTTCAAAATTGTAGCTAGGTTTCATGGTATGATGGATGGAAAAAGTTGTAACTTGCAATGCTAACGTATTTTATTATGTATATGTTACTTTGTTGAAGTGATGGGTTTGTTATACTTACAGAAAGCTATGCTATTTGTGTATGTAGGGTGTCTTATGTTGTAAAATAGGTTCACCATTAGCTTGAATTTGTTTATGAAATATCTAAACCATATGTATGCTTGACTTTATTGTGTGATAGGTAACATTTTCTTGTGAAATGCTAGTCATAAAAATATAATTTTTGGTACCATGATACTTTCCATGAAACATATTTGTTAGATATCTTTGGATATATGAGACATGATGATAGTCGAAAAAAACCATATATTGCAAACAATTTCTCTAGCCAAAACTTTTAGCCACAAATTAGTTTTGCAATGAAAGGAATAGTGAAAAATGAGTAATTGTTATGAGTTAGGTACATGAGAAATCATCAATTCCCACTAACAATGGATGCCAAAATGGTTATATCTACACAATAGTATCAAAACAAAAAACTTAATGTAATGGTTGCTTTCGGTGGGTTAAATCATATAGCTATGATAGTTACCATGAGATGCAAAAATGGAATATATCACTTTGGTATGAATCTACTAACAGGAAATATGCAATTTACATGAACAAGTTTTTTCACAATTGATCTTTCATGACAATCGAGAGAGGTGGTCATTATCTTATCTCGGCAATACCTTTTATTTTTTCTCTCTAGGCAAGTTTAGCATTTCATTAAAGAAAACTAATGGTTACATGATACAATTTTAATGAGGTGAGAGTTCCCTACAATCATTCCAAAAGCCAACACACAATATACACAAAACAAGAAAATAAAAGGGGTGGCCGGAGCCAAAAGTTGGGTCCCACCCATTTCCCATATGGTCAGCCATTTAGAGATGTTTTGTTGAACCTTGCTCGCCCGAAAGTAGCAAATCAGCTAGTTTCAAAGCTAACAAAAAACAAGAAAAAACATAACAAAAAAGAAAAAGAAAAATGGCAATAAACGTCAGCTGAGGTCGGGGGGGAAGGGAGGTGGGTGGAGCCGAAACTCCAACGCTCCTCCCCCGAGCGAACAAAGGTGAACCTTGGGAACAGTGATTTATACGCAGAGAGAAAAAAGAGGGAGAGAAAAAATGGAAGATTTTGTCAGATAAACAATGGGGTCTTGTCCTGACAATACTTGATCATGGCAAAATATTTTTGTCAAAAAGTAATCCATGGTGATATTGCAACTAGCATCTTGGTGGATCACTATAGTTTTAGGTACCACCATTACAGGGTTGTGAACTCTTATTGCCACGAAATACATATCTTTTATCCACTAATAAGTTCTTCACAATAGGTATACCTTTTTCCATAAACAATAGTCTTCGTGGATATAATATACGTAATCATGAATTATATTCGATGAACGTCTTACTAGGAAAAGTCGTGGCAAAAAGGTTGGTTGCGACTGAATTTTATATTTTTGCAACCAATATATTTTGCGACAAAAAACAATATCTATTATAGTGTGTAAGGCTAGAAAGTAGAACTCATATATATATATATATATGTATGTGTGTATGTATCTATGCTCGTGCGTGTGATTCATTCTATTTACAATGTGTCACAGTATGATATGTAAGATTTATTGTAAGTCTTTTTGAAAAATCAAGTCATGCATGCCACATCAGCAATATAGACATTGTCCTACACACCAACTTACGAATATATATTTATATGTATATTTATATAAATCTAAAACTAAGAAAAATTACTCTTGGCTCGCTAATGATAGCTCAGCGACTCCTACTTTGAAGAGAACATGCAAGCTGAGCCATCAAACTATCAATAATATTAGTACGTAGTAGTAATAGTCTACATTCATTGGCATTGGCAATATTGTAGAGGCCAAATGGGTAATAAAAGCAAGGGGAACGTGGAATTTAATCCCTAAAAATCTTGGATAGACGTTTTGGCCGATAAATAGAACTATTTATCCAAATATTTGCTTTCTTTCCCATGTCACATAGATTTGATTGGATATTTCTCATCATCACGTCTTTGGAGATTAATCAAGTTCAAGGCATCCAACCACTAAATATTTGTTGTTATTTTATATCATGGGAAGATCTTACATCTTAAAACTATTGCTCATTTTTCAATTCAACTACTAAATTACTAAAATTATCATTTTCTTGTTCTGAATTTGAAGCATAAATTACAATTTATGATCATGTCATTAAAATCATGCAATTAATTAAGTTGGAAAAGAT
This sequence comes from Platycarya strobilacea, assembly GCA_036898215.1. Taxonomy (NCBI): domain Eukaryota; kingdom Viridiplantae; phylum Streptophyta; class Magnoliopsida; order Fagales; family Juglandaceae; genus Platycarya; species Platycarya strobilacea. The sequence continues at coordinate 29,439,771 of CM072547.1, forward strand.
TATTTCCCCTCCCCTTTATTGGGTTGGTCTTGTGTCTATAATGTTCCAAGGCCTGGGATAGTCGACCTAGCCTACGGTAGTGGAAAGGGGACCCAAACTAGTACAAACCACAATGCCTATCGAGGCAATGGGCAACAGGTTGAGCATCATTAAATGAAATGGTATGGAGAATTAGAAGGGAATCCTGACTGAAGACCTATTGATGACAAATAGTTGTCGTATATAATGTAGTGTTATGGAAGTTTGAGCTAACAAGACCCCAATAAGGGGAATAAGTATCATAAAGTTGGCAAGAAAATGAAACATTCTGTAAACACTCTAATCTCTCTCTCTCTCTCTCTCTTCTCACTGGTACTCTAGCATAAGTCCTCATCTAACTTTGGTATTGAAGGTTTCTTGGATACACTTGATTACCCCCATTTAATTTCATTTGGAGGTTGAGGGTGTGATTCAAAGCTCATGGTTACAAAACATGTCTTAACAATTGGTGCCATCTATGAGAGTTCATGGTTTTTTGATCTAATAACATTAGCATGCGTTTCATGAGTTAGTTACAACCTGCCCTCGAATGGCCACTCGCTATAATCAGTCAGCTAGCATAGGTGGCCATTCTTGTAGGTGGATGTCTGAGAGCAGCTCTTAAATATCCAAAATTAATATATGATTCTTCCTCATCACATAGACTCTCCACTATCTTGTTTTCCCTCATACATGTATCACACACGGAGATGCCAACAAACTTGCCTTAAATACAACATATGGAAATGGTCATACAAACATCCTACCTACCTAGGGGCCTTTCTCATTCAATGGTAAACCATACTAACACTATTTGCCTCAACGAATTTATATGCTTTCGCTTTGTGACACCAATAAATGCTAAGTACAGAGGAATATAATGAAATTAGAACAAAGTAAGTAAACCAAAGAAGCTTACAGAATTTGGGGAATAAAAATTCAAAAGAACCTCTTTTGACCAATTAGCACGTTTGGTAGCCAGAAAGAGGATATCATAGAACACATTTGTAGTAGTTTCTATGTTCACCAATCAAAAGCACATTCATTCAGTAAAGGATTTCTCCACAAAGTTGTGAAACCTTGCTCAATTCATCTCATTCATTCCTTCTACAAGCTTGAAATATCAACTCGTCCTTTCTTTCAGAGCGCATACACATTTCCATTTGGTTATGCTATATGCTAGCACTTGTTATGGGGGCAGACCATAGACCTACTGATTCGATCTATATATATACACATATATATATATATATAATTTGCTCAAGTGTATAAGAAGTCACCCTAACCACCAAAGAGGATGCATCCTAAGGAGTAAAGGAACAAATGACAAAGCCATTTCCTAAAGAAGAGAAGAATGAGAATGTTGAAGCGAAGGTGCTTGTGGCGGAGTTGGCTCATAAGTATTGCCTCGCACTTGAATTCATCGATCAAGAGGAAGAGTCTCATGATGAGAGGAATCTAAAATAAGGGATCCCAGTGAACCCCTCGAGATGGTATCATTGGACGTTGTGCCCCCAGAGAGGAGGTGAGGATAAGAATGAAAACAAGTCATGAGATGAGGTGACAATGGTATTGACATTGGTGGTAGTTGCCCACCGACTGAGAGCTTACTTTCAAGTGAATTTGTTTAAGTTTCTAATAGAACCATAATTGAATAAGGTTGTTCAACACCAAGATATGTTCGAGCTCCTAGTTAATTGGTTGATCAAGCTAAGTGAGTTTTGCAATGGCTACGTCTTCCTAGCAACCATCAAAAGGCAATCCCTAGTAGACTTCATTTAAGAAATGACCTAACCCTCTAGAGACACACCCACCCCACTAGAAGGCAACAAGTATTATATCTATATTAAGGACTCGTCATGTCAAAAAAATGGCTGTTGGAGTACACTTGGTCCCTGATGATAGCAAGGAGACCTACTACTTGATAACGGTAGAGTTCAAACCTACTAACAACAAAGCAAAATATGATATTATGCTAGTAGGTCTCGCCATTGTGATGACCCTAGGCATGACAAACATGAAGATGATGGTAGACTCTAAGGTCATGGTGAATCAAGTGGAAGGTAAATACATGGTGACAAGTGAATAATTCCAACTATGTTTGCAACGGGTAGGGGAGGAGCATGACCATGTTCAGGGTCTTGCTATTGAGAAAATCACCTGAAAGGATAAACAGCAGACAAACTGCTTGGAGTGGGACATAAAGGGAATGGACGACATGAAACTACTATGAGCAGTTGCCACCAAGGTAATAGTGGTCCCGACTGAATGAATGGAGATCTTTGAAATAGGAGATGTCATAACTGAATGGGCTCATAAGATAAATCAACTCTTAACCACTAGGGAGTTGCTGACCTAAAAGAAAAAGGCAGGTATATTAAAGAATAGAGTAGCCTAATTGGTCCTCGTAGATAGGAAGTTGTACAAGTGGGTTTTTCTTCCTCGCTTAGCTGTCCATAAGAGGTCTAGTACATCATGGCGGAAATGTAAGAGGAAGTATGCGTGAACCACTAGAGTGGAAGACTTTAGCAAGAAAGGTCTTAAAAGTTGGTTGCTATTGGCCCTAAACCCTCAAAGAACGAAAGGATTTGTTTGGAAGTGTAAGAAGTATCAAATTCACGTGCAGATCCCGCATTGCTTGCCCAGGAAGTTGAAGCCTATCATGTCTTCCTAACCATTTATTCATGTGTAGATGTAGAAAATTTGTTTGAAAAGTGTGAGAGGTGATAGATATACACATTGATCTTATATTTCCCCTACCCAAGAAGCTAATGTCTATCATTTCTCCCTATCGGTTTGTGTAGTGGGAAGACTATATATTGTTGAACCAATGCCACAAGGAAAAGGTAGCATAAAATTCATGCTAGTGGGTAGACTATTTCAAAAAATGGGAAGAGATAGAGTCCTTTGCGACAATAACTACTGCATGTAACCCAGTTCTTATGAAAAATCGTACTATGCTGATATAGCATATCCTGGGTTATTATCTTATACAACATAAAATAGTTTGATTCCGACCATTGCAGGATCTATTGCAACGTATTGGGCATAAAAGGACAAATATTCTTCCCTAAGATACCTGCCGGCCAATGGACAAGTTGAGGTGACTAACAAAACCCTGGTAAGGGTATTAAAAAAGAAATTGACAGCCAAAAAGATAGTGCGACAGAAGATTCTTCAAACCGAGACCTTATTGATAAAACAATAATTGAGTCTAGTCTTTAACTGCCCTTTGCCTTCTTGTAGGCATAACGTACCACAATTGAAACCCCGACAGGAAAACCATCTTTACATTGGGGTAAGAGAGCAAGAAGCTCATCCGATTGAGGTAGGTATGCCGAGTTTTTGAGTCCAACATTCAACAAAGGAACACATGAAGAAGGTCTATGAAAGTTTTTGAGAAGAAAAAAACTTCTATTTTCTTAACACTTAATTGAAATTACAGGAAATATTTATATCCAAAGTAGTTCCCACAAGAATATATTATATTTATCAGATTACACAAAAATAGGAAATGCATAAAAATTGGAACAACTAATAGATTCCCCTAACAAACTTATTCAAATATTAATTTGAATTATTAGAAACAGAAACTAATTATTATAAATCTTCGATACTACCTCTCAAGTTAGTGCATAGATATCTCTCATGTCTAACTTGTTGATGAGAAGCTCAAAACTTGGTTTAAACAATTTTTTTGTAAGACTGTCAACTATTTATTGTGTCATTGGAACAAACAACATACAAATAGTATTTGCCTCCAATTTATCTTTTATGAAGTGTATGCCAATCTCAATATGTTTAGTTATACCGTGCTGCACCGGGTTATGAGCAATGCCTTTCGTAGCTTTGTTGTCACAGCATAGTTTTATAGGAATCTCTATTTGTCTTTTTAGTTCTTAAAGAATCTTTTTTAAACACAATATCTCACATGTTCCATGAGCCATAGCTTGGTACTCAACTTCTGCACTAGTCCATTCTATAACACTTTGTTTCTTGTTCCTCCAAGTGGCTAATCTCCCCATACATAAATGTAGTAACCTAATGTGGATCTTCTATTTGCAACTAAACTTGTCCAATCCGCATCTACGTATTCTTCAATAGTCTTCTACTCACTCTTGTTGAAGAAAAGTCTCTTTTCTAGAGTACTTTTAAAATATCTTAGGATATGATATTGTCTGAACATGTTCTTTATAGGGTGAGGAATAAACTAACTTACTACACTGATTACAAATGCATTATCTAATCAGGTGAGATAAAAAAATATTAGCTTTCCTACCAACTTCTGGTACCGACTTGTATTCACAAGATTTCTATCCTTGGTATCTCCTAACTTCTATTAGGATCTATTAGAATATCGGCAAGTCTACATCCATTCATTCTTGTTTCAATAACATTTTCCCTTTTGAATAATATCAGCTACATATACTATAAAAATTACAATCTTACCATCATTGGAGTGCTTCATGAAGATAGCTGATCACTTTGACTCTGGATATATCCTTATTTTTTTATGAATTGAGTGAATCATCCAAACAAGGCTCTTGAAGATTGCTTGAGCCCATGCAATGACTTTTTTAACTTACACACCTTAGATTCAAAGTGGTCATCAGATCTAGACAATGGGTTTGTACAAACTTTTTCTTCCAAATTTTCATTTAGAAATGTATTCTTCACATCTAATTGTTGAAGAGGCTAGTCAAAGTCTACTGCAATTGAAAGAAATACTCTCACAATATTCAACTTTGCCACTAAAGCGAAAGTCTTGAAATAATTAGTACCATAAGTTTGAGTAAAACCTTTGGCCTCCAACCGTGCTATATATCTCTTGAGAGATCCATTTGAATTAACTATGAAAACCCATTTGCAATCTACCGTTATCTTTCCTTTCACATGCCTATCCCTTCACATGTATAATTTTTCTCAAGTGCCCTCTCTGTTTAGAAATAGCCTTCTTCCACTTAGGAACTTGTAAAGCTTCCTGTACATTCTTTGAAATTTTTACACAAGAGAGATGTGAAGTTAATGTAAAAGAAAAGGAGAACGTTTTTTATAGGACACAATTAGACATGGAGTGTTTAGTGTAAGACTGTACACCTTTATGGGTAGCAATGGGAATTTTAAGATCATGAAAAGACTCAGAACTAGAATTAGGAGTAGATTGGGTAGGTCGACAGGGATTAATTTGATTATTATCTGGACACTCGGATGAGTTTGGTTCTTTCCTCAGCTCGGACTCATGCCTTTGTAAAGGATTGAGATTGCTTTTCTTCGAGTTCTATTTCCTCCTTGAGTAGATCAAGAGTTTTGAACTCTTAGTACTTGTTTTATTCTCGTTTTCTCTACTACTTTAATTCTAATGGTGAGATGGGGGAGAAGATGAGCCATCCAAATTTTTATTATTCAAAACACCATTTTTTTCTCCTAAAACTTCAGTATTTTTCTTTATAGACAGACCGTCCTTTTTTTTGCCTAGATTTTTAGAGCTTTCAAAAGGCATATCAAATGTTATATTCAATCCTGAAGTCTCAATCTTCGGGTGAATAAATTGATTTGAATTTTCTAGTTCATTCAAATTTTCTAGTTTTGGTGTTTTTCTTTTTAAGAAATATTTAAATCTCTCGACTTATGCTCTTTCTCTCTAAAGATGAGTTGCAAAAAAAATTATGGATTTAAAAAAGTTACATCCATGGTGACAGATAGTTCTTTTGAAATAAGACTAAAGCATTTATGTCCTTTCTAAGGTCGTGCATATTCTACAAAAACATATTTTCTAGCCCAAGGATCAAATGTTTTCTCGTTATGGTGATGAATATGGACAAAGGTAGTGCACCCAAGAATTATTAGAAGCAAGTGTTGATGATAGCCTAGATGTAAGATTACAATTTATGAACAACTATAAAGGTGTTTTGAAATTTATGACCCTAGCAGACATCTTGTTTTTAAGATAGGTAGCTGTGAAAATAGCTTTACCTAGGGGTATATGGGAACACAAAACATTTTTTGGCAGAAAGTGTTGAGATTCTTGATGACCCCCTACATAACTATATATTATTGAGAAAGGTTTGAAAATCCTATATGGTTGTAATGGAAACGAGGTGCGATGATGCGTGGCTAACTGATATAATTTACATTGATATAAAAGATGGATATTTATTTCTAAACTTACTTGAAAACAAATGTTTTAAATATTCAAAGTCTGGGCGGTCTAATCTATAAAGCCACAGCATTATTTCATCACTACAAGCAATAGAAATATATTCAATACAAGTACTTTGCACAAGTTTTCTCGATTTGGATCCATATTCAAAGAAATAAAGTCCACCAATCTCTCTAGCATTGCCAATCGTCTTCTTCGAAATTAATTACTAAAACTCACAATAATAAGGATAAAAGTTAGCTTGACACTAATGAACATGAATTATTTTCCTGATGGATAATAAATTACAGGGTAAACTGGGGGACATGGAGAGTACTAAGAAGTTTGAGAGAAGGAGAAATGAACATTGATCCTATTCTAGCTATAGTTGAAAGAGATTCATTTGTAATTTTGATATTTTTATTTCCTGTACACACTTTATAGAAAGAGAATAATTTTGAAGAATTACTCATGTGATTAGTGGCTCTAAAATAAATGATCTATAGACAAGACAATTTGATTTGACACTAGAAAGAACTGCAAAGAGATAATTACCCTTTTAAGGTATAGAACAATAAGGATTTGAGAATTTTGGAGATTGAAGGAGCTTGTACATGTGGCCTTATTGTTTCTTTGTGAAATCAGGCATCTTTAAATTGATTTGTTGTCCCTGAGAGTCTTCACTTGCGATAAAAAATGTTCTACTATCACCTAATGCTTTGCCATCATATCCGTTCTTCTTTTTAAAATTCTGGGAGTTGCCGTTAGTTATTTTCTCTTTCTTATGCCATGGGTTTTGCAATGGTCACACCATGATTTCTTCCTCCTATCTTCATCTAAATCAAATCCTCTAGAAAATAGAGCCAATCTTTCTATTTCTAGGTTGGACATAGGTTTTGGATTTGTTAACATCACTTTTTGCCTAGCCTCCTCAATGCTAACTTATGAAAATCTACTATGATGGATGGTAGAGGCTTTCAGCCTAGGATTCGACCTCTTACCTCATCCAAGTCATGATTGAGTCCCACGAAAAATACATAAACTCGATCATTTTCCTCTTTTTTCATGTGCCTCACACTATCATTTGGGAAGTTCCAATCTTCTTCATAGTACAAATGTAACTCTTGCCATAACATCACCATCTGATTGTAGTATGTTGTGACTTTCCGATCTCCTTGCCTTGATCACCACAACTTAGATTTTAAATAGAAACCTTGCGACGAGTTCTCCATGTCTGAGAACATGTCACTTACAGTCTCCCAAACATATTTCACAGTTGGTGAAAAGAGATGTGGTTTCTAAATAGCTAGATTCATTGAGTTGATAAGCAAAGTAATTGTCGAGTTATCTGACCTCCATGTTTTTAGATTAGGGTCATCTGCTGGTTTGCTCACTTTTTTATTTACATGACTGAGCTTGCTTCTGACATCGATTGCTAGCTTCCTAGACTGAGCCCACTCCAGTTAATTTTAGCCATTCGATTTGTGAACGTTAAGTTAAAAGGAAGAATATAATGTAGAAAGATCTGTACCACTATTTACTAAAAAGGTTTCAGACTACACAATATCTATAGTCACTCATGAGGGAGATTGCTTGCCCCGACCATGATAGTTTATACTTTCTATGAAAGCTTTCATAGTACAGCTTTCATAGTATAGCTTTCCTACTTTCTTTCCTAATTTATCAGATCAAACAAAGATAGAAATGCATAAAAATAAGAATAACTAATAGACGCCCCTAACAAGCTTATTCAAATCTTAATTTAAATTTATTAGAAATGGAAACTCATTATCCTAAATCTTTGACAATCCATGTAATCATGAAGAGATAAGAGAACATGCCGAGATAAAGGTGGCAGTTGGCAAGACAAAAACAAACAATACCTCAATCGAAGGGTCAGACCATTGTCCTACAAAGAAAATCATATGGTGCTTAAGGGGATGGGAGTGACCTCCTAGGAAGAAAAGATGCTCGGTCTAAAATGGGAAGGGTCATATGTGGTCACAACTTGTCATTGACCAGGACCATACTGGCATAAGCGTGCTGACAGAAATAAGTTGCCGCGCCATGGAAGGTGCAACACCTCTAGAAGATTTTTGAATGAAAGTTTCCCTAAGAGGGAGATATTCTTATCTAGTTGTGTAAGTCAAATCTTTCAATGAAAATATTCCATTATTCCCTCCTACTAACATGTCACAAAAATTATCTAAATTGACCCTCCACGCTTGTACCTTGGCGATATAGGAGGGAATACATCTACCAAGTGTTACAGTCTTTCCTTGCCACCTAGTGTGATCAAGTTCATCTCCCGCCTAGTTATCTAACATGACGTTCTGAGCTCGCACCACGACAATCCAAGTGGGAATGTCTCTCACATATATTTCATTCTTTATTACCAACTAGCATGATTGAGTTTATCTCTTGCTTGGTTATTTAGGCTGACACTCTGTGCTTGCACTTAGTGATATGGAAGGGAATACCTTTCCCAAGTTTCACAGTCTCTCCTTGCCACCCAGCAGAGTCGAGTCCATATCTAGCTTGGTTATCATATCTCACAATGCAGGAGGGAAGACCTCTCCCAAATGTCACAGACTCTCCTTTCCACCCAGTACGGTCGAGTCATTCTCCCTCCTAGTTATCTAAGCTGAGCTCGCACCTTGGTAATGTAGGAGGGAATGCTTGTCCCAAATGTCCCAATCTCTCCTTGCCACTCAACAAGGTTGAGTCCGTCTCCTGGTTATCAAAGATACTATGCGCTCACACTTCAGCGATATTGGACTCCCAAGTATCATAGTCTTTCCTTACATATCAGTGATATAGGAGGGAACAACTCTCCTATGTGTCCCATTATCTCCTCCCCATGCAAAGCGGTCGAGTTTGTCTCTCCCTAGTTGTCTAAGTTGACACTTAAATGAGTTCCGAGTTTGTGATGAACATTAATAAAAATCATGTGATAAGGTACATTGAAGTTCAACCATATCAACAAGGAAATGCTTAGGAATGAAATGAGATGTGAAATTTGTGATTAGTACTAACATGGTTTGAGTTAAGGTATTTGATTGAAGTTTTGAAAATGAGAGAATTTTTTTATATAAATATTATAAAGTTAAAAAAATTTATTAGAGTTTTTTTAGTATTATTTTTATTTTAAAATTTGAAAAAGTTGAATTCTTTTGTATTTTGTTTGAAAGTTTTGAGAGATTGCAATGATTAGAAAATAATTAAATGAAAAAGTTCAAAATTTAAAATTGAAAGGTATTTGTATTTAGGAAAAAATTTCCAACTCAAAATTGTGATCTCATCTCCTTTTCAATTTTCATTCAAAAATAAATATTTTCAAACTAATCATTACACATTTTTAAAACTAATCGTTATAATTTTTTCTAATCTTTCAAATAAAGAATTACGCTCAACTTGTTAAATCTCCAAAAAAAAAAAAAAATTATAATTTATAATATTTTTTTTATTAAACTCTTTTTCTCTCATTTTTCAAAAACCTGTAAAATATTAAGTCAAACTAGTTTAATATTATTGAAAATTTTTATCTCATCCCACTCCCCTTGCTTCTTTAGAGTGATGCTTGGGAAAAAATTAAGATAAAAGTTTTGAAATAAGATGAGATGAAACCGTCTTTATTGCCAAACATCCCTTGCATCTTAAATAATAGTTTAGTCAAGTAATAATATATTTTGTCCTATTTAACAATAATAATATATCTTGGCATATATATACCCATAAGTAAATTACATTTGTAATTACTAGAGGTTTTTTTATACTGTACATTTTGATCATATGTAACGGGTAACTAAGACTGAGAGAGATGAATGAGAATGAGAACTATAATTGGAATCAAGACTCAAGAATGGCCTTGAGATCTTATTGAACAGAGAATTTCGAGGATTCTCTAACCTTCGAACAGATTCGAAAGTCCCAAATGATTTCAACCACTTGGTATGCAGCTGCCTAACCCTATTTATACTAAGGAAATGCAGTGTATTAATAGAATTGTGAAACTCACCATTTTGTTACACGACAGCTCACTCTCAAATGATTCTAATAATCTAAACGACTCACTTCATTAAAATGAATTCTTATTACTAAACGACACTCATACAATCCTTCAACTCCTGAATTATTAGAGCCATAGAAATTCCTTCCCCTAATAAAGCCTTGACCCCAAGGCTGAATCATAGAACGATAAGAATTCTTTATAGGATGGTGCCCACCACATAGGGGTATAGGTTCCTGAGTTTCCATAAGGATTCCCAAGTGCTATCATCTACATTTGTTGCTTTCCACTTCACAAGCACTTTAGTAGCAGCGCTATTACCCTACTTCCTAATTCTTCTATCCAAAATAGTTTCAGTTTGAATGTGACCCTGAGTATCGACAAGAGGAAGAGTAGGAATTGGTTGAACTGGGTGAATTTTTGAAGAAAGAGGTAAATCCAACTTATATGTCACATTACCAATCTTCTGTATAATCCTGAAAGGTCCATAAAACTTTGGTGCAAGCTTGAGATTATGTCTAAAAGCCACTGACTTCTGCCTATAAGGCTATAATCTCAAATAAACCTAGTCATTCACCTGAAAAACTTGATCAATCCTTTTTTTATCAGCATACCACTTCATCCTATGTTGAGCTTGTTGCAAGTTGTGCTTTAAAAGAGCCATGACTTGTTCTCTAGTTCTAAGTTGATGGTCCACTGCTACATTAGATGTGATACCAGGCACATATGAGACAAGTCTGGGTGAAGAGTGACATGGTAGTGTAACACTACTCGGCCAAAGGGAGCCACTCATTTTATTCTTTAGGCTTGTCACCAATATAGCACCTCAAGTAAGATTCTAAAAATTTATTTAAAGCCTCAGTTTACCCATCTGATTGAGGATGATAGGCTAAACTAAAGTTTAAACTGATATCTTGCAACTTAAACAACTCTTTCCAAAAATAGCTAGTAAAAATAGGATCTCTATAAGAAACTATGGACTTGGACATTCCATGGAGTCTAAACACACCATTAAAGAACAACTTAGCCACTTTGCTTGCTGTAAATGGATGAGAAAGTGAGAAGAAGTGTCCATACTTAGTCAATCTGTCGATCACAATAAAAATCATGTTTGCACCTTTGAAAGAAGGATGTCCTTCAATAAAATCCATGGAGATATCAATCCATGGAGAATCCGGTATAGGCAAAGGTTGTAGCAACCTAGGTGAGTGCACTATTTTATGTTTATTAACTTGACAAAACTAGCATTCCTTGACTGACTTTTTGATATCTTTTCTCATCCCCTCCCAATAAAAATCCTGCTTAGCTCTATGTAGAGTTTTATGATTACCCACATGACTAGCATGTGGATTATCATGTGTAAACTAAATGATCTTAAGCTTGAATGGTGAATCATGAACAATCACCAACCTTTCCTTTCTTAGTAACAAGCCATTCTACAATGTATAATGCTTCGACCCTCAAGTTCCCTCTACAACTTTTGATGGATATCACTGAACTTCATTGATAAGTGATAACTTTGCCTTAGTTCCTCAATCCACACTGGTGTGGGAAAAGATATTAGTGCTTAAACAACATCCTCTCCTTCAACTTTCCTGGAAAGAGCATTAGCAACCTTATTTTCTTTGCCATTCTTATAATCAACAAAAAAATTGTAATCAAGCAGCTTTGATAACCATCTTTATTGACTCTCAGTTCCCACCTTTTGCTCCAACAAGAATTCCAAGGCTTGTTGATCAGTCTTTATTACAAAAGACTAGCCAAGCAAATAAGATCTCCATTTCCCCACAGCAGAAACCAAAGCCAAAAAATCCTTCTCGTATGTTGATAACAGTAAGGCTTTGCCCTTAAGTGTCTTGCTATAAAAAGCAATTGGATGTCCATTTTGCATCAATATTGCCCCCATGCCTACACCAGAAGCATCACATTCTATTGTGAATACTTTAGAAAAATCAGGTTGACTTAATACTGGTGGTTGAGTAGTAGTAGACTTCAGATTCATAAAAGCTCTTGTTGTTTCATTAGTCTACACAAAAGAAGCTTTCTTCAAAAGTTGGGTTAAAAGAGTTGCCACACTGCCATAATTATTGATAAATATCCTATAGTAACTAGTGAGACCTAAGAATCCTCTGAAGGATTTTATATCCTTAGGAATTGGCCACTCAGTCATTGTAGATATTTTTTCTGGATTGGCCATCACATCAGCTTTAGAAACGATATGCCCCAGGTAATCAATCTGAGTAACACCAAATCTACACTTTGACATCTTAGCAAACAATTCATTGCTCTTTAACACTTACAGAACAGATCTAAGATGCCTCAAGTGGTCCTCCAAGCTCCTGCTATATACCAATATATCATCAAAGAAGATTAAAACGAATTTTCTAAGAAATGACTTGAAAAGTTGGTTCATCAACCCTTGAAATGTGGCTGGGGTATTAGTAAGCCCAAAGGGCATTACTAAAAATTTGTAACGACCCTTGTGGGTCCTAAAGGCAATCTTTTCAATATCCTCTTGTCTCATTCTAATCCGGTGATAATCATATCTTAAATCACGCTTGAAAAACAATTTTTCCCCAAACAATTCATCTAGAAGTTCATCGATAACTAGGATTGGAAACTTGTCTTTGATTGTAGCTTGATTTAAAGCCCTGTAATTGACACACATCCTCTAGGACCTATCTGTTTCTTGACCAATAGAATTGGTAAAGAAAAATGGCTCTGGCTTGGCCTTACAACTCCAGATTTCAAAAGATTTTGAACTATCTTTTCAATTTCTATTTTTTGGTAATGAGGATACCGATAGGGCCTTACTGAGATGGGTTTTGTTCATTCCTTAAGAACTATCTTATGATCAAAAGATCTTTGAAGAGGCAACCCTACAGGTTCGTCAAAAATAGCTTTAAACTCATCCAACAATTTTGTCACCTGTTGATGAGGAATCTGCTTAATAGAAGACTGATTTATTGGTACCATCTACAATAACCAGCCTTCCTTCTAAACCATCTCAAACTTCAAACAACAACAATTCACTGCTGACTGCACCACCAATTTCTCAAACCCCAAGCCCTGGAGTGAAATCTTCCTGCTATTACACTCAAAGGACAGAAGTTTTTGTAAAATCCTAGTTAATAGGTCCCAATGTTCTTAACCATTGAATGTCTAAAATCATGTCACATCCTCCCAAATCAAGTACATGGAAGGGTACTGTGAATTTTGATCCCTGAATATTCACTGTCTCCACACAGTTTCACATACTCAGCACTTTATCTCCATTAGCTACCTTAACTTGTAAACTAATGTCACTCTGAATTCTTAACTTTACAGATTGTACCGCCATGGGATCCCGGAAGTTATGAGTGCTTCCTGAATCTACAAGAATCTCAATAGAATAAGATCCTAGCCTCCCAAGTAATCTCATGCACCTGTTACTGAGATAGCTAGAGATGGCATGAATTGAAATTTCCAAGTTTTCTTGTTGATCACCCACTTGTTCAATTTGCAAAACTTTTTCAAACTGTAAAACTTCATTTTCCCAATGTTCAACTTCTTTAGACTGTAAGTAGTAAACTTTAAGATTCTTTCAAACGTGTTGGGGACTCCATTTTTTCTCACAATGGAAACAAAGACCCCTTCTTCTTTTTTCATCCATACTCGTAGAGAATACCTCCGTAACTAGTGCAACGGGTTTATGCAATTTACTTGACTCCACAGAAGAATCAAGACTATCTTTACTAACTATACTCGACCCATAATTTCTCCAAGGCTTCTTAGAACACAAAAGATACTCTTCTTGAATCTTTGCAAGCCCAAAAGCCGCATTAAGATAGACTGGGTTGAACATCTTGATAGGCAATCAGATATCATTTCTTAGCCCACTCAAGAAACAACTTAACTTGTGCTTTCGTTGTAAGCCTTTCAACCTATTCGACAAGGCTTCAAACTGTGCCTTATACACATCAACAGTGGATGTTTGGTTAAGCCTAGTTAACGCTTCCATTGGATCATCGTAAGAAGATGACCCAAACCTCACTTGTAAGGCCTTAATTAAAGAGTCCCAATTACAAAATAAGGCACTAACTAGAGCATCTTGATACCATGTTAAAGCCTCAGCTTCCATTTGATAAAATGCCATTAGTAATTTCTGATCTGCAAGCATTTGATGATGATCAAAATATTGATTAGTTTTAAAAATCCATTCCTCAAGGTTACTGCCATTAAAATGGGAAAGCTTTAGCCTTATCTCACAAGAAGGACCTCGAGAATTATTTCCAGCAACGTTATCATTTTGTTCACCCACAAAACCACGCAGCATATCATTAATAGATTCTATCCTGTCAAAACTTCCAAGAATGGCTTGGCTATGTTCCTTCAACTTCTTCCATACATTTTTATGTTGCTCTTGATTATCTTCTTGTTGCAACTTCAAAATTGCTCCTCGTGTACCCTCCGCCATTGCCACAGTAAAGGACCGTCGGCTCTGGATACCAACTTGAAACGCCTAACTAAGATTGAGAGAGATGAATGAGAATGAGAATTATAATTGGAATGAAGACTCAAGAATGGCCCTGAGATCTTATTGATCAGAGAATTTTGACTCTAACCTCCTAACAGATTCGAAAAGTCCCAACTGATTTCAACCACTTGGTATGCAGGTGCCTAAGCCTATTTATATTAAGGAAATGTAGGGTATTAATGCAATTGTAAAATTCATTGTTTCGTTACACGACATCTCACTCTCAAATAATTCTAATAAACTAAACAACTCACTTCATTAAAATGGCTTCTTATTACAAAGCCAAACTCGTTCAAGCCTTCAACACTTGAACCATTAGAGCCATAGCATCATATGTATGTTTCCCTCTTCTCATCGTTGGCCTCCAACGATCTACCGCATTTCAAATCATTCTGATTTTTTTTTTTCTCAATAGAATCATTTTCAGTACTTAATTTTATGATATATAAATCGGTACTGTACGTATGGCATAACTATTAACGCACCACTCATGATGGAGTCTATTTATAACTTTGAAAAAAAAATCAAAATACCAATTTTTTTAACATAAATAATGTGGAGAACGTATAAATAAGTTTCAAAAAATAAGATTAAGTTCTAGTTTGTTTTTATAAATAAGAAGAGATAAAAATTAAAAATTGAATAAAATATTGTTATAATATATTTTTTTAATATTAATTTTTTTAAAATATGAAAATTTTGAATTGTTTATTTTATTTTATATAAAAATTTGAAAAAATAATAATGATGAGATGAGATTTGATAAAATTATTTGTAAAAAACAAATTATGCCTAATACTTATAAATAGGTTTTCTGTTTGAGTACTTGAACAATACAATCTAGAATCATACAATTTGTACCCAAACCAAATCTTCCGTTCTAAATCCATATGTACAAAGGTACCATTAGTTTCTTCTGCTTTTCTGAACTTTCAAGTTATTTATAAATAAAAACCAGTTACTGAAAGGTGGATAAAAATCTTCCAAAAAAAAAGAAAAAAGAAAAAAGAAAAAGAAAGGCGGATAAAAATAATTCGTTCAAATGGGAGTAAAAGTGGGCTGGGTGGCTATCATTCTGCTATAATTTAACTTAAATCCGACAATAACCCATTGCAGCATCGTAATTGGGCTTGATGGATAGGAAACAATGCTTGAAATAATAGCTAAAGATTGGGCCATGTTCTTCCATTACGGGCTAAATGCCTTCATTATTACACGTGGCTGCTGCAAAATTACAAACTTTTAATTTTAGATTATAAATGATAGATGTATTGTGTATTTATATGTTGCGTATAGTTATTTTGAAAAAAAGTAAATATATATGAGATTAATATAATAAAAAGTTAATTTTTTTAATAATAAATCTTATTTTTTTCAAAATAATTGTATGACATTTATAACTTTATAAGTGTATGTACCATTATTTTATTTTAAAATATTAAAGGGGCCTTTCCATACGTCTAAAATCGATTATTCTATATGCAATTGAATTATATACAGTCAATGTGCAGTCGCTGACAGCATGTTTGATTATTAAAAAGATAAAAAATAAAGATGGATATAAGAAAGAAAGAAACAAAATGTACACTCAAAGGCTAAAACAAAGCTCGGCAATCTTCGTCTTCCCGCTCACCAATCGATTGCATTTAGCCTTTTTTATTTTGGCATCACAGAGAGTTGAGAGCTTCAGAGCCTTTTTAAACAGTCCCTTCCTTCTCTTAGAGAAAGTCACCTGCCGTGTCGTGGTGTTGTTGATTATCTTGATCTGAATTTTCTTTCTTGTCATTTTCCCAGAAAAATCATCGACGCTTCGTCAAACCCACCAAATAGTCACTCTATACGAGTATTCGAAAAAGAGATACGTGTTGAAATAAAAAACGATACTTGCAATGGAGAAGGATGATTTTTATTTCATAAAAATTTAATCGAAGTGAATCCTAAAAGGAGAAGCTGTAATGATGCTAATCATTAAAAAATGAAAATCAAAACATAAGAAAGAAATCAAGAAATGATCTTTTACTCAAACACAAATTTGCATCAAATAAAGTTCTCTTTTCACGAAGTAAACATCATCGAGATAAAAATAGATGGAAGACCGATCTTTGGAATTGTTTCCTTCATACGCCTTTGGATGGACCCAGAGGAGCTTTTCGATTTTTACTGATTCGGCTTCAAATTTTCAAGAAACAACTTCCAAATCTAAATATTTTTACTGATTCATCCTTAAAATCTCCACCCTGCACGGCATTGTCCTTGCAGGCACCTGCCTCACGTTAGCAAACATTAATCTCGATTAACTTAGAAATGGTTTTCTCTCTTGTTTGTATACTAATGTCTCGTTTAAATTCAGAAACGAGACGAAATGAGTTGAATTGAATTGAATTGATTTGATTTTTTAATATTATTATTATTATTTCAGAATTTAAAAAAAGTTGATTTGAAAATTAAAAAAGTTGTATTACAATTTAAAAAATTTTTATTAAAATTTTTATTTTATATAAAAATATATATAATAATGAATTAAGTCAAACTCATATCTTCTTCAAATAAAAATAGAGCCTAAGAGGTGCAGCTTCATTTTGGGTGTCAATTTGTGTATATCCAGTTAAAGATGCTTTCTTGATTGTGAGATGGTGGGCTTCAATCCCAGGGAAAAAAGGGAAAAAGAAGGATAAAATTCAAGCTACCCTTCACACGAAAAGTCAATTAATCTAGCAAATCCCTGTAAGTCTGCTAGGGATAAAGCATTGTCGTAAATGAAAAACGAAGATAGAGATCCACTACAAGATATAAGAGATTTTCGGCACTTGGAAAGTACCGCAAAAAGTCCCTCAAGTGCTGTAATTAAATACTTGCGACGTTCTTTACTCTGACACACGTTGGACCCACAGAAATGCAACTCTTGCGTTGCTGCGTCGTTTTTTCAAAAATGTCGCATAAGAGCGTTTATTTGCGACGTTACATAAGCACCGCAAATAGTTGAATAACTGCGGTAAATACCATCTAAAATGGGTTTTGAAAAAGTCGTAAAAACACATTAGAGGCGCTTGTAACTCGCCGCAAATAGTCATAAATTTGCCGCAAAGTCATCTGCTTATTTTACGAGAAATTAGTTTATCTGACGCTAAACCTTTTTCGCGTCACATGTTATTTGTCGTAAAAAAGTATTTTCGACACTTTATTCCCATTTGTGATGATTAAGAATCACCGTAAATAATTAATTACAAAATATATAAAAAAAAATAACTAGAGAACCTGTATGGCTTTCATAGCCTAAAAGACTAAAATATACAAAAATTTGAAGCAATACATTAAATTTGAAGCAATACATTACTAAGGGTAGCTCAATAAACTGTATGGATATACTTCATTGGAAGAAACCATCATACTATTTTGTCTCTACCTCAAGTGAGTTGAGTCTACTTGAGCCATTAATCAAGAAGATATTTAGGCAGCTCAATAAACTGACCATTGGATATAAGTATGACTCACCAAACCTAAATTTAGACCAAATCATTTAACCTAAAACAAGCTAGAAGCATATACACGGCTCTAAGGGGGGGGGGGGGACTGGTTACCTTGAAGAATCTATCCTCTTATGCCTAAGGTTTTGCCCCTCTCCCATGTCTCTCTCTGTCTCTCTCTCTCTCTCTCTATATATATATATATGTAGTGGCTTCTCTTAATCTCCTTTATCAATAACACACGACTAGCTTGAGAGAAAACAAAGAAAAGCTTTCCTAAAAGCCTTGAATCCCTAAACACTATCAAAGCGAGTTATTTAGTAAGTTTGAAGAGAAATTTGCAAGAGCTTAGTTCAATTACCACTTCAAGTTTAGGCAAAACTAGTAAGTGCACAACTTAACTTAATCTTGATATAAAATGAGTGATTTGAAAATTAGATCATGTTTAATACTTGTTTGATCTTAAACTATATGTTGAAATGAAAGCTACTATGTTTTGAATTAGTTTTTGTTATGGAAAGATGCTAAGAAAAATTGGAAGAACTTAGAATTATATTCTAATAGGTAAAAATAGAGTTTGTGTAGAAAGGGAGTTTGTTATATGTTGAAAAAAATGCCTAAACCGATACTTTGCTTAACCCTTACTCGATGTTTGGCTCAAGCAAGATGTAGGCAGAAATCTAGCTCGACCCTCGCTCGACGTTTGGTTCGAGCGAGATTTAGGCAGAAACTTGACTCGACCCTTTCTCGACATCTGGCTCGAGCGAAATTCTCCTGTTACCTAAATCCAAGATTTTTTTGTATCCAATGCATGAGATTTAATATAAGGATTATATGTTAAATGCAAATGTATAATTTATATGTTATGAATCCCATGAGATATGTATTTAAAAGTTTAAGGTTATGAACATATTGCATATGTGTCGTCATAAGTCATGACATCCATTTTATGAAAAATCTATATTACATGTCGTCGCGTAAATATTGTCATAAGTCATGACGAGCAATTAAGAATTAAGAATAAGAAAACTTAAAAGTTACATTACAATAGGGACAGCGATACGTAATACTTGTTGTCGACGCCCTAATCCACCCTTGGGATCGCACGTGAATAGAAGCGTCGGGGACGAACAACACAAGGAAGTTCATCTATCGTCATATCATACATTTCCATTTTTTTTTTGAAAACGTTAAGTAAAGATTATCGCAGCAGAATAAAAAGGTCAAGCCTCCTATAACATGCATCACATGGTTACGCTATGGATCTCAAACATAATATTAAACATAGCCAGAATTTAATCATTACATGACTTGTCCAAGAAACCAAAATAGTGCTTCCCACATGCGGGAAGACTTTACCAAAATCATCAATACAAGGCATCAAAATACAGTATGGGTCTTAACATTGCCCATATGTTCATCCAACGAGTTCCTTCTTCACTTTCTTAAGGTTTGGGCCCCAACGAAGCCGATTCAAATCCAGGCTAGGCCCTAACTCACATATCGCCCTAGAAGGCGTTCCAAAAATACGCCCAAAGTGAAGGGACTCGTCAACCCCTAGTACTAAACAACACCCCAAAGGGTATAGACCGATAGAACTGTACATAGTCACTTTTAGTGACTTCACCTCCCACTGACCTGGGCGGTTAAGAGTCACCAGGCCTCTATGGGCGGCTTCAATCCGACCCTTGAGGGTCCGAGGCGTCATCACTGGGGTCGTACCCATCTAATCCATCCTCACCTGCAAGTAGTTCTATCGTTTCCAAGAGAGAAGGATAGTAGAGATACAAAGAGTGGGGTGAGATTTCGGGAGAAATCTTAGCAAGTACATTTATATTTTAACGAAAGCATTTTAGGCATATAGTCAAGTGAAAAACAAACAAATTTCTTACGTATGCACTAACATGGGACTTATGCTTAGATTGATGCACATGTTCGTGACAAAAATTCATCTTTCTTTTCCTTTTCTCAATTTCCAAAACATACTTGTTTAAATCGCATAGCAAAACTTCTTTAATGCATATTCTTTCGAAAGACACTTTGTTCAAAAACTTTTCGTCTTTTCTTATCTTAGGCGCCACTTATCATATCATATCATTGTGGACACCTCATGGTTCCCCTATGCACTGTGTGCTCCCTGCTAGTTACTGTCACACCCGGCGACCAAGTCGACCTAGATGACTACGTTTCGCGCCCTTTCGTGCTATTCATCACTCGGGGATTTCTCTCCGAGCAACTACAACCTTATCAGATGGCGAGGTCTAAGCCAACACCGCTTATAGGGAACCCACTAGCATTAAGTGCGACCACGCTCCGGACACCTTTTAGAGCCATATATGGTCCGCTGACTGTTCTTCGTTGACCCAGGGGTCTTCACTCAATTTAAATACTCCTGAGTGAACAGAGAGTTTCACTGGGACACTTCCCCGTCTCAGCCTTTGGGGTTTTTGGAAAACTTTTAATTTTTTTTCTTTCAAAAACATACTTTTCTCAAAACATAGGTTTTCGTGCTTATGTATGGGACATGCAACTTTTGACTTTGTGAATGCAAAACTCGAGGCGAACTTGAGTACACACATTTGGCCGTTCTTTATTCAAAATCTACTTTCTCTTAACTCGTACTTATGCATAAACACTCAAACAAGTGTACTAGGGTAAATGGGGTGCTCGGCCTCCACTCTTAGGGTTTGGGCCGAGACCCTACTTTGTCTCCCTTTGATGTTCTCTTCTTCCATTCATCTCCCTAACACCATTTAGCCTTAGTGGAATATTTAAAACAATTTCCTATCCCTATAAGGGGTCAAACCCGAAACCTATAGCTCTCCATTTTGTGTTTTCTTTTCGTAACCCTTCAAAGCTAGGGTCCTACTTGAATATTCTATGCGGAACCGAATCCATACATGTCATTCTCCCAATATACATACTTCTACTTCTCCAAAATAACCAAACATGAATATTGAATAAATAAAGAATTTCAAAATTTCAAAATTTTCACTTCAAGAAATTCCTCCGAAACATAACTCCACAAGCATGCATTTTTTTATAACCATCAAGTAACAATAATATCAATATCTTCCAAGATCAATATAACTAGTTTCCATCAAAACTTTATACATGTTCATCCTAGCATGGCATTTCTATTGGCAAGATATTTTCAACTAAAAATCAAGATACTTCTTCAAGTAACATATATGCATATATCCATATTCACCAATACTCAACTAACTTAACAACCTCATGCTTACATTCTTTTCCTCATCAAACCACCAAGATCATCAATCATCTCATAACTCTTTAATCAACAAGATTATAAGTCCTACACATGGATCCTAATTAAAATGACATTTCTAGTCTCAAAATTTTCATGGCAATGCTAAGCAAGTAACCAAATAATATAAGCATATACAAGCATGTACACACATTCAAGCACATTCACTCCAAAATATACAAAGAATGCTAAAGATAAAGTAAGGATATACTTACAAGTCTTCCTAGCTAGCTTATATGATTTATGAAAATAAAAAAAAATACCTAGTTAGATCATGCTAAAAGTTTATCATTTTCAAAAGAAAGGTTTCCTTTTTGAAAGGTATGAACATAAGGTTCTCCTTCATGCTTCTAGGTATCATTTCAAAGCAACTAGGTTACTTACATCTTCTGGACTTCTTCTCCTTCCACAAACACTATCTTCTTCTCCCCTTAGTTTGGAGTGTTTAGGTGTCTAAGTGGTGAAAAGAAGTGAAACAAGGTGGAGGGAAATGAGGAGTGTGCCGTGAGGTGCAAAGTGAGAGATGTGTGTGTGTGTATCCAAAATGTGCAAGCCAAAAGGGTGAGGGAACTAGGCCATTCGGCCAAGGAATTTTACTAGCTCCTAGGCCACTCATTCCCCTATGTTTGAGTGACTTGTGATGGGCTTGAAAGACCCTTGAGTAACTTCCATCAGTTGATTACATCAACCCTAATCTATCCCATCCTAGGTTTTGGAGATTTGCTCCCCTTTTTCTTTCCTCATGGCCGGTCACTCCTTCTAGGGTTCCAACCCCTTTCCATCACCTCACATCCTCTCTTGTTTCCCCAAAAATCCCCTCACATGTCATTCAAATGGATTTGAGAATCCATTTTTGGGAAAACCCTCAAAAGGGTTTCGGATTCCCCATCCTCCATCCGAATCCTCTCTTCATCTCACAGTCCTTTCTATTTTGTCACATGCTTCTTCCACAGCCCAATCACCTCACATCTCACACAAGCTTGTCATGTCACTCTTACACAAATCCGAATCTAGATTTGGTAGCAAAAGAAAGTCAAACAAGTAGGAGGGGATTCGGCTAAGGCATATTTGAAACCCTCATCCCTTTCCTTCCACTTTTTGTTCCATCATCTCCCATCCCATGTCACTTCTTCTTACACCTCATGTCTCATCCAATCTTACACTAATCATACACAAATCCTTCATGTCCTTTCTTCTATATTTGGAAAAGTGATGAGTGCACAAAAATGCACTCTAAATACTCTATTTAAATACTAAAAGAAATGAGAAAACAATGGATATAACTCATGTTAATAAAATTAATGGTCATTTATCTTGAGATAGATATAAGCATGATTTAATATATTGATGAGAATATAAAATGCCATATTTTCCTCTCTTAATTTTTAAAACTTTATTCTTATTTGATGCCTAAATATACTCATTTTTCTTATATTTTGATTTAGGACACAAATGGAGACATTAGGAGCAAATGAAGATAATTGCGGAATTTTAGACAGTTCTGACATCTTTTCGTAAAATGGGCATAACTCTCTCATCCAATCTTCGATTGAGCTGATTAAAGATGATCTAGAACCGCAAGATAAATATCTATAACTTTTATGTTTTGTGTTTGAAGAGATATCCACTCAATCTAAGACAAAATAGACCATCAAGTGGACGCACCTGCACTTGACGTTCCTGGATATTTTTCAGCCACTTGCATCAAATCCAAATGTCATCATAATATTTTCTAGCAAGCACTCCTACACCAACTTGGAAATTCAATGATCAATTCAGATACAAGATGAAGTGCACTCAAGTTTCTTCAAGACAAATTATTTGACCACAAGATATTAAGTCATACAAGACAACTAATAGATAGAGAAGCAAAATTGAAACACTCAACCTACAAGCAAAATCCAGCTCATGCATGGTGGGAAAACAAATGATCAAAATGACAACTCACAAATCACTTGGATTCAAGAATGGTACATGGCAAAACAAGTTGAAATTGTGATGATTTTGTCATGACAACTTGCATGAAGGATGCTTATAAATAGAAGGGAGGGGTGTGTGTTCTAAGACAATGCTTAGTGTGCTTGGATGCCTTGGAAGATACATTGTTTTTGAGAGCTTGAGAAAAGAAAAGAAAAACCAAAGAAGAGAGAAGAAAATAATAGTTGGCTCTTCCATATTATCCCTTAGAGAATTTTTGTTGCATATTTTCAATATGTGTAACTAATTTTCTAGTAGAGCTAGGGATGAATTTGTATATATGATGGTATTTGTAATTGTTTTTGATTCATATATGTGTTCTTCAAATATTAAACTCTTTTGTTTAGTCATTCGAAATTTATTATAAATGTTTTCGTCACCAAATAATCTTAGAATTTATTTCATTTATAGATTCAGTTATGCTTTTTCTATTAAATGCAATAATTCTTTGATTATATTTGGTTCAATTGGTTATCTATTTTAATTAATTCTCTGCTGCAATATTGCTCTACGAGTATATTGTCGACGTTGAATTTCTGTAATATCGATAACAATTCCTGTTCTTATATTGTGACGAATGATTTTTCAAAAGATTACATTTGATTTAAATCTGGTTATTAATGTTTTATTTTCCGATTGAAAATTTGGACATAGAATTTTCAATTGAGTTATTGATGAATCGAAAATAATTAAAATACCAATTATATACAAAGGATTCCCGATGCTTTACTTTTCGCACTCATCTAAATCTTTTTGTTAATTTTGTTACTGTTCTTCAATTTCTCAATCCATCTCCCTGTGGAATCGACACCCCAAAGCTATACTGCAAACTACCGCGTTATTCTTTGGGCGTAATCAAATTTTGGCGTCGTTGCCGGGGAGACGGTAAAAAAATTTGTAGTTTTTTTTAGTAGTTTGTTAAAAAAAAAAAAAAAGAGAGCGGTAGCTTCGTTCATTTTCTTTTTAGCTTTCTGCATCTTTATTTTATTTTAGTTTTATTTTCGTAATTTTTTTTTTTCAGTATTACACTTTTCTTTACTTTGCATGCGCAGGTACAGAGACGCTTTTGGACGGTTTGTTAGTAGACCCGTGCTAGAATCAGATTCAGAATCTAATTTTTCTAATCGCTTGTTTGATAATTCTTCCAATTCTGACGCGATGAGTGAACACGTGGACCAACCTGTTAGAACCCTCCAAGATTATCTTCATCCCGCACGAACAGCCACACCATCCTGTATTATGTTCTCACCTAATGTTCGTCATGTAGATTTTAAAACGGGAATGATACAATTACTTCCGACTTTCCATGGTCTAGAAAATGAAAACCCCTATGTTCACATTAGGGAATTTGAGGAAGTAGTTGCAACATTTCATGGTCAAAATACCACTGACGAAACGGTAAGGCTAAAGTTCTTTCCTTTTTCTTTGAAAGATAAAGCTAAGAGTTGGTTGTACTCACTAAGACCACGGTCTATTGGAACATGGAGTGAGATGACTCAAGTGTTTTTCAATAAATACTTTCCCCAACATAAGACTAATGCTTTAAAAAGACAAATCTCTACATTTGCACAAAAGGATAGTGAGACTTTGTACCAGTCTTGGGAACGATTTAAAGAATTACTGAGTATGTGTCCCCACCATGGATATGAGAATTGGCGCTTAGTGAGTTATTTCTATGAAGGCCTTACGCCCAGGGAACGTCAATTCGTGGAAATGATGTGAAATGGAGAATTTTTACAAAAAAATCCCGATGAGGCCATAGAGTACCTCAATGAGCTTGCTGAAAAAGCTCATACTTGGACTGGACCTAGTGCTACTGATAGCACAAACAGGTCACGACCTACAGGAAACTTGAGTGGTGG
This sequence comes from Platycarya strobilacea, assembly GCA_036898215.1. NCBI lineage: Eukaryota > Viridiplantae > Streptophyta > Magnoliopsida > Fagales > Juglandaceae > Platycarya > Platycarya strobilacea. The sequence goes on from CM072547.1 coordinate 29,465,024, forward strand.
TATTTACCATCTAAGGGAGGAGGATAACCTTAAGGCTAAGGTTGAAATGCTCACCAGAGAATTAGAGTTATTGAAAACTAAAAACTCAAAACCAACACACACGGCTAATCATGCAGAATCTTTTGGGCCATGTGTTGTCTGTGGTGGGATAGATCATCATTCCCAAGAGTGTCCTACACATACTAACATGAATGGTATGTATGAGGAACAAAGTAATGCTCTAGGTATGTACAAAAAGCCCTTCACACCTTACTCTGAAACCTACAACCCAGGATGGCGTAATCATCCCAACTTCAGCTGGAAGTCTGAAAACCAGCAGCCTGCACAACTCTCTAGATCATATCTTGCACCATACCATGCACCTCAATCTTCTAGAAATTTTTTAGAAGATACTTTGCATACTTTTATTGAAATACAGGGTAAGACTAATCAAAAATTTGAATCTTTGATTATGCAGGTTGTCGAAGAAAATAAGGAAATCAAGAGCCAGGTGTCTAAAATAATGAGTTCATTGACTATGAATGAGAAAGGTAAGTTTCCTTCCCAAACTCAATCTGTACCTCATGGTCAACATATGGCACAAGGAGATCTAAAGGACATAAACGCCATTGTGACACGAAGTGGTAAGTCTCTACATGATCCAATAATAGACAAAAAAAAGGATGTAGAGAAAGATCAAGATAGCAGCAGTCCTGAGCTTCCCAAAGAACTTGAGGTAACAAAACCTGAGGAACCTGCGGTAACAAAAAATCCTGGTAAGGTACCTTTTCCTCAAGCATTAAAGTCAAGCAAACAAACTCTAGATCATAACAATGATATTTTGGAAAATCTTAGACAGGTAAAAATTAATCTTCCTCTTTTGCATGTAATTAAACAAGTTCCTACTTACGCAAAAATTCTCAAAGATTTGTGTACAGTTAAGAGGAAGCATTATGTGAAGAAGACTGCATTCTTGATAGAGCAAGTTAGTGCTCTAATTGAACAGCGGATTCCCCCTAAGTACAAGGATCCTGGATGTCCAACCATCACATGCAACATTGGCAATCATGAGCTTGGACAGGCCTTGCTAGATTTAGGGGCTAGTGTAAATTTGATGCCATATTCTATTTATTTGCAATTAGGATTGGGAGAAATCAAACCAACTTCTGTGGTATTGCAATTGGCTGATCGTTCAATTAGAGCACCACGGGGTGTGGTAAAGGATGTTTTAATTCAAGTTGACAAATTTTACTATCCTGTTGATTTCTTAATTCTAGACACTAGTTCTGCTGTAGAAACCACCTCTAAAATTCCATTAATTTTAGGTAGACCTTTTCTTGCTACTTCTAATGCTCTTATCAATTGCAGAAATGGATTGATGAAACTCTCTTTTGGCAATATGACTTTTGAGGTAAATATTTTTCATATTGCAAAACAGCCAGAAGAGGATGTCGAGTGTCATCAGACATACATGATTGACTCACTTATAGAAAGGGATGTTCTTACAACTCATGACTCAGATCCCCTTGAATACTTTATTGTTAATTCTGAATTTAATCCTATAAGTGATTCATCTGATATATTTGACATTTGTGCTATTTTTGACAGAACTCATGATTATAGCACACAGGCATGGCAACCAAAGTTTGAGAAGTTGCCTGAAAAAAGAGAAAGACAGATTCCTTCAAGTAGGGAAGCCGCTAAAGTTGAATTAAAATCCCTACCTAAGGGTTTAAAGCATGTTTTCCTTGGTCCAGGTGATACTTTTCCTGTTATTATTTCATCTGAATTATCTGAGTCCCAAGGTGAGAAATTAATTCAGATTTTATGCAAATATAAATCAACCCTAGGATGGAGTATTGCTGATATAAAAGGCATTAGTCCCCTAATCTGTACTCATAAAATAAATTTAGAGGAAGGAACTAATCCTCGAAGAGACCCCTAGCGTAGACTTAATCCCACAATGAAAGAAGTTGTGAAAAATGAAGTATTGAAACTATTAGATGCAGGAATGATATATCCTATTGCTGATAGTAAATGGGTAAGTCCTACACAGGTTGTTCCTAAAAAGTCAGGAGTAACTGTGATAAAAAATGACCTTGGAGAGTTAGTCCCTACAAAACTGGTGACTGGTTGGCGGATGTGCATTGATTACAGAAAATTAAATGCCGCCACACGAAAAGACCATTTTTCGCTTCCTTTTATTGATCAAATTCTTGAGTGGGTGGCTGGTCATCCTTTTTATTGCTTTCTGGATGGTTATTCTGGTTATTATCAAATTGAAATTGCATTAGAAGATCAGGATAAAACTACTTTTACTTGTCCTTTCGGTACTTATGCTTTCCGCAGAATGCCATTTGGATTGTGTAATGCTCCAGCTACTTTTCAACGTTGCATGATGAGTATTTTTAGTGATATGGTTGAAAAGTGCATGGAAGTTTTTATGGATGACTTGACTGTTTTTGGATCTTCTTTTGATGCATGTTTAATGAGTTTAGAAAGAGTACGGACTCGTTGTGAAGAAAAAGAATTGGTTTTAAATTGGGAAAAATGTCACTTTATGGTACCTTCAGGTATTGTTTTAGGGCATATTATTTCTTCCAAAGGAATGGAGGTTGATCAATCAAAAGTTGAATTAATCTCTAAATTGCCTATACCTAGAACAATCAAGGATATAAGATCATTTCTTGGTCATGCGGGTTTTTATAGGAGATTCATACAGAATTTTTCTGCCATATCTAGACCACTATGTAACCTCCTAGCTAAGGATGCCCCATTTGAATGGACACAAGCCTGTCAAGAGGCTTTCAAAACATTAATTGGCAAGCTTACTTCAGCACCCATAATGCAACCACCTGATTGGAATTTTCCTTTTGAAATTATGTGTGATGCTAGTGATTTTGCTGTAGGTGCTGTTCTTAGACAATGAAAAGAAGGGAAACCTTTTGTCATTTACTATGCTAGTCGGACTCTAAATAATGCACAAATGAATTACTCCACCACTGAAAAAGAGTTGTTAGCTGTAGTATTTGCTTTGGATAAATTTCGTGCTTATTTGATTGGTTCTCCTATCATTATCTTTACAGATCATGCAGCCCTTAAGTACCTTTTTACAAAGAAGGATGCTAAGGCACGATTAATACGATGGATTTTGCTTTTGCAGGAATTTGACATCACCATCAAAGACAAGAAAGGAGTGGAGAACGTAGTGGCAGACCATCTTTCTAGACTCACATTCGAGGACACTTCTGACCACATACCAATCAAAGATGATTTTCCCGATGAGCATTTACTTTCTATTACTTCTCTACCATGGTTTGCTCATATTGTGAACTATTTAGCTGCAGGTGAAATACCAAAGGATTTTAGCACCCAAGACAAAAGGAAATTCATGATTGAGGTACGAAAATTCTACTGGGATGACCCTTACCTTTTCAAATACTGCCCTGATCAAATTTTAAGGCATTGCATCCCTGATGAAGAGATTGCAAGCGTTTTGGAATTTTGTCATTCCCAAGCTTGTAGTGGCCACTTTTCAATGAAGAAAACCGCTGCAAAAATCCTGCAGTGTGGATTTTATTGGCCCACCTTATTTAAAGATACAAATATCTATTGTCGCTCATGCGAAAGATGTCAAAAGTTAGGAGCTATGACCAGTCGTAATATGATGCCCTTAAACCCAATTTTGGTAATTGAAATTTTTGACTGTTGGGGCATTGATTTTATGGGACCATTTCCTCCTTCTTTTGGATATTTATATATTATTGTGGCAGTATATTATGTGTCAAAATGGGTAGAGGCAGCACCTTGCAGGACCAATGATAACAGGACGGTAATTAAGTTTCTCAAAGAAAATGTATTATCTCGATTTGGTACCCCACGTGCTATCATTAGTGACCGAGGTACGCATTTTTGTAACCGTTCTTTTGAAGCTTTAATGAAAAGATATGGGGTGATACATAAGCTTTCTACTGCATATCACCCTCAGACAAGTGGACAGGTTGAACTTGCGAATAGGGAAATTAAACAAATTTTAGAAAAAACGGTCAACTCGGATCGGAAAGATTGGTCTTTGAGAGTAATCGATGCGCTTTGGGCTTACCGTACAGCTTTCAAAACTCCCTTAGGCTTGTCACCTTATAGACTTGTTTTTGGAAAACCTCGTCATTTGCCCGTGGAGCTCGAGCATCGAGCATATTGGGCCATTAAACATTTCAATTTTGACTTGGAAAAAGCAGGAAAATTTAGAAAATTCCAATTGACGGAATTAGAAGAATTGAGAAATGATGCTTATGAAAACTCCAAGATCTATAAGGCTAAAATGAAAGTATTTCATGATAAAAATATTTTGAGAAGAACATTTGAGCCTAATGATCGAGTATTTTTATATGATTCAAGACTCCATAAGCATCGAGGAAAACTTCGATCTAGATGGACCGGCCCTTTTATAGTAAAAAACGTTTTCACAAATGGGGCGGTAGAAATAGAAAATCTAAAAGATGGATGTATCTTCAAAGTAAATGGTCAACGCCTCAAAATCTTAATTGATAGACAAATTCCAGAAGTGGAAGACATTCCACTAATGGACCCAGTATATCAATCTTGACCATCTCCAGGTATGTTTTTCTTTTATTTTATTTTCGTTCATTTTATTTTTGTTTATTGTTTACTTTATTTTGTTACAGGTTAATTTTATTTTGACAAATACCATCTTTGATGCCAAGCAAGCCACCCACATCCCACATCAGGTGTATTCTACCCTATTTAGTTATTCAATTCTGATTCTTAAACATTGAGGACAATGTTTCATTTAAGTTGGGGGGTGGGAATACAAATCTGTTATTTAAATTCTGTGGCATATTTCAATCAATATATAAAAAATTGCCAAATTTTTTCACACAGGCATCTTTTCACACATGATACTTATGCTCATTCATAACCATCTTGGTGAATTCAACAAACCCATTTTAAATCATTTTGCTAAAACATCCACAGAGCCATTTATGCGCTTCTCCAAACTTTGTGGTAATATGGTGATTTGACACATGTAACTAAAGAATTATTTTGCTCAAGTATTCATGTGAATTTTGTGAGAATTGAGAGCTTACAAATACAGAAATTGTGATAAGTATCCATTGATCTGTTGAATTTGACACTTCTTTTGAGAATATCATTACATGGTATGTGGTAAGATGGTGGATATACTTGGGATATGACGAAAGTCAATTTAGGATTAACGTTTGAGCCTTTCAAGCTGAGCCTTTTCATCATAGATCCCTAGCAGCCAATTTTGAGCCAATATACACATATGGCCTTTTCTTTTCATATCTACATCATCCATACCTCTCCACATTGGAGTATAGCTTATACACTATATTTTCCTACCATTTTACTTCCAAGTGTGTACTAGGTGTGAAATTATCATAAAAAAAAAAAAAAACCATGACAAAAATGGCATGGTGCTAGATGTGTCCATCAAATTATTCATGAAAGAGTTCATCAAATTGCAAAGACACCAGTGGCAAAAGAAGATGGAAAAGTGTACTTAGTCAAAAATCTAAAAAATTGAAAAGTACATCAAAAGGAAAGTATAGTCTACTGAAAAATTTAACAGATTCCCTTTTGTGTATACTTGGAAGTTTTTGAAATCTCTTTACCTTTTCTTCTTATGAACCCCAACCCTAAACCACATTACAACCCTTTGTGTTGATTTTTCCGATCCTAAGTATGCTTGTGGAAAGAATGGTGGAAATCTCATTTGTTAGTATTCCTATCATATGATCAATGTTTACTTGTTACTTATATATAATTGGCTAAATTTCCATGAGAGTAAATGTACACCTTTGTCAACTCCATAGAGAGAACCCATACATGAAACACTTCTATACCCGTGAGTTATGGAGTTGAACCTTTTTGCTTAAGATATTCTAATGTTGCATGTGTCGAAACCTCTGATTTGATAAAAATAATTTGGAACACATACACACTCTGTGGATTGCTATATTTGAATTACTTGTGAAAGGGTTATTGAATTTCTAAGATTGTTTTGATATGTAAATTTGAAAAATGTGTCTTGATGGCCCCTATGTGTGATTTTCTTTGGTCTTTCTCATCATTTTGCATGAAAATTGCTAGGGACTAGCAATGAGTAAGTTGGGGGGTGTGATGAGTGCACAAAAATACACTCTAAATACTCTATTTAAATACTAAAAGAAATGAGAAAACAATGGATATAACTCATGTTAATAAAATTAATGGTCATTTATCTTGAGATAGATATGAGCATGATTTAATATATTGATGAGAATATAAAATGTCATATTTTCCTCTCTTAATGTTTAAAACTTTATTCTTATTTGATGCCTAAATATACTCATTATTCTTATATTTTGATTTAGGACACAAATGGAGACATTAGGAGCAAATGAAGATAATTGCGGAATTTTAGACAGTTCTGACATCTTTTCGTAAAAAGGGCATAACTCTCTCATCCAATCTTCGATTGAGCTGATTCAAGATGATCTAGAACCACAAGATAAATATCTATAACTTTTATGTTTTGTGTTTGAAGAGATATCCACTCAATCTAAGACAAAATCGACCATCAAGTGGACGCACCTGCACTTGACGTTCCTGGATATTTTTCAGCCACTTGCATCAAATCCAAATGTCATCATAATATTTTCTAGCAAGCACTCCTACACCAACTTGGAAATTCAATGATCAATTCAGATACAAGATGAAGTGCACTCAAGTTTCTTCAAGACAAATTATTTGACCACAAGATATTAAGTCATACAAGACAACTAATAGATAGAGAAGCAAAATTGAAACACTCAACCTACAAGCAAAATCCAGCTCATGCATGGTGGGAAAACAAATGATCAAAATGACAACTCACAAATCACTTGGATTCAAGAATGGCACATGGCAAAACAAGTTGAAATTGTGATGATTTTGTCATGACAACTTGCATGAAGGATGCTTATAAATAGAAGGGAGGGGTGTGTGTTCTAAGACAATGCTTAGTGTGCTTGGATGCCTTGGAAGATACATTATTTTTGAGAGCTTGAGAAAGGAAAAGAAAAACCAAAGAAGAGAGAAGAAAATAATGGTTGGCTCTTCCATATTATCCCTTAGAGAATTTTTATTGCATATTTTCAATATGTGTAACTAATTTTCTAGTAGAGCTAGGGATGAATTTGTATATATGATGGTATTTGTAATTGTTTTTGATTCATATATATGTTCTTCAAATATTAAACTCTTTTGTTTAGTCATTCGAAATTTATTATAAATGTTTTCGTCACCAAATAATCTTAGAATTTATTTCATTTATAGATTCAGTCATGCTTTTTCTATTAAATGCAATAATTCTTTGATTATATTTGGTTCAATTGGTTATCTATTTTAATTTAATTCTATGCTGCAATATTGCTCTACGAGTATATTGTCGACGTTGAATTTCTGTAATATCGATAACAATTCCTGTTCTTATATTGTGACGAATGATTTTTCAAAAGATTACATTTGATTTAAATCTGGTTATTAATGTTTTATTTTCCGATTGAAAATTTGGACATAGAATTTTCAATTGAGTTATTGATGAATCGAAAATAATTAAAATACCAATTATATACAAAGGATTCCCGATGCTTTACTTTTCGCACTCATCTAAATCTTTTTGTTAATTTCGTTACTGTTCTTCAATTTCTCAATCCATCTCCCTGTGGAATCGACACCCCAAAGCTATACTGCAAACGACCGCGTTATTCTTTGGGCGTAATCAAAAAGTTTAGGTGAAAAAGCCCTATGGCTATTCGGCCAAGCCTCCCCACCGAAACCCTCCATTCCTTTCTCATCTCCAAATCTTCTCAAGTCCTTTTCACATCATTTTACTAGATATGGTAGGATCCTATATTGACTTATTTGGCAAAATCCTACACATCACACACTTATCTAGGTAGGAAAAGATGGAAAATTCCACTCATGTTTTTTCTTTCCTTTCTCCAACCAAAACAACTAGTCAACTAGCTCACCTACTAGCATTTTCTTATCTCAATTACTAGTCTTGACTCAAATTACTAAACTCTTTCTAACTTGACATGGGTCATTAAGCATGGGCTTGGGTTGACTAGTGGGCTTCCTTTCATGGACCTATGAGCTTGTCTCTCTCCCATTTTGGTCCAAAGCTCTTGCCATGGCCTTAAGGCTCTTAAACTCCTAAGTCCATCTTCTTAAGGCTTTAGCCACTAATTTGCCTAAGTCACTAAGCCATACGTGTATAATTAAATAAAATAAAATACGATAATTTTGGGGTCGTCACATCCTCCCCAACTAAAAAAAAGATTTCGTCCTCGAAATCGCTAAGGCATGCACAAAAAAGATAAATAATGGGTGGGTTTTTTTTTCACACATACACATATATAGAAATATACCTCCTATGCTAGTGGCGGTAGATTCCTCCGAAGAAGAATAGGTGGGTATGTCTTCCTCTTCGGTCATAGAGTCCTGGGAGTGGTAGAACACTGCATCCACGTCAGGGTCATAGTACATGTTCACTCTCAGCTCATTTATCCTACGAGTGATTTCTTCCTCGGTCTCTATTCGGGCATTCCTTCCTCTCTTAGTCTAATGCGGTCCTCGAAATTATCAGAAAAGTTTAGAGGCTCTAAATTTGGTTCACTCGCCTCACCCCGAATCATCCTATGTAATTGTCTTCTCTCCGCTCTCAACCAACTCCCAGGTGGTTGTCGTTCTTCGTGAGGTAGTGCTCGACGAGGGACCAGTGCTCCTCTATGAGTTACGCTCATAACATGGGTGCTGTGCCGCTCGTATTGTTACGAGCGCGCTAATCCCTGTACTCTCATCCTTTCGCGCCTTCTGTGCATTATCCTCTGCCTATTTTCCCTTCTTTCTCTCATTTGAGCTACAGTTGTTACAGACATATAGGGGTTTCTTCTAGTTCGGGCCATTTCCTGATTCAAATTCATAAGTTACTATAGTTCCAAGGAGTAGTCAGACAATTACAGACAATATCATCGCAAAGCATGCATACATTCATACAAGTACACACATATCATTGTCATCACTTTCTAAAAGACACAAAAAGTTCAAACAAAAGGGCTATAGACATATCAATTGTTTACAAACAAATGAGGGTATTTAGCCCTCATGAGATCTTCGCGTTCCCACGTCGCTTCTTGGAAAGTAGGGTTATTCCATAACACTTTAACTATCGAAATCTTTCGATTCCTCAATTCTTGTTCTTTGTAGTCTTCAATTTGAGTTGGCCATTTTTTGTAAGTCAGGTTAGGATGTAGTTCGATACTTTCTGGGTCCATAATTGTTCCCGGTTCTCCACTTAGACTCTTCTTCAGTGAGGATACATGAAATACATTGTGAACCCCTTGTAAACTCATGGGTAAGTCCAAACGGTAAGCCACCAATCCTACTTTCTCAAGAATCTCATAGGGGCCTACGTATCGCGGACTTAATTTTCCTTTCCTTCATGGGTGAAATCTTTATATATACTCAATCGCCGACTTCGACTTCCAAGGGTCTCCGATGCCGATCTGTGTAGCTCTTTCGTCTACTCTGTGCTGTTTTCATTCTTGCTCGTATTAGTTCCACTTGATCTCGGACATCTTGTAAGTATTTAGGCCCTAATACACGACTCTCGCCGACTTCGTCCCAGTACAGAGGCGATCGGCATTTTCTGCCATACAGAGCTTTATAGGGTGCCATTTGGATAGTAGCTTGAAAGCTTTTATTGTAGGCAAATTTTACCAAAGGCAAAAGACTTTCCCAGTTATCGCGCGAATCTAGTACGCATGCTCGCAACATGTCTTCTAAGGTCTGAATTGTCCGTCCTGTTTGACCATCGGTTTATGGGTGATAGGCACTGCTGAACTTTAATTTCGATCCCATCATCTTTTGTAGACTTTGCCCGAAACGGGATGTGAATCTAGGGTCTTGATCTGAAACAATCGTTTTGGACACGCCATGCAGGCGTAGTATTTCCTTCACGTATATTCATGCCAATTTCTCCATGGAATCTGTATTGGCTATTGGCAAGAAATGTGCACTTTTAGTCAATCTGTCGACTATTACCCAGATTGTATTCTTTCCTGTTGATGTTCTCGGAAATCCCACTACGAAGTCCACAGACACGTTTTCCATTTCCATTCTGGAATCGGTAAGGGTTGTAACATTCCAGCTGGACGCTGATGTTCGACTTTAACTAGTTGGCATATCGAGCATTTGGCTACAAACGTAGCCACATCCTTTTTAATGCCTTCCTACCAGATTTGCTTCTTCAAGTTTTGGTACATCTTGGTGCTTCCTGGGTGAGCTGTATAAGGGGTGCAATGTGCCTCCCTTATAAGCTTTTCTCCGAGTTCTGGATCGTCTGGTATCACTGTTCTCTTCTCAAAGCACAGTGTCCCATCATCTGATATTGTAAAGTGAGGTGATCCCTACCCTTCTAGCAGTTTCTGTCGAATCTTTTTCAATTTAGCATCCTTTCGTTGCCCTTCTCTTATTTCATCTTCAGTCAGAGATACGATTTCCTATGTCGCTAGTAGCATCACCCCTTGGGGTAGGTCCTTAACCAGCATATCCCGCATAGCTGTCAGTGTTGGTGACTCTTCTATCCTCGTCTTTCGACTTAATGGATCAGCCACCACATTTGCTTTTCCCGGGTGATACTTGATTTTACACTGAAAATCACTGATCGTCTCAACCCATCTCCTTTGTCTCATATTCAGATTCTTCTGACTGAACAGGAACTTCAAACTCTGGTGATCGGTATATATCTCACACCTTTCCCTATACAAGTAGTGTCTCCAAATTTTTAGCGTGAACACTACTATTGCCAATTCCAGGTCGTGAGTAGGGTAATTATGTTCATGATCCTTAAGCTGTCGGGATGCGTAGGCAACTACACGTCCCTCCTGCATCAGGACACATCCCAGGCCCATTTTTGAAGCATCACTGAATATCACGTACGGTTTGTGAGGTTCTGGCAGAGATAGTACTGGTGCCGATGTTAGTCTCTTCTTGAGCTCTTGAAAACTTTGTTCACACTTATCGCTCTAAGCATACTTGGCGTTCTTCTTAGTCAATGCTGTCAGAGGACTAGACAGCTTAGAAAATCCTTCCACGAACCTCCTGTAGTAACCTACTAGTCTGAGGAAGCTTCGTATCTCGTGAGTGTTTGTCGGTCTCTGCCATTTCGTCACCGCTTATATTTTTGCTGGGTCCATCGCCACTCCTTCATTAGAAATGACATGACCCAAACACTTGACTTCTATTTTCGTCACCGCATTTACTAAGCTTGGCATATAACTGATGCTCTTGCAGAGTACTCAATACAGTTTTCAGGTGCTCTCAGTGCTCTGCATCATTCTGAGAGTATATTAAGATGTCGTCAATGAACACCACGATGAAACTATCCAGATACTGTCGAAAAATCCTATTCATTAGGTCCATGAAGGCTGCTACAGCATTTGTCAGTCCGAAAGGAATAACTAAGAACTAGAAGTGTCCATAACGAGTTTGGAAGGCAATTTTGGGTACATCCAGTTCCTTGTTTTTAATTGATGGTATCCCGATCTGAGATCAATCTTTGAAAACACCGTTGCTCCTTGTAATTGATCTAGCAGATCATCTATCCATGGTAACAGATACTTGCTCTTGATAGTGACCTTGTTGAGGTCTCTATAGTCGATACACATCCTCATCGTCCCATCTTTCTTCTTTACAAATAAAACTGGAGCTCCCCATGGTGACGAACTAGGTCGTATGAATCCCTTTACCAGTAACTCCTCTATCTGCACTTTCAATTCCTTGAGTTCCATCGGCGCCATTCTATATGGTGCTTTATGGACCGGTGCCATAGCAGGTTCTAATTCGATGGCGAACTCTGTCTCGCGATCCGGAAGTAGTCCAGGCAAATCCTCCGAGAATATTCGAGGGAAATCTTGCACCACTGGGATTTCTTCAATACTCTTCGATTCTTCTATTACATTTAAGGACAACAGCAAATGCTCTCGCCTCCCTTTTCATACTTTTGATTGCTCTTCTTGTAGCTCTGGTTCTCCTGACAGCTCAAAGGTTATCTCCTTTCTGCGACAATCAATCTTGGCGAAATGCTTGGATAGCCAATCCATCCCCAGTATCACGTCAAATCCCAACAGATGGAAAACTATCAAGTTGGCATCCAATCGTATCCCAGCAATCTCTAAAGGACAGTTCCTTGCTATCCACTGGCAACCTATCGTTCTTCCATCTGGGAGGGTTACCAATACTTTCTGATCTAAGGGTTCTACTTCTCGCTTACACTTTTGCATGCAATTATAGGAGACAAAGGATCTCGTTGCTCCAGAATCAAACAATGCATACACTATGTTACGCCTCAGAATGACCTCTCCTATAAAAATTTTCTATTATCAATAAACTAATAAAAACCTTTTCGTAATTTAAAACAAGACAAGGTTGAGTCTTTTACCAGTAATGATGCCTGCATTAATGGCCTCCTCGTCTTCCATGTCCACTTCTCTCGGGGCAAGGGCATACACTTTGGCTTTCACGGGGGTCTTCGCTTTTTCTCCTGGTAGCGTAGTCCCATTAGCGACCATCTGGGGACAGTCGCGGATGCATGCACATATTTTCTGACGTGAAATAAGAGATTTGTAACTTAAGATTACAAGTCATAACGCTTTAATTTACGTTAAATCTCAGGCATAAATTTGGGCATTACACATAACATCAACATGTAAGTCTAAGACAATGGTACCATATAATGAGTTGCAAATGAACATATATTTCGATAGGTTGTGTTGCAGAAAAAGTCGAGATGAAGCAAAAAAATATATGAGGCAAACAAACCAAACTCTTGGAGCTTTTTTGATCCCATAATGAAGTTTACATACAAATGAGTAATGCTATATATGGACCAGTGTATCCAAGGGGTTGCTGCATAGAAGTTGGGTTTGGTTGGCAAGTCTCCCAACCTTTAACAACAACAACAAAGAGAATAAATGGAACACAAGGAATTATTAAGGATGCATGATAAGGTTTCAAAGAAATTATATAGTCCGAATTATCCATCTTGTTGAACCCCATTGCAATGAGTCCGAGCTCCATTCAGCTTTATCGTTTTACTCAAGAGTTTTTAGGTATGAAAATTGATGGTAAACACCTTTGTTTGCTAGATATTGCAATAAACACAATCAACAAACTTGCCTCCTTGATCACTGTAGAACACAAAAATTTTAACCAACCTAGCAATATTGATCCTACATATTTGCAAAAAATGTCAGCTTGTGCCATAAAAGGGAAGAACCAAGTAAAGTTGGATTAATGATCATCAACATATATGGCATAAAAGTGAGATTTCTTTCTAGATAGAATAAGGTTGGACCCCATAAATCACAATAGGTTTTATAAATTATAAATAGAGTTTTTATTTCATTATTAGTTGAAAAATGGAAGCCTCGGCCATGATTCTCCTATGTGATATCTTCAATAAATGGCCGAAGAGACATCTTGATTTGAACTAGAAGACAATAGGCCATCAAAACTAGGATAGGGTTATAGAGAGTCAAGTATATGATCAAGCTTATTGATATAATCAAGCTTATTGATATAATCAAGCTTATTGCCATAACAGAGAGTCAAGTATATGATCAAGCTTATTGATATGATCAAGCTTATTGCTAATACGGTTAGTAGCAACTATGTTTGGAAATCATTCAGTATCTTGACTATCAGTATTGATGACAACACTAAGTTGTTTTGGAACGTTGCCTTCATTGAAGGAATGGTTTGTGTTTCCCATATGACTAACACAAGAGGGGGGTGAATTTGATTATATTTAAAAAATTAATACTTATAAACCAAATATACAATATAAAATATAAACAGAATATGAAGCAGTAAGAAATATAAAGAGTAAGGGTAAGAACAAGCAAACTCAGTATTTTAAAGAGGTTCAGCCCCACTGTCAACGTCCTTACCTCAAGCTACCCCTTGAGGATCTCAAATTCACTATTCAATCTCTTTCAGGTGGAGATAGAAATCTATTACACATTTGAGCAACACCTCTACAAAAAATCCGTGTAGAACACCCTCTACACTTGCAATCACCTCACACTTGGTGATTCAACTATTCTCTGTGTAGAGTACCTTCTACATACACAAGGGTTATACGCACCCTCTTACAAATAAAAGAGCTGATAGTGGGTAGATTATCAGAATACACTCCTCAATGAGTGAAATAGGAACAATACAGCACAACCTATATATATCTTAAAATGAATAAGGATTAAGGCACAAAACTTAGAGAAAAGAGAATGAGGGCTTTGAGAAAATGATGCAAAACTTAGCAATTGATGTGTAAGCTCTTGTTGTGATTTTTGCAAAACTCAAGTGAGCTATTTATAGGCAAATGAGTCTTCATATTCAAATTTGAAAAATGTTCACATATCAAATAAGAGCACTATTCACTTTTCAAAAGATTCAAAAAAAAAATCTCCTTTTTATGTTTGTCAAAGAAAACTTCATTCATTTTTCAAAGAAATCAAACCTAATCTTTTACGTTTCATACATGAAAAAAGGTGCATGATTTATTTTTCAAACCAAATTATCTTTTTTTTTCATATGTCAAAAAAATACACAACCACCTTTCAAGATTTCCAAACAAATCATTTATATTTTACATTTGTAAAAAAAAAAAACACAACCACCCTTCAAGATTTTCAAACAAAATCATCTATCTTTTTTATTTGTCAAAAAAATACACAACCACCTTTCAAGATTTTTCAACACATGTACATGTTAAAGATGACAATCAATCATTTTACAAATTCAAATCTTTATGCATATGTGGAAAAATAATAATAATTTTTGAAATTAAATATTTTAATAACGTTATCCAAATGTAAAAAATGTAATTTGATACTTTATGAGAAAATATTAATTTTGAGTCTTAATCCAATTTCAAATTTTAAGAAACGTACAAAATTACGCTATGAGTTTCAATTGTAGACTTGTTCTTCCTTTTGCTCATGCTTGATTTCTTATATGCTTATCTCTCTTAATGCGTAGACAACTTGAACTTGAGTCTTGAATTTATTTGTTATCATTAAAATCTATACGTAGATACGAGACTTGAAATCTTAAGTTCTACAATCTTCCTTTTTTTTATGATGACAAATACTTAATAGAAATCTATAACCTGTAGTAATACTTAAGCTCTCATTGAAAATATGCGTTAGTTTTTCAAATAAAATATAGACATGATTATTGCACATATAACAAGGTAGTACAACACTAGTATAAGACTTCTCCTCATTTTGGCATTATTAAAAATGAACCGTAATTGGTTTCAGTAAAATTTTTTCTCCCGTCCGTGTTCAACAAAAGCTACAAAAGCTGAGGCCTAACTTTATTGTCTCGGTGCAGAGATCCACTTGATGTTGTTGACAAATAAAATATTCTCGAGATTTAGTACGGAATGAGATTTCTTCCCGCGTTCATGTCTGTCAAAACCTGCAAAGTCTGGAGACCTAGTTCTGGCAATTTGGTGCGGAATGAGATTTTGTAGAGAGTTGTAAAATTAGAGTCACCCGTGTCCGACAAAACCTACAAAGGCTGGAGCCGAACTTTATCGTCTCGGTGTGGAAGAAGATTCAAATCTGCTTGATGTTATTGGCGAAGTAGATGTTGTAGAGATTTGAAGTTGAATAAGTGAAGTCATCTGTGTCCGACAAAGGCTGCAAAAGCTGCAGACCTAGTTTTGGCAATTTGGTGCAGAAGAAGATTCAAATCTGCTTGACGTTATTAATAAGCAAGATATTATAGAGATTTGAAGTTGTGATAGTTTGTTTTGTTCTTATTCCCATCTCTATAAGAGCAATCCTTAGTTTTATCTATTTCACATCAAATCTTCTTCTCATCTTTGCAATTCTTCTGCATTTTCATTCTACAATTTTGTAATGGCTTGTCAATTTTCCTTTAGTACTTCTCGTGATCAATCTATTTCTGCTTCTATCATAGGTGCTATGAAGCAATAAGAAATTGATTTAGCTAATAAATCAAACCATGATGCCATTTATGAGCTTCTGGGTCTCGGGACTCGATACTCATCACCCATTGTTATTTTTTCCGCTCGGTTGCAGTCTAAAACTCGCAAAATTGAGAAGTTTAGCGAGACTGTCTCTGTATTTCAACGACTTGTTTATGAGTCAAACAAAAAAATAGTAGAGTTAAAGCAACAGAATAATAATTTAAAATCTTTACTTGCCTTTTCATTTCGACTGTCTAATCCTTTAGATGAGAATAACATGTCAATCTATAAAGAGCAAATGCAGTTGAAAGATGGGGCTAGAAGTCTCAAGTTTTTGTAAGTAATTTGAGATAATGGAATAAAAATGTTTAACAGATATTCATGACATGCATCATTCCTATTTCTCTTCTAATCATACATATTCTATCTTCTGGTAGGAGTTTTGTGAAAATGTCTGCCAATTGATCATATGTGCTTGTGAATTCTAGTACAATATCACCTTCTATACATGATCTCTAAAAAAATGATATCTAATTTCAATATGCTTAGTCTTAGAATGTTGTATTGGATTATTTGAAAGATTTATAGCACTTGTATTATCACATTTGATTGGAATGTGATTGTATATAAGTTTAAAATCCTCAAGCTATTGTTTCATATAAAGAACTTGAGCACAACAACTACCTGCAGCAACATACTCTGCTGCAGCAGTAGATAATGCAACAATTTTTTTTTATTAAACCATGAAACGAGTGCATGACCTAAAAAATGACATGTTCCCCTAGTACTTTTTCGATCAACTTTGCAACCAGTATAATCTGCATCTGAATTAGTAATAAGATCAAAATAAGCGTGCTTAAGATACCATAATCCGAGGTCAATGGTATTGGCAAGATATCTAAAAATTCACTTGACTGCAATCAAATGAGATTGTTTTGGAAATGATTGAAAATGTACACATAAAAATACACTGAACATAATATCAGGTCTACTAGCTGTCAAATATAATAAACTACCAATCATACCTCGATATAACTTTGAGTCAACTGACTTACCGCTTTCATCTTTATCAAATTTAGTGGTTGGGCTCATTGGTGTTCCAATTACCTTCGCACATTCCATTTCAAACCCTTTGAGTAACTCTTTGATAAATTTTGATTGGTTAATAAATGTTTCATTTTTTGCTTGCTTGATTTGCAATCCGAGAAAGAAATTAAATTCTCCCATCATGCTCATTTCAAATTCTTCTGGCACACTCTTAGCAAAATGTTGGCATATTTTTTCATTAGTAGCACCAAATATTATATCATCCATATAAATTTGAACTAGAAGAATATCATCCTGTTCATATTGGATGAAAAGAGTTGTATTGATATTTCCTCTTGAAAAATCTTTTTCAATCAAAAAACCACTAAGCCTCTCATACTAAGGTCTAGGAGCTTGTTTGAGTCTATATAATACTTTTGCGAGTTTAAAAATATGATTAGGAGATATATGATTTTCAAAACCTGGAGGTTGCTCAACATATACCTCTTTATTTATAAAACCATTTAAGAAAGTACTTTTAACATCCATTTGAAAAATTTTGAAATTTTTATAACATGCATATGTAAGTAACATTCGAATAACTTCTAATCTTGCGACAGGTGCATACGTTTCATCATAATCGATTCATTCTTCTTGATTGAAATCTTGGGTTACAAGTCGAGTTTTGTTTCTAGTAATGATTCTAGACTCATCTTTTTTATTTCTAAAAATTCATTTTGTTCCAATAACAGCATGAATTTGGGTCTAAGAACAAGTGTCCATATATTATTTCTTTCAAATTGATTTAGCTCTTTTTGCATAGCTAGAATCCATGATTCATCAATAAGTGCTTCATCAATATTTTTGGGTTCAATTTGAGATAGAAAAGCAATGTGATTACAAATATTTCTAAGAGATGATCGAGTACTTACACCTCGTGAAGGTTCTCCTTAAATTTGTTCCACTGGATGATTTTTCACATGTTTCCATTGTTTGATTGCATCTTGTACTAAATATTGATGATCTTTCCTGATATCTCCATGTTGGACTTCTTCCATTGTATTCTCTTTGTCAAGATTGAGACTATTTGTGTTATTTGCACCTTCTGATTTTTCATCAATAGATTTCTTGAAGAGTAGAGGGTTAGATTCATCAAATACTACATGCATAGATTCTTGTACAGTCAAAGTCTTTTTATTGAATACTCTATAAGCTTTACTATTTGTTGAATACCCAAAAAAGATACTTTCATCAGATTTTGTATCAAACTTTCCTAAATTATCTCTGTCATTGAGTATAAAACATTTACATCCAAATACATGAAAGTAACCAATGTTGGGCTTTTTCTCATTCCAAAACTCATAAGGAGTTTTATATAATTTAGACCTTAATATAACTCTATTTATAACATAACATGCAGTACTTACCGCTTCGGCCTAAAAATAACTAGGTAAACTATTTTTATTAAGTATTGTTCTTGTCATTTCTTGAAGAGATCTATTCTTCCTTTCTACTATCCCATTTTGTTAAGGAGTTCGAGGAGCAGAGAAATTATGTAGAAAATTATTTTTATCATAAAAAGAGTCAATATCTTTATTGATAAACTCTTTCCCCCGGTCACTTTAGATGTTTGAAATAGTATAACCCTTTTCATTTTGAATTCTCTTGCATAACTTGGTAAAAGCATTATATATCTCATCTTTATGAGCGAGAAAGATGACCCAAGTATATCTAGAGAAATCATCAACAATAACAAATGTATAATATTTTTCTCCCAGACCCGTAACTCTGTTTGGTCAAAAAAGATCCATGTGTATTAGTTGCAAAGGTCTAGTAGTGGAAATATGTTTCTTGATTTTGAAAGAAATTTTTATTTGTTTACTAAAGTGGCATGCATCACGGATTTTGTTTTTAAAAAAGTTTGTTTTTTGCAAACCTCTCACAAGATTTGTTTTTGAAAGTTTGGAAATAAGTTCCATATTTGTATGACCTAACCTTTTATGCCATAACCAACTATTTTTATGTTGAGTTGATAAACAAATAGCATCTTGTGAGGTAATTTCTTTAAATTCAATTGTATATATATTATTGTTTCTAAGAGTAATAAAACAATCATTACAATCATGATTATTCAAAATAATGTACTTATCATTTTTGAAAGTAACTGTAAATTCTTTATTACATAATTGACTTATACTCAAAAAATTATGTTTTAGACCATCAACAAGTAGAACATCTTCAATTATGAGAGAAGACTTCTTACCAACTTTACCTATTCTCATGATATTCCCTTTTGAATTATCTCCAAATATCATGTCTCATTCTTCTTTAGAAGTGGGGTCAATGAATTTAGTTTTATCTATTGTCATGTGTGTTGAGCATTCGCTGTCTAAAAACCATTTATTGTTACCTATGGAGGACTTCATGCATACCTATAAAAGCAATTAAAATAATTTTTCTTGATACCCAAGTTCTTTGGGTCCTTTATTTATTACTATAAGAAGAAACAAAATTGTTTGGTACTCATATGGCCCTAATAGTCATTGTATGTCTTCTTCTAATATGACAAGCAGGATAATTATGACCATTTCTATTAGAAAAATTACAAATAATATGTGACATATTTGATAATCTTGAGTGATAATATTTTTCTTTAAAAAAGTTATTTTTATGAAAAGAATTTTGAAAATCTGATTTTGATATAGTCGGTTTATCAAAGAAATTTTTATACGGTTTGAATTTTTTTTGGGCATGTATCCCAAACCTACCTTATCAAAAACACATCTTTGATTTTCAAGAAGTTTTTTAAAATTTCTTTTTCCATTTGTAAAGTTTTCAATAATCTTTTCTAAATTAGTCACTTTCTTTTTCAGCTCATCATTTTCATCTTTTGAAATTATGTTTTCTTTTTTTAAAACATCAATTTCATTTGTTAAAAAAGAATTTTTATTTTTGAAAGCGGTATACTTGATATCCAATTTTTCAAATTCCTCATATACCTCTCATTAAATATTTTACAATTTTTCATAAGAAATATTTTCAATATTTTCAAAATTTGTTATCTCAATATCATCTTTAGATATAATACAAATATTTACAAATTTTTCATTACTTGCGTCGCTGTCTGAGTTACTTGAATCATCATCCCATGTAGCTTTTATTGTTTTCTTGCCTTTATATCGATATTTCTTTAGCATGGGACAATCTGTCTTAATATGTCCTGTCTTTTTGCATTTATAACAAGTTAACGAGTCGTTTTTACTTGTATCACTGTTGAAAAACTTTTTGAAAGATTTCCTTAGAGGAGCTTTATTTTTCTTTAAGAATTTCTGAAATTTTCTTGTGATCATTGCAATTTCTTCATTTTTGTTATTGTTTTCCTCGTCTTCATTGCTTTCAATTTTATGGGGAATTGGTTTGAGTGCCAAGCTCTTCTTTTGCTTTCCTTTTTCTTCTTCTCTTTTCAATGTGTACTCATGAGTAATAAGTGACCCAATGAGTTCATTTACTTTGAGATTTTTTAAGTCTTTAGCTTTAATAATCGTCGTCACTTTTGATTCCCAACGTTTTGGAAGAGAGTTGAGAATTTTCCTTATTATCTCCAAGTTAGAATAAACTTTTTCAAGAGCTGTCAAGTTATTTATAATATTAGTAAAACGAGTATACATAGAATAAATAAATTCATCATCAATCATTTTAAATATTTCATATTCATGCATAAGAATATAAATTTTTGATTCTTTGACTTGCGAAGTTCCTTCATAAGTTACTTCCAAGTTATCTCAGAATTTCTTTACTGTTCTGCAATTTATTATTCTGTTAAATTCATTGCTATCGAGAGTATTATACAGAAGATTCATAGCCATTACATTCACTGTATAAAATTTATCATCTTCACGATCAAACTCTTCTTTTTCCATGTTAACCTTTACTCTATCAACAATTTTTGTTAGAATATAAGACTCATTTACAATACATTTTCAGATTTCTCGACCTTAAGACTGGAGAAATATTCTTATTTTAGCTTTCCAGAAAATATAATTGTCTCCACAAAATAGCGGAGACCGACTACTGAATTGACTTTCAGCGAATGTAGCTGCAATGTTAGCCATATGATTTTAACTTAAGAGATAATTAATCTTATAATAGAGCCCTCGTTCTGATACCAATTGTTGCCCAGATAACTAACACAAGAGGGAGGGTGAATTGGGTTATATTTAAAAAATTAATACTTATAAACCAAATATACAATATAAAATATAAATAGAATATGAAGCAGCAGGAAATATAAAGAGTAAGGGTAAGAAACAAAAACTCAGTATTTTAACGAGGTTCAGCTCCACTGCCTACGTCCTCATCTTAAGCTACCTCTTGAGGATCCCAAATTCACTATTCAATCTCCTTCAGGTGGAGATAGAAACCTATTACATTTTTGAGTAACAACGGTACAAAGAATCCGTGTAGAACACCCTCTACACTTGCAATCACCTCACACTTGGTGATTCAACTATTCCCTGTGTAAAACACCTTCTATACACACAATGGTTATACGCACCCTCTTACAAATACAAGAACTGATAGTGGGTAGATTATCAGAGTACACTCCTCAATGAGTGAAATAAGAACAATACAGCACAACCTATATCTTTCTCAAAATGAATAAGGATTAAAACACAAAACTTAGAGAAGAGAGAATGAGGGCTTTGAGAAAATGATGCAAAACTTAGTAATTGATTTGTAAGCTCTTGTTGTGATTTTTGTAAAACTCAAGTGAGCTATTTATGGGCAAATGAGTCTTCATATTCAAATTTAAAAAGGTTCACGTGTCAAATAGGAGCACTATTCACTTTCCAAAAGATTCAAATAAAAATATCTCCTTTTTATGTTTGTCAAAGACAACTCTATTTATTTTTCAAAGAAATCAAGCCTAATTTTTTACTTTTCATACATGACAAAATGAGCATGATTTATTTTTCAAACCAAATCATCTTCTTTTTACATATGTAAAAAAAAAAATACAATCACCTTACAAGATTTTCGAACAAATCATCTATCTTTTACATTTGTCAAAAAAACACACAAGCACCTTTCAAGATTTTCAAATAAAATCATCTATCTTTTGTATTTGTCAAAAAAACATACAGTCACCCTTCAAGATTTTCAAACAATACATGAACATGTTAAAGACGACAATCAATCATCTTATAAATTCACATCGTTATGCATATGTAGAAAAATAATAATAATTTTTGAAATTAAATATTTTAATAACGTTATGCAAATGTAAAAAATACAATTTGATGTTTTATGAGAAAATATTAATTTTGAATCTTAATCCAATTTCAAATTTTAAGAAATGTACAAAATTACTCTATGAGTTTCATTTGTAGTCTTGTTCTTCTTTTTGTTCATGCTTGATTTCTTGATGTGCTTAGCTCTCTTCATGCGTAGACAACTTGAGTTTGGGTCTTAAATTTACTTGTTATCATCAAAATCTATACGTAGATATGAGACTTGAAACCTTGAGTTTTACAATTTCTCCATTTTTGATGATGACAAATACTTAATAGAAATCTGCGACCTACAGTAATACTTAAGCTCTCCCTGAAAATATGCGTTAGCTTTTCAAATAAAATATAGACATGATTCTAGCATATATAATAGGGTAGTATAATACTAGTATAAGACTTTTCCCCATTTTGGCATCATTAAAAATGAACCGCAATTGGTTTCAATAAAATTTCTTCCCCCATTCATGTTCAATAAAAGCTGTAAAGGCTGAAGCCTAAGTTTATCGTCTCGGTATAGAGATCTACTTGATGTTGTTGACAAATAAAATATTATCGAAATTTGGTGTGGAAGGAGATTTCCTTCCGTGTCCGTGTCTGACAAAATCTGCAAAGTTTGGAGGTTTAGCTACGGCAATTTGGTGCGGAAGGAGATTTTGTAGAGAGTTGAAAAATTAGAGTCACCCGTGTCCGACAAAACTTATAAAGGCTGGAGCCGAACTTTATCATCTCGGTATAGAAGAAGATTTAAATTCGCTTGATGTTATTGACGAATTAGATGTTGCAGAGATTTTAAGTTGAATAAGTGAAGTCATTCGTATCTGACAAAAGCTGCAAAAGCTGCAGGCCTAGCTTTGGCAATTCGGTGCGGAAGAAGATTCAAATCCGCTTAACGTTATTGACAAGTAAGATATTGCAGAGATTTGAAGTTGTGATAGTTTGTTTTATTCTTATTCCCATCTCTATAAGATCAATATTTAGCTTTAACTATTTCGCATCAAATCTTCTTCTCATCTTTGCAATTCGTCTGCATTTTCATTTTACAATTTTGTAATGACTTGTCAATTTTCCTTCAGTACATCTCGTGATCAATCTATTTTTGCTTCTATCGTAGGTGCTATGAAGCAACAAAAAACTGATTTAGCTAATAAATCTAATCATGATGCCATTTATGAGCTTCTAGGTCTCGAGACTTGATTACGCCCAAAGAATAACGCGGTCGTTTGCAGTATAACTTTGGGGTGTCGATTCCACAGGGAGATGGATTGAGAAATTGAAGAACAGTAACGAAATTAACAAAAAGATTTAGATGAGTGCGAAAAGTAAAGCATCGGGAATCCTTTGTATATAATTGATATTTTAATTATTTTCGATTCATTAATAACTCAATTGAAAATTCTATGTCCAAATTTTCAATCGGAAAATAAAACATTAATAACCAGTTTTAAATCAAATGTAATCTTTTGAAAAATCATTCGTCACAATATAAGAACAGGAATTGTTATCGATATTAAAGAAATTCAACGTCGACAATATACTCGTAGAGCAATATTGCAGCAGAGAATTAAATTAAAATAGTTAACCAATTGAACCAAACATAATCAAAGGATTATTGCATTTAATAGAAAAAGCATGACTGAATCTATAAATGAAATAAATTCTAAGATTATTTGGTGACGAAAACATTTATAATAAATTTCGAATGACTAAATAAAAGAGTTTAATATTTGAAGAACACATATATGAATCAAAAACAATTACAAATACCATCATATATACAAATTCATCCCTAGCTCTACTAGAAAATTAGTTACACATATTGAAAATATGCAACAAAAATTCTCTAAGGGATAATATGGAAGAGCCAACCATTATTTTCTTCTCTCTTCTTTGGTTTTTCTTTTCTTTTCTCAAGCTCTCAAAAACAATGTATCTTCCAAGGCATCCAAGCACACTAAGCATTGTCTTAGAACACACACCCCTCCCTTCTATTTATAAGCATCCTTCATGCAAGTTGTCATGACAAAATCATCACAATTTCAACTTGTTTTGCCATGTGCCATTCTTGAATCCAAGTGATTTGTGAGTTGTCATTTTGATCATTTGTTTTCCCACCATGCATGAGCTGGATTTTGCTTGTAGGTAGAGTGTTTCAATTTTGCTTCTCTATCTATTAGTTGTCTTGTATGACTTAATATCTTGTGGTCAAATAATTTGTCTTGAAGAAACTTGAGTGCACTTCATCTTGTATTTGGATTTGATGCAAGTGGCTGAAAAATATCCAGGAACGTCAAGTGCAGGTGCGTCCACTTGATGGTCGATTTTGTCTTAGATTGAGTGGATATCTCTTCAAACACAAAACATAAAAGTTATAGATATTTCTCTTGCGGTTCTAGATCATCTTGAATCAGCTCAATCGGAGATTGGATGAGAGAGTTATGCCCATTTTACGAAAAGATGTCAAAACTGTCTGAAATTCCGCAATTATCTTCATTTGCTCCTAATGTCTCCATTTGTGTCCTAAATCAAAATATAAGAATAATGAGTATATTTAGGCATCAAATAAGAATAAAGTTTTAAACATTAAGAGAGGAAAATATGGCATTTTATATTCTCATCAATATATTAAATCATGCTTATATCTATCTCAAGATAAATGACCATTAATTTTATTAACATGAGTTATATCCATTGTTTTCTCATTTCTTTTAGTATTTAAATAGAGTATTTAGAGTGCATTTTTGTGCACTCATCACACCCCCCAACTTACTCATTGCTAGTCCCTAGCAATTTTCATGCAAAATGATGAGAAAGACCAAAGAAAATCACACATAGGGGCCATCAAGACACATTTTTCAAATTTACATATCAAAACAATCTTAGAAATTCAATAACCCTTTCACAAGTAATTCAAATATAGCAATCCACAGAGTGTGTATGTGTTCCAAACTATTTTTATCAGATCAGAGGTTTCGACACATGCAAAATTAGAATATCTTAAGCAAAAAGGTTCAACTCCATAACTCACGGGTATAGAAGTGTTTCATGTATGGGTTCTCTCTATGGAGTTGACAAAGGTGTACATTTACTCTCATGGAAATTTAGCCAATTATCTATAAGTAATAAGTAAACATTGATCTTATGATAGGAATACTAACAAATGAGATTTCCACCATTCTTTCCACAAGCATACTTAGGATCGGAAAAAATCAACACAAAGGGTTGTAATGTGGTTTAGGGTTGGGGTTCATAAGAAGAAAAGGTGAAGAGATTTCAAAAACTTCCAAGTATACAAAAGGGAATCTGTTAAATTTTTCAGTAGACTATACTTTCCTTTTGATGTACTTTTCAATTTTTTAGATTTTTGACTAAGTACACTTTTCTATCTTCTTTTGCCACTGGTGTCTTCGCAATTTGATGAACTCTTTCATGAATAATTTGATGGACACATCTAGCACCATGCCATTTTTGTCATGTTTTTTTTTTTTTTTTTTTTTTTTTTTTTTTTTTTTATGATGATTTCACACCTAGTACACACTTGGAAGTAAAATGGTAGGAAAATATAGTGTATAAGCTATACTCCAATGTGGAGAGGTATGGATGATGTAGACATGAAAAGAAAAGGCCATATGTGTATATTGGCTCAAAATTGGCTGCTAGGGATCTATGATGAAAAGGCTCAGCTTGAAAGGCTCAAACGTTAATCCTAGGTTGACTTTCGTCATATCCCAAGTATATCCACCATCTTACCACAAACCATGTAATGATATTCTCAAAAGAAGTGTCAAATTCAACAGATCAATGGATACTTATCACAATTTCTGTATTTGTAAGCTCTCAATTCTCACAAAATTCACATGAATACTTGAGCAAAATAATTCTTTAGTTACATGTGTCAAATCACCATATTACCACAAAGTTTGGGGAAGTGCATAAATGGCTCTGTGGATGTTTTAGCAAAATGATTTAAAATGGGTTTGTTGAATTCACCAAGATGGTTATGAATGAGCATGAGTATCACGTGTGAAAAGATGCCTGTGTAAAAAAATTTGGCAATTTTTTATATATTGATTGAAATATGCCACAGAGTTTAAATAACAGATTTATATTCCCACCCCCCAACTTAAATGAAACATTGTCCTCAATGTTTAAGAATCAGAATTGAATAACTAAACAGGGTAGAATACACCTGATGTGGGATGTGGGTGACTTGCTTGGCATCAAAGATGGTATTTGTCAAAATAAAATTAACCTGTAACAAAATAAAGTAAACAATAAACAAAAATAAAATGAACGAAAATAAAATAAAAGAAAAACATACCTGGAGATGGTCAAGATTGATATACTGGGTCCATAAGTGGAATGTCTTCCACTTCTGGAATTTGTCTATCAATTAAGATTTTGAGGCGTTGACCATTTACTTTGAAGATACATCCATCTTTTGGATTTTCTATTTCTACCGCCCCATTTGTGAAAACATTTTTTACTATAAAAGGGCCGGTCCATCTAGATCGAAGTTTTCCTGGATGCTTATGGAGTCTTGAATCATATAAAAATACTCGATCATTAGGCTTAAATGTTCTTCTCAAAATATTTTTATCATGAAATACTTTCATTTTAGCCTTATAGATCTTGGAGTTTTCATAAGCATCATTTCTCAATTCTTCTAATTCCGTCAATTGGAATTTTCTAATTTTTCCTGCTTTTTCCAAGTCAAAATTGAAATGTTTAATGGCCCAATATGCTCGATGCTCGAGCTCCACGGGCAAATGACAAGGTTTTCCAAAAACAAGTCTATAAGGTGACATGCCTAAGGGAGTTTTGAAAGCTGTACGGTAAGCCCAAAGCGCATCGATTAGTCTCAAAGACCAATCTTTCCGATCCGGGTTGACCGTTTTTTCTAAAATTTGTTTAATTTCCCTATTCGCAAGTTCAACCTGTCCACTTGTCTGAGGGTGATATGCAGTAGAAAGCTTATGTATCACCCCATATCTTTTCATTAAAGCTTCAAAAGAACGGTTACAAAAATGCATACCTCGGTCACTAATGATAGCACGTGGGGTACCAAATCGAGATAGTACATTTTCTTTGAGAAACTTAATTACCGTCCTGTTATCATTGGTCCTGCAAGGTGCTGCCTCTACCCATTTTGACACATAATCTACTGCCACAATAATATATAAATATCCAAAAGAAGGAGGAAATGGTCCCATAAAATCAATGCCCCAACAGTCAAAAATTTCAATTACCAAAATTGGGTTTAAGGGCATCATATTACGACGGGTCATAGCTCCTAACTTTTGACATCTTTCGCATGAGCGACAATAGATATTTGTATCTTTAAATAAGGTGGGCCAATAAAATCCACACTGCAGGATTTTTGCAGCGGTTTTCTTCATTGAAAAGTGGCCACCACAAGCTTGGGAATGACAAAATTCCAAAACGCTTGCAATCTCTTCATCAGGGATGCAACGCCTTAAAATTTGATCAGGGCAGTATTTGAAAAGGTAAGGGTCATCCCAGTAGAATTTTCGTACCTCAATCATGAATTTCCTTTTGTCTTGGGTGCTAAAATCCTTTGGTATTTCACCTGCAGCTAAATAGTTCACAATATGAGCAAACCATGGTAGAGAAGTAATAGAAAGTAAATGCTCATCGGGAAAATCATCTTTGATTGGTATGTGGTCAGAAGTGTCCTCGAATGTGAGTCTAGAAAGATGGTCTGCCACTACGTTCTCCACTCCTTTCTTGTCTTTGATGGTGATGTCAAATTCCTGCAAAAGCAAAATCCATCGTATTAATCGTGCCTTAGCATCCTTCTTTGTAAAAAGGTACTTAAGGGCTGCATGATCTGTAAAGATAATGATAGGAGAACCAATCAAATAAGCGCGGAATTTATCCAAAGCAAATACTACAGCTAACAACTCTTTTTCAGTGGTGGAGTAATTCATTTGTGCATTATTTAGAGTTCGACTAGCATAGTAAATGACAAAAGGTTTCCCTTCTTTTCGTTGTCCAAGAACAGCACCTACAGCAAAATCACTAGCATCACACATAATTTCAAAAGGTAAATTCCAATCAGGTGGTTGCATTATGGGTGCTGAAGTAAGCTTGCCAATTAATGTTTTGAAAGCCTCTTGACAGGCTTGTGTCCATTCAAATGGGGCATCCTTAGCTAGGAGGTTACATAGTGGTCTAGATATGGCAGAAAAATTCTGTATGAATCTCCTATAAAAACCCGCATGACCAAGAAATGATCTTATATCCTTGATTGTTCTAGGTGTAGGCAATTTAGAGATTAATTCAACTTTTGATTGATCAACCTCCATTCCTTTGGAAGAAATAATATGCCCTAAAACAATACCTGAAGGTACCATAAAGTGACATTTTTCCCAATTTAAAACCAATTCTTTTTCTTCACAACGAGTCAGTACTCTTTCTAAACTCATTAAACATGCATCAAAAGAAGATCCAAAAACAGTCAAGTCATCCATAAAAACTTCCACGCACTTTTCAACCATATCACTAAAAATACTCATCATGCAACGTTGAAAAGTAGCTGGAGCATTACACAATCCAAATGGCATTCTGCGGAAAGCATAAGTACCGAAAGGACAAGTAAAAGTAGTTTTATCCTGATCTTCTAATGCAATTTCAATTTGATAATAACCAGAATAACCATCCAGAAAGCAATAAAAAGGATGACCAGCCACCCGCTCAAGAATTTGATCAATAAAAGGAAGCGGAAAATGGTCTTTTCGTGTGGCGGCATTTAATTTTCTGTAATCAATGCACATCCGCCAACCAGTCACCAGTTTTGTAGGGACTAACTCTCCAAGGTCATTTTTTATCACAGTTACTCCTGACTTTTTAGGAACAACCTGCGTAGGACTTACCCATTTACTATCAGCAATAGGATATATCATTCCTGCATCTAATAGTTTCAATACTTCATTTTTCACAACTTCTTTCATTGTGGGATTAAGTCTACGCTGGGGGTCTCTTCGAGGATTAGTTCCTTCCTCTAAATTTATTTTATGAGTACAGATTAGGGGACTAATGCCTTTTATATCAGCAATACTCCATCCTAGGGTTGATTTATATTTGCATAAAATCTGAATTAATTTCTCACCTTGGGACTCAGATAATTCAGATGAAATAATAACAGGAAAAGTATCACCTGGACCAAGGAAAACATGCTTTAAACCCTTAGGTAGGGATTTTAATTCAACTTTAGGGGCTTCCCTACTTGAAGGAATCTGTCTTTCTCTTTTTTCAGGCAACTTCTCAAACTTTGGTTGCCATGCCTGTGTGCTATAATCATGAGTTCTGTCAAAAATAGCACAAATGTCAAATACATCAGATGAATCACTTATAGGATTAAATTCAGAATTAACAATAAAGTATTCAAGGGAATCTGAGTCATGAGTTGTAAGAACATCCCTTTCTATAAGTGAGTCAATCATGTATGTCTGATGACACTCGACATCCTCTTCTGGCTGTTTTGCAATATGAAAAATATTTACCTCAAGAGTCATATTGCCAAAAGAGAGTTTCATCAATCCATTTCTGCAATTGATAAGAGCATTAGAAGTAGCAAGAAAAGGTCTACCTAAAATTAATGGAATTTTAGAGGTGGTTTCTACAGCAGAACTAGTGTCTAGAATTAAGAAATCAACAGGATAGTAAAATTTGTCAACTTGAATTAAAACATCCTCTACCACACCTCGTGGTGCTCTGACTGAACGATCAGCCAATTGCAATACCACAGAAGTTGGTTTGATTTCTCCCAATCCTAATTGCAAATAAATAGAATATGGCATCAAATTTACACTAGCCCCTAAATCTAGCAATGCCTGTCCAAGCTCATGATTGCCAATGTTGCATGTGATGGTTGGACATCCAGGATCCTTGTACTTAGGGGGAATCCGCTGTTCAATTAGAGCACTAACTTGCTCTGTCAAGAATGCAGTCTTCTTCACATAATGCTTCCTCTTAACTGTACACAAATCTTTGAGAATTTTTGCGTAAGTAGGAACTTGTTTAATTACATGCAAAAGAGGAAGATTAATTTTTACCTGTCTAAGATTTTCCAAAATATCATTGTTATGATCTAGAGTTTGTTTACTTGACTTTAATGCTTGAGGAAAAGGTACCTTACCAGGATTTTTTGTTACCGCAGGTTCCTCAGGTTTTGTTACCTCAAGTTCTTTGGGAAGCTCAGGACTGCTGCTATCTTGATCTTTCTCTACATCCTTTTTTTTTTCTATTATTGGATCACGTAGAGACTTACCACTTCGTGTCACAATGGCGTTTACGTCCTTCAGATCTCCTTGTGCCATATGTTGACCATGAGGTACAGATTGAGTTTGGGAAGGAAACTTACCTTTCTCATTCATAGTCAATGAACTCATTATTTTAGACACCTGGCTCTTGATTTCCTTATTTTCTTCAACAACCTGCATAATCAAAGATTCAAATTTTTGATTAGTCTTACCCTGTATTTCAATAAAAGTATGCAAAGTATCTTCTAAAGAATTTCTAGAAGATTGAGGTGCATGGTATGGTGCAGGATATGATCTAGAGAGTTGTGCAGGCTGCTGGTTTTCAGACTTCCAGCTGAAGTTGGGATGATTACGCCATCCTGGGTTGTAGGTTTCAGAGTAAGGTGTGAAGGGCTTTTTGTACATACCCAGAGCATTACTTTGTTCCTCATACATACCATTCATGTTAGTATGTGTATGACACTCTTGGGAATGATGATCTATCCCACCACAGACAACACATGGCCCAAAAGATTCTGCATGATTAGCCGTGTGTGTTGGTTTTGAGTTTTTAGTTTTCAATAACTCTAATTCTCTAGTGAGCATTTCAACCTTAGCCTTAAGGTTATCCTCCTCCCTTAGATGGTAAATACCACCACTCAAGTTTCCTGTAGGTCGTGACCTGTTTGTGCTATCAGTAGCACTAGGTCCAGTCCAAGTATGAGCTTTTTCAGCAAGCTCATTGAGGTACTCTATGGCCTCATCGGGATTTTTTTGTAAAAATTCTCCATTGCACATCATTTCCACGAATTGACGTTCCCTGGGCGTAAGGCCTTCATAGAAATAACTCACTAAGCGCCAATTCTCATATCCATGGTGGGGACACATACTCAGTAATTCTTTAAATCTTTCCCAAGACTGGTACAAAGTCTCACTATCCTTTTGTGCAAAGGTAGAGATTTGTCTTTTTAAAGCATTAGTCTTATGTTGGGGAAAGTATTTATTGAAAAACACTTGAGTCATCTCACTCCATGTTCCAATAGACCGTGGTCTTAGTGAGTACAACCAACTCTTAGCTTTATCTTTCAAAGAAAAAGGAAAGAACTTTAGCCTTACCGTTTCGTCAGTGGTATTTTGACCGTGAAATGTTGCAACTACTTCCTCAAATTCCCTAATATGAACATAGGGGTTTTCATTTTCTAGACCATGGAAAGTTGGAAGTAATTGTATCATTCCCGTTTTAAAATCTACATGACGAACATTAGGTGAGAACATAATACAGGATGGTGTGGCTGTTCGTGCGGGATGAAGATAATCTTGGAGGGTTCTAACAGGTTGGTCCACGTGTTCACTCATCGCGTCAGAATTGGAAGAATTATCAAACAAGCGATTAGAAAAATTAGATTCTGAATCTGATTCTAGCACGGGTCTACTAGCAAACCGTCCAAAAGCGTCTCTGTACCTGCGCATGCAAAGTAAAGAAAAGCGTAATACTGAAAAAAATAATAATAATAATAATAATAATAATTACGAAAATAAAACTAAAATAAAATAAAGATGTAGAAAGCTAAAAAGAAAATGAACGAAGCTACCGCTCTCTCTTTTTTTTTTTTTTTTGTTTTTAACAAACTACTAAAAAAAACTACAAATTCTTTTACCGTCTCCCCGGCAACGGCGCCAAAATTTGATTACGCCCAAAGAATAACGCGGTCGTTTGCAGTATAACTTTGGGGTGTCGATTCCACAGGGAGATGGATTGAGAAATTGAAGAACAGTAACGAAATTAACAAAAAGATTTAGATGAGTGCGAAAAGTAAAGCATCGGGAATCCTTTGTATATAATTGATATTTTAATTATTTTCGATTCATTAATAACTCAATTGAAAATTCTATGTCCAAATTTTCAATCGGAAAATAAAACATTAATAACCAGTTTTAAATCAAATGTAATCTTTTGAAAAATCATTCGTCACAATATAAGAACAGGAATTGTTATCGATATTAAAGAAATTCAACGTCGACAATATACTCGTAGAGCAATATTGCAGCAGAGAATTAAATTAAAATAGTTAACCAATTGAACCAAACATAATCAAAGGATTATTGCATTTAATAGAAAAAGCATGACTGAATCTATAAATGAAATAAATTCTAAGATTATTTGGTGACGAAAACATTTATAATAAATTTCGAATGACTAAATAAAAGAGTTTAATATTTGAAGAACACATATATGAATCAAAAACAATTACAAATACCATCATATATACAAATTCATCCCTAGCTCTACTAGAAAATTAGTTACACATATTGAAAATATGCAACAAAAATTCTCTAAGGGATAATATGGAAGAGCCAACCATTATTTTCTTCTCTCTTCTTTGGTTTTTCTTTTCTTTTCTCAAGCTCTCAAAAACAATGTATCTTCCAAGGCATCCAAGCACACTAAGCATTGTCTTAGAACACACACCCCTCCCTTCTATTTATAAGCATCCTTCATGCAAGTTGTCATGACAAAATCATCACAATTTCAACTTGTTTTGCCATGTGCCATTCTTGAATCCAAGTGATTTGTGAGTTGTCATTTTGATCATTTGTTTTCCCACCATGCATGAGCTGGATTTTGCTTGTAGGTAGAGTGTTTCAATTTTGCTTCTCTATCTATTAGTTGTCTTGTATGACTTAATATCTTGTGGTCAAATAATTTGTCTTGAAGAAACTTGAGTGCACTTCATCTTGTATTTGGATTTGATGCAAGTGGCTGAAAAATATCCAGGAACGTCAAGTGCAGGTGCGTCCACTTGATGGTCGATTTTGTCTTAGATTGAGTGGATATCTCTTCAAACACAAAACATAAAAGTTATAGATATTTCTCTTGCGGTTCTAGATCATCTTGAATCAGCTCAATCGGAGATTGGATGAGAGAGTTATGCCCATTTTACGAAAAGATATCAAAACTGTCTGAAATTCCACAATTATCTTCATTTGCTCCTAATGTCTCCATTTGTGTCCTAAATCAAAATATAAGAATAATGAGTATATTTAGGCATCAAATAAGAATAAAGTTTTAAACATTAAGAGAGGAAAATATGGCATTTTATATTCTCATCAATATATTAAATCATGCTTATATCTATCTCAAGATAAATGACCATTAATTTTATTAACATGAGTTATATCCATTGTTTTCTCATTTCTTTTAGTATTTAAATAGAGTATTTAGAGTGCATTTTTGTGCACTCATCAAGACTCGATACTCATCATCCATTGTTGCTTTTTCCACTCGGTTGCAGTCCAAAACTCGCGAAATTGAGAAACTTAGCAAGACTGTCTCTGTACTTCAATGACTTGTTGATGAGTCAAATAAAAAAATAGTAGAGTTAAAGCAACAGAATAAGGATTTAAAATCCTTACTTGCCTCTTCATTTTGACTGCCTAATCCTTTAGATGAGAATAACATGTCGATCTAAGAAGAGCAAATGCAGTTGAAAGATGAGGTTAGAAATCTCAAATTTTTGTAAGTCATTTGAGATAATGGAATAAAAATGTTTAACAGATATTCATGACATGTATCATTCCTATTTCTCTTCTAATCATGCATAATCTATCTACTGGTAGGGGTCTTGTAAAAATGTCCGCCAATTGATCATATGTGCTTGTAAATTCTAGTACAATATCACCTTTCTGTACATGATCTCTAAGAAAATGATATCGAATTTTAATATGCTTAGTCCTAGAATGTTTTATTGGGTTTTTTGAAAGATTTATAGCACTTGTATTATCACATTTGATTGGAATGTGATTGTACATAAGTTTAAAATCCTCAAGCTGTTGTTTCATATAAAGAACTTGAGCACAACAACTACCTGCAGCAACATACTCTACCTCAACAGTAGATAATGCAACAGAATTTTATTTTTTACTAAACTAAACTATTAAACCCAAGCATGAGCAACACTTGAGATAGATATAGAAACCATGACCAAGGGGCTTGTTTGAAACTATAAAATGACTTATTAAGCCTGTAACCATGATTTTGAAACTAGCCATGAAGGAAGGCATTGGACATGTCAAGTTGATGCATAAATTGGTTAAAAGTAGTGCCAAGACAAGCCTAGTTGTAGTAGGCCTACTCATGAGGTTAAAAGTTTCAATGAAGTCCACGTCTTGCCCTTTTCATTGGAACTATTAGCCTTTTGTTTTAGCTTAAAGAGCTCGTTATTTTGAACGATAGTTTTATCAGGTGGTCGAGGCCATAGAACTTAGGTGTTGTTTGTGAACAAGCATTGAATGATTAGAACTTTGGTTTTTAAGTAATGTGTTTGAGATAAAGTGACCAATTGATGGGATGCTAGGAAATTGGTAAGGGCAAAGTCTTAGAGGGAAGGAGATACTAGAGGGTCACAATATGAAGACAAGGGTGGTGAAACATGAATAGTTAGATAGGCAAAGGAGTAGGAGTTGTTGAGCTATCAAAAGGATGCTAGGAGGTGTTCATCTAATACTCCACATCTTTGTCCAAATCTCCCTCTGCCTCTCTTAGCACTCTACCTCTCTTAGTATATTCTACTCTCAAGTGTTCAAGAATAGAGACTAGATAGTTATCTATTTTGTAGCATTTGAATTCTTATCATTTGGATTTTGTAATCAGTTGTTATCTTATCATCATGTCCATATGTAATCATCAATAAAATTGTTAATGGAAATACCGGATTGGTATCACTTGATCAATTGCTTAAACCAGATGTCAATACGTTCCACTAATTTTTCTAACTTGTATGGTGTTAAGTTGCTAGCTATTGGTTACAATTGATTGTTAGGTATTAAAAAGCCTAAATACTATGAGATTTGTTAGTGCCTTGTGGAAGGACCGATGATAGTAATAGGGTCCAGGCAACATTAGGTTATGCTCTAACCTAACTTGCGAGGAATGGCCAACGCGAATTGAAGATTGGAAGGATTAGGGACTGAAAAATCATAGAATTTCACTAGTTAAAGTACTTTGGAATAATCTTGCCTTCCGAGAAGCGACATGGGAAATGTGAATATGTGCTGAGGGCTAACTACCCTTATTTGTTTGTAAACTAGTTGTGTAATTGCTTTCTTGATTGAACTTTGTTGTGACTATCAATATATAGGTGTGTGTGATTTTGTTGATTATAGGGTTGTGTTGGTTGTTATTCCCTTTGGCTACTTTGTGTGTCCCATAGAAACCGAAGTGATTTATCGTGCAACCTTGAGCAGAAAATGGTTTGAACTAGAAGAATCCATGATCACTAGTGCTAGAGGTATAGAACTTTATCTGTGTTGGTTTTGGTGTGTAGGGTGTTACCTAAGAGACTTTGAGGATGAAATCTTCTTTTTAGTGGGGGAGGATGTGGTGACCCGAAATTTTCGTTTCTTGTTATTTTATTTATTTATTATAATAATAATATTGGTATTTTATGTTGATAAGGATTGGAGGCATGGGCTTAGAATTGAGTGTTGGGAAGTATGGACTAGGATATTGGCCTAAAAGAGGGTATCAAAGCCCATAAGTCCATGAGAGTGACCCATGAGTCAACCAAGCCCATGCATGGAGACACATGTCACCCTAGGAGAGCTTTAATAAGTCTCCAAAGACTAGTGGGTGTGAGGGAAAAATACTAGTAGTTGGAGGGTTTGACTAGTAGATCTCTTGGAAAAGAGTGAAGGAATCAAGAAGAAATTTTTCCTTATTTGGGAAGCATGGGAAATGTGAGAGACAAAAAGAAAAAGAACCAAACTCTTCCAATTGAATTTCCCCAGATGAATATCATATCTAAGTGATTGACTTATACTAGATTTTGTAAGATTAAAAGATTTGTGTGTAAGGAAATCCCTTGGAAGATGTGTGACAAGTAACAAGTGACAAGTTGAGATGATGTGTCATTGGGAAGAGAATTGGTGGCTTGGAAAAAAGAAGCATACGTGTGAGAAAAAGCAAGAGGAAGCCAACCTTGCTTCACTTTGAGTTTCCCTATGCAAAACCCCACTTTTGATATGACAAAAAGTAGATTTTGTGTAAAAAGATCTTTAGGGATATGATAGACAAGTGAGAGTGTGTTGACTTATAAGGGTGTAATGGTGACAAGTGAAGTGACTATTTTTAGAGATGAAGAAGAGGTCTTCCAATTTAGTTTCCCTAGAAGCATACCAAATCTAGGAGAATGACATATGAGAAGATTTGGAGAAGATGGAAGATGAAACAAAGGGATTTCGGTGGAGGCTTAGCCAAACCACTTCCTTTGGTGTTTCCCAAGTTTGTTCTCAAATCTAGGCATAGGACAAGTAAGGGGATCTTGTAAGAAGGATTTGACAAGAAGATTGACATGTCATTGGGAAGATATGGTATCATTGGAGAGAAGAAAAGTGGGTAAAGGAAAAGCAAGGGGGTTCGGGTGAGGGAGTAGCCGACTACCCCATTTGTGGTCTTTCCAATGCTTTCTCGAATCTAGGTGATTTGGACCCATGAGATTGTGTAGATGTGGTTTGTACTTGTGTGAAGAGTGATGTGAAAGAAAAGGGAGGGTTGTTGCCTATGCATGTGCCGGCCATAGGAAGAAAAATGAAGAGTTTTCAACCTAAAGTACAAGTTAGTTTTATGCATGATTTGATCTAGTGATGGAGGTCAATCAAACGGGTCTTTCAACCCATCAAAAGTCAATTCTAAAACTAGGGAAATGAGTGCCTAGAAGCCTAAGAAGTCCTGATTACACCCAAAGAATAATGCGGTCGTTTGCAGTATAGCTTTGGGGTGTCGATTCCACACGGAGATGGATTGAGAAATTGAAGAACAATAATGAAATTAACAAAAAGATTAAATGAGTGTGATAAGTAAATTTTAGAGTATGATGTAAATTAAAACTAAATGAGTAATTTGAAAAATATAAAAATGAGACGAAAAGTAGAGCGTAGGGAATTCCTTGTGTATTTGTGGTATTCAAATTTATTCTTAATTCATTGATAACTCAATTAAGAATTCTATGTCCAAATTCTTAATCGGAAGATATAACATTAATAACCAAAATTTAAATCACATGTAACTCTTTGAAAAATCATTCTTCTCGCTTAACTCTCAAAAATTCTTATCGATATTGAGAAAATCCAACGACGACAATATACCCAAGAGACGATATTGCAGCAGAGAATTAAATCAATATAGATAATCAATTGCTCCAAACATAATTATAGAACTAATTCACTCAATAGAAAAAGCATGACTGAATCCATAAACGAAATAGATTCTATAATTATTTGAAGACGAAAATACATCACAAATAAATTGAGAATAATAGAACAAAAGAGTTTTAATATTTAAAGACCAAATACATAAATCAAAAATAAATTACAAATACCATCACACACACAAATTAATCCCTAGCCCTCCTTGGGAATTTAGTTACACATATTGAAAATATGCAACAAAAATTCTCCAAGGGATAATATGGAAGAGCCAACCATTATTTTCTTCTCTCTTCTTTGGTTTTTCTTTTCTTTTCTCAAGCTCTTAAAATAATGGCTCTTCCAAAGCATCCTCCCACACTAAGCATTGTCTTAGAATACACACCCCTTCCTTCTATTTATAAGCATCCTTCATGCAAGTTGTCATGAAAAAATCATCACAATTTCAACTTGTTTTGCCATGTGCCATTCTTGAATCTAAGTGATTTGTGAGTTGTCATTTTGATCATTTGTTTTCCCACTATGCATGAGCTGGATTTTGCTTGTAGGTTGATTGTTTCAATTTTGCTTCTCTATCTATTAGTTGTCTTGTATGACTTAATATCTTGTGGTCAAATAATTTGTCTTGAAGAAACTTGAGTGCACTTCATCTTGTATCTGAATTGATCATTGAATTTCCAAGTTGGTGTAGGACTGCTTGCTGAAAAATATTATGATAACATTTGGATTTGATGCAAGTGGCTGAAAACTATTCAGGAACGTCAAGTGCAGGTGCGTCCACTTGATCGTCGATTTTGTCTTATATTGAGTGGATATCTCTTCAAACATAAAACATAAAAGTTATAGATATTTCTCTTGTGGTTCTAGATCATCTTGAATGAGCTCAATCGGAGATTGGATGAGAGAGTTATACCCATATTATGAAAAGATGTCAGAGCTGTCTAAAATTCCGCAATTATCTTCATTTGCTCCTAATGCCTCTATTTGTGTCCTAAATCAAAATATAAGAATAATGAGTATATTTAGGCATCAAATAAGAATAAAGTATTAAACATTAAAAGAGGAAAATGTGGCATTTTATATTCTCATCAATATATTAAATCATGCTTATATCTATCTCAAGATAAATGACCATTAATTTTAATAACATGAATTATATCCATTATTTTCTCATTTCTATTAGTATTTAAATAGA
The DNA here is from genome assembly GCA_036898215.1 of Platycarya strobilacea. NCBI lineage: Eukaryota > Viridiplantae > Streptophyta > Magnoliopsida > Fagales > Juglandaceae > Platycarya > Platycarya strobilacea. The sequence continues at coordinate 29,504,051 of CM072547.1, forward strand.
GTATTTAGAGTACATTCTTGTGCACTCATCACATCCCCCAACTTACTCATTGCTAGTCCCTAGCAATTTTCATGCAAAATGATGAGAAAGACCAAAGAAAATCACACATAGGGGCCATCAAGACACATTTTTCAAATTTTCATATCAAAACAATTTTAGAAATTCAATAACCCTTTCACAAGTAATTCAAATATAGCAATCCACAGAGTGTGTATGTGTTCCAAACTATTTTTATCAAATCAGAGGTTTCGACACATGCAACATTAGAATATCTTATGGAAATTTACTCTCATGGAAATTTAGCCAATTATATATAAGTAACAAGTAAACATTGATCTTATGATAGGAATACTAACAAGCATACTTAGGATTTCTACTGTTCTTTCCACAAGCATACTTAGGATTGGAAAAATCAACACAAACATTGAGATTTCTACTGTTCTTTCCACAAGCATACTTAGGATTGGAAAAATCAACACAAAGGGTTATAATATGGCTTATGGTTGGGGTTCATAAGAAGAAAAGGTGAAGAGGTTTCAAAAACTTCCAAGTATACACAAAAGGGAATCTGTTAAATTTTTCAGTAGACTATACTTTCCTTTTGATGTACTTTTCAATTTTTTAGATTTTTGACTAAGTACACTTTTCCATCTTCTTTTGCCACTGGTGTCTTCGCAATTTGATGAACTCTTTCATGATAATTTGATGGACACATCTAGCACCATGCCATCTTTGTCAAGGTTTTTTTTTTTTTTTGAAATGATAATTTTACACTTAGTACACACTTGGAAGTAAAATGGTAGGAAAATATAGTGTATAAGCTATACTCCAATGTGGAGAGGTATGGATGATGTAGATATGAAAAGAAAAGGCCATATGTATATATTGGCTCAAAATTGGCTGCTAGGGATCCATGATGAAAAGGCTCAGACGTTAATCCTAAGTTGACTTTCGTCATATCTCAAGTATATCCACCATCTTACCTCAAACCATGTAATGATATTCTCAAAAGATGTGTCGAATTCAACAGATCAATGGATACTTATCACAACTTCTGTATTTGTAAGCTCTCAATTCTCACAAAATTCACATGAATACTTGAGCAAAATAATTCTTTAGTTACATGTGTCAAATCACCATATTACCACAAAATTTGGATAAGTGCATAAAAAATTTTCTGTGGATGCTTTAGCAAAATGATTTAAGTTGGGTTTGTTGAATTCACCAAGATGGTTATGAATGAGCATCAGTATCATGTGTGAAAAGATGCCTGTGTGAAAAAAAATTGACAATTTTTTATATTTTGATTGAAATATGCCACAGAGTTTAAATAACAGATTTGTATTTCCACCCCCCAACTTAAATGAAACAATGTCCTCAATGTTTAATAATCAAAATTGGATGGGGAGTAACTAAAAAGGATAGGATACACCTGATGTGTGATGTAGATAGCTCGCTAAGCGTCAAAAGTAGTGATCTGAAATGACAAAATGATACTATCCTGCAAACAAAAATAAAGAAAACAGTAGTAAATAAAAACAAAACAAAACACATAAGATGATAATAATAATAATAATTATTGTTGCATGCTGTGGTCAAAGTTGGTAGACCAAGTTTACAACCGGACTATCTTCCACTTCTTGAACTGTTCCTCCTGGGTAAAAAACGAAACGCTTATTTGCCCAATAAACTCGGTGCTCGAACTTCACAGGTAGGTGGCAAGGTTTAAGATTAACTTTGGTTACTTGCTCACTTGAAGGAATTTGTTTTTCATTTTTCTCAAGCAACTCCTCAAACTTCGGTTGCCAAGCTTGTGTGCTATAATCTTGAGTATTGTCAAAAATTGCACAAATATTAGCTACATCAGATGAATCACTGATAGGATTATACTCAAAATCAACAATAAAATTCTCAAGGGGATCAGAATCATGAGTTGTGAAAACTTCCCTGTCTATGAGTGAGTCAATCATATATATCTGCTGGCACTCGTGATTCTTCACAGTTTCTTGTGCCATATGTTGACCTTGAGGTATAGACTGAGCTTGAGAAGGGAACTTACCTTGTTCATTTACACTCAAGAAACTTGTTATTTTAGATACCTGGCTCTTTATCTCCTTTTGTTCTTCAACAACCTGCATAATTAAAGACTCAAAGTTTTGGTTAGTCTTACCCTGTACTTCAAGAAATGCATGCAAAGTGTCTTCTAAAGAATTTCTAGAAGATTGAGGTGCATGGTATAGTGCAGGATATGATCTAGAAGGTTGTGCAGGCTGTTGGTTTTCAGACTTCCAGCTGAAGTTCGTGTGATTACGCCATCCTCTCATGTTAGCATGTGTAGGACAGTCTTGGGCATGATGATCTACCCCACCACAGACAACACATGGTTCAAAAGAGTCTGCATGATTAGCCATGTGTGTTGGCTTTGAGTTTTTCGTTTTCAATAACTCTAATTCTCTGGTGAGCATTTCAACTTTAACCTTAAGGTTATCCTCTTCCCTTAGATGGTAAATACCACCACTCGGGTTTCCTGTAGGTCGTGACCTGTTTGTGCTATCAGTAGCACTAGGTCCAGTCCAAGTATGACTTTTTCAGCAAGCTCATTGAGGTACTCTATGGCCTCATCGGGATTTTTCTGTAAAAATTTTCTATTGCACATCATTTCCACGAATTGACGTTCCCTGGGCGTAAGCCCTTCATAGAAATAACTCACTAAGCGCCAATTCTCATATCCATGGTGGGGACACATACTCAGTAATTCTTTAAATCTTTCCCAAGACTGGTACAAAGTCTCACTATCCTTTTGTGCAAAGGTAGAGATTTGTCTTTTTAAAGTATTAGTCTTATGTTGGGGAAAGTATTTATTGAAAAACACTTGAGTCATCTCACTCCATGTTCCAATAGACCGTGGTCTTAGTGAGTACAACCAACTCTTAGCTTTATCTTTCAAAGAAAAAGGAAAGAACTTTAGCCTTACCATTTCGTCAGTGGTATTTTGACTGTGGAATGTTGCAACTATTTCCTCAAATTCCCTAATATGAACATAGGGGTTTTCATTTTCTAGACCATGGAAAGTTGGAAGTAATTGTATCATTCCTAATTTGAAATCTACATGACAAACATTAGGTGAGAACATAATACAGGATTGTGTAGCTGTTCGTGCGGGATGAAGATAATCTTGGAGGGTTCTAACAGGTTGGTCCCCGTGTTCACTCATCGCGTCAGAATTGGAAAAATTATCAAACAAGCGATTAGGAAAATTAGATTCTGAATCTGATTCTAGCACGGATCTACTAGCAAACCGTCCAAAAGCGTCTCTGTACCTGCGCATGCAAAGTAAAGAAAAGCGTAATATTGGAAAAAACAAAATTACGAAAAGAAAAGTAAAATAAAATAAAGATGCAGAAAGCTGAAAAGAAAATGAACGAAGCTACCGCTCTTTTTTTTTTTTTTTTTACAAACTACTAAAAAAAACTACAAATTCTTCTACCGTCTCCCCGGCAACGGCGCCAAAATTTGATTACGCCCAAAGAATAACGCGGTGGTTTGCAGTATAGCTTTGGGGCGTCGATTCCCCAGGGAGATGGATTGAGAAATTGAAGAATAAAAATGAAATTAACAAAAAAATTAAATGAGTGTGATAAGTAAATTTTAGAGTATGATGTAAATTAAAACTAAATGAGTAATTTGAAAAATATAAAAATGAGACGAAAAGTAGAGCGTGGGGAATTCCTTGTGTATTTGTGGTATTCAAATTTATTCTTAATTCATTGATAACTCAATTAAGAATTCTATGTCCAAATTCTTAATCGGAAGATATAACATTAATAACCAAAATTTAAATCACATGTAACTCTTTGAAAAATCATTCTTCGCGCTTAACTATCATAAATTGTTATCGATATTGAGAAAATCCAACGACGACAATATACCCAAGAGGTGATATTGCAGCAGAGAATTAAATCAATATAGATAATCAATTGCTCCAAACATAATTATAGAACTAATTCACTCAACAGAAAAAGCATGACTGAATCCATAAACGAAATAGATTCTATAATTATTTGAAGACGAAAATACATCACAAATAAATTGAAAATAATAGAACAAAAGAGTTTTAATATTTAAAGACCAAATACATGAATCAAAAATAAATTACAAATATCATCACACACACAAATTCATCCCTAGCCCTCCTTGAGAATTTAGTTACACATATTGAAAATATGCAACAAAAATTCTCCAAGGGATAATATGGAAGAGCCAACCATTATTTTCTTCTCTCTTCTTTGGTTTTTCTTTTCTTTTCTCAAGCTCTCAAAATAATGGCTCTTCCAAAGCATCCTCCCACACTAAGCATTGTCTTAGAACACACACCCCTTCCTTCTATTTATAAGCATCATTCATGCAAGTTGTCATGACAAAATCATCACAATTTCAACTTATTTTGCCATGTGCCATTCTTGAATCCAAGTGATTTGTGAGTTGTCATTTTGATCATTTGTTTTCCCACTATGCATGAGCTGGATTTTGCTTGTAGGTTGAGTGTTTCAATTTTGCTTCTCTATCTATTAGTTGTCTTGTATGACTTAATATCTTGTGGTCAAATAATTTGTCTTGAAGAAACTTGAGTGCACTTCATCTTGTATCTGAGTTGATCATTGAATTTCCAAGTTGGTGTAGGAGTGCTTGCTGGAAAATATTATGATAACATTTGGATTTGATGAAAGTGGCTGAAAAATATCCAGGAACGTCAAGTGCAGGTGCGTCCACTTGAGGGTCGATTTTGTCTTAAATTGAGTGGATATCTCTTCAAACATAAAACATAAAAGTTATATATATTTCTCTTGTGGTTCTATATCATCTTGAATCAGCTCAATCAGAGATTGGATGAGAGAGTTATGCCCATATTACGAAAAGATGTCAGAGCTGTCTAAAATTCTGCAATTATCTTCATCTGCTCCTAATGCCTCTATTTGTGTCCTAAATCAAAATATAAGAATAATGAGTATATTTAGGCATCAAATAAGAATAAAGTATTAAACATTAAAAGAGGAAAATGTGGCATTTTATATTCTCATCAATATATTAAATCATGCTTATATCTATCTCAAGATAAATGACCATTAATTTTAATAACATGAATTATATCCATTATTTTCTCATTTCTTTTAGTATTTAAATAGAGTATTTAGAGTGCATTTTTGGGCACTCATCACACCCCCCAACTTACTCATTGCTAGTCCCTAGCAATTTTCATGCAAGATGATGAGAAAGACCAAAGAAAATCACACATAGGGGCCATCAAGACACATTTTTCAAATTTTCATATCAAAACAATCTTAGAAATTCAATAACCCTTTCACAAGTAATTCAAATATAGTAATCCACAGAGTGTGTATGTGTTCCAAACTATTTTTATCAAATCAGAGGTTTCGACACATGCAACATTAGAATATCTTAAGCAAAAAGTTCAACTCCATAACTCACGGGTATAGAAGTGTTTCATGTATGGGTTCTCTCTATGGAGTTGACAAAGGTGTACATTTACTCTCATGGAAATTTAGCCAATTATATATAAGTAACAAGTAAACATTGATCTTATGATAGGAATACTAACAAATGAGATTTCCACTGTTCTTTCCACAAGCATACTTAGGATTGGAAAAATCAACACAAAGGGTTGTAATGTGGCGTATGGTTGGGGTTCATAAGAAGAAAAGGTGAAAAGGTTTCAAAAACTCCAAGTATACACAAAAGGGAATCTGTTAAATTTTTCAGTAGACTATACTTTCCTTTTGATGTACTTTTCAATTTTTTAGATTTTTGACTAAGTACACTTTTCCATCTTCTTTTGCCACTGGTGTCTTCGCAATTTGATGAACTCTTTCATGAATAATTTGATGGACACATCTAGCACCATGCCATCTTGGTCATGGTTTTTAAATTTTTTTTTTCAAATGATAATTTCACACTTAGTACACACTTGGAAGTAAAATGGTAGGAAAATATAGTGTATAAGCTACACTCCAATGGGGAGAGGTATGAATGATGTAGATATGAAAAGAAAAGGCCATATGTGTATATTGGCTCAAAATTGGCTGCTACGGATCTATGATGAAAAGGCTCAGCTTGAAAGGCTCAGACGTTAATCCTAAGTTGACTTTCGTCATATCCCAAGTATATCCACCATCTTACCACAAACCATATAATGATATTCTCAAAAGAAGTGTCGAATTCAACAGATCAATGGATACTTATCACAACTTCTGTATTTGTAAGCTCTCAATTCTCACAAAATTCACATGAATACTTGAGCAAAATAATTCTTTAGTTACATATATCAAATCACCATATTACCACAAAGTTTGGATAAGTGCATAAAAAATTTTCTGCGGATGCTTTAGCAAAATGATTTAAGTTGGGTTTGTTGAATTCACCAAGATGGTTATGAATGAACATGAGTATCATGTGTGAAAAGATGCCTGTGTGAAGAAAATTTGACAATTTTTTATATTTTGATTGAAATATGCCACAGAGTTTAAATAACAGATTTGTATTTCCACCCCCCAACTTAAATGAAACATTGCCCTCAATGTTTAATAATCAAAATTAGATGGGGAGTAACTAAAAAGGGTAGGATACACCTGATGTGTGATGTAGATAGCTCGCTAAGCGTCAAAAGTAGTGATCTGAAATGATAAAATGATACTATCCTGCAAACAAAAATAAAGAAAACAGTAGTAAATAAAAACAAAACAAAACAAATAAGATAATAATAATAATAATAATTATTGTTGCATGCAGTGGTCAAAGTTGGTAGACCAAGTTTACAACCGGACTATCTTCCACTTCTTGAACTATTCCTCCTGGATAAAAAACGAAACGCTTATTTGCCCAATAAACTCGGTGCTCGAACTTCACAGGTAGGTGGCAAGATTTAAGATTAACTTTGGTTACTTGCCCACTTGAAGGAATTTGTTTTTCATTATTCTCAAGCAACTCCTCAAACTTCGGTTGCCAAGCTTGTGTGCTATAATCTTGAGTATTGTCAAAAATTGCACAAATATTAGCTACATCAGATGAATCACTGATAGGATTATACTCAAAATCAACAATAAAATTCTCAAGGGGATCAGAATCATGAGTTGTGAAAACTTCCCTGTCTATGAGTGAGTCAATCATATATATCTGCTAGCACTCGTGATTCTTCACAGTTTCTTGTGCCATATGTTGACCTTGAGGTACAGACTGAGCTTGAGAAGGGAACTTACCTTGCTCATTTACACTCAAGAAACTTGTTATTTTAGATACCTGGCTCTTTATCTCCTTTTGTTCTTCAACAACCTGCATAATTAAAGACTCAAAGTTTTGGTTAGTCTTACCCTGTACTTCAAGAAATGCATGCAAAGTGTCTTCTAAAGAATTTTCAGAAGATTGAGGTGCATGGTATGGTGCAGGATATGATCTAGAAGGTTGTGCAGGCTGTTGGTTTTCAGACTTCCAGCTGAAGTTCGTGTGATTACGCCATCCTCTCATGTTAGCATGTGTAGGACAGTCTTGGGCATGATGATCTACCCCACCATAGACAACACATGGTTCAAAAGAGTTTGCATGATTAGCTATGTGTGTTGGCTTTGAGTTTTTCGTTTTCAATAACTCTAATTCTCTGGTGAGCATTTCAACCTTAACCTTAAGGTTATCCTCTTCCCTTAGATGGTAAATAACACCACTCGGGTTTCCTGTAGGTCGTGACCTGTTTGTGCTATCAGTAGCACTAGGTCCAGTCCAAGTATGAGCTTTTTCAGCAAGCCCATTGAGGTACTCTATGGCCTCATCGGGATTTTTCTGTAAAAATTCTCCATTGCACATCATTTCCACGAATTGACGTTCCCTGGGCGTAAGCCCTTCATAGAAATAACTCACTAAGCGCCAATTCTCATATCCATGGTGGGGACACATACTCAGTAATTCTTTAAATCTTTCCCAAGACTGGTACAAAGTCTCACTATCCTTTTGTGCAAAGGTAGAGATTTGTCTTTTTAAAGCATTAGTCTTATGTTGGGGAAAGTATTTATTGAAAAACACTTGAGTCATCTCACTCCATGTTCCAATAGACCGTGGTCTTAGTGAGTACAACCAACTCTTAGCTTTATCTTTCAAAGAAAAAGGAAAGAACTTTAGCCTTACCGTTTCGTCAGTGGTATTTTGACTGTGGAATGTTGCAACTATTTCCTCAAATTCCCTAATATGAACATAGGGGTTTTCATTTTCTAGACCATGGAAAGTCGGAAGTAATTGTATCATTCCTGTTTTGAAATCTACATGACAAACATTAGGTGAGAACATAATACAGGATGGTGTGGCTGTTCGTGCGGGATGAAGATAATCTTGGAGGGTTCTAACAGGTTGGTCCACGTGTTTACTCATCGCGTCAGAATTGGAAAAATTATCAAACAAGCGATTAGAAAAATTAGATTCTGAATCTGATTCTAGCACGGGTCTACTAGCAAACTGTCCAAAAGCGTCTCTGTACCTGCGCATGCAAAGTAAAGAAAAGCGTAATACTGAAAAAAACAAAATTACGAAAATGAACGAAGCTACCGCTCTTTTTTTTTTTTTTTTTTTTTTTTTTACAAACTACTAAAAAAAACTACAAATTCTTCTACCGTCTCCCCGGCAACGGCGCCAGAATTTGATTACGCCCAAAGAATAATGCGGTCGTTTGCAGTATAGCTTTGGGGTGTCGATTCCACAGGGAGATGGATTGAGAAATTGAAGAACAATAACGAAATTAACAAAAAGATTAAATGAGTGTGATAAGTAAATTTTAGAGTATGATGTAAATTAAAACTAAATGAGTAATTTGAGAAATATAAAAATGAGACGAAAAGTAGAGCGTAGGGAATTCCTTGTGTATTTGTGGTATTCAAATTTATTCTTAATTCATTGATAACTCAATTAAGAATTCTATGTCCAAATTCTTAATCGGAAGATATAACATTAATAACCAAAATTTAAATCACATGTAACTCTTTGAAAAATAATTCTTCGCGCTTAACTCTCATAAATTGTTATCGATATTGAGAAAATCCAACGACGGCAATATACCCAAGAGGCGATATTGCAGCAGAGAATTAAATCAATATAGATAATCAATTGCTCCAAACATAATTATAAAACTAATTCACTCAATAGAAAAAGCATGACTGAATCCATAAACGAAATAGATTCTATAATTATTTGAAGACGAAAATACATCACAAATAAATTGAGAATAATAGAACAAAAGAGTTTTAATATTTAAAGACCAAATACATGAATCAAAAATAAATTATAAATACCATCACACACACAAATTCATCCCTAGCCCTCCTTGAGAATTTAGTTACACATATTGAAAATATGCAACAAAAATTCTCCAAGGGATAATATGGAAGAGCCAACCATTATTTTCTTCTCTCTTCTTTGGTTTTTCTTTTCTTTTCTTAAGCTCTCAAAATAATGGCTCTTCCAAAGCATCCTCCCACACTAAGCATTGTCTTAGAACACACACCCCTTCCTTCTATTTATAAGCATCCTTCATGCAAGTTGTCATGACAAAATCATCACAATTTCAACTTGTTTTGCCATGTGCCATTCTTGAATTCAAGTGATTTGTGAGTTGTCATTTTGATCATTTGTTTTCCCACTATGCATGAGCTGGATTTTGCTTGTAGGTTGAGTGTTTCAATTTTGCTTCTCTATCTATTAGTTGTCTTGTATGACTTAATATCTATGTTCAAATAATTTATCTTGAAGAAACTTGAGTGCACTTCATCTTGTATCTGAATTGATCATTGAATTTCCAAGTTGGTGTAGGAGTGCTTGCTGGAAAATATTATGATAACATTTGGATTTGATGCAAGTGGCTGAAAAATATCCAGGAACGTCAAGTGCAGGTGCGTCCACTTGATGATTTGAAGGTTTTAGGGTTGAGTTTTTTAATGATCAACTATTTTTTTATAGGATGATTAAGTCTTGAATACTTGAAAGGTTTAGAAGCATGAAAGCTAAGAGGATTCAATAACATGATATTTCGATTTTAACATGTATGATTAAGTATGCTATTTTGGTGGAAAGAAAAGTGATTAACATGCTAATCCTAAGGACTATAGGGTTCGGTCAACCCCTCTTAGTGGTGCTAAAAAAGTTTTAGTTAATTTTGTTAATGCTTGATAGGTGCATGGAGAAGGATAGAAGAAGAAACTTCTAGGAAGTTGCCATGGAGGGTCTTGGCCCAACCCTAGTAGTGACGGTCGAGTGCCCCTCTTTGTGTATTGAGCCCATTTGTATGCTTTTATATGAAGTATAGATAGATTCATGTGATGGTTGATTCATCAATGAGCATGACAAAGTATACGTGTGCTTGAACTAGTCCCACGATTTGCATGTAAAGTATTAAGAGTTTGCACGTCCCATGCATGAAGCATGAAAACCATGTTTTGAGTCAAGCATGTTTTCGAAGAAAAGGGAAGGATTAAAGTTTTATAAGAACCCCAAATGTTGAAACGGGGTAGTGCCCCAGTGGAACTCTCTGTTCACTTAGAAGTGATTAAAGTCAAGTGAAAGCCCTTGGGTCAACGAAGAACAGTCGGCGGACCATGTATGGCTCTAAAAGGTGTCCGGAATGTGGTCGCACCTAATGCTAGTGGGTGCCCAAGGACGATATTGGCTTTGGCCTTACTGTTATAAGAATAAGGTTGTAGTCGCTCGATTTGAGTGGTCACCGAGTGATGAAGAGCGGTTGACGTCGTCGCTTAGGCTTGAGTGGTTGTTGGGTGACGTGTAAATCGTGTAACATATTCACTTAGGTTTGAGTGGTCGCCGGGTGAGATGGTAACTAGTGGCAAGCACACGGTGTATAGGGAAACCGTGAGGTGTCCAAAATGAGTAGTGATGGGGAAGGCGATATGTAACTCCCAAATCACTAAAAAGGACTTTCACGTCACGACGAGAAAGGCGATACGTAACTCCCATATGACTAATGTGACAACGGTAAAGGCGATACATAACTGCTGTCGAGGTCAAAGAATGATATGAATATGCTAAGTGGCGCCTAAGATAAGAAATGATGAAAGAAATGAAAAGTTTTACGAAAAATGGTTTTAAAGCATGAGTCGAAAGAATTACATATATGATGAACCATTTTTATGAGAAGCAAGTATACGTGTCAAGATTGAAAGAAAGTCAAGTTTTATGAAAGTCTTCATGAGCATATGCATTTGCTAAGTCAATAGTCGCATATACATGAGACATGTTCTGTTTGTTATTCATTTATATGTATGCTCGAAATGATTTTGTTGAGATAGTTGTATACTTATTGAGATTTCTCGAAATCTCACCCCTTATATTTCCACTATCGTTCCTTGTGGGGAGGATATAAGTTATTGTAGGAAAAGATGACGTTGACAACTATGAGACTCGGAGAGACTCTCTAGACCACGATGGTCTGGTGATCTCCCAACCTTTTGACTTGGTCGCGGGGTCAGCGCTTGGATGGTGTCATTTACCTACATTTTAAATAGATTTTGGAAGTCCCCGATGTTTTGGGAAAGAAAATATTTTGTGGAAATCAAGATAATTGTCAATGCTATTAATATGAAGTTTATTTTGAGATCTTAAATTTGTTATACCATGTGACGTAAGGCAAAAATTAAGCACTTGCCTAATTTTAGAATGGCTTAACCTTTTTCATTGCGAAAATTTTCTATTCACTACATTTAATTTTAAACGCTTGCTCGAACTTAAGATAAGAACGAATGGTGAACTTCCCTGTATTATTTATTCCCACCGTCTCAGTTTGCATCCGATCCCAAGTATAAGCTAGGGCGTCAACATCTGCCTATTCCAAAATTTTACTTGCTTTATGGGCAAGTCCTGAAGCTTCAAGCTATACTCCTAAATATCCCAATATCACTTCATTCAAGATGGGATGTCTCTCTTTTTTAGTCCTATTTAAACAAAAGGTAAGTCGACTATGTGCCTTTAGGATGTTCGACTTAGAATTTCACTATAGTACTCGTGCTAACCACTAGTGAAATATAAAATTTAACAAAATTTCTCAATTTTCCAAAACTTTTTCTAGAATTTTCTTGCATGTTTGAGACAAATCGCTACATGAAGGGGCGGAACCAAGAATCGGTGTTGGGGGGGGGGGAGGGTATCGATAAAATGTATAGCAACTGTAAATATAAATAATGTATATTTTTTACACGTAACAATATATAAAAATAATATTATATAAATCAAGAATAAGTTTGAAAAGTACCTAAAATTAATGATATAAAATTATTAAATTTTTTTGTATAGTTTGTCAATTAATGAATACTCTTAAATTCTCAACTAATTTGCAAATTTACAATATATTAGTCTATTCAATTAATTATAAACCAAATAAAGTATAATATACACTTCCATAGTTCATATAAAAATATATAGAAACGTATGTACACCTTTCAATTCAAGTACTACTCTTATAATAAGAAATGGAAAATTCGAGAAAACATCAAAATTTTTTTCTTGTTTGATTTATTAGCAACCTACATTTCTTGAGTTTGCTATATATAGTTGAAAAGGAACAAAAGAAAAATATCAATTAGAACCCTTCTTTATATCATTATATTCTTTTCCTTGTTTGTGTTCTTATTCGTAGATCTACACACTCATGACAATTAGGGCAACTAGGAGGAAAATTAAGATCAATTGAGGAAAGATAGGGAGTTCATATTAGAACTCTCCTTTAGGGGAAAACAAAAAGATCACCTAGTCTTTTATTCAACTAGCACAATTGTGGGCCAGGGGAGGGGGAATCTCTTCATGAAGATCTGGCTAGTTGAACTAGGCAAATGGTGTTAAAATTGTTAAGGGAACCAACTTCATGTCCTTTGGGTACACCAGATAAGCAGTATGTAGAGAATAGTGGGATAAAGTAGAAAATAAACTATTTTGTTTTCTAGTGCATATAGTAGACTGTAATTACATTACTTTCCATTTATTTGTTTTACCCTTTGTACTTTGTATATATATAGTGAAACAACTTGTATACAGCACATTTGAAATAGAATCACATTTTCCCAATTTTTTCACAACTTTGTCATTTTCTTTGCATTTTTTATGCTATTGTTTCTTCTGTGCTTGCTTTATTATGGTACCAAAGCAACAATGACTGAGTCAAATCTTTCCTCTCTTGAGTCACAGCACCATGAAAACAACCCCCATCATCCTGCTAGCCCCTATTTCACTTAACCAAGTGAAGGAGCCACCTCCTTACTGGTTCCAGAGTTAATTAACCACCAAAAATTATGTAACATGGGTAAGAGCCATGTGTTCGGCATTGAAACTCAAGAACAAACTTGATTTTCTTTATGGAAAAATTCCCACATCCGACGGCATAGACCCTTTGTTTGCTCCATGGGAGAGTTGTAATAATATGATCATTACTTGGATTCAACACTCTTGGACTTTCGAGCATCAATCTACCATCGCTTACGCTGATACTGTTGCCAATGTTTAGACTAATCTCCGTGAGACATTTTACATTCAAAATGCACCACACATTTTTCAAATCACCAAAGGCGTTTCTTCCCTAGCTCAAGACACTGATTATGTGAGCGTTTACCATAACAAACTCAATTGCTACTGGGATGAACTTGAGATATATGATGCCATTATGCACTTGCGGCTTTGTTAAGACCCTCACAGACTATCATCACTGAAGTAAAATTAAGCATTTTTTCCTATGACTTGATTAGGGCTTCAAGACTCCTAAAACTCCATTAGAGCCCCCATCCTTCAACATGACCCTTTTTCCCACCATCAATTGTATTCTGTCCCTTATTCAACAAAAAGAAAGACTAAGGCAGCTTCACTCCATCCTTGCGCCTATTGCCATGGCTGCCCGAGGACACGACCCATGTCCTCCACGCAAAGACAAGTTGTATTGTTCTCATTGCAACACATCATCACTAGAATGTTGCTTTAAAGCCAACCTCAACTTGTCCGTTTGCTCTCACTGTCACATCCCAAGATATACCAAAGAAAAATGCTACAAAATCTATGGTTTCCCTCTTAAACAAAGAAACTTTACCAAAAATAAATCATCTGCTAATCATCTCTCTCTTGAATAGGAAAAAGCACATGATGACTCACTTATTACTCGGGAACAATACAGCCGCCTCGTTGCCTTACTGAATACATCATCAATTAATCCTCCTCAATCTACTATCAACTACGTTCAAGCAACCTCTTCTAATCCTAACATTCTCCCTATGTCCGGTACATCATTTTGTTTTTCATCACACACACACACACCCATAAAACTCACATAAATTTTGTGGATAATAGATACAAGATCTGTGATAACCCAATTTTTTTTTCTTTTGAATTTTTATGCTTGAAATGGTTATGTTTTTTTTTTAATTTATTTTAATCATTATTTGCAAATGTTTGGAAATATATATTGCTATGTATTTAGTTAGGCCTTCTCTTGTGTTGGGTAGTGATAGCTTAAGCTCAAAATAGTGTGAAATTCAAATGAAACCAATAAGGAGTCTTTGGAGGCCATAGTTTGGACTAATTTGGAGGGAAAATCTAATTTCATCTATATTTTTATTTTATTTTTGCTTGGGAGACAAGGATCAACAAATGACATGTGGTAGAAATGATTGGAATGATACCTAACTTTGTCTTGTCTTAGATATGATTGAAATGGTGACAAATGGCATTTGGGGAGGAAATAAGTAAGCAAACATTGAGATCTTTCCTTGGCAAGTTTTGGCTATGATGGATTTTAGTGGAGAATCTAAGTGGTTAAGGGACACTTGGCTCAAGTTAGACCAACCTAAAACTAATATTTAGATAAAAAGTGATTTTGTCTTCTTCCTTGAGAGAGCAACAAAAATGGATGAAAATATTGAACTAGTGGCACAAGATGATATGCAGACAAGTCATGGGATGTTCTTCCTTGCAAGTTTCAGATTTGAAGTGAGAAGAATCAAATATCCTTTTGCTTTATCTCTTTTATGTTTGTTTCAATCCTAGATTAGTTAAGAACTACATCTTGTCAAAATAGGCATGATAAGAAAATATGAATTTTGAAAATACAAGGAGATATTGTATAGAAATTAGAGTTAGGTAGCTTTTCATAGGAGTTTTAGTGGAATAAGTAAAGAATATTCCCCTCATTGGAAAACAAATGGCTTGGATGAGTTTGGGGGAAAGGGAACCAACTTATACATGTGTTTGTTTGGGATTTCTATGCAATGATCATACTTCTTGACAAGTAGTGGGACAAGTGGCAACCAAGGGTAGATGAAAGCAAAATAAGAATATTTTCTTAGGTAAGTTTCGGATGAGACCAAAATGAGAGTATTGTAACTGAATTCCATTTTTGTTTTACTTTAGATGTACTGCACAATAATGGATAAGACGTGTACCGCTTTTTCACCTACCTATGTGTATATCATATCATGAGATAAGGATTTGGTCATGTCATTGCCAACTAAGTATAAGTGAAGGGGGAATGAATACACTACCACCTAAGTGGGCACATGGCACCACAAGCATAGTTTGAGAAGTTTTTTTTTCAAGAGTTTTACCACTCATTTGCCCCGTAGGTGTCGACCAAAACTCCCTTAGATACTTGATGAGTGCACAAAAATGCACTCTAAATACTCTATTTAAATACTAAAAAAAATGAGAAAACAATGGATATAACTCATGTTAATAAAATTAATGGTCATTTATCTTGAGATAGATATAAGCATGATTTAATATATTGATGAGAATATAAAATGCCATATTTTCCTCTCTTAATGTTTAAAACTTTATTCTTATTTGATGCCTAAATATACTCATTATTCTTATATTTTGATTTAGGACACAAATGGAGACATTAGGAGCAAATGAAGATAATTGCGGAATTTCAGACAGTTTTGACATCTTTTCGTAAAATGGGCATACCTCTCTCATCCAATCTCCGATTGAGCTGATTCAAGATGATCTAGAACCGCAAGAGAAATATCTATAACTTTTATGTTTTGTGTTTGAAGAGATATCCACTCAATCTAAGACAAAATCGACCATCAAGTGGACGCATCTGCACTTGACGTTCCTGGATATTTTTCAGCCACTTGCATCAAATCCAAATACAAGATGAAGTGCACTCAAGTTTCTTCAAGACAAATTATTTGACCACAAGATATTAAGTCATACAAGACAACTAATAGATAGAGAAGCAAAATTGAAACACTCAACCTACAAGCAAAATCCAGCTCATGCATGGTGGGAAAACAAATGATCAAAATGACAACTCACAAATCACTTGGATTCAAGAATGGCACATGGCAAAACAAGTTGAAATTGTGATGATTTTGTCATGACAACTTGCATGAAGGATGCTTATAAATAGAAGGGAGGGGTGTGTGTTCTAAGACCATGCTTAGTGTGCTTGGATGCCTTGGAAGATACATTGTTTTTGAGAGCTTGAGAAAAGAAAAGAAAAACCAAAGAAGAGAGAAGAAAATAATGGTTGGCTCTTCCATATTATCCCTTAGAGAATTTTTGTTGCATATTTTCAATATGTGTAACTAATTTTCTAGTAGAGCTAGGGATGAATTTGTATATATGATGGTATTTGTAATTGTTTTTGATTCATATATGTGTTCTTCAAATATTAAACTCTTTTGTTTAGTCATTCGAAATTTATTATAAATGTTTTCGTCACCAAATAATCTTAGAATTTATTTCATTTATAGATTCAGTCATGCTTTTTCTATTAAATGCAATAATTCTTTGATTATGTTTGGTTCAATTGGTTATCTATTTTAATTTAATTCTCTACTGCAATATTGCTCTACGAGTATATTGTCGACGTTGAATTTCTTTAATATCGATAACAATTCCTGTTCTTATATTGTGACGAATGATTTTTCGAAAGATTACATTTGATTTAAATCTGGTTATTAATGTTTTATTTTCCGATTGAAAATTTGGACATAGAATTTTCAATTGAGTTATTAATGAATCGAAAATAATTAAAATACCAATTATATACAAAGGATTCCCGATGCTTTACTTTTCGCACTCATCTAAATCTTTTTGTTAATTTCGTTACTGTTCTTCAATTTCTCAATCCATCTCCCTGTGGAATCGACACCCCAAAGCTATACTGCAAACGACCGCGTTATTCTTTGGGCGTAATCAATACTCATTCTATTCTCATCCGAAGTAATTCGGCCAAGCCAAAATCAAACCCTCTCCCTTTTCCTTTTCCATTCACTTACATTCCAAACCTTTCCTTTTTTGCACCTAGGTGTGTATTTCTCCAAAAGTGGTGGATATTGCTTCTTCACAAGGTGAGTGCCTTAGTCAAATATTCTTATATTCAAATATGTAAGAGATGAGAGAGTTTCTTTATTACACTTTCAGCTAGGTTGAGTTTAAGGGAGTAATGTTTTGGTTTTTCCTAAAAAAGAAATTTATAGATCTTAACTTCAGTTCCTTGTACCTCTTTTCCAGATTTCCTTTGTTAAATCTATTGGAAAATTAGTAAGTATACTCTTAACTTAATCTTAGCATTTTCTTGTATATGTAGAGCTAACTTGTTATTGGATATTTTATTTGAATGTATGGTATGCTTGATGAGTAGTTCAATCTATGTTTTGTTAAGGTGATACCATAAGATTTGATCTAAGAAGTATTTGGAAGAGTATAGTGAAGATTTGAGGAAAGAATTCAAGGAATATAATTAGTGAAATTTTGGCTAAAGGAATTAGATCATGGCATGTAGTGTTTAGATGATAAAATACTATTTTGGAGGTTCATAGGTTTTGGTCATGATATTTTCTTTGGAGAAATTTGATACATTTAACTCAAAGGAAATGATATGATTATACCTAAATTTTTGAGTGACTTTCTTCATTTTGATTTTTCTTGTGGATTAGTTGAAGATATATATTTGATGGTTGGGAAGATTATATGATTTAGCTTGGTCAAATTAACCCTAGGCCCATAGCATGAGTTACATGAGTGTTCCAATTAGTGGATTAATTTAGCTTGGTTATTGAGTTATGGATTAGACTAAGAAAAGAACAAGATGATCAAAGGAAGAAAAGGAAATTTGGGTTTAACCCTACTATGGGCCTCGACTTTTAACCCTTTAAAGTTAGGGTTGATTTGTTTTGAAAC
Organism: Platycarya strobilacea; assembly: GCA_036898215.1. Taxonomy (NCBI): domain Eukaryota; kingdom Viridiplantae; phylum Streptophyta; class Magnoliopsida; order Fagales; family Juglandaceae; genus Platycarya; species Platycarya strobilacea. Next base: position 29,522,276 of record CM072547.1, read on the forward strand.
TCTTTTCGTTGAATTATGTATGACCTATTTAAAAAGGGTTATGTTTGCATGGTATAGCATGTAAAAGTCATGATTTAGAAAAGCATGCTTTATATGTCTCATGAACTATATACCATGTATGATAAAGTCCAAGTTTGCATGCATGACTATTCATGACACAAGTCCCATAATTTGAGTTATTATGGCTTTTTTACAAAGAGAATAAGAATAAGAAAAGAATAAGAAAGTTTAAAAGTCATGTCATGATGGTGAAGACGATTCGATCTGTCGGATAACTGACATGTCGATGGTGAAGGTGTTTCAATCTGCCATCGAAAGATGAAAAGTTATGTCATGACGGTGAAGGCAATTCGATCTGTCGTATGACTAACGTAACCAAGAAAGCTGACGGTGAATGCATTTCGATTTGTTGTCATGCTAAGAAAATTGACGGTGAAGACATTTCAATCTACCATCAAATAATGAAAAGTCATGTCATCACGGTGAAGAGGATTTGATCTGTCGTATGACTGACATGACCAAAAAACCAACGGTGAAAGCGATTCGATCTGCTGTTGGGAATAAAAATGATAGTGAAGGCGATTTGATTTGCTGTCATAACAAGAATAATAAGAATTACAAGAAAAAAAACATGAAAAAGTCATGAAAAGTTTTGCACCTATGTTAACGAAAATCTTTTAATGAAAATATGAAAGTATTTCCAAAAAGGTGCAAGCATGGTGTATAAGTCACGCATAAGTCATGTCGTAAGTCTCATGATCATAATACATGCATTGGTGTTGTTATCTATATACGCTGATAATGCTTTTATTATGTTATCTGTGTACTTACTGAGATTTCTTGGAAATCTCACTCTTTTAATTTTACCTATCATTTCATAATCATTTCCTTCGAAATGATAGACGTTAATACAGGAATAAATGACTCAATACAATATCCAGACTACTCGGGAAATTTTGAGGAACCCCTCAAGTTGAAGAGGGGTAATTGTATAATTATTCTTTTGGATTATAAAACAATGATGTGTATTATTAAGAATCCAGTATATTATGTTTTATGTTTATAAAGTTATGGTTTTAACATAGATTACCATGTGATACTAGCAAATATTTAGATTTCTTTAACTACTTGGAGTTAACGTTATTCCGCTACAATATATTTAGATTTCTTTAACTACAATATACATGCACATTAATTTCAACATAAACGAGGGGTATGTAGCCTAGTGTTATATGTCACGATGCTCTAGTTTATGTTAAATCTCAAATGTAAATTGGGAGATGTCACAGGATCTACAGATCACATGATCTGTAGCCCCAAATTTTTTACTCATATCAATGCATTAGTTACTCATACAATTTGCTTGCCTAATGGAACCACTATTACCACCACCCACATTGGCGACGTGCATCGTACTTCCACTTTGATCCTAAAAAATGATCTCTATGTTCTAGCTTTTTTCTTTTAATCTTATATCTGCCAAGTCCGTAACTCAAAGTTCTAATTCTTGCTTGCTTTTCTTCTCGAATTCTTGTTATATCTAGGACCTTTCTTCTTGGATGACGACTGGACAAGGGAGAGTACATGATGGCTTGTATCATCTTCAACATCAACCGATTCCTACAACTGAATTGGACTTCCATTTTTGTACTTCATTTTATTCAAAACATGTATCCCCTTCAGAACTCATCAATGTTACTATTGTCACTAAGTTTGATGATTTTACTTTATGGCATTATCGGCTTGAACATAGCTCTATGACCCAACACATTTTTAATCACAAGTCTGATGTTGAACTTTTGGCTAATCCAAATTCTTCATGTGAAATTTTTCCTCTTGCCAAGCAACATAACTTGCCCTTCCCACAAAGTACAAGCAAAGCAATCAAAATTTTTTATTTATTATCCGTTAACATATAGGGTCCTAACCCCACACAAACTCATGATGGCTCCAAGTATTTCTTGACAGTTGTTGATCAATTCAGTAGATGCGTATGGGTCTACTTATTGAAAGCAAAATCGAAAGCAAGAGGTGCACTTAAAAATTTTTGCACCCTTGTCGAAAACTAATTTGAGAGCAAAATTAAGAGAATTCAGACTAATAATGGGCAGAATTTCAAATGCCCATTTTCTACCTAATAAAGGAATTTTACATCACCTCACTTGCGTTGCTACCCCTACAACAAAATTCCTTAGCCAAAAGAAAGTATTAACATATTTTAAATGTAGTGAGAGGTTTAAATTCCAATCTGGTCTTCCCATGAAAAATGGAATGAATTCATAGTAACAGCAGTGTATTTGATAAATCGAACCCGCACTCCAAACATTGAGTATAAGTCGCCAATCAAAATTTTGTATAACATCATACCCTCGCACTTTCATTTGTGTGTACTTGGATACTTATATTTTTCATCAACCTTTAGCCATGCTAGAGCCAAATTTGATGGTCGTGCTAAAAGATGTCTATTTTTAGAATATCCATATGGTATTAAAGGTTACAAACCACTAAACAAACCACAAAATTCATTTTTGACCTCACTGACATGCTTACCTCGAGACAAAGTGAACCTATCATTCCTCAAATTCAACCCTTGGTTTCCCTTGAAGAACCGATCGAAACACCCATAGAGAATCCCATCTACTTCATTGACCCTACTAGTTTTGAACCAACAAGCCCACTGCCTACCATTACTAGCCTCGAACAAACCAGCTCACACCTTGCCAATTTAACTCCTAGCCTGCCTCTTAATACCTCCAATGATGTTTCCCCTTAAACGGTCCCACATAGGTCCAACAGAATCCAGAAGGCTCCTGTATATTTGAACGATTTTCATTCCCAACAAGCCATCACACTCGAATCCTCACAATCGTCATCCAAGGTACAAAGCTCTCCTTCATCTACTTCAAAGAATTCAGATATTTCTTTTCCTTTATTTGGTGTTTTGTCCTATGAGTCTCTTTCACCAAAATTCAAGGCCTTCTCTGCTTCTCAATCCCTTTATACCGAACCTACATCCTACACTCAAGCTCTCTAAGATCCAATTTTGTGTAAGGCAATAAAGCAAGAGCTGGATGCATTTGAATGTAATGAGACTTGGACCATTGCAGACTTGCCACCCAACTAAAGACCAATTGATCGCATGTGGGTATACAAGTACAAGTTCAAGGCAAATGCCACAAGCGAACGAGCCAAGGTCCACTTGGTTGCAAAGGGATTTACTCAACGTGAAGTGATTGATTTTCATGACACCTTTTCTCCTATCGCCAAACTGGTTTCAATTCGGTTCCTTCTTACAATAGCGGCAATCAAGGGATGAGATCTCCAATATCTAGATGTAAGCAACGCCTTCCTCAATGGGGAACTTGAGAGGAAATTTATATGTGTCCTCACCAAGTCACTCACATGTAGGCTTAAATAAGGTGTCAAGCACTACAAGAAATTAAGGTTTTTACCACCAATTTCTTTTTCCGCGATTTACGTTCATGACAAAAAGTGACTTGTTGAGACCAAAAATGCTTGTGGATATAAAATCCTATTTGTTGCCACAAATTTTTTGTGGTAAATAAAAAATGATGAGAAAAAATAATTTGCCACGAGAAAAGAAACTATTGTCACAAGGTTAATTTTTGTGGAATGCAAAAGACATCAAAATTATGATGTTATCAATTCAAACCTTTTTTCCTAAGAGTTTAACATCTTTGGCCACAAGTCTTAGTTGTCATAAAAGTAGTGAATTAACTGTGGTCCTCTGTTCGTGGCTTTCTATTTTTTTCCACGATCTATTTTCCTAATTGCCGTGAATGAATTTCATCGCAAATACTCTTATTTAAAAGGACAAAATCAGAAACCCTAAATTTTGAACCATTTCATCTCTTCTCCTTCGGCCTTTACACCCTCTCGATTCCTTCTAAACCCTAGGTCACATCCATCACAACCATAACCTAGCCTTTGGCCATTGAGCACAGCGTTGCGCCACTTCCACCTAAGTGTGGTGTGTAAAGGAAAAGGCTTGGTCTTAGAATTAAGCTTTGGGAGAATAGATTAGTGTGGTGTGTGGTGTGTAAGCCCAAAGGCCATAGGATGAATCCATTAGTCAACCAAATTCACATGTCACTCTAGGAGAGTTTTAGTAAGTCTTCAAAGACTAGTAGATGAAAAGAAAAAAATGCTAGTGGTTGAGTAGTTGACTAGTGGTTATTTTGAAAGATGAAGTGTGAGAATCAAGGTGAAATTTTCTTATCATTGGGATATCTTGGGAGGTACAAAGAGATCTTCATTTTAGTCTTCCTAGGAGTATGCTATATCTAGAATAGTGACACATGTGGCATGAAATGAGAAAGATAAGTGAGGAGCAAAAAGGGAGCCTTCGGTGGAAGCATCTATCCGAATCCCATTGGCGTGTTTCCCATGAAACCCTATCTAAATCTAGATGAATGACCGTTGTGGGATCTTGAGAAGACATGTGGGAGCATGATTGATTGAGTGAGTGATGGAACAAGAGAAGAAAAGCGGATGAGATGAAGACTAAGGGGATTCGAGTGTGAGCATTGCCATGGGCCTCATTTGTGGTCTTTCTAGGATTTTTACAAATCTAGATGAAGGGACATAAGAGATTTGTGTAAGGGAGCATAAGGGGCATGTGTGAGTGGTGATTTGAAAAGTTGAGTGAGTGGGGGGACTCATGAGAAGGAAGAGGATCACACTTGGAATGAGAGGGATTCGGTTTGCACTAGGAAGGGTTAGCCAAACCCTACCTTGTTCTTTTTCCACAAATGAGATCCTACATTCTTATGGAATGACATGTGAATGATAGGTGAGTGTGTGAGGAGTGATATGAAGTGTTGGAGGCCTTAGAACCCTTAAGAGGCGTCGGTCATGGGGAGGAGGAAGGAAATAGTTTCCAACCTAGAAGTGATCTAGTTTAGGCATGGTGTGGTCAAGTGATAAAAGTCCATCAAGGTTCTTTCAAACCCATCAAATGTCAACCCTACAAGAAGGGAATAAGTGCCTAAGGCACCTAGGAAAACCCAAGGCCGAATGGCCTTATGCGTGCCCGTCTCCTTTGCTTGTCTCACTTCCTCACAAGCACACACACACCTACTCACCTCTCGGCAACACTCCTTCGCACTCCACGCTCTTTTGCTTCACTTTCTTATAGCCTCTAAACACAATAATATCCTAAGTGTAGTGGAGATAAGGCAAGTATTCTTGAGTGGGAAGTGTTGAAGAGGTAAGTGCTTAAGTTGATCTAAGCATAGGTAGAACACACACCACACCTATGTTCTCATTTCAAAACTCTTCTCTTCAAGCCTCCATGTTTATAGTTAATCTAATGGAATATTATATATATATATATATATATTTAGATTTAAGCTAAGCCTACTAGGAGTATTGTAACTACATTCTTCTTTTACCTTTAGCATTCCTAGTATATTTTTAAGAGAATATGTTTGTATTGTTTGATCTTTTGCTTGCTTATGCTAGAATTGATTTCTTTAGTAAAATGCCATGCTTAGTTAGTATAAGTCCATGCTTAAATTCTATGATTCATTTAGGTTTAAAATTTTATTATAGTTGGTGGTTTTAGCTTACTTGTAGCAAAGAAATCAACATGATATGGGTTTTGTAATGCATGCATGACTAAGGTTAAACTTGTTGAAATATTGAATTACATAGGTTTGATTAGTTGAAGAAATATCATGTTTTTATAGTAGCAAATTCATACCTTGTTAAGATAGGATGGATATTTATAAAATATTGGTGGATGTAGATATTTATTTTCTAAGTATGAATGAATCATGAGAAACATTATAGTAATGATACAAAAAAATGCATGCTTGGTGAGTTAAGGTTTGAATCTTGAGCAAAATGGAAATAATGCACATATGCGATTCGGATTGGGGAACTTTTAGGGTCAAGATCTTCCATGATTTAATTACTCTCTCATGTTATGATCAAGTTTAAATGTTTGGAAGGCTTAGAAGCACGAAAACTAGGAGCATGTGGTGATGGGAATTTTGGTTTACTCATAGGAGATAAAGTGTGCTATTTGCTCAGATAGATAGTGATTAAACTATTGAATCCATGGCTTAAAAGTTTCGGTCAGCCCCATTTTGTGAAGGTAAAATTATTTTAATAATTTTACTAAGGTTTATTGAGTGTGTAGGAGAGAGTAGAAGGAAGAAATCTTAGGTGATAGCCAAAGAGGGTCTCGGTCCAACCATAAAGGTGGAGGCCGAGCACCCCATTTAGCCTATTAGGCCCATTTAGGCGACTATGCATGTTTGGTAAGTTAAATGATGTGATGTTTGGCTTATGAAAGAAGATGGCTAACTATGCGCTCGGGTTCATCTCGGGTTATTGCATGACTATTATTAAGGGTTTGCATGTTTCATGCATACGGCACGAAATTCATATTTTTGAGTCAACATGTTTTTAAAAGAAAAGAAAAGAAGAGAAAGAAAAATATATGCGATATGACAAGATATGAACTTCCTTGTGATGCTCATCCCCGACATCTCAGTTTATGTGCGATCTCAAGCGTAAGCGAGGGCATCGACAGCGGTGTTATCAAAGCAATTAAGTATCTAGGTAAGAACCACAAGTCCTAGGAAATGAATCACATGGTATAGGTTATGATCTCTTAGCTATAGGTTTGAACTCTTAGAAAGGTTGGTTGGAAGATGATATCCGTATGAATTGAGGACACTGTGAGTCATGAGAATCGGAATCGCAAGAGTTAGGGTAACCCATGTGAGGATTTTGTGCTTTTCAAAAAAGGTATGGTAGGAGGGCAATGATGCGCCCCTACCCCAAGACCTGAAGCACCACCAGAAGAGAATATTTCGAGTCCTGTCATACCAACTACAGGAAATAAGCTACTTTACTCCAACTCGACCTAGAAGACAAGAAGTTTCGAACGCCCCAGTAAATGGTGGGCAGGCGATAGCGGAGGCTATTTGCCAGATGACAGAGCTAGTTAAGAACCAAATGGAGCAGAGCAGATGTCATCCAAATACCAGTGGAGGGACATCAGGGTGCTCTGACGAGAAGTTCCTGGTCTACCGATACCCAAATTTCATGGGAACGAAGGGAGCCATAGAAGCGGATCGATGGATCATGGATTTGGATTGCACCTACGAAATCAGTGGGTGCATAAAAAATGCAAAAAGTACAATATGCTAGTCACCTACTGCAAGGGGAGGCTAGACTATGATGGGATACAAAGAGGAAGCTATTAAAACAAGAACTCGGAGAGAATGTAACTCCCACCTGGCAACACTTCAAGACAGATTTTGACGATCTCTTCTTTTCAAAGTCGGTCAAACAATGGAAGGCTATGGAGTTTTCCATGTTGGTACAATGAAGCATGACAATAGACTAGTATGCTGCAAAATTTATGGAATTGGCACAATTTGCTCCTCATTTGGTGTCAACTGAGAAAATGCGGGTGAAGAAATTCCTAGATGGTCTGCAACCAAGGATTTGCAATCAAGTGGCCTGTCTGTGAATTGAAAATTTCCAAGAACTGGTGAATGTGGCAGCCATCGCCAAAGCAGAACAAAAGAGTTTGATCAATCAAGTCCAGACGTAGAGGAAAAGAAGTTTTCCCTACTTTTCAGGAAAGGAAGTGGGCAAGAGAAAGAATGTTTTTCCTGTGGATAAAGGAAAAGCCAAAGTAAGCGGACCAGGAGTGTCAACATCGTCGCCAACATGCAGAACTTGTGGGCAACCACATAGAGGCGAATGTCAAGTGGCGACAAGAGCTTGCTTTCGGTGTAGTCAAGTAGGCCATATAATCCGCGACTGCCCTCGAATGGTTTCTAGCGGAGTTACAGCGCCCAGAGGAAAAGCAAAAATCCCCACAAAGTCAAAGGTGTATGCCATCACCCCCGAAAAGGTAGACTTGGAGGATGAGGAAGATATCAACGCTGGAATCATTACTCATGAGTTTATTTTGATGCGTAATGTGGTTTATGCATTGTTTGACTCCAGCACGACGAGATCCTTCATTTCATATGATTGTGTATGGAGGTGTAAGTTAGACGTAGAACCATTAGCACAGAAGGTGTTAGTATCACTCCCCAACTTGATAGTTTTTCACTTGTTCGGATTTGACATAATATTGGGTATGGATTAGTTGTCCGAGCATTACGCCAAGATCAATTGTCGCAAGAAGGAGATAACATTCGAGCTGCCGGAAGAAGAGAAGTTACGATACAAAGGGGAGATAGTTAATTATGTTTCCTCTATCGTGACGGCTAAAAGAATAATGAAAAGTCTAAAGGGAGAAGTAGAAGTGTTTCTAATAGTATCCTTAAATGCATTGGAGAATGCCCAGGGTATTGAAGGGGTCCCGGTAGTGAAAGAATTTCCCCGAATATTCTCAGACGATCTGCCTTGATTGCCCCAGGATCGTGAAAATGAGTTTACAATTGAATTGGAACCTGCCACGACTCCGGTTCATAAAGCGCCCTACCGAATGGCTCCAACAGAGCTGAAAGAGTTAAAGATGCAGATTGAGGAACTATTAAAGAAAGGGTTTATACGGCTTAGTTCATCGCCGCGGAAAGCCCTAGTCTTGTTTGTGAAAAAGAAAGACAAGACAATGCAGATGTGCATCGACTACAGAGAGCTTAATAAAGTCACCATCAAGAACAAATATCTGTTACCTCGAATAAATGACCTATTGGATCAACTGCAAGGAGAAACGGTGCTCTCTAAGATTGATCTTAGGTCAGGGTATCATCAGCTTAGAATCAGGGAACAGGATGTGCCCAAGACTGCTTTTTGAACTCGATATGGACATTTCGAGTTTTTGGTTATGCCCTTTAGATTGACAAATGCCCCAGCAGCATTTATGGACCTGATGAATCAGATTTTCTGACAGTATCTAGACAGCTTTGTCATAGTTTTTATCGACGAATTTTCAATATACTCTTGGAATGATGAAGAGCACAAAGAGCATCTGAAAACTGTGCTAAGTAATTTACAAGAGGACCAGTTGTATGCCAAACTTAGTCAGTGCGAGTTTCAACTTAGAAAGGTCAAGTTTCTGGGACACGTCATCTCAAGCGAAGGAGTGGTGAATCCAGCAAAGATTGAAGTAGTGACGGAATGGCAGAGGCCAACTAGTGCACACGAAATATGTAGTTTCCTTGGATTGGCAGAATACTACAGGATGTTTGTAGAGGGATTTTCTAAGTTATCTAGTCCTCTAACAGCCTTGACTAAGAAGAATGCCAAATATGTCTACAGTGATTAGTGTGAGCAGAGTTTTCAAGAGCTTAAAAAGAGGTTAACTTCGGTGCCGGTACTAGCTTTGCCAGAGCCCCACAAACCATATGTAGTATATAGCGATGCCTTGAGGATGGGCTTAGGATGTGTTTTGATGCCAGAAGAACGAGTAGTCGCCTATGCATCCCGACAGCTAAAAAATATGAACGAAATACCCCACTCATGACTTGGAATTGGCGGTAGTAGTGTTTGCATTAAAGATTTGGAGGCACTACTTGTATGGAGAAGAGTGTGAGTTATACACGGACCACAAGAACTTGAAATACCTGTTCAGTCAGAAGAATCTGAATATGAGGCAGAGAAGGTGGATTGATACCATAAGTGATTTCCAATACGAGATCAAGTACCACCCAGGAAGGGCTAATGCAGTGGTATATGCTTTAAGTCAAAAGACTCAAGTAGAGGTACTGCCTATACTGACAGCTATGCGAGACATGCTGACCAAGAATCTACCCAGAGAACCAATGCTGGCAACGATGCAAGAAATTATTTCTCTGACTGAGGATGAAATTCGAGAAGGACAACGAAAGGATGCCAAATTGGAGAAAATCTGAACATAATTGCTTGATGGGCAAGGATCATCCCATTTTACAATATCAGATGATGGGACACTATATTTTGGAAAGAGGACGGTGATACCGGATGATCTGAAGCAGAAGAAGAGGCTTATGAGGAAAGCACACTAGACCCCTTATACAGCTCATTCTAGAAGTACCAAAATGTATCAAGACTTGAAATGAAGATTTTGGTGGGAAGGCATCAAGAAGGGCGTGGCTACTTTCATGGCAAAGTGTTCAGTATTCCAACTGGTTAAAGCAAAATATCAACGTTCAGCAGGAATGTTACAACCCCTATCAATTCCTGAATAGAAATGGGAAGATGTGTCTATGGATTTCGTAGTGGGATTCCTAAGAACATCGGCAGTAAAGAACACAATTTGGATAATAGTTGATACGCTAGAAAAGAGTGAACATTTCTTGCCGATAGCCAATACTGATTCAATGGAAAAGTTGTCATGAATTTATGTGAAAGAAATATAGTTTGTCTACATGATGCACCCAAGATGATTGTTTCAGACAGGGACCCCAGATTCACATCTCGTTTCTAGCAAAGCCTACAGAAGATGATGGGATCTAACCTAAAATTTAGCAGTGCCTATCATCCGCAGACTAATGGTCAAACAGAATGGACTATTCAAATCCTAGAAGACATGTTGTGGGCTTGCATACTAGATTCGAGTGGTAATTAGGACGGTCTTTTAGCCTTGATCGAGTTTGCCTACAATAATAGCTTTCAAGCTACTATTCAGATGGTGCTCTATAAAGCGTTATATGGAAGGAAATGTAAATCACCTCTATATTGGGATGAAGTGGGTAAAAGTAGGGTGTTAAGGCCTGAGTATTTACTGGAAGTCAGAACCCAAGTGGAAATGATACGAGAAAGAAAAAAGACTGCATAGAGTAGGCAGAAGAGCTACGCGGATGGACATAGAAGACTATTGGATTTCGCAATAGGTGATTGGGTATATATCAAGATTTCACCTATGAAGGGAGTAGCTCGATTCGGCAAGAAAGGGAAGTTGAGTCCTTGTTATATTGGACCTTATGAGATTCTTGAGAAAGTCAGATCGGTGGCTTATCATTTGGACCTACCTGTGAGCTTGCAAGGAGTTCATAACGTGTTGCATGTGTCATTATTAAAGAAAAGCCTTGGTGAAGGACCCACAACAATAATGGATCCCAGCAGTATTAGGTTGCGTCCCAACCTCACTTATGAAGAACGACCAACACGGATTGACGACCGCAAGGAGCAGGAGCTGAGGAATCGAAAAATTTCTTTGGTAAAAGTATTATGGAACAAACCGGCTTTCCAAGAAGCAACGTGGGAACGTGAGGATGTCATGAGAGCTGATTATCGTCATTTATTTGTAAATCAATAGTCTAAGATTTTGTTCGTATGGTTGAACCTTGCTTTGATTGTATGGATGTTTATATATATATATATAAATGTATAAGTAATTGATTGATATTTTGGGTTTTAAATATTCCTTAAATTGTTCTTTAGAGCCATAATAATTTCTGGGTACAAATTTAATCATGTTATGGCTCGAACTAGAAAAAACCCACACATGTTGGTAGCTACAGTAGCACAATTAAGAGAAAGAAGAGAAAACAAACAAAGAATACTACGTAGAAAAAGAGAAAGAGAAAGAGTGCAAAGGCTTTAGTATTTGGATCGGTATGAAAGGTATCGTACACATATTATGAGTGTAGATCCTAGAGGAGTGCACGTATGCCGTCGAGTTATGCTATATGAAGAGAGGCAACCACCTAAAAAATGGTTAAGAGCATAAAGAGAGCAATTACAGAAAATGATTCGAGGAGAGATGAGTGAGCCTAGTGGAGAGCTACTGAATTTTTCTGATACCTAGAATGACCGCATTTGACAGAGGGAAGAGGGAATACCCCGAATAGACACAAAAGATGAGATTATGCATAGGCTGAATGAGTTAAGAATAAACATGTACTACAGCCCCGACGTGGATGCCGTATTTTACTTCTCTCAAGACTTCGTGACAGAGGAGGATGATGTACCATCATACTCGTCATCAGAAGAATCCACTGCCACTAGTGCTCAAGGTATATTGATTTATCTAATATCCATATCCTTGCATAAAGCGATTTCGGAGACGAAATCTTCTTTTTAGTGGGGGAGGATGTGACGACCAAATATTTTCATTTCTTATTATTTTACTTAATTAATTAATTTAATAATAAAATTGTTGTTTTGAGGTGATAAAGGAAAAGACTTGGGCTTAGAATTAAGCTTTAAGAGTATGAATTAGAGTATTGGCTCAAAGTGTGGTGTGTAAGCCCAAAAACCCATAGGATGAATCCATTAGTCAACCAAATACATGCATGAGGACACATGTCACTCTAGGAGAGTTTTAGTAAGTCTCCAAAGACTAGTATATGAAAAGAAGAAAATACTAGGTAGAACACACACTACACCTATGTTCTCATTTCAAAAATCTTCTCTTCAAGCCTCCATGTTTATAGTTAATCTAATGGAATATTATATATATATATTCAGATTTAAGCTAAGCCTACTAGGAGTATTGTTACTACATTCTTCTTTTACCTTTAGCATTCCTAGTATATTTTTAAGAGAATATGTTTGTATTATTTGATCTCTTGCTTGCTTATGCTAGAATTGATTTCTTTAGTAAAATGCCATGCTTAGTTAGTATGAGTCCATGCTTAAATTCTATGATTCATTTAGGTTTAAAATTTTATTATAGTTGGTGGTTTTAGCTTACTTGTAGCAAAGAAATCAATGTGATGTGGGTTCTATAATGCATGCATGACTAAGGTTAAACTTGTTGAAATATTGGGTTACATAGGTTTGATTCCTAGAAGAAATACCATGTTTTTATAGTAGCAAATTCATGCCTTGTTAACTTGTCATGCTAGGATGGATACTTATAAAATATTGGTAGATGTAGATATTTATTTGCTAAGTATGAATGAATCATGAGAAACATTACAGATAATGATAAAAAAAAAATGCATGCTTGGTGAGTTAAGGTTTAAATCTTGAGCAAAATGGAAATAATGCACATATGCGATTTGGATTGGAGAACTTTTAGGGTCAAGATCTTCCATGATTTAATCATTCTCTCATGTTATGAACAAGTTTGAATGTTTGGAGGGCTTAGAAGCATGAAAACTAGGAGCATGCGGTGATGGGAATTTCGGTTTACTCATAGGTGATAAAGTATGCTATTTGCTCGGATAGATAGTGTTTAAACTATTGAATCCAAGGCCTAAAAGTTTCGGTCAGCCCCCTTTTATGAAGGTTAAATTATTTTAATAATTTTACTAAGATTTATTGAGTATGTAGAAGAGGGTAGAAGGAAGAAATCCTAGGGTGTAACCAAAGAGGGTCTAGGCCCAACCATAGGGGTGGAGGCTGAGCACCCCATTTAGCCTATTAGGCCCATTTAGGTGACTGTGCATGATTGGTAAGTTGAATGGTGTGATGTTTGGCTTATAAAAGAAGATGGCTAACTAAGTGCTCGGGTTCGTCTCGGGTTATTGCATGACTAGCGTTAAGGGTTTTCATGTTCCATACATACAACACGAAAATCATATTTTCGAGTCAACATGTTTTTAACAAAAAAGAAAAAATATAGATATGCGATACGACGAGAGGTGAACTTCCTTGTGATGTTCATCTCTGACGTCTCAATTTACGTGCGATCCCAAGCGTAAGCGGGGGCGTTGACAATGCCTCTCTCTCCCTCCCACTTCATTCGGGCCTTAATCTCTCAATACTTCTATCCCGTCTTCTCTCTCTACTCCTTCGACCACAGCCCACTGTCGCCCATCACTGCAACGCCAAGCCACCACCAACTCACCGGCGACTACCCCTCATCTCGTTCTCCTGAAAGGTTCAAACTTTATTCTTCAGAAATCCCCTAAAATGGAAGCTTTTAACACCCTCCTCCTCCTTCGATACGAACCTCCTTCCTATGAGAAATCCCCTAAAAAGTCTTATACGTATGCTTTCGTATGAGATTTTTGTGTGATTGTAGGGTATGTATTTCGAGATCTGTTCCTGTTTGTACATATTTGAATTTTTTCTTGGTTTCATTGAGCTGAGATATATTCTTGCTCACTCAGTACCCTAGTTTTTTAGATCTCCCATTTTATCTGCCATCGAAGCTGCGTGAGTTATTTGTAAGTTACAATTTCTTTGTTATTTATTATTTGTGAACTAATTGCCATCCGTAGTGACAATTTCTTTATTATTTGTTGTTTATATATTAACTCTGATCTTTGTGAGTTTCTCTGTTCTTTGTGAATTAACTCTGGCTTCAAAATCTTTTTTTGCACTGAGATCATTGTAAGCTACATATTTTTATAGTAGCATTTGTTATTTGTAGGTTGCACTATTTCTGATTCTACACAATTTTTGAAATTGTGCATTGAGATCTATTTTTGGTTGTGATGACCCCGAAATTCCCATACTTTACTTTTATTAAATTAAATATGAGGAGCTTAGTAACTTAGGCATTTTGGTGGATAAGGCCTTAAAAAGGGTAGGCTTAGGAGTCCAAGGCCTTAAGGCCAAGTCCAAAGCTTTGGGCCTAAGTGGGGGAAAGATAAGCCCATAAGTCCATGAAAGAAAGCCCACTAGTCAACCCAAACCCATGCTTGATGACACATGTCAAGTTAGAAGAAGTTTAGTAAGTTGAATCAAGACTAGTAGTTGAAAGAAGAAAATGCTAGTAGGTGAGATAGTTGACTAGTTGTTTTGGTTGGAGAAAGAAAAGAAAAGACAAGAGTGGAATCTTTCCATCTTTTCCTACCTAGATAAGTGTGTGAGATGTAGGATTTTGTCAAATAAGATCAATATGGGATCCTACCATATCTAGTAAAATGATGAAGTAGGATTTGAGAAGATTTGGAGATGAGAAAAGAGAGAGGGGTTTCGGTGGGGGCTATGGCCGAATGGCCTTAGGGTTTTCTCACCCAAAACATTTCCAAATCTAGATGGAAGGGACATGTGAGATTTGTGTAAGAGGGTGTAAGAAAAGGTGACATGAGATGTGAGATGATGGATCAAAAAGTGGGAGGAAAGGAAATGAGGGTTTCGGATATGGCCTTAGCCGACTCCCCCTCCCCTTGTTTGACATTCTTTTTGCGACAAAATCTAAGCTATATATTTGTGTAAGAGTGACATAACAAGCTTGGGTGAGATGTGAGGTGATTGGTTAATGGAAAGAGCATGTGACAAAAGGGAAGTGAGAGTGAGATGAATGGAGGGTTTCGGATGGAGGCCATGGGATCCAAAACCCCACTTGTGTGTTATCCCAAAAATGGATCCTCAAATTCCTTGGAATGACATGTGAGATGATTGTTGGGGAGACAAGAGGTGATGTGAGATGATGAAAAGGAGTTGGAACCCTAGAATGAGAGGCCGGCCATGAGAAGAGAAAGAAGGAGCAAAATTTCCAACCTAAAATGGGATAGATTAGGGTTTATGTGATCAAGTGATGGGAGACACTCAAGGGTCTTTCAAGCCCACCCATGTCACTCAAACCTAGGGGAATGAGTGGCCTAGGAGCCTACTGGAGCATCTTGGCCGAATGGCTTTGCTTCCCCTTTCTGTTAGTTTGCTCATTTCGGACACACACACACACACCACTCCCTTTGCACCTCACTGAAACCACTCCTCATTCCTTCCACTTTGCTTCACTTCTTTTCACCACTTAGACTTCTAAACACTCCAAGTTTAAAAGGAGAAGAAGATAGTGATTGTGGAAGGAGGAGAAACCTAGAAGAGGTAAGTAACTTAGTTGCTTTAAGATAAAACCTAGAAGCATAAGGAAGAAACCTATGTTCAAAATTTCAAAAAGAAAACCTTTTCTTCTGAAAATGGTAAATTCTTAGCATGTTCTAACTAAGTAATTATTTTATTTTCATAACTCTTATAAGCTAGATAGGAAGATTGGTAAGTATATCTTTACTTTGCCTTTAGCATTTTTTGTATATTTTTGAATGAATTGCTTGAATGTGTGTATATGCTTGCATATGCTTGTATTGTTTGGTTACTTGCTTAATATTGCCATGATGAAACCTTATGGGTAAAAATACTATTTTGGGTTAGAACCCATGTGTAGAACCTATGATCTTTTTTATTAAAGAGTTATACGATGATTGATGATCTTGATGGTTTGATAAGGAAAAAGTACGTAAGCATGAAGATGTTGAGTTAGTTGAGTATTGGGGAAATATGGGATATATGCATATATGTTATTTGAAGAAGTATCTTGATTTTTGTTGTAAATAGCTTACTTATTGAGATGCCATGCTAGGGTGAGCATGTATAAAGTATTGGTAGAATCTAGTTATATTGATCTTGAAAGATATTACTAATATTGTTGCTTGATGGTTACAAAGAAAAAAATGCATGCTTGTGGAGTTATATTTTGGAGGATTTGTTGGAGTGAAAGTCTCGAAGTTTCAATTTCCATTTTTATTTAATATGTGTGTGTTCGGATATTTTGGATAAGTAAAAATATATATATTGGGAGGATGATATGTATGAATTCGGTTTCGCATAAAGTATTCAAGTAGGACACTAGCTTTGAAGGGATAAGAAAAGGAAACACAAAACTTGAGGGTTATAGATTTCAGGTTTGCCCATTTGTAAGGCTAGGAAATTTGTTTTACATATTGAACTAGGGCTAGATGATGTTAGGAAGAACAATGGAAGAAGAGAACATCAATGGGAGACAAAGTGAGTCTCGGCCCAAACCTTAGGGGTGGAGGCTGAGCACCCTATCTACCCTAATGCACTTGTTTAAGTGTTTGTTCATAAGTATGACTTAAGAAGAACAAGGTTTTGAAGGAAAAACAACCAAATATGTGTACTCGAGTTCGCCTCGAGTTTTGTATTCACAAAGTTAGAAGTTGTATGTCCCATGCATAAGCACGAAAACCCATGTTTTGAGTTAATTATGTTTTTGAAAGAAATGAATTAAAGTTTTAGAAAAATCCTAAAGGCTGGGACAGGGAAGTGTCCCAGTGGAACTCTCTGTTCACTCAGGAGTGCCTAAATTGAGTGAAAACCCCTGGGTCGACGAAGAATAGTCGGCGGACCATGTATGGCTCCAAAAGGTGTCCAAAGCGTGGTCGCACCTAATATTAGTGGGTGCCATAAAAACGGTGTTGGCCTCGGCCTCACCATCTGATAAGTTTGTAGTTGCTCGGAGAGAAATCTCCAAGTGACGAAAAGCGTGAAAGGGCGCGAAACGTATTCACCTGGGTTGACTTGGTCGCCGGGTGTGACGGTAACTAGCGGGGAGCACACGGTGCATAGGGGAACCGTGAGGTATCCAAAATATGAAGTCATGACGAAAAGAAAAGGACTTTCGGGCCATATATGATATGATAAGTGGCGCCTAAAATAAGAAAAGACGAAAGTTTTTGAACAAAGTGTTTCTTTGAAAGAATTTGCATTAAAGAAGTTTTGCTACGTGATTTTGAATAAGTATGCATTGGAAATTTAGAAAAGGATGAGAAAGATGAATTTTTGTCACAAGCATGTGTATCGGTCTAAGCATGAGTCCTATGTTGTCGCATACGTATGAAATTTGTTTGTTATTCACTTAAATATATGCCTGAAATGCTTTCATTAAAGTTTAGATGTACTTGCTGAGATTTCCCCCAAAATCTTAAGCCCTTCTTTATGTCCTTACTATTCTTCCCTTTTGGGAACGATAGAAGTAATTGCAGGAGAGGATGGCTTAAACAAGTACGACTCCCGTGATGACACCTCGGATGCTCAGGGACCCGATTAAGGCCGCCCTTAGGGGGCCAGTGACTCTGAACCACTCAGGTCAGTGGGAGGTGGAGTCACTAAAGATGACCATGTACAGTTCAGTCGGTCTATACCCTGCGGGGTGTTGCTTAGTATTAGGGGTTGACGAGTCCCTTCACTTGGGACGTATTTTTGGACCGCCTTCTAGGGCGATATGTGAGGTAGGGCCTAGCATAGACTTGGATCGATTTCGCTGGGGCCCGAACCTTAAGAAGGTGAAGAAGGAACCCGCCGGTTGAATACTATGGTCAGTGTTAAGACCCATATTATTTTGTGATGTCCTGTATTTATGCTTTTGGTAAAGTCTTCCTGCCTGTAGGAAGCATTATTTTGATTACTTGGACAAAGTTATGTAAATATTTGAAATTTGGGCTATGTATGATATTATGTTTGGGATTCATAGCGTAACCATGTGGTGCATGTTATAGAAGGCTTGACTTTTTTATTTCGCTGCGATAACCTTTCTTTGACGTTTCAAAAAAAATGTATACGTATGATATGACGAGGGGTGAACTTCTTTGCATTGCTCATCCCCGACGCTTCTATTCACGTGCGATCCCAAGCGTGGATTGGAGCGTCAACACTGGTTCTGTACTATTTCTAGCTCTGCACAATTTCTAAAACTGTGCATATGATTTTGCTATATTTTGTTTAGTATATGGTTATGCTATTATCCAAGCTTTGTTATATTTTGGTTTTAGTTTATTTTGGAAGGTTGGTGTTAACTATGAGCAGTGCGGTTTTCCTTCACTTATTCATTTAGGAAAAAAGTGTTTTGTTTTATAATCTATGTAATTTTCGGTTGATTAATTTGTGTGAGGTCCACGAAATAGTATAAACCCTTGCATTTTGTGACACAGGTACTAGATAAGAACTGTAAACTTTTGGGAACATTTGCTAAGAACTGTTAATGTGTATCTAGATGTTAAAAACACGTTCCTCTTAATTTTTTCAACATGCAGTTTTTCAGTTTTTTGCTTAATTTTTTTATTCTATTCCATTGTTAATCAAGTGCGTCCTTTGCCTTTTTTCTTTAACTATCCTGTGTCTATAAATAACTTGGTTTATAATTTTGTTGTCGGTTTATATAAAAGCTAAAGGAGATGGGAAAGGTATCAAAGAAGTTCTTTGTTCAGTATCTTGAGGTAACTTTTGCTTTTTTTCCCTACATTGGCAACAAATGCCAAGTTGGATGCAAAAAAAAGTACTTAAATTAGAGAAATTGAGGTTTGAATATTGCTGAATGTTGTTTGATACCTAGAAAGAAGTCTTCCAAGAAAAAATTAGCTTGGCTTTTGTGTAGAAGGATGAAGGCACTTGACAATTCTGAGATCAGCCATTTGTAAAGCATGATGATAATGTTGGTTTAATAGATAGATTTGTGTAGTCATGATCACTTAGAGTGCTTAGAGTAAATGGGTGGGTATAGGGTATGGGCTCATATAATGATGATGTAGTGAGTTGTAAAGCGTGATGATGTTTGGTTTAATCGAGAGATTTGTGTATATTAAATAAATGTATTGGGCATGAATAAAAATTGTAAAAATAAATGAGTGTTTTGAATGGATTGTTGTTGATTTCATAAAACTTGAATGTATTGTATGGAATGTAGGGTTGTGGTTTTGTGGAGCCATGAATTGTAACTTATAAAGTTTTGTGGTTGTGTGGTGTATGTGTATAAATCGTGTGAGCAGATTATTTTGTTACAAATTTTTACTAGGAGTTTTTCTTATGACCATATTTGCACAATTTGATATGTTTTTCTAAAATTATTTTAAGTGTGAATTTGGATCTCCTAGGTTTGGATAAATTTATTTGAGCCTATATTAGACTATTTGTTATAATTATTTTTGGTTTAGTTTCATTTTTTTTTCAATTTTTTTTTTTCTAAAATCTTTTAGCATTTGCCATGAATGGAACTCATGGCAAATTTTTTTTTTTTTTTTTTGCAGAAAATGATTATTTTCCATGACAAGAATTCTTCGTAAATAAGTATTTTCAAACAGCATTCGTGATAAATAGTACTAAATACCGCGAGAATTATACTTATGGTAGGAATTTTTGCCATGAGTATTTATGTTTTATCCACGATTGGTTTCATGTAAAAATGTAGCTTTTCCCACAAGTTGGAACTTTCATGGGGAAAAATACCTTTTGTTGCAAGTTTTATGTCACGAACGTCCCACAAGACGAATTTGTGGTAAAAAAATTATTTTTCACGAAAACCATATTTTTAGCCACTATAACCATTCCTAGAGAGAACCCATATTTCTTGAAGTGAAGTTGCAAAAAAGTCTTTACGGCTTAAGGCAGATGTCAAGACAGTGGAACGTTCGCCAAGCTCAATTCCTCCCTAATTGAGTTCGAGTTTACATAGTCAAAGGTTAACTATAGCCTACTTGTTAAGACTAAAAAGACATCATTTACAACTCTCCTAGTGTATATGGACCATATAGTGTTAAAAGGTTAGACAACAAGGCTACTATGATTGTAAAAGGTTTTTAGAAACAAATTTCAAGACAAAAAATCTAGGAAGCCTTAAGTACTTCATTGGAATGGAAGTGGGATGCACCAAGGCTAGTATACAGCTTTGTCAACGAAAGTATGCGTTAGATATCCTCTTAGAGACAAGTCTACCAGCATGAAAGCCATCCAATAAATAAAAACCCAACACAAGACTTCCAAAGGATGAGGGAGACCTGCTTAATGACCCATCTCTATACCGAAATTGGTAGGAAAACTTCTCTACCTCACAAACACCAGACCACTAGACTTAAGTCCAAGTGTGCATTTCTTAAGCCAATTTATGGAAACACCACGTGTCCCTCACTACCAAGCAATACTCATGGTTATCAAGTATGTAAAGGGAGCGCTGGGACAAGGGATATTTTTTCCTGCCGATTCAAAACTAGAACTCTTGGCATACTTAGATGCAAGTTGGCCAAGCTATCCAGACAATAGAAGATCGACTATTGGATTCTACATATTCATAGGAAAGTCACTTGTCTTTTGGAAATAAAATAAATAGACCATTGTATCAAGATCGTTTGTGGAGTGCGAATATAGAGCAATGACAGTCGTGGTTTGTGAACTGACATGGATCATATATTTTCTCAATGATTTGCATTTCAACATTTGAGACCTGCAACTCTATATTGCGACAACTTGGCTGCAATTCATATTACTGCTGTTGCCCAGATGACTAACACAAGAGGGGGGTGAATTGAGTTGTATTTAAAAAAATAACAATTATAAATCAAATATATAATATAAAATATAAATAAAATATGAAACAGTAATAAATATAAAGAGTAAAGGTAAGAGAGAAGCAAACTCAGTATGTTAACGAGGTTCGGCCCCACTGCCTACGTCCTCGCCTCAAGCTACCCCTTGAGGATCCCCAAATCCACTATTCAATCTCCTTTAGGTGGAGATAGAAACCTATTACACTTTTGAGCAGCACCGCTCGAAAGAATCCGTGTAGAACACCCTCTACACTTCCAATCACCTCACACTTGGTGATTTAACTATTCCCCGTGTAGAACACCTTCTACACTTCCAATCACCTCACACTTGGTGATTTAACTATTCCCCGTGTAGAATACCTTCTACACACACAATAGTTATACACACCCTTTTACAAATACAAGAGTTGATAGTAGGTAGACTATCAAAGTACACTCATCAATGAGTGAGATAGAAACAATACAGCGCAACCTATATCTCTCTCAACAAGAACAAGAATTAAGGCTCAAAATTTTAGAAAAGAGAGAATGAGAGTTTTGAAGAAATGATGCAAAATTTAGTAATAGATGTGTAAGCTCTTGTTGTATAGTTTGCAAAACTCAAGTGAGCTATTTATAGGCAAATGAGTTTTCAATTTCAAATTTGAAAAGATTCCCATGTCAAAAACATCATCATTCACTTTTCAAAAATTTCAAATCTAATCTTTTTACTTTTTGCATGTGACAAAAGGAGCACACTTTACTTTTCAAAAATTTCAAATATAATCTTTTACTTTTTGCATATGACAAAAGGAGCACACTTTACTTTTCAAAATTTTCAAACAAAAACATCTACCTTTTACACAAGTCAAGAAAATCATCTATCGCTTTTAAAAATATTCAAATAAAATATGCACATGTGAAAAATGACAATCAATCATTTTAATATTTTCAAAATTCAAACCTTTACTCATGTCATGCACATATGAAAGATGACAATCAATCATCTTAATATTTTCAAAATTCAAACATTTAATCATATTATGCACATGTAAAAGATGACAATCAATCATCTTTCAAAATTTTCAAATTTAATTTCAAAATATTCATGCACATGTGGAAAATATATTTTAATGCTTTATGATAAAATATTAATTTTGAGCCTTAATCCTAATTTCAAATTTTTAAGAGATTTACAAAATTACTCTATGATTTTAATGTGAACTTGTTCCCTTCTTACTCATGCTTGCTTCCTTGATGTGCTTGATTATATTGTGTGGACAACTTGAACTTGAGACTCATTTATTCTTTGAATTTATTTGTTATCATCAAAATCCATGTGTACATTTACATGAAACTTGAAACCTTGAGTTCAACAACTGCAAATCCAATCTTCCATGAGAGAAAGAAGCATATTGAGGTTAATTGCTATTTAGTGCGTGATAAAATTGCTAAGGGACATGTTGCAATGGCACATGTCTTCTCCCACCTTCAGCTAGCAGACATGCTAACCAAGCCATTGCACAATCCTAATTCCTACTTTGACACAGTACTACTTCGATTAGTCAATAAATATATAAAAGCATACCCTAATTTGACATTAATTTGCTAATTGCTATGGTGCAAAAAGGAAGTTTGCTAAAGAATTCGTCCGAGACAAGTTCACCAATATTTCTCTTCAATCTATAATTACACGAGTTCTTAACATAGCCATCATGTGCAGCAATCAATTGTCCACAATTATAATGCATTGATCAAGTTATTTAAATGGTCATTTTCTATTAGCTGAAATGGGTATGACAACTGATTACAAATCCAAACATAAAAACCTTAAAATTCGAGAATCTTAAGAAATTAATACAAACAATCTGCCATAAAAATTAAGACACATGTGTAGCAACCTAATTCTACCAGTTTTTTTTTTTTTTCCAATGTAGCAAGAACGACATCAAACACCAAACAAAATGATGATCAACGTTTTCTAGAAGCAGGTTCCTTCTGTGAATTGAAATACACGGCCGCAACCGGAAGGCCAAGTTCGTATTGAGCGGCAAACTGTCGGGCACTAAAGTTGGCACGGGCATTTGGAGGTGAACAGCACACCATCATCGCACTTTTTTGCTTAAACAGCACAAATGCGTATCGATGAATTCCTGTTGGCGGCCGAGGCCCCATGTACGGTACAAATTCTTTCCCTACCAACACACATAACACCATAAATTTCAGTCTTTCAACCTTATAAGTACTTTTACCTTCAGATCATACAATTAAAAGCACAGTATAAAAAGAACATATATGCATATATATAGGTAGCATGCTCAGTAATAATAACCTTCGGTGGCATCTGATCCCTCTGGGATATCTACAACGATCCTGAAGGAAAAAATATTTAAAATCATGGTTAAAAATGAATAATATTTACACATTTTTCTTCCATGATCAGCGAAAGGGTGAAAAAAGAACAACCAATGGAGCCACTCCCTCATTGTTGGTTCACTGGGGCTAGGGGCATCAGGATCAACCATAACCTGTTTATTTTAAACAACCACGTATATAGATTCATTCGACAAACACATGGAAACCCAGATAAACGAAATTAAGAAACATGATGTACAAAGAGCTGGAAAATAAATAAGTAAAGAGAAGGTAAGTACAAGAGTGTAGAGATTGGTAGAGGCGGGGCGAGAAGCAAGAATCCGGACAGAGGGCATGTCGGCGGCGGCAGAGGGCTTAATTTCGCAACCATTAGCGACCTGTTTCGAGCCATAATGGATAGTGAAATTGGCCGTCGGAGTGAACATGTCGACCACGTCTCCGATTACTTTTCCGACCACCAGTGGCTCTATCGACCGGGCCATAGGAATTATTGTCGTTCTAGCTAACTGTGAGTGACTAGCGTGGTGGCGTGTTGGGGTCTGGTCTCTGATCAGGTTTCTCTTGGGTTACAAGTGATCAAATCTACGCGTTTTGGGCATATGTATTATAGATGTGGGAGCGTGACACGTAGTAAATGTTCTTGATGAATGGGCACGTTGATTGCCCACAATGATGGTGCAGAGGAGACACGTGTTTCTCTTAGGAATGTACGTCGGCTGTCGTTGTTACTGTAGTTTATAAGACTAAGGGCCGGTTTGAATTGATAAACGCGAGTTGGTCTAGGATTTTTTAATTCAACTTTTTGATTCATAAATTAGACGAATTTCACTTAATTTATTTTGTATTTATTATTATATTTTTTTAAATTTTTATATAAAAAACAAATTTTAATATAATTTTTTTAAATTTTAATACAATTTTTTTAAATTTTAATTTAATTTTTATAAATTTAAAAATAATAATAATATTAAAAAATAAATTAAACTTATTTTAATTTATTTTATCTCTTAATCTAAATTCAACCTAATTATTAAGATTTAATGTGCTAGATTGCCACTGCCAGGGCTTATTATAGTGCTATATCCATTAAAACCAAAAAAGCAATTCACAGCAAAATAATTTATAAATTAATGTGATTATGCTAGTCATTAAATATATATTATATTATTAAAAATAATTTTATAATCGGATAAATTATATTAAAATATATTAATTTGTAAAATTATTTTTTTATAATCATTTTATGATTACAAGATTTATCTTTTTTAAAAACAAAAGTTGATTGCTGTATATAAAAATAATTTTAAAAATTGAAATATAAAATTATATAAATATATTTTAAAAATTAATATAATTCCTATGATTTTATAAGTTTATTTTATAATAAAAAATTTCTAATTTAATAAATAATATATGGTATGTCAATTTATAAGATTATTATTATATAATTCATTCAGAATTAACTTATTTTTCAAATAAAAATATTTGCATTCAAGATATTATTAATTGTTAAAAAATTTGATTGATAAGATTTGAATTTCTAAGCATGCTTTTCAACGCATTAAACGTCACTCTAAAATAAATTCCACAATAAAAAACTTCACAGCAAATCTTACCAATTTAAAACGCAGGAAATGTTTTTTTTTTTTTTTTTCTGAAGAACCAGTTGTTGTCTTTACCAAACTCGAACCAGAACTTCAGACGGAAAAAAAAAAAAAAAGCAACCCCTCTTGAAACCAGAAAATAAGAAATGCTGGAATAGGCCCACTGGAGACGAGACAAAAGAAAATAACAATTTATCTTTAGTTACTACTAACCTGCTCCCACTCAAGTTAAGTGGGTTGATTGTTAAGGTTATCTGATAGGTCAATAAAGTCAGTCAGTCCAGCTCTCTCTCTCTCTCTCTCTCTCTCTCTCTCTCAAATAAACTACGTACAAGGTTTTATCATATATATATTTTTTTGAAAGGAAGGTTTTATCATATTTGATTTGACAATAAATACGAAAAAACTTTAAATGATAGATGACAATATCATTTAGTATAGATTGAAGTAATGAAATGTAATATAAACACGTTATATTTTTATTAACTTACATAGAGAGTTAGTCATTATATTATTCTGTTTTACGCCTGTATTATACTATAAATATAGATTTACTTATCTGTAATTAAACTAACTCAATATGAATACATTTTTTCATCTATCACTCTCGTCTCATACATATCGTCTCCTTCATCTTTGATCACTCTATTACATGATATCAGATTGTAAATTGCATCCATTTCTGAATCAAATGTGGAAAATATTCTGAGTTATTATCACTTACAAAGTGGCGATTCACCTAGAAATATACTGGTATCAAATATCCTTACTGGAAAAAATTATCAGACATGGAGCAGGTCCATGATGATGGCTTTAAAAGCCAAGAACAAGATTGAGTTTGCGAATGGATCAATTCCGCAACCGAGTTCATTAAATTCTGCCTACGAATTATGGGAGAGGTGTAATAATATGGTTTCTTCTTAGATCATTAGTTCTGTTTCAAAAGAAATTGGTTGCAGCATCATATATGCAAGAACAGCTCAAGATATGTGGGATGATCTGAAGAACAGATTTACACAAGGAAATGGTCTAAGAATCTTTCAATTACAGAAAGATTTATCAGTTTTAATGCAAGAAGACTCATCAGTGCGAGATTACTATACCAGATTCAAATCTCTATGGGATGAATTGTTAGATTATAATCAAATTCCTAAGTGTTCATGTGGAGCCTTAAGAATCTATAAGTGTGATGCAATAAAGATTTTCTTGGGTTATAAAAATAGACAGCATGTGTTGCAGTTTTTAATGGGGTTAAATAATTGTTTTTCTCATATTAGAGGGCAAATTCTAAAGTTAGAACCTTTGCCGAATATAAATAAAGTTTTTTCTTTGGTTGTTCAAGAAGAAAAACAAAGAGAGATTAGCAAGAATAATGTGATTGACACTGTTGCTTTATGAGCAAAGTTCAAAATTCAAGTTCAACGATGAAAACTTTTGTTCCTGGAAAACAACATCCGAGAAGAAATAAGTTGTTTTGCACTCATTGTGGTATGAACAATCATACAGTGGAAAAATGCTACAAGGTACATGGCTACCCTCTAGGATTCAAATAGAATTCATCCAATTCTTGACAAAAGGGAAAGTTTACAGCAAATGCTAATCAGATTTCAGGCCAAACTTTGAGTACTCCTTTTGAGAATTTTAATCAAATGCATTTCTCTCAAGAAGGCTATAAAAAATCGTTATCTTTAATTCACCCACAACCTGAGGATAATACCAATTACCAAGTTGCAAATATCATTTCTATTTCAATTGGTCGTTCTGCTCATGGTATATCATCAAATTTCAGTTTTTCTTTAAGTGCTTCAGTTTCATCTTTAATTCCTGATAATACATGGATTGTAGACACAGGTGCTACAGACCATATTACTCATTCAATTGATTTTTTCACTTCAACCACCAAAGCTGTAAACACTTCTGTTAAACTCCCAAATGAAAATAATAAACCTGTAACTCATGTTGGAATAGTCCGAATATCTAAAAATCTAATTCTTAAAGATGTACTTTGTGTACCATCTTTCTCTTATAATCTGCTTTCATTGAGTAAACTCAAACCAGAAATGCTCATTTATATTTTTATCTGATTTTTGCTTTATTCAGGAACTTACTCAATGGAAGATGATTGGGATAGCTAGAAGATCAGCTGGTCTTTACATACTATAGAAATCACGTGCTAATGATTTTGTGGTTCAGTTTGAATCAAATTTCGTAAACTCTGTAACTAGTTCTCAAATTTGGCATAGCAGATTGGGACACCCTTCAATATCTCGATTTTTTTTTTCAAATTTCATTTTTCATGTTGTCCATTGTGATATATGGGGACCCTTATCAATTCCAACCCATAATGGTTCCAGATTTTTCCTTACCATAGTTGATGATCATTCGAGATTTACTTGGGTATATTTGATGAAAAACAAGTCTGAGGTTAGAAGCATATTCAAGAATTTTTACAACTTAATCGAAACATAATTTGGAAAGAAAATACAATATGTAAGAAGTGATAATGGTTTGGAATTTTAGATGATAGAATTTTATGACTTAAAAGGAATAATATATCAAATGTCATGTGTAGAAACACCTCAACAAAACTCTATAGTTGAAAAAAAGCACCAACACTTACTAAATGTAGCAAGAGGTTTAAAATTTAAGTCAAATATTCCTTTAATGTTTTGGGGAGAATGCATATTAATTGCATGTTATCTCATAAATCGTATTCCATCTTTAGTTTTAAATAACAAATCCTCACATGAAGTGCTTTATAGTACAACTCCATCTTGTAGTCATTTGAAAATATTTGGTTGTTTAGTTTATGCATCAATACTAGTTCAAAATAAAAACAAATTTTCACCAAGAGCCAGAAAATGCGATTTTGTAGGTTATCCACTTGGTATAAAAGAATACAAGTTGTATGATTTAGAATATAAGGTTTTTCTTGTTTTTAGAGATGTAGTTTTTCATGAATCTATTTTCCCTTTTATGTCAAAGAATGATTCTTCAACATTTAAGTCAAATCTGGACATTATTCCTTCTTCATCATCAAATAACACAGTTTTTCCAAAACCAGATTCTGATTTCACTAAGAATACAAAAAACCTTTCCATACCCGTAGTCTACCATCTTATTACAGATCAAAATTCTCAAACACAATCCAATCATCATTCTAGTCCTATCACTGATTCATTAAATTTGAATGATGAACATTAGCTTCCTACTCTAAGAAGATCAACCTGACAACATAAAGCACCTAGTTATTTGCAATCTTACCATTGCAATATGGTTGATTCTACTGCTCAATCATCATTCACAGATCCTACTATTAAAACAGGTATTACATATAGCATTTCTGATGTCTTATCATATTCCAAATTGTCTAAATCACATAGAGCTTTTTCTGTTGCCATATCTACTGAAATTAAGCCAAAGTTTTATTACCAAGCTATTAGGCATACTCATTAGGAGATTCCATGGCTACAGAATTGTCTGCACTTGTAACACTTGGGTTCTTACATTACTTCCTCCAAATAAAAAATCCATAGGTTGTAAATGGGTGTACAAAGTTAAATACAATTCAGATCGAACTATTGAGAGGCATAAAGCTAGACATGTAGCCAAAGGGTATTCTCAAAGAGAAGGCTTAGATTTTTTTGAAACTTTCTCAGCTGTTGCAAAAATGGTCACTTTTAGGTGTGTATTATCACTAGCTGCAATACACAGTTGGCATATTTTTCACTTAGATGTCAATAATGCTTTTTTATATGGAGATTTAAATAAGAAGTTTTCATGAAAGCATCTTCTGGTTATTTACCTAAGGGGGACTCTCGGGTATGCAAATTACAAAGGTCCCTAAATGGTTTGAAGTAAGCAAACAGACAGTGGAATTCAAAATTCAAATCAGTGTTGTTTGATATTGGATTTACACAGGCAAAGGCAGATTATTCCTCGTTTACCAAGAAAGAAGGAAGTTCATTTGTGGCATTATTGCTTTATGTAGATGATATTCTACTTGCTACTAGTGATTTAGAGGCAATTGATTCTGTAAAAGCAGCTTTAACTCTTCAATTCAAATTTAAAGATTTGGGACCAGCCAAATTCTTTCTCAAGATGGAGATTACAAGATCAAAAAGTGGCATTTCTTTATCTCAAAGAAAATATACATTGGAATTATTAGCAGATTTTGGTTTATTAGCTGCTAAACCTGCTTTATTTCGGATAGATACTCATGTTAAACTATCGAAGGATGAAGGGGATTTAATTGATGATGTTACTGGGTATCGAAGATTGATTGGTAGATTAATTTACCTAACTCATACTAGACCAGATTTAACTTTTGCAATTCATCATTTGAGTCAATTTCTGGATAGCCCTCGAGTACCTCATTTCAAGCTACATTGAGGATTCTTAGATACCCAAAGTTAGCTCCTGGACAAGGTCTATTCTTTCCAAGTAATTCCAAAGTGCATGTAAAGGCTTTTTAAGACTCGGATTAGGCAAGTTGCATAGATAGCTGCAAGTCAATCAGTAGCTATTATGTTTTTATAAGGGATTCTCTAATATCTTGGAAATCGAAGAAGCAATATACTGTTTCTAGGAGCTCAGCAGAAGCTGAATATAGATCAATGGAATTTACAATTTGTGAAATAATAAGGATTCGATCTTTACTTCAAGATTTGCATCAGTCACATACATAGTCAGTTTTATTATTCTGTGATAACCAATTTGCTATTCATATAGCATCTAATCTAGTCCAACATGAAAAAACTAAACATATAGAGCTAGATTGTCATATGGTCCGAGACAAAGTTGAATAGGGATCATTGACTATGCTACACATTGCGTCTGCTCATCAAATAGCAGACTTGATGTCCAAGCCTCTGGATTCAAAATCATTTGATAATTTTCTGTCCGAGATGAATGTGCATAATATATACACATAATCTTGAGGGGAACTGTTATAGATTGAAGTAATGAAATGTAAAATAAACACATGTAATGTTTTGATTGGCTTACATAGAGAGTTAGTCAGTCTGCTATTTTGTTTTACGTTTGTATTGTACTATAAACACATGTAATGTTTTCATTGGCTTACATAAACACATGTATGAATACATTTTTCTACCTCTCTCTCTCTCTCATGCCATACATATCGTCTCCTCCATCTTTGATCACTTTGTTACATCATTACAACACATTTGGGCTTTAATGACAGTTTAAAATATGTGACAGTTTCTAAACCATCATCAAAACTCCTTTTTTGAGACGATTTCTTGAAACTATCACTAAAGAAATCTAGTGAATTTTGTTACGTTTCGAACCTAAATGATTTTTCGTTTGAATGTTGAGTGCACGTTCGAATGATAAGATCAAGTACATTCGAACGTGAATTTTTCTAGTGCTGACATTCGAACTATATTCACTACAAGAAAATCACATTTTTCCAGCGATGAATTTCGATGCAAAAGGTGGCTTAAAACTTTGCAAAAGCTATACTCTTGGTGAAAAGAAATAGCTGCACGTCGCTTGGGAGAGTATTGATTTTTATGTGCATTTGCGGGAAAATGATTGGAATGTCGCAAAAAAATGTCTTTTCTACTACAGAAACTAGCCACAAATAACCAAATATTTGTGGCAATTAAGCGTATAGCCATACATGTGAGGCGCTAGAACACAATGTCGCGAGGAAAATTTTCTTCACAATATATTTATTCATTGTCGCAACAAACCCAAAGCATGTCTATCAAATTACATTTTCATGGCATCAAGTTCTCGCCGCAATAACTTTTTGTCCATGTTTGTTGTATTGCCACAACAACTCAATTTCCACCTAGAGAATACTTATTACGGCAAGCACATAATCTGACATTATCGCTCTCTTCATGCTAAAATGGTTGTCGCTGCAATAGTTTTTGGCAGCATGATTCTTAGCTATTTTTGTGTGTTTAACATGCTTCAGACCTTTTTTTATATATATATTTTATAACACATGCTAGATGTGATGAAATATGAAATGTGTTGATTAAAACACAACGTTTAGGTTATTTTCGCTACTATTGTGCGTTTAATAGCTTACAAGGGACATGGCAAGAATTAGTTCATCTTTGAGGGGGCATATTGGTTATTAATCACACTCTTAACAACTGGTTACACATGCACACACCCGACACTTAACCAAATTCGAGTGCCTTCCATTCATTGTCTGCTGCTACTTCTCAGGAACCATAGACATCATGGAGCCATTGGAAGGAAAACCGGAGAGGAATCTATTGGAGAGGAGATCGTGGGTGCACGGATGGAAGATGCGCGAAAGGGGAGAGCATTTGGAGGGATATAAACCGAGATTTTGGCTCAAGCACAGCAGCGAGGGTTTTATTGTTTTTGGTTTTTTTTTCATTTGAGTTTTTGGGAACTTTCTAGATGTGCGATTTTAGATCTATGATTTTTGTTTTGGTTTTGGTTGTAAATGGCTGAGTAATTTCTCAGTTCTAGGTCAAGGGTTACTTTGATGCAAAGGAGATTAGGGCTTTCATTTCTTCTATTTCAGAACGTATGCTTGTTTTTCTTTCCTTGTATCAACCTGTTTAGTAGCTTTCAGTGAAGGGTGTGAACTCTTCTCCTTGATCTATTGTTGATTTAATTTTTTTTGCATAGTAGATGCTTGGATTAAGCATTCCTTGAACCCATGAACTTTAACTTAGCTTATGGCTGATTTAAGGAGTAGAAATTGTTTAAGAGATCTTTTAGTTGTGCTTGTTGCTGGATTTGCCAATTGCTTATTTTTGACTAAATGAGTATTTGAGTTAACTTGTGCTTGAGGATTTGAAAGCCCTAATTGACTTAGCGTTAAAGAGAGAAGCCTGAGACCAAGAACTTTTACTTTTCATTAGATTTGTCAACAAGAAAGCTCACTTTCTTGAACGTCAGATTCATTTTAAATTGTAGTTCAACTCATATCGTTTTCATCATTAAATTCTCAAGTCTTGGTACATTATTTTTCTATTTGAAATTCAACTTCATGGATTATTAGCATTCCCTTGAGTTTAAATTTTGTTGGACATTTGTTGGTAAACAGTAAATCAAATTGGTTCTTGTGGATCGACTTTGGACTCTCTCTCAATCTACAAGTCATTCCTCTTCCACTTGGGAGGAAATATTTTAAGGGAACCAAGATGCATCTGAGAATAATAAAAAAATCCTTGGAATGACACATTAATACAAATAAAGGATTATCTATTGCACTACATTTGTTTCCTTCTTTTAATATATATATATATATATTACATCAAATTCTGAAAAGCCAATGCATTCATATTTATGTCCATCCTTGTTGGACATGTACATCAAGCAAAACAATAGATAAAATTGTTTTGAATGCAAGCTTAAGTACTACATATATATGATCACCATAAAAGCAAATTCATATATGTGCAACCAGGTACTCAAGCCAATCCTGTTTGAATCAAGTACAGTATTCAATTAATATATATTACTATGTACACCATATATTAAGTGATTTTATTTGTAATGACTTTACTATATTGTGTCCATATTTTACACTGAATAAAATTGCGAACATTGTATTAACTAATTAATTCCAACACACTAGTGGGATCAGAATATAGGAAATAATTCATATTAAATAAGAAATATCACATGGGTACCCCCAAGTCACTTACATCAAAATTATCACATATACTTCCCAAAGAAGAAGTAATACATTAGTGGTGCATTTTGGCAGAATCATGTAGAAACACAAAGACATTTCTTGGGCAATTACTTACTTACAGGTTGTAGCATCCCCAAAATATTACAGTTTTTTTAGTTTGTTCTCCTTCATTTCAAACCACAAAGGCTAAATTGCCCCTTTTACTTGGCTTTGGGTACTGGATGGTGCATTTGCCAGGAGCCAGCTACTTTGTTGAAGGGTTTGTCCATCTCCCATCAATCTAGGAAAATCTGGCTTGTAGAAGAATGGTGTAGACATCTTTTAAGAAACCATAAATTGTACTTGCAATACAAGGCAGGAACTCATTAAGTTTTTTATAGGAAATAGTTATTGCATTAACATTGCTTTCTATGACAACTGGGTACCCTCATTTCAATATCGAATGCTGCTAAACCCTGGTTTCCTACCCCCATTTTTTTATTAATAATGTATATAAGGAATAAATATGACACGTTATTTTCTGAAGGAATGTATTTAGCCCAGACTCCTCAACCATCATGCATCATGCAACTAAACTCTATGTGTCAGAAAATTTCATTTATTGTGAACTCTTGTAGAAACAAATTTGCACATTATGAGATTTGCAGTCCGATCTTGACCAATTGTATGAACCCATCATAGTCTACCAGATCTTATAAATTCAAAATTGCTCCATTATTTTATAGGCAAAGCACATACCTTATGCTCACAATTTACCATCTATGATGTCTTTAACCACCACCCAGTACACCTCAAATTAACTTGGTCTGCAAATATTTCAGTGTCCAAATGCATCTGTATAACAACATTGTAATGATCCCCCCACAAATTCCATTTAAAAATAATTAAAGCATAGGAAAATGCTCCATAAATTCAAGAAATCTACTAAACTCATTATAGGGTATAGCATAGCATTACCTCCCCCCCCCCCCCCCCCCCCTGGGGGCCCAAGAAAGAAATTCAGCTTCTATATTTGACATATATGTGGTTGTATATTACAACTATCAAAAACTATCATACCCTATCCAAACTTCCAAGACATGCTAGAAAAGTGCCCAAACTGGTTACTAGCTACAACAACACATTATATATTGTCGCCTACAGTATATCATATATATATCCCAAGAAGTTCATGCCTAACAAAATGCATCTACTACTCAAAAAGCTAACTTTTATCTATTGAAAGCAGTTCACTGAGTTTGCCTTCGGGCCTCAACGAAGGCAGGGAGCTCGGCAACCCAAGACGCCTATTGTCTCTCCAAAAGTTTTTCCCATTTCTCATTCAGCTCTTCCATTTCAGTGTTGTGCTTTTGTACATCACTCATATATATTTGTTTTTGCACTAACTCTAAGTACCATTGCTCCCGCTCATGGTCACAGACTCTTGATTGTTCGGGTATCACCATCTCACCAAAGCCTCGTACATATCTTGGCCGACTCCCAAATACTTCCTTGAACATAGTCATTGCTACCTCCTCTGTCCGCTAAGCTAGTTCTATCCCATCCATCCTCCCAACCATGGCTTTCTACAAATGTGGAGAAAAATTCTATAGCAATCACACGTTCAACGATGTTTATAGCTAAGCTAATTAAAAAGGCAGACTACTGAATATTAGTAATGAGGGAAAACTTCATTTCACTAATGATGTGTTGTAACTTTGACCAGTACTCACATATGGAGTATGATCAGACTGGTATACTTACTAGATAATATGACTAATGCCGAAATTTCAAATAAACAGTGCAAGTGCAATCTGTAAGTGCAGGCATACATATTCTTAAGTATATCAGGATACATTGTTCTTATATCCACTCTAATTAAGGTTGTCCATGGATCAAAAATGGGATATAATGCTCCAGTCATATTGCACTCAAGCATTTTTAGATTATATTGAACTTTGCTCCATTATTTTACTAATTAACCTATTGCTATTTTGTAATGCATGCATTGATTAGTGTTACCGGTAGCGCACCAATCAGTTTATATGACCTATTATGCAGTAATATCTGCAAATGATATGAATGCATCCTTGGGCAGGAGTTCCAATAATATAGTACATTGATTGAGGTATATGAATTCTAAATCATTTCATTCCCAACTGGGCAAGATATTCTTAAATTAATAAAAAAAAACTGCAATGGCAGCACATTGAATCTAATACAGGACACATGAATTTTTGACGGGAGTGTAAAACATGAATATGTCCCTATTAGGTTTTACTAAATTTGCTTTGTTGTACATACATCCAAAACAGAATTTTGACCAGAGGCTAATTCTACCTATTGGCTGGTTATCCATAAGTTGTGTCTAGTTGTTCTATGTAATTTGTAATGCATGCATAATTGACCTCTATCTTACAATATATTATTTTTTTGAATATATTATGAATTTGAAGGAATGAATTTATCTAATCATGGTTACAAGGAAAGTTTTTAATGCTCTTGTGATTCTCTTCAGTGGTCGGCATCACGAATTTATCCATCTTTTTGCTCCAATGAGTTGCCTTGAAGAAGTCCACCGTTGTGCCTTGTTTAGCTCTCTGCAAGAGGGAAAGACTGGGTCAAGCAACTATAAATGACATCTAGGAGATCCCACCACTCAGTACCAAACTGACTTGTGTACACTTTTGGTGGATGGTACGTAACTGCACATGACATCCTCTTGTATTTCTAATTACCTTTTCCTCTAGGATCTGAACAAATGATTTGTAGCCTGCCGTATGGTTCGTACTGAGCATCTTCCTGTTCTCCCGATTTTGACTTGAGAGCTTCTGTCAATAACAACCATTCAATGACGTATTTGCACTCGGTACGAACCATGGGGATCCAAATCCAAAACATGCTTGGTTGCCCACTTAACTAACTAGTATGAAACAAGATGACCATACCTTGAAGGCATCCGATCCCCAACAAGTACATAACTTTACCCATACGAGGTTGTCGACCAAAATGGTCCCTAATGCCAACGCTTCCTCATGATTGGAAAAAGACAGGTACTTTTTATGTAACTCATGGTGGCATGCGTTGAATCTCTTTCGCAGTTGTTTTGAGACTGCCATCTGATGGTTATCTTGCTCCCAATCTAACTCGAAGTCACCTTGGATTACCTAAGAACATTAAATAATGTCCAGCTTATTGTTTCCATGTAAAACTAAAAACCATGTTGAAATTTATAAGAAACTATTTATATAGGCACCAACTTACCCGGACTCGTTCAATCGACTCGTCTTTTGCTAACGTGGGTACATTAGTCCATCGAGCATAGGTCATGTCCAGATAATATTTTACTAACCACGTCACTCATGTCGTAAACATTGACGCGTTCTCACAACAAGGTTCGGTTTCCCCACTATTAATCATCAGGCTGATAAGGCCATGCTTCCGCAATTTTTCAGACTCAGTGCACTTGGCTGGCCCATGACCACGTTTGGTTTGAACTTGGCAACATTGTCACCTCTATTAGGCAATATATTATAACTTATTAAGGATGGTCTATACCATGCATCGGATTCTCTTTAAACAGGAAAATGCATGTAGTTTGTTAAATTTGAAACATTTCTTTGCATTATTGTAAACTGAAACTAAGACTCATATTAGTGAGATCTTAAGGTATGAAGCTTGGAAATATAGCTATGAGTGTATAATTCAATCAAAATATACTACTTCAAGTCCTCAATATGTTGCATAACAAAAAAATATCAGCTATGTTCATATGTCTTACTTGGCTTATTGTATTTAAAATGATTGATATCTACAAATTCAAAAATTCAGCAGCTCAGCAGATGACTTCCTATGCAATGTATTTGAAGAAATCTGAAATCATACCTTTCTTGAACCATATTGAGCTATATACAGTAGTAAAAATGAGTACTTTTAGCAGTACTTCCATATGCAATTTATTTGTCAGACCCCTTTTATCTTAGTAGTACTTCACACCTATTGCTCCATTTCTGCTCACCGTGCCTAGGATCCTTATGTATTTACTTATACATTCAAAGGTATAAATTTAGATCAGAAACGATCAGATTGTAATTATCCTTATACTCATGTATGTCGGCCAAAAATGTTTTATGCTATAGTCCAACATATTCTATGCATAGATCAGAAGCTATTTTGATAGTGGTTACTTCTTACGGTTTACTGGTTAAAGCCAACAGATATTGGCTTTTAAAGTACAACTCCCCTTACTTTTCGGTATGATTCTTAAGCCTCCATTATGCCTTTGTGGCAAAATAGAGGCTGCCACAAATAAAAACACATTGATTAGAAGGACTAGTTAACGAAAAAGGCCAACCTAGTGAAAATCATTCCCACGTATTAGGCTTAAGGTCCTAACTAGTGCAATCAATATTGTCTTATTGAATGGTAACACATACTAACTACTTAGGAAGTTGTAAGAAGATGTAAAAAATGCTTTATACATAGCCAAAGTACTGAGAACCTCGTGTGTTAGAAAACCAAGTGTATGCCTTAGTCCAACAAGAACATATTAAATTGCACGTGTAAAAAATTAGTTCAAAGGCAAGATGAGATTGAACTGGTTGTCAATCCCTACTAGATTCTCAAAAAAGGCTGGCATAATAGACAACATTGACCAACAAATATGTTATTGTTAGGAATTTATGGACAGTTTGAGTGTTAGTAAACCAAGTGTATGTTATTGCATGTAGAGTGCCCC
Organism: Platycarya strobilacea; assembly: GCA_036898215.1. Taxonomy (NCBI): domain Eukaryota; kingdom Viridiplantae; phylum Streptophyta; class Magnoliopsida; order Fagales; family Juglandaceae; genus Platycarya; species Platycarya strobilacea. Next base: position 29,559,545 of record CM072547.1, read on the forward strand.
TCTACAAACAAAAACAAAACAAAACAAACAAAAAAAGATGCTTTGTCATACACAAATGTCACACATAATGTTCTTACTTAGGAAAAGTAGGGTTAGTAAATCTAGGGTCATAAGTTTTCTATGTGCTACCCGTAGGTAAGGATGAAGTCAAGCAGGGATGTCTTCAAATGTTTTATCAAAAATCCCCCTCCCCCACCCCAGCAGAACAAAAATAGAAAAGTCCTCAACTTACAGTTATAACAAATAATTTTGGCTTTGTCCCCTCTACAAGCCACAAAATAAAATACTACTTCAATCAACTGTCATACACAAAGCGCATGCATTATGTTCTTACTTTGGGATTTTTGGGAAAACTTGTAGTGTTAGTAAACCTAGTGTCAGAAATTCTCTACATACCTTAAAACATGCATCTGTACGTGTTGATGTTCACATGTGAGGAGATCTTTCATGTTTTACCAAAAATCCCCCCGGGAAGAAACAAAAAATAAAAGTCCTCAAATAAGCATAAGTACCAAATAATGTTTTGTGTAAAAACAGTTGTTCATATTTCAGTGTTAGCAAGCAAAACCTAGTAGAAACATCCCCACTACTTCTCTCAATAAGCGTTGATTGTATAACATGCAGTAGCTTAAACCTCAACCCAAACCCCCAGCAAAGTAGATTAAAAAAGGAAGGAAAAAGAAGAAGAATTAGTTTTATGGTTTCCCTTAATTCTCAAGAAAACTATGTTGAACATACCTGTGACAACTTGAAAATTTTCTCCTCTATTGGATTCTTGTGTATGCTTAGAGTGAATAAATTATTTTATTATTTTATTAAGAGAGGTGTGGACCAATTAATTCAAAAGTAGTAGTAGCATCTAAATCAGAAGCGGCAAGCTCTTTCAAAGTCCGATTTCCAGTCATGACTTCTTCATCTTCTAAATCAGAATCGCTAGCAAATAAAGAGTCAGAAGTCAAATTGTCCTTTTTAGAATTTCTCCAATTTTTCCTCCTTAATCTATGCAAAGTCTTTTCTATTTCTTGATCATATGACAAATCACCTTGATTAGAAGATCGAGTTGCAGTCATAAACAATTAAGGAAACTCTAATAAACCATAAAAAAGAAAAACTACCAAATATTAAGTTATATATATACAATAAAGATCATAATAAGTACAAAAATTAACTAGAATCACTCCCCGGCAACGACACCAAAATTTGGCATGTTGTCGTAGGCATCCAAAAATAAAATCCTATACACCCAAAAAATCTATGTAGTAGTTAAGTAAAGGTCGATCCCACAAAGAGTGGTTAGCTTATTTTTATGCTGTTGAGCAAGGAAGAGGAGGCTTTTGATTGTAACGAGAATAACTTCAAAAGAAATAAAAATAACTAAAGAGCAAATTATTTTCAAAATACCAATCAAAGTCAACGTCCACCATCAAAATTTTATAACTGATCATAGATGCAATATAAATCAATTTATACTTTGAATACTTACCGTTAGAACCATTTTCTTATCTCTCCTTAATTATAATTAATTAGAACACATGCGATCTAATTAATCATGACTACTAAACAACCTAAGACAAGCGCTAAAGATTTAATCTAGTAGCAGCTTTAAGAATTGGAAAAATTAATGAAATTAAACAATACAAACACAAGCGGTTGCATTTAATTTAGTTGAGCATTCTTCTTAAGTTCTAATAAATACTGACGCAGTAAATTATTAGATCTTAATTATTTCACAGATTAGAGAGATCAAATAATTACAGATTTGATATCTAACCTAGCAATAGATTACAACGAATAATAAACTAGTAAGTCTTCTAGTAATTAAACGAAATAATCATGCAAATAGGCACAAAAGAACAATTGATACTCAAAGTATAAATTGAATGATAAGAACAAATTAGATCTCACGGCTATATAAATTTTGAGACTTTCGTCTTCTTTGACCAATTACAAAAGTTTAGCCACTCAAAGCCATAACAAAAATATAAATAAAAAGAAAAGGAAGAGAAGAGAAGTATTTGGTTTTTCTTTTAAGGTAACACAATGGCTCACTAAGCATCAAAAGCATCTCCTTATCACACGCCCCCTTCCATTTATATATAGAGTTTCTCTATACAAGTTGAAATGCTTGAATTATGAAAAAACCAAGTTGTCTTGTGAAACATTTGAATTGGCTGAATACCTCTTGAGCTTCCATGTGTGGCTACTTGGCTTGAGGTAATGATGAAAATGTGCAGTTGTATTTTGCCATGCTTCATTTGTTGACTTTTCCTTCTATGAAAAAGCTTAGATTAGAACGGATGCTTGTGGATGTTGCCGTGTGTTTCTCTTGGGTTCTAGTTATGCAAGTGGCTTGAAATGATTATTGGTCCAACATTTTTGTGTAAGAATTGCAGCTTGCTAGTGATCTATTCATATCATGATTCATGTAGGCCATGTGTTTGAAGTTTAAGTGGTATTGAAGAAGTGGCTAGTGTGAACATTTGACAAATGGTTTGCCTCTAATTGCCATAGTCGATTTATGCTTTGATTGAGTAAACTACTTTGCTTCCTCCTTCATCATGACAAGTGGCTCCACTTGGTTGTATAATCTTGTAGATAAGTCAAATAAAATGGCTGAAGAATGTTCAGGAATGTCAAGTGCAGGTATGTCCACTTCATGGTCAATTTCATCTTGGATTGAGCCGATATCTCTCAAAACATAAAGTATTAAAGTTATATATATTACTCCTAGAGTTTTATATCATCTTTAATCAGCTCAATCAGAGATTGAATGAGAGAGTTATGCCCATAATACGAAGAGACATCAAAACTGTCTAAAATTTTCCAATTATCTTTATTTGTTCCTAATGCCTCTATTTGTATCCTAAATCAAAATATAAGAATAATGAGTATATTTAGGTATCAAATAAGAATAAAATATTAAACATTAAGAAAGAAAAATTATGGCATTTTATATTCTCATCACCAATCTAGGTCTTTCCTTGGAGGAAGATTATAGGAGTAGGCCCAAGACATTGTGACGCCCCCAACTCACATCTGGGATTTAACGTAAGTCAAAGGGTTAAGATAAGTAACATTAAGCTACTCACCCTCATACGTATCAAGATCTTAATAAATTAAATATAGAAATTTTATTATACACAGCGGATAAGATCAAGTATAAAAAATTTTAAAGATCAATTATGGCAAATTTTAACTTGCAACTTCCACATTCTCCTTTCATTTATCAAACATTGTATTGTTATATATGCATGCCCAAAATAGTTATCAGTGTCAACCAAATAAAATACATATCAAAAGACCATCCCTATGGTCACTTGGGTTCCTTCTTAACTTCGAGAAATTTCCTCCTATAACAGAACATATCCAAGCTAAGACCACGGTCTTACTGAAAATACTATCCTTGTGGTGTTGAATAAATCCCACATACAGATAGAGAACCATCTAATCCCAAAGTTAAACAATAACCTATATGTTGCTCCTCCTTGACAAAAGCAGGTGTACTGTGATACCACAACTCCATTTGTTGATCATATATAGAAAGTTCCAGGGACGCAAAAGTGAAATCTACATAAAGATTGTAATTAAAAAGACCCTCAGGACTCCTTGGAGTCTCCTGCGTCATCGGGACTTTCTCCCTATTAGTCATCATATCCTGTATATATTTTACACATACAAGAAAGAAACATAAAACCACAAAAGAGTGAGATTTCCTTATAAATCTCAGTAAGTACATAATTAGCTTAATAAGCATAGACACAACCATCATTAATCTTTTTAAAAAAAGAAACTAACACGACGTGATCAAAAACATGTTTCATACAACTTATCAATAACCTACACAGGTTTGCACTTTTATGAAACTTATGTTCCTTTTTCTTAACCATCAACACCTCTTTAGAACTTATTCAATTATTATCCTCAATGGGCGTTACATATAGTCGTCCCCATCGCAGATAACTCTTTTATAGCATATTTATCTCTTATCACCAATGGGCATTACGTATCGTTGTCCCCATTACATATAACTCATCAATCACCCGAGCGTTATGTATCGTCGTCCCCATTATGATGAGTCTTGTGTCAATCTTCCAGGCATTACATCTCGTCATCCCCATCTTGACACGGAACATACATAACATAGTGGGCGTTACGCCTCGCCGTCTCCACTAATCATATCATTTCTATGGGCCTTACGTCTCGCCGTCCCTTTGATAATTCATATCACTCTTATCATACAACAGGCGTTACGTCTCGCCATCCCTGTCGGCATGCTAGTCATCCGGGTGTTACGTCTCGCCTTCCTCCTCACGACGTGACTAACTTATCCATATCTCTTATTTTTAGTTGTTCCTTTCTTATTCTTAGGAATGTTTCTCAAGTAGATGATGTAACACTTTTCTTAAATCTCGCCACAGATTAGAACATGCATGTACTCTTAGATTATCACATCTTAAATTATCACATACTCGCATATGTATGTATCTTAAATTCTACCAAGTGTTTTACACATGCTTTACACTTAGATAACACATATAATTCATTCTTATTTCAATGTCCACATTTATCCAACAACAGTATTAAAATCAGCAAAACAGAGTATCTCGCTCGAGCGACATATCAAGTGAGAGTCGAGCGAAGTCTCGGGTTGGGACTCACACGAGCAAGGTATTGAGCGAGATTCAAGCAAGTTCTTGAGTTAGAACTTGCTCGAGCAAGACATCTAGTGAGTGTCGAGCGAAGTCTCGAGTTGCCCTTCACTCGAGCCAAACATCTAGCAAGAGTCAAGCGAGGGTTTACAGTTGTTCTTCGCTCGATCCTTCGCTCGAGCAGGAGTCGAGCGAAGTTACAAAGCATGAGTTTTTTAATCCAAAACTCGCAATCTTTTCACATAAACTTGAGTTTTACTTATTATAACATACATAGTTTTTAGGTTCTTCTAACTTCATTTAACACATTTCTATTAACAAAACCACTTCAAACAATACTTAGATTTATTATAACACTTCAATAAAAATATAAGGGTTCAATACTTAACATGTATAGTTCAACCTCTTAAATAACCATCTCCATACTAAAGTTAAGCTAGAATATGAACTTGCACACTCTCTAAGTCTGGTTGAAGATGATCAAACCAAATCTTTGCAAGCTTTCTCCTCAAAACTCTTACTAAACTCACTTAGGATGTAGTTGGAGGTTATGTGACTAGATAAGGGCTTTCTTTGGTTTCCTTCGAAATGATTTCGTGCTAGGCTTCTCCAAAAGAGTTAGAAGACTCCCAAATATCTATTTATAGGGGTGATGGTCGACTCATGTGAAGGAGAGAAGAGGGATAACTTGGTAAAAACTATAAGTTTCTGGATTACATGGGATGAGGTGTCCCTTTTAAATCTTTTTTCATGATTAAACTAAATCTCCATAAATCCTAAACTTTGCAGCCGAAATGATCATCCAATGGTCAGTATTTGATATACTTTTGCTAACCATTTGATCAATGGTTGGGGTAGAGGGCTATAGGATAAGGGATGAGGTGTCATCTCACCTACCCATGCATGCATCTCCATTTCCAGCCTTTATCTAGTTAGCCTTGCCCTAACTCATTTGGTTACTTGCTAACCTCCTTAGGACTCTATTTAACAAGTTCTAGAAGGCCACTTCTTAGTTTGATTAGGATAGAATCTCATTTGGATCCATATTCTCCAACTCGAGTTCTAGTTTAGGCTCAGTCCAGAATTATCCACTTGATTCCGAAATAAGTCATTGATACTATCCAAATCTTCAAAAACTCATAACATAAAAGTTTTAGATATATCTCTTAGGATTATATAAGAATTGGAATCACCTCATTTTAACCTCATATTAGCATCTTATGATCATTACACTAAAACTCGACAGTTTAATTCGAGAATGTACACCAAGTGTTTGATCTTTAATTCAACCACTTCCTCTTACATTTACACCCTAATTCTTGAAAATTCAACTCCTTCTAAGTTTAAAATGAATTTCTATAGTTGATACCTTGTTTTAAATCTCAAAGATTCCTCTACAATATTTTCTCTAATACATGTTCTCACTTATTCTAAGTCTAATACTCTCATTTAGGTTTCAAACTCTATTATCCTAGAAAATATACCCAAAATATAATCTTTTAAAGAAATCCAAAGAAAAATTCATATTGGAAATTTTGAAATATTACAGAAACAAGGCCCAAAGACCCATGGAAAGCAAGTGGTGGCCGGCCATGCCTTAGGTGATGAGTGACTAAGAATTTGTGAGATCTCATGGGACACTTGATACATAGGATGACTTCCTTTTTGAATTCCCAAGAAAGAAAATTTTTGGAGAAGAGAGAAAGCATGGTGTGAAAGATTGAGTGAGGGAATATCTCTTGGAAAATGGAATGACGAGTGACAAGTAAGGAGATTATTATTGGAGGGAGAGGGAGTTTCGGATAAGAGAAGGAAAAGGGGTGGGGGAGCTGACTATGCTTCATTTTGAGTTTCCCAAGTAAAGCCCCACTCCTTGACATGACAAAAGGGGATTGTGAGTAAGACAATCTTTTAGGAAAGTGATGGTGTGATTGACTTGCAAGTGAGATGAGGTGACTTCCACCCTTGGAGTTTTCGGTTAGACTAGATTTGGAAGTAAAACCAAATCCTTTGAATGTACTTTCTATGCATCCATCCATCACTTGTGATCGAAGTTTTTTAAGTGTCCATCATACTTTTTCTTGTGTCAATAAATCAACTAGGGAGATGGAGTGCTCTACGCCTATAGACATCTCATAGCCGACCATGACCTTTTATTTCTCTACACTTTGCTTCCTCCCCCCCACTCTTCCTAATAGACACTCGGCCATTCTATTCTGTCCACTCTCTCTAAATTTCTTTGCATTTTCTCACCTTCCAAATATCATTTTTCTAGTAGGTTCAAGGGTTTTCTTTAAGGATTTTTGTGAAAACATCGACTTTGGAAGGTAAATAATGCTTTTGAACTCTTTCTACCTTTTCATGAAAAGATCAAAGGAACATTTCTCTTCAAAATTCTAGTTTCTATATTTTAGTTTCTATATTTCCTAGTATTTTCTTGAACTTACATAAAAAAATAAAAAAAAATAAAAGAAAAAAAAATCAAAGCTTTTAGTTTTTTTTTTTTTTATGATAATGGAAATTAGAGTGTTTTTGGAAAAATGACCCTCTTTTGAAAAAGTCAAATCGGTTTCTTTTAGCAAGCAAATTTGTGGACGTGTTGAGCCAATATTCCCTAAACTTAATCTAGTTGCCCTTTGTATATTTTCAGATTTTTCCTTACTCTATGCTTGGAATATTTGTAAGTATATTCTTAACTTAACTTTAGCATTATTTATATATGTAGTGTGACTTTATTGTTGTGTTGCTTGTCTTATTGTTTGACTTGCTTGTTTAGTGAGGTTGTTTTAACTTCTCTAAGTTTTGTTGAGATGATTTATTAGGCTTTTAATCTAAGAAATAATTGTCGAAATATAGTGATTCTTTTTCTTAAAAGAATGAAAGGAATGTGCCATGGTAATTTTCGGCTAGAGCATGTGAGGTAATGGCATGATATGTTGAGAGTTGGAAATCTATTTTAGCGCCTATGGGTTTCAGCTATGGCCAACTAAAAAGGAGAGACTTTAGGTTTTAACTCTTGGTAGAGGAAAGATAATGATTTGAGATAATGGGTGGTCTATATGAACATGTGTCTTTGATTTCCTTAATGTATGGGTTCGGGTATGTTTTAGGCGTACTGTGAAATTTATGTTATATCAAGTTGTTGGAGAAATAAAATGTCTAAGTAATCTAAAGGTTTCGGTTGTGCTAGAATTGTTTGAATAATTCTCTTTTAATTGAATATGTGTGATATGCTTGAAAGATATTTATATTCACATGTTAGTATGAATAAGTTGGATTTGGATATGTATGCATCATATGCCTCATGGTCCATGTGTCTTATCTAAGAAAGTCAAAGTCTTAGCATGCATGTCTACTCAAGTCAAGAGTTCTATGACTTTTGGGTCAATGCGTTTTTTAAAAGAAAATGGGTTAACTTTTTATAAAAATCCTAAAGGCTGGGATTGGATATTGTCATAGTGAAACCCCCTAGGTCGATCAAGAACAGTTGACAGGCCACAAATATTTCTTATTTAAAGGATTTCGGAGCGTAGTCGCACTTAAAGCTAATGAGTGCCAAGGACGGTGAAGGCGATTTGAGCCTACTATAAGAATATGTTTATGATGTAGTCATCTCGACTAAAGTAGTCGTAGTGTGGTGTGGTAACTAGCGGGGAGCACACGGTGCATAGGGGAATCGTGAGGTATCCAATATGAAAAGTTATGATAAGAAAGGTTATATGCCAAGAATGATATGAGCATGAATAATGGCGCCTAATGAAATGAATATGATGGAAGACATGAAAAGTTTACGAAAAAATTTTGAATACGTGTTAGAGAAGTTATGATATGAAAGCCCTTTTATGAAAAATTGCGTAAGTCATAAGTCTTAAAGAAAGTCAATGTTACATGAAATTTTTTTATGAAAGTGCATGTGCATTAGTCACTTTCTAAGTCTCATGGTCATAACACATGCATTTGTTTCTGGTGTTTGCCTATATATGTCTGTGATGCTTTTGTTATGATAATCATGTATTTACTGAGATTTCCTCAAAATATCACTCATTTATTTTCCAGTCATCATCCCTTCATGGAATGGTAGACTTGATTGCAAGAAAGTATAGACTCTCCGAGCCAGTTTCCCTGAGAGACTCCTCAAGCCTGTGAGGGCCTGATTGAGTATTCTCTTTTTGATGGAGTGGCCTCCTTTCTGTATGATCTATCTATAGTTGAGACAGCAGAAGGCCATCGACCCGTAGGGTGTCGAATTGTTTTGGGTGCTGACGGATCCTTATTCCTTGAAGGTGTCTATGCGTCGTCAACCAGAATAACTGTTCAGCAGGGTCACAATGTGAGTCTGGGTCGTTTCCTTTTCGGATGCGGATATAAGGAGATCAATAAGGAACCCTTGGTTTAAGGAAGGGTAACGGGGTCATTTCCTTTTGGATTTCGGGCTATTTCATATTTTGAAGAAAACTTGTATATCCCCCGTGTTTTGGGAAGTTTGATCTTATGTTGGATATGATACATTATGACGTATGTTTATAAAGTTTCATTTGGAGTACTTATATAGCTCTACTATGTGATGACTTGGTAAGTTTATTTTTATATTTCTTTCCCATATTATCTGACTTAACCTTATTTTGATGCGATCTTTATTGCATACTGCTAGTAAGTTAGAAGCATGCATTTATCTCTAACATGAACAAGGGGTATGTAGCCTTAGGTTATGTGTTCCTGACACTTCAGTTTACGTACGATCCCAAGCATAGGCTGGGAGCGTTGATAATACCTTTGTGGAATTTTCGTTTACTTCCTAAGGTAAATCTTTAGCTAGATTCTTGATTAGTGACTGGGTTTCTTCAGTTGGGAGGAAATTGCATGTTCTCAACAACTAATGCCTTCTCAGGAGGTAAAAGTATGAAGCTCAACTGAAGGCATTCTGAAGTGTAGGGCTTGCTTTGAGCATATAGGAGTAGCATGGGATACTATGCCATCAATCATCTCGGTTAAGCCAGGCAGATGGAAATCCCCATGTCATTGTTTTATCACATTGCCCTCAATCTCTATGGAATTTGTAATCTCCTACTCATCAGGGAAATTGGTCAACGCCAAATTTTGTTACTTGTAGCCTGAGATAACTTATTAGAAATGATCTGAGTGAATGCATGGTGTATAGAAAAGGCTCTTTTGCATTAAATTTAATTATCGATTGAATGAATTGTCTGGACCCCAGATTCAGCACTTGTAACTTGAAAGGTTGACGTGTTTTTCAACATAGGAAACCAGAAACTTAATTATAATAATTACTGATACATATATATCCATAGTTTTAGCTTAATCTTTATTTAACTATTAAATTATGAATAGGTGTACTCAGCAGTTATATATATATATATATCAGTTTTACCAACTACTACGGGTTGAGTATTAGGTAACCCAACGCCAAATTTTGTGGTTGTGTTAGGGCAATATTTGTGTTGTTATTGGTGAGTCAAGCTGCAACATCCCCACTTCTCATAGTTGGATTATCACTTGCCTTGGAAAAATTCCCTCCCCTATTTGTGGGCACACCATTTTAATGTTAACCTGCATATATATATATATATAAACCCATCAAATGCATGGATTCTAATTTGAAGCAAAATTCCATCAAGTTTGGCTAATAGTCATAAGATTTGCTTATTACCATTTCTTTTCTACTTCAAATTTGGTTTGTTTGATAAATACCTTCCAAATGACTACCAAAATATTGCAGAACGATGTCCTTAAGATCCTTCTATACTTGTTAGAAATTTAATAAGCTAAACCAGAATTTTTTCCAAATTTGGCTAATAAGAGAGCTAGCATGTTTTACCTATTTACCCCATCTGACTGGGGTGGGCAGATTAATTGCAAGCACATACCACCACAAAGCACTCAAACACCCATTAGTACTTAAAAATAGCTATCATCGATTAAACAAGTTGAGCATGAATATTGTAGCTCTTTTCTATCCAAACCTGATTTTGACTAGAAATAAGCCAGATACTTCCTTTGAATTTGCCAAAACATGTTAATGATGTTTATAACTTATTAGTTGTACTTTGTTAATGGCCATGCATATAATTGACAAGAGAATGGGTGGTTGGATTATTTTCATGTTCCATAATCTTATGATATTCATTATATGATCTTCCATTGTGCACTTCTTATGGTTTCCACACTTGACATGCAAAAAGTAAATTTGTGGAACATGCATGCTGAAGTCTCACCTGCATCAAAGATTTATATACATGAGGACAAGAAGTTAGTGAATATTGGCACAACATTAGATTTCAATGTATTTAATAGACAAACAAGGTGTATTTGGGAAAATCACATGGGGAATGGATAAGTGGGTGATAATTGACATCCAAATGCATTAAGGTGACACCCTCGACTAGCATACACTTGTGAAGTTAAAACACATTAGTTTGAAAAAAAAACAATTGAAGGATAAGTGCCAAATAGTTATTCTCAATAGTTATCCAATGCACTATGAGTCACATACAACTTACCTCAATTGAAAATTGGCGTTAAGGCAAGGCAATTTAAGTTGACTTCAAGGGTCGTACCATAACTGAATAAGAGACATGAGTCAAAATGCAAATTCTAGTCAGACACAGATATGCCGACGTCTATTGATAGTTCTTTCCCATCAGAATATTCACCATCCTGATGAGTATGCGAAAATGCATTCTAAATATTTTAATATTAGATTAAATTAATAAAATGTAAATAGAATTAATTAGATATAATTTATATTATTGAATTTTATTTTTATTTAGATTAAGATATATTTACATTGAATTTTATTTACATATCAAAGCAAGTTGCATTTTATTCTCAATTTGGTTGACTATCCATAAGAACCCACATGCATATATGGATTTCAAGTACACATAAGGATATCATGGACCCAACTGCAATTAAAAGAATGCTTGGGCTTGACTTAAATAGGATGGGTTGCAATTTAAGCTGAGCACGTGACTTTCATTTCATCTTAACTTAAGGGCCCACTTGCATTTTAAATGGAAGGCATCTCAATTTGATTTGGGCTTTGGGAAAAGCAAGGGACTTCGATGCATGGTAATTCAAGAAAGTGGAACACGGCACTTCATTAGAGTTTCACTTGGGCCCGGCAGTCCATTATGTTAGTTTCCCAATTGATGTAATCTCACGTGTTTTGGGGGATGGCACATACATAGAAATTGATTAGTTTTGCCGGGAGAGAAGGACGGCTAGAACGAAAATACGTAAGGAGATGAGACTAATTCATGGCCATCAAATACGTACGGAGAGAAGGACGCTTGGATGATTTTCTTCTTAGAATTTATGTTGTCCATCGTATGCATAGATAACTAAAATCTAAAGTAGGATTAGAGATGAACTTACACACTAGATAATACTTTTAATTTATTTTTAATTCATGTATTTGATTTTAATTTATTAAAATTCTTTGTTTTATCATTCTCAATATATTGTTAGTGTTTTCTTTTTCAAATAATCATAGAGTTTACTTCATCTATAAATTCAGTCATGTTTTTTCTATTGAATGGTTAGATCTGTGATTGTGTTTGGATCTATTGATTATTTATATTGATTTAAGTCTCTACTACAATATCGCTCCCTAAGTATATTGTCGTCGTTGAGTTTTCTCAATGTGAATATCAATTTGCATAATTTAAAACTGATGAGTGATTTTTTAAAGGGTTACATTTGAATTCTCAATTGAGTTATTAATGAATTAAAAATAATTAGAATACCGGATATGTGCAAGGAATTCCCGAAACTTTGCTATTCGTCAATTTGAATACTTTTTCCGTTAATCATTTTGTTTAATTTTCATTTGCATTTAAAATCAACTTTCATTTAATACTTTCTTCAGTTTCTTTGCTAGTTTTACTATTATTTTAATTTATCTCCCAGTGGAATCAACACTCCAAAACTACACTATAATTATCGCATTATTCTTTGGACGTAATCAAATTTTGGCGCCTTTGCCGAAAAGACGGTAGAAGAATTATTGATAGTTTTTATTAGCAGTTTGTAAAGGCAGTAACTTCGTTCCCTCTTTTTACTTGCTACATTATTTTTTTATTTTTTTCTTTCATAGTTTTTTTTTAGTTTTGCATGTTTTTTCTTTTATTTGTACTTTTTATTATTATCTTGCATGCATAATAGGTATATAGGGACGTATTAGGTCAATTTGCTTGTAGGCCTGTATTAGAGTCAGATTCAGAATCCAATTTCTCTATTCATTTTTTTGATAGTCCTTTTGTTTCGGAAAATATGAATGAACACGAGGATCAACCTACTAGCACTCTTCAGGATTACCTCCCCTCTACACGTACAGCCACACCATCATGCATAATGTTTCCACACAATACGCGTCAACTTGATGTTAAAACGGGAGTGATTCAGTTACTCCCCACTTTTCATGGGTTGGAAAATGAAAATTCATATGTGCATATTAGAGAGTTTGAGGAGGTAGTTGCGGCTTTTCATAGTCAAAATGCAACTAATGACATTATGAGATATAAGTTCTTTCATTTCTCTTTGAAGGATAGAGCTAAGAATTGACTATACTCACTGAGATCACGATCTATTGGATCGTGGAATGAGATGACTCAAGCTTTCTTTAGTAAATATTATCTCCAACATAAGACTAATACTTTAAAAAGACATATCTCCACCTTTGCATAAAAGGACAGTGAGACTTTGTATATGTCTTGGGAGAGATTTAAAGAGTTATTGAGTATGTGCCATCAACATGAATATGAGAGTTAGCATCTAGTGAGTTACTTTTATGAGGGACTTATACCTAAGGAGCGCAAATTTGTGAAGATGATGTGTAATGGTGAGTTCTTACAGAAAAAACCTAATGAGGCCATAGAGTACCTCAATAAGCTTGCTAAAAAGGCTTATACTTGGACTGGACCTAGTGCTACTAAGAGCACAAATAGGTCACAACCTACAGGGAACCAGAATTGTGGTGGAATTTACTATCTCAGGGAGGAAGACAACTTAAAGGCTAGGGTTAAGATGCTTACTAGGGAGTTAAAGTTGTTAAAGCCTAAGGACTTAAAGCCAACACACTTGGCTAATCATGCAGAGTCTTGTGGACCATATTTTATTTGTGGCGGGGTAGATCACCTCGCCCAAGAGTGTCCCACATTTACTAAGATGAGAGGGTTGTACAAGGAACAATGTAATGCCTTAGATATGTACAAGAAGTCTTTTATACTTTTCACTGAGACCTACAATCCGGGATAGCGTAATCACCCCAATTTTAGTTGAAAGTCTGAAAATCAGCTACTTGCATTACCTACACCACCTGCACAGCCTACTAAATCATATCCTGTACCATATTATACACCTACATCTTTTAGGAGTTCTTTAGAAGATACTTGGCATGCTTTTATTGAATCATAGGGTAAGACTAACCAAAAGTTTAAATATTTGATTACGTAGGTTATGGAAGAAAATAAGAAGATAAAGAGTCAAGTGACCAAACTGATGAGCTCCTTGAGTGTGACTGAGCGAAGTTAGTTTCCTTTTCAAGCTCAGTCCACACCCCATGGTCAACACATGGCGCAAGAGAATTAGAAAAATGTGAACACCATCGTGATTCATAATGGTAAGTCATCACACATCCCAACAATGGACAAATCAGAAGATGTGGAGAAAGATCAAGATAATAATGCTGCCGAGTTACCTAAGGAATCAGAGGTGATAAAGAGCCATGTTAAGGTATCATTCCCTCAAGCTTTGAAATCAAGCAAGCTAAGTATGGATCTTAACAATGAAATCCTGGAGAATATCAGACAGGTAAAAGTCAATCTCCCTCTTTTGCATGTAATTAAACAAGTTCCTACTTACACAAAAGTTCTCAAGGATTTGTGTACAGTTAAGAGGAAGCACCATGTGAAGAAAATAGTGTTCCTGACAGATAAAGTTAGTGCTTTAATTGAGCAGCAGATTCCTCCCAAGTACAAGGATTCTGGATGCCCAACCATCGCATGCAGCATTGGAAATCAAGAATTTGGACAAGCTTTGCTAGATTTAGGAGCCAGTGTGAATTTAATGCCTTATTTTATTTATTTACAGCTGGGATTGGGGGAAATCAAATCAACTTCTGTGGTATTACAATTGGCTGACCGTTCAGTCAAAGTACCCCGGGGTGTGGTAGATGATGTTTTAATTCAAAATGATAAATTTTATTATCCTGTTGATTTCCTAATTCTGGATAATAGCTTTGTTGTTGACACCACATCTAAAATCTCTTTGGTTTTATGAAGGCCTTTCCTTTCCATTACTAATGTTCTTATTAATTGCAGAAATAGGCTCATGAAGTTGTCTTTTGGAAACATAACTCTCGAGGTGAATATCTTCCATATTGCAAAACAACCAGAAGAGGATGACGAGTACCACCAGACATATATGATTGATTCACTCATAGATAGGGAAGTTTTCACAACTCGTGATTCTGATCCTCTTGAGTATTTCATTGTTAATTATGAGTTTGATTCTATCAGTGATTCATATGATGTGGCTGATATTTGTGTAATTTTTTATACAACTTAGGATCATGGCACACAGGCTTGGCAACCAAAATTTGAGGAGTTGCCTAAGAAAAGTAAAGAATAGGTTCCTTCAAGTGAAGAAGCACCAAGAGTTGACTTGAAACATTGCCACCTACATGTAGAACTCGAGTATCGAGCTTATTGGGCTAACAAGTATTTCAATTTTGATCCAGGAGAGGCAGCTCCAGAAGTGGAAGACATTCCACCTTCACCACACCATACAGACATTTTCTATATTTGTTTTATTTTATTTTATTTGTTTTATTATCTTTGGTCATTTTCTTTTTGTTTGCTATTATTTTCTTTACTTTTGTTTCCAGGTTAGTGTCAGTTTGTCATTTCAGTTTGTCATCTCTAGTACTTAGCGAGTCACCCATGTTCTACATCAGGTGTATTCTACCATTTTCAGTTACTCCTCATTCAGTTTTGATTTTTAAATATTGAGGACAATATTTCATTTAAGTTGAGTGTGGGAATGATGCTTATTAGAACTCTGTAGCATATTTTCATGTGTCAATTTAAAAAAAAAAAAATTGCATCACACAGAAACCCTTTCACATGTGTACTCATGCTCATTCATGGTCATTTTAGTAAATTCATCAAACTCATTTTAATCATTTTACTGAGGCATTCACAGAACTTTTAATACACTTATCCAAACTTTGTGATAAGATGGTGGTTTGACACATGTAGCTAGAGAACTCTTTTGTTTAAGTATTCTTGTGAATTTTGGGAAAGGTTGAGAGCCTACAAATGCAAGAATTGTGATAAGCGTTTATTGATCTGTTGAATTGGGCACTTCTTTTGAGAATATCATTACATAGTTAGTGGTATGATGGCGGATATATTTGGGATATGAAGAAGGTCAACTTAGAATTAACGTTTGAGCCTTTCAAGCTAACCCTTTTTATCTAGATCCTTAGTAGCCAACATTCAGTCGACAAGCACATATAGTCTTTTTCTTTTCATATGCCCACGTCATCCATACCTCTCTACATTAAAGAATTGCCTATACACTAATTTTCCTATCCTTTTTGCTTACAAGTGTGTACTAGGTGTAGAATTTACGTATCTTCTTTTGCTAAAAAAAAAAACGACATAGAGATTGAAAAAAAAAAAAAAAAGAAAAGAAAAGAAAAAGAAAAATGGAAGAGTATAAGTGCAAAGTATTCAATTGAGTGAGTTTCAAAGGTATAGAAGTAAGAAGTATAGTTTGCTATGATCTTAAATATAATTCCCTTGGTGTGTACTTAGAATTTTTTGAATCTTTTTGAATCCCTTTCATCCTTTTCTTCATATAGCCCCTAACCCGAGCCATGCTACAACCTTTGTATATTGATCATTCGGTTCCTGATTACGCCCAAAGAATAACGCGGTCGTTTGTAGTATAGCTTTGGGGTGTCGATTCCACAGGGAGATGGATTGAGAAATTGAAGAACAGTAACGAAATTAACAAAAAGATTTAGATGAGTGCGAAAAGTAAATTTTAGAGTGTGACGAAAATTAAAACTAAATGAGTAATTTGAACAGTATAAAAATGAGACGAAAAGTAGAGTGTAGGGAATTCCTTGTATATTTGTGGTATTCAAATTTATTCTTAATTCATTGATAACTCAATTAAGAATTCTATATCCAAATTCTTAATCGGAATATATAACATTAATAACCAAAATTTAAATCAAATATAACTCTTTGAAAAATCATTCTTCGCGCTTAACTCTCATAAATTGTTATCGATATTGAGAAAATCCAACGACGACAATATACCCAAGAGGCGATATTGCAGCAAAGAATTAAATCAATATAAATAATCAATTGCTCCAAACATAATTATAGAACTAATTCACTCAATGGAAAAAGCATGACTGAATCCATAAACGAAATAGATTCTATATTTATTTGAAGACGAAAAACATCACAAATAAATTGAGAATAATAGAACAAAAGAGTTTTAATATTTAAAGACCAAATACATGAATCAAAAATAAATTACAAACACCATCACACACACAAGTTCATCCCTAGCCCTCCTTGAGAATTTAGTTACACATATTGAAAATATGCAACAAAACTTCTCCAAGGGATAATATGGAAGAGCCAACCATTATTTTCTTCTCTTTTCTTTGGTTTTTCTTTTCTTTTCTCAAGCTCTCAAAATAATGGCTCTTCCAAAGCATCCTCCCACACTAAGCATTGTCTTAGAACACACACCCCTTCCTTCTATTTATAAGCATCCTTCATGCAAGTTGTCATGACAAAATCATCACAATTTCAACTTGTTTTACCATGTGCCATTCTTGAATCCAAGTGATTTGTGAGTTGTCATTTTGATCATTTGTTTTCCCACCATGCATGAGCTGGATTTTGCTTGTAAGTTGAGTGTTTCAATTTTGCTTCTTTATACATTAGTTGTCTTGTATGACTTAATATCTTGTGGTCAAATAATTTGTCTACAAGAAACTTGAGTGCACTTCATCTTGCATGTGAATTGATCATTGAATTTCCAAGTTGGTGTAGGAGTGCTTGCTGGAAAATATTATGATGACATTTGGATTTGATGCAAGTGGCTGAAAAATATCTAGGAACGTCAAGTGCAGGTGCGTCCACTTGATGGTCGATTTTGTCTTAGATTGAGTGGATATCGCTTCAAACATAAAACACAAAAGTTATAGATATTTCTCTTGTGGTTCTATATCATCTTGAATCAGCTCAATCGGAGATTGGATGAGAGGGTTATTCCCATATTACGAAAAGATGTCAGAACTGTCTAAAATTTCGCAATTATCTTCATTTGCTCCTAATGTCTCCATTTGTGTCCTAAATCAAAATAAAAAATAATGAGTATATTTAGGAATCAAATAAGAATAAAGTATTAAACATTAAGAGAGGAAAATATGGCATTTTATATTCTCATCAATATATTAAATCATGCTTATATCTACCTCAAGATAAATGACCATTAATTTTAATAACATGAGTTATATCCATTATTTTCTCGTTTCTTTTAGTATTTAAATAGAGTATTTAGAGTGCATTTTTGTGCACTCATCACACCCCCCCACTTACTCATTGCTAGTCCCTAACAATTTTCATGTAAAATGATGAGAAAGACCAAAGAAAATCACACATAGGGGCCATCAAGACACATTTTTCAAATTTACATATCAAAACAATCTTAGAACTTCAATAACCCTTTCATAAGTAATTCAAATATAGCAATCCACAGAGTGTGTATGTGTTCCAAACTATTTTTATCAAATCAGAGGTTTCGACACATGCAACATTAGAATATCTTAAGCAAAAATGTTCAACTCCATAACTCACGGGTATAAAAGTATTTCATGTATGGGTTCTCTCTATGGAGTTGACAAAGGTGTACATTTACTCTCATGGAAATTTAGCCAATTATATATAAGTAACAAGTAAACATTGATCTTATGATAGGAATACTAACAAATGAGATTTCCACCATTCTTTCCACAAGCATACTTAGGATCGGAAAAATCAACACAAAGGGTTGTAATGTGGTTTAGGGTTGGGGTTCATAAGAAGAAAAGGTGAAGAGATTTCAAAAACTTCCAAGTATATACAAAAGGGAATCTGTTAAATTTTTCAGTAGACTATACTTTCCTTTTGATGTACTTTTTAATTTTTTAGATTTTTGACTAAGTATACTTTTCTATCTTCTTTTGCTACTGGTGTCTTCGCAATTTGATGAACTCTTTCATGAATAATTTGATGGACACATCTAGCACCATGCCATTTTTGTCATGGTTTTTTTTTTTAAATAATAATTTCACACTTAATACACACTTGGAAGTAAAATGGTAGGAAAATATAGTGTATAAGCTATACTCCAATGTGGAAAGGTATGGATGATATAGATATGAAAAGAAAAGGCCATATGTGTATATTGGCTCAAAATTGGCTGCTAGGGTTCTATGATGAAAAAGGCTCAGCTTGAAAGGCTCAAACGTTAATCTTAAGTTGACTTTCGTCATATCCCAAGTATATCCACCATCTTACCACAAACCATGTAATGATATTCTCAAAAGAAGTGTCAAATTCAACAGATCAATGGATACTTATCACAATTTCTATATTTATAAGCTCTCTATTCTCACAAAATTCACATGAATACTTGAGCAATATAATTCTTTAGTTACATGTGTCAAATCACCATATTACCACAAAGTTTGGATAAGTGCATAAAAAATTTTCTGTGGATGCTTTAGCAAAATGATTTAAGTTGGGTTTGTTGAATTCGCCAAGATGGTTATAAATGACCATGAGTATCATGTGTGAAAAGATGTTTGTGTGAAAAAAATTTGACAATTTTTTATATTTTGATTGAAATATGCCACAAAGTTTAAATAACAGATTTCTATTTCCACCCCCCAACTTAAATGAAACATTGTCCTTAATGTTTAATAATCAAAATTGGATGGGGAGTAACTAAAAAGGGTAGGATACACCTGATGTGTGATGTAGATAGCTCGCTAAGGGTCAAAAGTAGTGATCTGAAATGACAAAATGATACTATCTTGCAAACAAAAATAAAGAAAACAGTAGTAAATAAAAACAAAACAAAACAAATAAGATGATAATAATAATTATTATTATTGTTGCATGCTGTGGTCAAAGTTGGTAGACCAAGTTTACAATCGGACTATCTTCCACTTCTTGAACTATTCCTCCTGGGTCAAAAATGAAACGCTTATTTGCCCAATAAACTCGGTGCTCGAACTTCACAGGTAGGTGACAAGGTTTAAGATTAACTTTGGTTACTTGTCCACTTGAAGAAATCTGTTTTTCATTTTTCTCAAGAAACTCTTCAAACTTCGGTTGCCAAGCCCGTGTGCTATAATCTTGAGTATTGTAAAAAATTGCACAAATATTAGCTACATCAGATGAATCACTGATAGGATTATACTCAAAATCAACAATAAAATTCTCAAGGGGATCAGAATCATGAGTTGTGAAAACTTCCCTGTCTATGAGTGAGTCAATCATATATATCTGCTGGCACTCGTGATTCTTCACAGTTTCTTGTGTCATATGTTGACCATGAGGTATAGACTGAGCTTGAGAAGGGAACTTACTTTGCTCATTTACACTCAAGAAACTCGTTATTTTAGATACCTGGCTCTTTATCTCCTTTTGTTCTTCAACAACCTGCATCATTAAAGACTCAAATTTTTGGTTAGTCTTACCCTGTACTTCAATAAATGCATGCAAAGTGTCTTCTAAAGAATTTCTAGAAGATTGAGGTGCATGGTATGGTGCAGGATATGATCTAGAAGGTTGTGCAGGCTGTTGGTTTTCAGACTTCCAACTGAAGTTGGGGTGATTACGCCATCCTCTCAGTTAGCATGTGTAGGACAGTCTTGGGCATGATGATCTACCCCACCACAGACAACACATGGTCCAAAAGATTCTGCATGATTAGCCATGTGTGTTGGTTTTGAGTTTTTGGTTTTCAATAACTGTAATTCTCTAGTGAGCATTTCAACCTTAGCCTTAAGGTTATCCTCTTCCCTTAGATGGTAAATACCACCACTCGAGTTTTGATGAGTGCACAAAAATGCACTCTAAATACTCTATTTAAATACTAAAAGAAATGAGAAAATAATGGATATAGCTCATGTTATTAAAATTAATGGTCATTTATCTTGAAATAGATATAAGCATGATTTAATATATTGATGAGAATATAAAATGCCATATTTTCCTCTCTTAATGTTTAATACTTTATTCTTATTTGATGCCTAAATATACTCATTATTTTTATATTTTGATTTAGGACACAAATAGAGGCATTAGGAGCAAATGAAGATAATTGCGGAATTTTAGACAGTTCTGACATCTTTTCGTAATATGAGCATAACTCTCTCATCCAATCTCCTATTGAGCTGATTCAAGATGATCTAGAACCGCAAGAGAAATATCTATAACTTTTATGTTTTGTATTTGAAGAGATATCCACTCAATCTAAGACAAAATCGACCATCAAGTGGACGCACCTGCACTTGACGTTCTTGGATATTTTTCAGCCACTTGCATCAAATCCAAATGTCATCATAATATTTTCTAGCAAGCACTCCTACACCAACTTGAAAATTCAATGATCAATTCAGATACAAGATGAAGTGCACTCAAGTTTCTTGTAGACAAATTATTTGACCACAAGATATTAAGTCATACAAGACAACTAATAGATAGAGAAGCAAAATTGAAACACTCAACCTACAAGCAAAATCCAGCTCATGCATGGTGGGAAAACAAATGATCAAAATGACAACTCACAAATCACTTGGATTCAAGAATGGCACATGGCAAAACAAGTTGAAATTGTGATTATTTTGTCATGACAACTTGCATGAAGGATGCTTATAAATAGAAGGGAGGGGTGTGTGTTCTAAGACAATGCTTAGTGTACTTGGATGCCTTGGAAGATACATTGTTTTTGAGAGCTTGAGAAAAGAAAAGAAAAACCAAAGAAGAGAGAAGAAAATAATCGTTGGCTCTTCCATATTATCCCTTAGAGAATTTTTGTTGCATATTTTCAATATGTGTAACTAATTTTCTAGTAGAGCTAGGGATGAATTTGTATATATGATGGTATTTGTAATTGTTTTTGATTCATATATGTGTTCTTCAAATATTAAACTCTTTTGTTTAGTCATTCGAAATTTATTATAAATATTTTCGTCACCAAATAATCTTAGAATTTATTTCATTTATAGATTCAGTCATGCTTTTTCTATTAAATGCAATAATCCTTTGATTATGTTTGGTTCAATTGGTTATCTATTTTAATTTAATTCTCTGCTGCAATATTGCTCTACGAGTATATTGTCGACGTTGAATTTCTTTAATATCGATAACAATTCCTATTCTTATATTATGACGAATGATTTTTCGAAAGATTACATTTGATTTAAATCTGGTTATTAATGTTTTATTTTTCGATTGAAATTTTGGATATAGAATTTTCAATTGAGTTATTAATGAATCGAAAATAATTAAAATACCAATTATATACAAAGGATTCCCGATGCTTTACTTTTCGCACTCATCTAAATCTTTTTGTTAGTTTCGTTACTGGTCTTCAATTTCTCAATCCATCTCCCTGTGGAATCGACACCCCAAAACTATACTGCAAACGACCGCGTTATTTTTTGGGCGTAATCAAATTTTGGCGCCGTTGTCGGGGAGACGGTAGAAGAATTTGTAGATTTTTTTAGTAGTTTGTAAAAAAAAAAAAAAAAAGAGGAGTAGCTTTGTTCATTTTCTTTTTAGCTTTCTGCATCTTTATTTTATTTTACTTTTCTTTTCGTAATTATTTTTTTTCAGTATTACGCTTTTCTTTACTTTGCATGCGCAGGTACAGAGACGCTTTTGGACTGGACTGTCCTAGTGCTACTGATAGCACAACAGGTCACGACCTACAGGAAACTTGAGTGGTGGTATTTACCATCTCAGGGAGGAAGATAATCTAAAAGCCAAGGTTGAAATACTTACAAGGGAAATAGAGCTGTTAAAGATAAGAAACTTAAAGTCAACACACATGGCTAATCATGCAGACTCTCTTGTGCCATGTGCTGTGTGTGGCGGGGTAGATCATCATGCCCAAGACTGTCCTACACATGCTAACATGAGAGGATGGCATAATCACCCCAACTTCAGTTGGAAGTCTGAAAACCAACAGCCTGCACAACCTTCTAGATCATATCCTGCACCATACCATGCACCTCAATCTTTTAGAAATTCTTTAGAAGACACTTTGCATGCATTTATTAAAGTACAGGATAAGACTAACCAAAAATTTGAGTCTTTAATTATGCAGGTTGTTGAAGAACAAAAGGAGATAAAGAGCCAGATATCTAAAATAACGAGTTTCTTGAGTGTAAATGAGCAAGGTAGGCTCCCTTCTCAAGCTCAGTCTGTACCTCATGGTCAACATATGGCACAAGAAACTGTGAAGAATCACGAGTGCCAGCAGATATATATGATTAACTCACTCATAGATAGGGAAGTTTTCACAACTCATGATTCTGATCCCCTTAAGAATTTTATTGTTGATTTTAAGTTTAATCCTATCAGTGATTCGTCTGATGTAGCTAAAATTTGTACAATTTTTGACAATACTCAAGATTATAGCACACAGGCTTGGCAACTGAAATTGGAGGAGTTGCTTGAGAAAAATGAAAAACAGATTCCTTCAAGTGGGCAAGTACCAAAAGTTAATCTAAAACCTTGCCACCTACCTGTGAAGCTCGAGCACCGAGTTTATTGGGCAAATAAGCGTTTCGTTTTTGACCCAGGAGGAATAGTTCAAGAAGTGGAAGATAGTCCGGTTGTAAACTTGGTCTACTAACTTTGACCACAGCATGCAACAATAATTATTATTATTATTATAATTATTATCATCATCATTATTATTATTATGATTATTATCATCTTATTTGTTTTGTTTTGTTTTTATTTACTACTGTTTTCTTTATTTTTGTTTGCAGGATAGTATCATTTTGTCATTTCAGATCACTACTTTTGACGCTTAGCGAGCTATCTACATCATACATCAGGTGTATCCTACCCTTTTTAGTTACTCCCCATCCAATTTTGATTATTAAACATTGAGGACAATGTTTCATTTAAGTTGGGGGGTGGAAATACAAATCTGTTATTTAAACTCTGTGGCATATTTCAATCAAAATATAAAACATTGTCAAATTTTTTTCACACAGGCATCTTTTCACACATGATACTCATGCTCATTCATAACCATCTTGTTGAATTCAACAAACCCATTTTAAATCATTTTGCTAAAACATCCACAGAGCCATTTATGCACTTCTCCAAACTTTGTGGTAATATGGTGATTTGACACATGTAACTAAAGAATTATTTTGCTCAAGTATTCATGTGAATTTTGTGAGAATTGAGAGCTTACAAATATAGAAATTGTGATAAGTATCCATTGATCTGTTGAATTTGACACTTCTTTTGAGAATATCATTACATGGTTTGTGGTAAGATGGTGGATATACTTGGGATATGACGAAAGTCAACTTAGGATTAACGTTTGAGCCTTTCAAGCTGAGCCTTTTCATCATAGATCCCTAGCAGCCAATTTTGAGCCAATATACACATATGGCCTTTTCTTTTCATATCTACATCATCCATACCTCTCCACATTGGAGTATAGCTTATACACTATATTTTCCTACCATTTTACTTCCAAGTGTGTATTAAGTGTGAAATTATTATTTAAAAAAAAAAACCATGACAAAAATGGCATGGTGCTAGATGTGTCCATCAAATTATTCATGAAAGAGTTCATCAAATTGCGAAGACACCAGTGGCAAAAGAAGATGGAAAAATATACTTAGTCAAAAATCTAAAAAATTGAAAAGTACATCAAAAGGAAAGTATAGTCTACTGAAAAATTTAACAGATTCCCTTTTGTGTATAGTTGGAAGTTTTTGAAATCTTTTCACCTTTTCTTCTTATGAACCCCAACCCTAAACCACATTACAACCCTTTGTGTTGATTTTTCCGATCCTAAGTATGCTTGTGGAAAGAATGGTGGAAATCTCATTTGTTAGTATTCCTATCATAAGATCAATGTTTACTTGTTACTTATATATAATTGGCTAAATTTTCATGAGAGTAAATGTACACCTTTGTCAACTCCATAGAGAGAACCCATACATGAAACACTTCTATACCCGTGAGTTATGGAGTTGAACCTTTTTGCTTAAGATATTCTAATGTTGCATGTGTCGAAACCTCTGATTTGATAAAAATAGTTTGGAACACATACACACTCTGTGGATTGCAATATTTGAATTACTTGTGAAAGGGTTATTGAATTTCTAAGATTGTTTTGATATGTAAATTTGAAAAATGTGTCTTGATGGCCCCTATGTGTGATTTTATTTGGTCTTTCTCATCATTTTGCATGAAAATTGCTAGGGACTAGCAATGAGTAAGTTGGGGGGTGTAATGAGTGCACAAAAATGCACTCTAAATACTCTATTTAAATACTAAAAGAAATGAGAAAATAATGGATATAGCTCATGTTATTAAAATTAATGGTCATTTATCTTGAAATAGATATAAGCATGATTTAATATATTGATGAGAATATAAAATGCCATATTTTCCTCTCTTAATGTTTAATACTTTATTCTTATTTGATGCCTAAATATACTCATTATTCTTATATTTTGATTTAGGACACAAATAGAGGCATTAGGAGCAAATGAAGATAATTGCGGAATTTTAGACAGTTCTGACATCTTTTCGTAATATGGGCATAACCCTCTCATCCAATCTCCGATTGAGCTGATTCAAGATGATCTAGAACCGAAAGAGAAATATCTATAACTTTTATGTTTTGTGTTTGAAGAGATATCCACTCAATCTAAGACAAAATCGACCATCAAGTGGACGCACCTGCACTTGACGTTCTTGGATATTTTTCAGCCACTTGCATCAAATCCAAATGTCATCATAATATTTTCTAGCAAGTACTCCTACACCAACTTGAAAATTCAATGATCAATTCATATGCAAGATGAAGTGCACTCAAGTTTCTTGTAGACAAATTATTTGACCACAAGATATTAAGTCATACAAGACAACTAATGGATAGAGAAGCAAAATTGAAACACTCAACCTACAAGCAAAATCCAGCTCATGCATGGTGGGAAAACAAATGATCAAAATGACAACTCACAAATCACTTGGATTCAAGAATGGCACATGGCAAAACAAGTTAAAATTGTGATGATTTTGTCATGACAACTTGCATGAAAGATGCTTATAAATAGAAGGGATGGGTGTGTGTTCTAAGACAATGCTTAGTGTGCTTGGATGCCTTGGAAGATACATTGTTTTTGAGAGCTTGAGAAAAGAAAAGAAAAACCAAAGAAGAGAGAAGAAAATAATCGTTGGCTCTTCCATATTATCCCTTAGAGAATTTTTGTTGCATATTTTCAATATGTGTAACTAATTTTCTAGTAGAGCTAGGGATGAATTTGTATATATGATGGTATTTGTAATTGTTTTTGATTCATATATGTGTTCTTCAAATATTAAACTCTTTTGTTTAGTCATTCGAAATTTATTATAAATATTTTCGTCACCAAATAATCTTAGAATTTATTTCATTTATAGATTCAGTCATGCTTTTTCTATTAAATGCAATAATCCTTTGATTATGTTTGGTTCAATTGGTTATCTATTTTAATTTAATTCTCTGCTGCAATATTGCTCTACGAGTATATTGTCGACGTTGAATTTCTTTAATATCGATAACAATTCCTGTTCTTATATTATGACGAATGATTTTTCGAAAGATTACATTTGATTTAAATCTGGTTATTAATGTTTTATTTTCCGATTGAAATTTTGGACATAGAATTTTCAATTGAGTTATTAATGAATCGAAAATAATTAAAATACCAATTATATACAAAGGATTCCCGATGCTTTAATTTTCGCACTCATCTAAATCTTTTTGTTAATTTCGTTACTGTTCTTCAATTTCTCAATCCATCTCCCTGTGGAATCGACACCCCAAAGCTATACTGCAAACGACCGCGTTATTCTTTGGGCGTAATGAGGTTTCCTGTAGGTCGTGACCTGTTTGTGCTATCAGTAGCACTAGGTCCAGTCCAAGTATGAGCTTTTTCAGCAAGCTCATTGAGGTACTTTATGGCCTCATCGGGATTTTTCTGTAAAAATTCTCCATTGCACATCATTTCCACGAATTGACGTTTCCTGGGCATAAGCCCTTCATAGAAATAACTCACTAAGCGCCAATTCTCATATCCATGATGGGGACACATACTCAGTAATTCTTTAAATCTTTCCCAAGACTGGTACAAAGTCTCACTATCCTTTTGTGCAAAGGTAGAGATTTGTCTTTTTAAAGCATTGGTCTTATGTTGGGGAAAGTATTTACTGAAAAACACTTGAGTCATCTTACTCCATGTTCCAATAGACCGTGGTCTTAGTGAGTACAACCAACTCTTAGCTTTATCTTTCAAAGAAAAAGGAAAGAACTTTAGTCTTACCGTGTCGTCAATGGTATTTTGACTGTGGAATGTTGCAACTATTTCCTCAAATTCCCAAATATGAACATAGGAGTTTTCATTTTATAGACCATGAAAAGTCGGAAGTAATTGTATCATTCCTATTTTGAAATCTACGTGACGAACATTAGGTGAGAATATAATACAGGATGGTGTGGCTGTTCGTGCGAGATGAAGATAATCTTGGAGGGTTCTAACAGGTTGGTCCACGTGTTCACTCATCGCGTCAGAATTGAAAGAATTATCAAACAAGCGATTAGAAAAATTAGATTCTGAATCTGATTCTAGCACGGGTCTACTAGCAAACCGTCCAAAAGCGTCTCTGTACCTGCGCATGCAAAGTAAAGAAAAGCGTAATACTGAAAAAAAAATTACGAAAAGAAAATTAAAATAAAATAAAGATGCAGAAAGCTAAAAAGAAATTGAAGAACAGTAACGAAATTAACAAAAAGATTTAGATGAGTGCAAAAAGTAAATTTTAGAGTGTGACGTAAATTAAAACTAAATGAGTAATTTGAACAGTATAAAAATGAGACGAAAAGTAGAGTGTAGGGAATTCCTTGTGTATTTGTGGTATTCAAATTTATTCTTAATTCATTGATAACTCAATTAAGAATTCTAGATCCAAATTCTTAATCGGAATATATAACATTAATAACCAAAATTTAAATCAAATATAACTCTTTGAAAAATCATTATTCACGCTTAACTCTCATAATATACCCAAGAGGCGATATTGCAGCAGAGAATTAAATCAATATAAATAATCAATTGCTCCAAACATAATTATACAACTAATTCACTCAATGAAAAAAGCATGACTGAATCCATAAACGAAATAGATTCTATATTTATTTGAAGACGAAAAACATCACAAATAAATTGAGAATAATAGAACAAAAGAGTTTTAATATTTAAAGACCAAATACATGAATCAAAAATAAATTACAAACACCATCACACAAACAAGTTCATCCCTAACCCTCCTTGAGAATTTAGTTACACATATTGAAAATATGCAACAAAACTTCTCCAAGGGATAATATGGAAGAGCCAACCATTATTTTCTTCTCTCTTCTTTGGTTTTTCTTTTCTTTTCTCAAGCTCTCAAAATAATGGCTCTTCCAAAGCATCCTCCCACACTAAGCATTGTCTTAGAACACACACCCCTTCCTTCTATTTATAAGCATCCTTCATGCAAGTTGTCATGACAAAATCATCACAATTTCAACTTGTTTTGCCATGTTCCATTCTTGAATCCAAGTGATTTGTGAGTTGTCATTTTGATCATTTGTTTTCCCACCATGCATGAGCTAGATTTTGCTTGTAGGTTGAGTGTTTTAATTTTGCTTCTCTATCCATTAGTTGTCTTGTATGACTTAATATCTTGTGGTCAAATAATTTGTCTACAAGAAACTTGAGTGCACTTCATCTTGCATATGAATTGATCATTGAATTTTCAAGTTGGTGTAGGAGTGCATGCTGGAAAATATTATGATGACATTTGGATTTGATGCAAGTGGCTGAAAAATATCTAGGAACGTCAAGTGCAGGTGCGTCCACTTGATGGTCGATTTTGTCTTAGATTGAGTGGATATCTCTTCAAACATAAAACACAAAAGTTATATATATTTCTCTTGTGGTTCTATATCATCTTGAGTTATGCCCATATTACGAAAAGATGTCAGAACTGTCTAAAAATCCGCAATTATCTTCTTTGCTCCTAATGTCTCCATTTGTGTCCTAAATCAAAATATAAGAATAATGAGTATATTTAGGCATCAAATAAGAATAAAGTATTAAACATTAAGAGAGGAAAATATGGCATTTTATATTCTCATCAATATATTAAATCATGCTTATATCTACCTCAAGATAAATGACCACTAATTTTAATAACATGAGTTATATCCATTATTTTCTCATTTCTTTTAGTATTTAAATAGAGTATTTAGAGTGCATTTTTGTGCACTCATCAGTTCCTAAGTAAGCTTACAGAATGAGTGGTAGAAATTCTCATTTGTCAGTGTTTCTATCATAAGATCAATGTTTGCTTGTTGCTTGTACATAATTGCCTAATTTTCTATTGAGCATGTACGCCCCCTGTCAACTTCATAGAGAAAACCCCTATACAAAACACTATCATACACGTGAGTTATAGAGTTGAACATTTTGCTTGAGATGTTCTTGATGTTGCATGTGTCAAGGTTTGTGGTTAGATAGATATAGTTTAGATCTCTCTCTCTCACACACACACACACACTCTGTAGATTGCTATAGGTGGATTGATTGTGACAGGGTTATTGGGTTTCTAAGATTGCTATGATATGTGATTCTGAAAAGTGTGACTTGGTAGCCTTCTATGTGTGATCTTCTTGGGTCTCTGTCATCATTTTTGCACGAAAATTGCTAGGTACTAGCAATGAGTAAGTTGGAGGTGTGATGAGTGCGCAAAAATGCACTCTAAATATTTTAATATTGGATTAAATTACTAAAATGTAAATAGAATTAATTGGATATAATTTATATTATTGAATTTTATTTTTATTTAGATTAAGATATATATACATTGAATTTTATTTACATATGAAAGCAGGTTGTATTTTATTCTCAATTTGGTTGACTATCCATAAGGACCTACATGCATAGATGGACTTCAAGCACACATATTGATATCATGGAACCAACTGCAATTAAAAGAATGCTTGGGCTTGACTTAAATAGGAAAGCTTGCAATTTAAGTCAAGCCCAAGCATTCTTTTAATTGCAGCTGGGTCCATGATATCCGTATGTGTCCTTGAAGTCCAGCTATGCATGTGGGTCCTTATGGATAGTCAACCAAATTGAGAATAAAATGTAACCTGCTTTCATATGTAAATAAAATTCAATAATATAAATTATATCCAATTAATTCTATTTACATTTTAGTAATTTAATCCAATATTAAAACATTTAGAGTGCACTTTCGCCCACTCTTCACATCCCCATAGGCATCTACAGAACTTGACAAAACGCCCTCATCTTCCACTATAAAAGCTGATGAATGTCCTCGTACTGAATTCAAAGTTGCCACTTCACATGCATCAACTTCCATAGGTAGAAATTCAGTCTTATTTAGTGGTGCTGAGATAGGAACATCATCCCATTGCATGAATACGTAATTAGATGATGGTTCATTTTCTTGGTAAGCATCATCGTCACTACATTGACCATCCAACTCTTCCAACACCTTCTTGGTCGGTGGAACATCGTATACATTCCTGTTTGTAAACTTCTGCACAATACACCAATTTTCTTTTATTCTTAGGTCTCTAATGTATACACACTAGGAAACTTGGCATGCCAACACAAATGGTTCGTCCTTATATCAAGTCCTATCCATGTTGATACTAGCATATGGTCATCTACTTGTACCCTTTGTTACTTATCACCAACATCAAACCAATCACAACTAAACAGGTACACTCAATGACCTCCCATGTAGTGCAGTCCCAGAACATCATTGATAACACGGTAGAAGTAGACATTATTAGACTGAGGCTCCCAGTGACTAACACACCAGAATTTTGTGTCCAACACCGGACTTCACGTTGGTTTGTATAGAACCTCTCCCCATTTACAATGCTAGTGTATGATGCAATCTAATTATAAAGGCCGCAAGCTAACACATACAGATCAACAGAGATAAGGAGTGGGTTACTAGCCCATTGCTCTTGAACCTAAGTGATTTACAAGGATATTAGCACAGTCGTGTTATAGCCATATTCTATGTTATTAGGTGATGAAAACATGCCGTAATAGACACCATCAAATCATGACTTACATTGTTTGAACCACGATGGGAACTCATGTTCATGGGTTCGATCAACATTGGGTTGATTGTTCACCTAACATTTCTTGAAATGCTCCCTGCACACCAAAAAGTCAATGGGATCCAAATATATTAGTGCAACCATGGATTGGAACAATCAATAACTTGTGTAGTAAGAGTACTTATGCCAAACATGGTCCAATCTCCTTGCAGTTTGTTAAGCACATACCAACGTGCAATGCATAAGAGTCTATCTTCTAATTGCACATTATGAGCTACACCATTGGACGCACTTTTTGGTTCAATACAGTAAAACCATCAGTAGTTGGCTCCTCCTAAATATCAACATTGCAGTCTGGTCAATTAAACCTTGTCTCAACACCATTGAGATACATTGAGCAGAATGTCAGGCATTCAATGTGAATGTATGCTTCTGCAATTGAACCCTTTAGACATGCTTTATTTTTTATGAACCGCTTAAATTTACTCAAATACCTCTCAAATGGATACATCCATCTGTATTGTACTGGTCCCCTAGAATAGCCTCACGAGGTAAGTGCATAGCCAGGTGCTCCATCACATCAAAAAATGATGGAGGGAAAATCAGCTCTAGTTTGCAAAGAATGCTTACAATATCAGTTTGAAGCTGCTGGAGATAAGGGACACTAAGGTTTCTTGCACATACCCGCTGGAGGCAATAGGCAGGAATCATTGCAATAAAACATGGCGGTCATGACTTTTTAATCTGGATATTTTGCAATCACGTACACTAACACAACGGAAGATATTGGCTACGAACCCATCAGGAAATTTCACATTGGCCAACCAAGAATAGATTGTATTTCGTTCACCGCCATGTAATGTGTACAATGCTGAAGGCATCGTGCATTTTCCACCTTCTTGCTTTAGATTCAGTTCCTTACTGCCCTACTAACTCTAGATCGAGTCTAGAGTTTGTATTATCCTTTGTTTTTCCAGGAAGGTTCATTAAAGTGTCGAAGATGTTATTTCATATATTCTTCTCAATATGCATCACATCTAGATTGTGTTGCAAACGAAGGTTTAGCCAATATGGTAAATTGAACAGTGGACTGCACTTTGGCCAGTTCAGCTCTTCAACAGTGCGCTTTCTCTACCTATGAGATTTTCTGAATAATACAACCCCAAGCATTTGTAGCTACCATAAAAGCTAGATATCTAAGCGCAATAGACTTCATTTTCCTACCTACGCAGAGGGCGTTACAATTTTCTTGAATTTGCACAAAACCATTCTAGTGGAAGTGATCGTATTCGATGTCCACATCAGGTATGTAGTAATAATCTATTCCTACCTGTATTTACCGTGGAGAGTCACTTGTACCTAAATGAATTTTTAATGGTGAGGCGGAACCACGAGTTCAATGTGGATGATGAAGATCCCGATGTTTGCGGCAAATGATGAATACATTGATGATATGAAGCAAATGTTAGACGACATTTGGGTTGGTACAAATGTCGATGTCCCCCAAAGCAGCACAGATTTGCCCGATCGGAATTAATTTCCTACATCTATATCCATGTCATCTTTTGACCAACTAATCGTGGATGCTCAGTGATCACTATATGACAGGTGTTCTAAATTCTCAAAACTATCATTAATTGTCAAGTTGCTACACATAAAAACCATTGGCGGTTGGTCAATTAAGTCATTTGATATACTTTTGAGCTTGTTGAAGTCTGCCTTTTTGGATGCTGAATTGCCACATTCATATGAAGATGCTCGTTCCTTGAAGCAAGGTTTGGGCTTCAAGTACAATCAAATCCATGCATGCCCTAATGACTACATCTTGTTCTAGAACGAATATGCATCATTAAATGCATGCCCCGTCTGTAAGGCATCAAGATGGTTGGAAATATAGATTGTGATGAAACAAGTAATCAAGTAATCTAGACTATTGCATCCTACAAATCAAACAGATTTTTAGGCTATAGACATGCAATTAACAAGAGTAAACTTCAAATGATATAATTGGTGGATGCAATGATCAGTTTGTCACTACATAGCAAAGTTAAAAAGAAGCAGGGTATATTCAAGCCTTTAACCACCCAAAAAATAAGAGACCTCAATAATATTTGAATGATAGGGCAAACAAACATGGAACTTGTTTTCACATGGAAGTTTTATCCAATTGGGCAAAACTCAACTCAATCTCCATTATTGAAAAGTGTTCAGAGTTGATGCAAGGTTGGGAAATCATGCTATTGTGACCAGTAGCCATAAATTAGAAATTCTAAGCATAGTATTGGTAATCCCCTTTCATTGAAAGAGTCCTCTATTGCATTGTACACACATATGCAATAAACTCGCATATGTATATATATTAATAAATGCTAGACATGATCGAAGGAACATGTGGGGTTAAGATTCTAAAGAAACAAACATGTTGAAGTATAGGAAAGTAGTTGCAAAAGTCCCTATGAGTTGTAGTTAATTCAAAACTAGGTTTTGAATTTAACACAGCTTTCATGACTTGGTAGTTCATAACTACCAACTACCAAAGGGAGTTGACACAAAAAATAGAAAATATGATAGTTATTGAAGGCAAATGCAATAACTACTAACTAGAAGGATGGGTACTCCATTTCCAATTAATCCATTCATTGTCAAGATCCTAATTTGGAATCTCAAGTTTGAAAAAGAAAGAAAGACATATTTACAACAACTCTAAGTAAAGAATAATTAAAAACTTAAATTGTTGGGTGTATTCATTCTGCATGTGTAGCATAAAAATAATTAAGTGAATTCTGTTAGCCATGTAAAGGGCAACATTAAGGGCTAGTATATTTTGTTGGCGTTTCCCATTAACAGAGTAGGTATTGAAATAGAAACAAAAATATCAAAAACCAAGCACAAAATTCTTACACTTGCTTCAACTGTGTGGGGAAAAGCTATATAAATATATGTATATAGATTTATATATAAATATATAATTACCAATAATTGGGCAAGAAGCGGTTGCATGAAGTACATATATCTATCATCATCCTTTGAAGTCAGTGGACCCTATCATTAACAAGGCAGACGTTTGTGGCAAAGAGGAAAACAAGAAAATGGCAATAAGTCATCCATACATATATACATAAATATATATACACACACATCCATATGGACTCCCCCAATACTAGTCCCTTTAAAAGAAGTCCATAGACATTATTATGGAGATATATTTGAAATAGCCAAAAGTACTGTAAATTTTAAAGCTCTACAATAAACATGCAAACGCTAGAATATGTTGTAGTTGCAAAGCATATTCTTTTTGCTATTGAGATTTATTATAGAAATGGCCAAAAAAAATTAAGATAATGAGTACTACAACTGAACTCTATGACTTAAATAATAATAGGAATGTGTCATACCCCAAATCTTATAAAGGAACACATAAATTGATTTTGTCGCCTCTACGGGATGGTTATACTCATTTATTTTCCTTTTTTTATGCCCCTTTTTCCTAGGACGATCAAGGTTTGTGGCATCAATAATGCAAGATATAAATACATATTTCAGCTGTACCAGCCTGTACTGGTTGTACTGGTCGGTTTTTCGGTCGTACTGGTCATGTGTACTGGCCTGTATCGGATTTCGAGATTTCACTTTTTTTTTCTATTTCTTGCTATTTTTTATTTTAATTATATATATAAATACATATATATTTATATATATAATCTATTCATATATTGACTATTATTTTGAAATATAATTTATATATATATATTTATATATATATAATTTTTTTATGTATAGACTAGTGCGAAACGGTACACGAAACGACATCAGTACTGAAATATTTTGTTCCAATGTCTTGACCAAAACAGCATTCAAAACATTGGTCCATACCACAAAATTACGGCAAGTTCAAACTAGGTAATGAATTAATAACAACACTCAAATGTAATCAGGAAATAGAAGAATGAAAGTGGGAATCCTAGTAAAAAAAAATTGTCTGGAAGGTAATTTGGAATCTCGTTGGTGCCAAAGGAGCTACACATATAGGAAGTTGACATCAATCTCCATCAGTAGAGCACCAATAATTTGATAACACATTTTCTTGTAGAAGAAATAATAACCCCATCCACAATAGTTTAACACGAATATCTAGACTAACAAAATACATAATAAATATAACTTTGCTAGGACAACACAATTTTGATGCCAAGGTCGTAGCAACAAAATGGAGCCAAAGTAACATACAAAAGTTCAATCAAATACTCTTAATCTATTGCAAATATTAGTAGGGTTGCTATATATGTTCTTACTACGAACATAGTCTAAATAAATCACAGAAAGTGTATAATGAGACAATCAAGAAAAAATAAACTAGAATCCAAAGGTGCAATAGTTAAATTTGTGGAACTTAATCAAGTACCCAATACCCATATATATTATAAATGTAATGCAATATCCAGGATTGCAAGGATGAGGGGGAGCGAAAACCCAAAGACATTGATTCGTTACCTTTAGGGTTTATAAAGGTCGAGCCTTTGGGTAGATTGTCTTGGTGATATTGCGAACGGACTTTATTCAAAAATTGTTCGATGTTCCCCCGATTTTCATTCATTCTCGCTTCACTTTCATCCGAATCCACACACCCAGAGGCAAAGCGGTGGAGATGGTGAAGTTGAAGGGAAGATTGAAAATGGGATAGCTTTGTGTGCTCTGATTTCAGGAGAGAGAAAAGGGATTTGGGTAAAATATCGAGGGAAAAAGGGATTTAGGGCAATTGGTGCGTGATGGCGCCAAGTTGATATGATCCTACTAAAACACATTTACTATCGATGACTATTGACCTAATATGTTGGAAATAATTTTTGGTCATTTTATATCGCCAAAATAGAATTAAATGGCAATGCAATAGGAAACCCCCTTCAGAGTACTTCACCTTCTATCACATTGTCATTCCTCAAGCCCGACGAAGATGAAGTCGCTGCAGTAATGTCTCTCTTGCAATGGAAACTATTGTGGAAAAAAAAATGCTGTAAAAACGTGATTTTCTTGTAGTGATTACAGAACATTCGAACATTTAGATTAAATTTTTTTAAAAAAGATTATACCTTATTTTGACACCTTTTTAATTTTAATATATTTTAATTTCTTTCCTTGCTTAATAGTGTAGGATTTTATTATTGGTGTATTGATAATAATTTTTTTAATATTTTAAAATGTTTAAAATAAGAATAAAAAAATACGTAAAGAAATTAAAATAAGATTCTACTCGAGCAAGGCCCTGTTAATATTATACAAATTTTATACTCTATTTAATTATAAAATAATTTAATTTGTGAAAGTCATGAAGTGCAATGATTTAAAATTAAATTTAGATAAACTAATATTAAAGAAATTTGAGAATTAAAAATAATAATATATACATTACATAAGCAGTTGGTCTATTACATAAATTAAAAACAAAATACGAAAAGACTTAAGAAAAAAACATAAAATATTAGACTACATGTAGTTTTTGACTGATGTGAACTCATCAATCAAAGTCTCGATCCTAACATGCAAGGTCTCAATATCAATCAAAAGCTGGTCCAAACGCTATCCACATGTGCAGTGAGTGTGGTGATTGTCGCCGTCTATGCAGCGAACTGCCTATTGATGTTTGCCTGTAGCTCTCCGAACATCGACGAGACCCAAGCATGTAGCACATCCCCTCCTGCAGTCTGTCTCGCCTAAGGCTGTTGACTGGTGTTGGCAATGTTAGTGGGATCAAGCTAGACAGCCTAACACTGGGGAGGTGGCACCGGATCTGCTACAGGAGGAGAAATGCGCCTCCTTTACTAACGACTTCGGTTGTACATGCTATTGTTGATAGGGCCGATCTGCAGTTGCACTGTCGTCAAGATCTGTGGTTCCACTCCATGTGCTAGGAGTAACCGAGTGATGATAAGTCCGTATGGGAGGTTTTCCGTCGAGACAGTGCACACCTCTTAGCAGATCCTCTCACTGATCACCCATGGCAGGTTGATCGGGTCTCCACGCTCCAACCTTATTAGAAACCGAGTGTGTGTGCCAGGGGGTCCACATTTGCTGCAAGAATAAGATGCAACATTTAGAAGAAATCGAGGAGCACACTCTGGTAGAATGTGTCTGATATCTCGTGCGCCTCCTGGTCTCTACCCATGAAGATGTAGCAATTCTCATCCTGATGTGGGCACTCCTACTCAGATCCAGCATTGTCGCCTGTCACGTCCTTATCAATGTTATGACTGCTTGTAGAGAGAACTAGACCAGTCTAGAATTCCACCATACCAGCATCAGCATTTAGCGGCTGAGCTAGTGCAGCAACTGCATCCTCCCCATGCTGCGTTGCTGCTGACTCTGAATTTGTAGCAGATCGGCAATAACATCCGCTGAGATAGTGATCTGCACCCCATGAATCTTGATGACGTGAGACTCGGCGTTGTGTGGCAATGTAGAACTCATGGACCATGCTAGTGTACACGGTCCCCTTCAGTGTACAGATCGGCATCTAGCTCCTATCCAGAGGCACCAACGTCAGGCTTTTCTGATGCTAGTATAACGAGTTAAACTCGTTAATCAGTATCTCTTACTCTAGGGTAAACATGCAGGCCTTGACACGATACGCCTCCCGCGAGGCTCCTTCCCGATCCCTCTTTCTTATGGTCCAAGGCTACTAAGCTATTATATATATATATATATATAAATGAGATAAAAATTAGTAGAAATTAAAAATCAATTAACGAACAATCTTAGGTTATGTCCAAGAAATGCAATTTTTTAAAGTGATCTGCGTATATGTTCGAACACTACTAACGTCACTTTGAACGTGAATTTGTTTTCCAACGTTGCACACACTCACATTCGAACGTACCATGGGGTACGTTCAAACATGAACGTATAAGTTTGCAAACATTGCAAACCATAACATTTGAATGTAAAATAGTTACGTTCAATGTGACCGTTCATATTCCAACGTTAAAGCAATTACATTCCAACATTGAGAACACTACGTTGGAACATAATTGTTGGTATTCCAACATTGTCGTTGTCTCATTCCAACGTACAGAATGTATGTTGGAACGTACCTATTGGCCATTTAGTGTAATATACTTACGTTCGTACATAACCTTTCATCTTCCAGAATTCAAAATTTTACGTTGTAAAATAAGGATTGGCTGAGTCGACTCAGTCATTCACAAAACTCCACTTTATGGAGTTTTAGGGCCAAACATCACCGCAAGAATGAAGTATACACTTCAAGAAATCTTCCTACGGAGTTCTTTTGGCCAATGGAGACATGTGGTGGCCAAAAAATCAATTTGAAGTTTCGGGCACCACATTTTCTTCAAACTTAAAAAACCTATGCAATGTGTATGCTTTTTAGTTTTATTAAAATTTATCATTTCTAAAAACTACGTTCGAATGTGCACATTAAATGTTCGAACTTTATTCCAACTGCGTTCGAATGTACCACACAACGTTCGAATGAACTGACCAAAATATTCGAATATTTATGAAACTAACATTCGAATATCTGACAAAACGTTCGACTGTTCGTCAAATTAACGTTCGAACATACTCAAACATATCGTTCGAACGTTGGTTTAGGAACGTCCAAACGTCAAGATGTGACCAATGTTCGAATGACGTTAATAACGTTCAAACGTTGGAGAAACGAACGAAGTAGTATGTCGTTTAAATGTCAGTCAGATAGTTTTACGTTTGAACGTCATGTTGTACATTCTAACGTGACTTTCGGTGACACATTTGAACTGTCACTAATGTTCTAACGTTCAAACATTATATCGAATGAAAAATAAAAAATATACTTTTTGTGATGGTTGAACAGTAAAGTATCACAAATACCTATTTGTGACACACTTACTCTTACGGTTGTCATAACGATTTCTAACTATTAGAAAAGTCTTTCATGATGTTTTGGTCATTTTTTATGATACTTCTTTCTAACACTAAAGCCCAAATTTATTGTAGTGTATGTAGGTGGTAAGAGTTTGTGGAGTTATTTTTTATTTTTTTATTTTTTTAGAGAGTTTGTGGAGGCATTGGACATGATTAGTTAATGATAAACTTTTTTATATAATCAGTTTGATTAAGTTATCATATGGTATTTGGTTCAACAAGGATCCTCAAGAGTACTCAAGATTTTATCATATAATACATTATTAATAAATGATATGACATTACTTTATGATAGGATGAAACTTATACCCTGCATCTCTCTATTTTTGGGCTACAAAAATAATTTGAAAAACAAAGAGTAATAATTTGTCGTAAAATATTATGTGTATTGATCATTTCATTTTTTAGTGATCTATTTGTTCTTAGAAACGGAGCGAAAAAAATTTTTTTAAAGGGGACATAATGTTCTTTTCATTTTTCTCCAAAAGGCAAAAACCTCCTTCTAGGCCCCTGATCCTTCGAACGATCAAAGTTTTCATCGAATAGACTAACGTATGAGTTACACATGCGAATCATAGAAGAGCGTGAGCTCTATGCGCCTCTAAACCAAGAGGTTTCTATTGCCGCTGCTTGCGGTGTTTCTAGGAATAAGGACTCCAGATTCTGTAGACTCGACTGGTCGACATACTCTTAGTGTAGCGCGTGTCTCTTACGCACCACTATAGTTTGTTTTTTCTTGCATTGTTTTCCTTCAAGCTGAAAATTGGGATCTACAGTTGTAATCCATTAATTTCACGTCTATCTTTATGTTTACTATTATTTCCTTTTGTTTACGTAAAAGGAAATGGTTTGTTAAACTTTTGTCCATAAAGTGAAAGTCCTCTCTTCTTTTGGAGAGCGAGGTTTGAAATCTCTGCCTTAGGCAGAGAATGGTCTCTCAGGTGATTTGTCTGGAGAGAGTTAGAAAAGTTAAGACCATACTTGTCACAAAAGAATTTGTGTACTGTAAAGCATCAATCGTGTGTAGTTGGCTTATAAATTAAAATTTTTCTTATATGTAACCGTCACAACTGTAACTTCACTTTCTTGACTGAAAGAAGTCTATTTCCCATTTTAAAAAAAAAAGAAAAGAAATGGAGCTATCAAACACAAATTTTAGCATTTTGATGAGTGCACAAAAATGCACTTTAAATACTCTATTTAAATACTAAAAGAAATGAGAAAACAATAGATATAACTCATGTTAATAAAATTAATGGTCATTTATCTTGAGATAGATATAAGCATGATTTAATATATTGATGAGAATATAAAATGCCATATTTTTCTCTCTTAATGTTTAAAATTTTATTCTTATTTGATGCCTAAATATACTCATTATTCTTATATTTTGATTTAGGACACAAATGGAGACATTAGGAGCAAATGAAGATAATTGCGGAATTTCAGACAGTTTTGACATCTTTTCGTAAAATGGGCATAACTCTCTCATCCAATCTCCGATTGAGCTGATTCAAGATGATCTAGAACCGCAAGAGAAATATCTATAACTTTTATGTTTTGTGTTTGAAGAGATATCGACTCAATCTAAGACAAAATCGACCATCAAGTGGACGCACCTGCACTTGACGTTCCTGGATATTTTTCAGCCACTTGCATCAAATCCAAATACAAGATGAAGTGCACTCAAGTTTCTTCAAGACAAATTATTTGACCACAAGATATTAAGTCATACAAGACAACTAATAGATAGAGAAGCAAAATTGAAACACTCAACCTACAAGCAAAATCCAGCTCATGCATGGTGGGAAAACAAATGATCAAAATGACAACTCACAAATCACTTGGATTCAAGAATGGCACATGGCAAAACAAGTTGAAATTGTGATGATTTTGTCATGACAACTTGCATGAAGGATGCTTATAAATAGAAGGGAGGGGTGTGTGTTCTAAGACCATACTTAGTGTGCTTGGATGCCTTGGAAGATACATTGTTTTTGAGAGCTTGAGAAAAGAAAAGAAAAACCAAAGAAGAGAGAAGAAAATAATGGTTGGCTCTTCCATATTATCCCTTAGAGAATTTTTGTTGCATATTTTCAATATGTGTAACTAATTTTCTAGTAGAGCTAGGGATGAATTTGTATATATGATGGTATTTGTAATTGTTTTTGATTCATATATGTGTTCTTCAAATATTAAACTCTTTTGTTTAGTCATTCGAAATTTATTATAAATGTTTTCGTCACCAAATAATCTTAGAATTTATTTCATTTATAGATTCAGTCATGCTTTTTCTATTAAATGCAATAATCCTTTGATTATGTTTGGTTCAATTGGTTATCTATTTTAATTTAATTCTCTGCTGCAATATTGCTCTACGAGTATATTGTCGACGTTGAATTTCTTTAATATCGATAACAATTCCTGTTCTTATATTGTGACGAATGATTTTTCAAAAGATTACATTTGATTTAAAACTGGTTATTAATGTTTTATTTTTCGATTGAAAATTTGGACATAGAATTTTCAATTGAGTTATTAATGAATCGAAAATAATTAAAATACCAATTATATACAAAGGATTCCCGATGCTTTACTTTTCGCACTCATTTAAATCTTTTTGTTAATTTCATTACTGTTCTTCAATTTCTCAATCCATCTCCCTGTGGAATCGACACCCCAAAGCTATACTACAAACGACCGCGTTATTCTTTGGGCGTAATCAAATTTTGGCGCCGTTGCCGGGAAGACGGTAAAAGAATTTGTAGTTGTTTTTAGTAGTTTGTTAAAAAAAAAAAAAAGAGAGAGCGGTAGCTTCGTTCATTTTCTTTTTAGCTTTCTGCATCTTTATTTTATTTTAGTTTTATTTTCGTAATTTTTTTTTTTTTTTTTTTTCAGTATTACGCTTTTCTTTACTTTGCATGCGTAGGTACAGAGACGCTTTTGGACGGTTTGCTAGTAGACCCGTGCTAGAATCAGATTCAGAATCTAATTTTTCTAATCGCTTGTTTGATAATTCTTCCAATTCTGACGCGATGAGTGAACACGTGGACCAACCTGTTAGAACCCTCCAAGATTATCTTCATCCCGCACGAACAGCCACACCATCCTGTATTATGTTCTCACCTAATGTTCGTCATGTAGATTTTAAAACGGGAATGATACAATTACTTCCGACTTTCCATGGTCTAGAAAATGAAAACCCCTATGTTCATATTAGGGAATTTGAGGAAGTAGTTGCAACATTTCACGGTCAAAATACCACTGACGAAACGGTAAGGCTAAAGTTCTTTCCTTTTTCTTTGAAAGATAAAGCTAAGAGTTGGTTGTACTCACTAAGACCACGGTCTATTGGAACATGGAGTGAGATGACTCAAGTGTTTTTCAATAAATACTTTTCCCAACATAAGACTAATGCTTTAAAAAGACAAATCTCTACCTTTGCACAAAAGGATAGTGAGACTTTGTACCAGTCTTGGGAAAGATTTAAAGAATTACTGAGTATGTGTCCCCACCATGGATATAAGAATTGGCGCTTAGTGAGTTATTTCTATGAAGGCCTTACGCCCAGGGAACGTCAATTCGTGGAAATGATGTGCAATGGAGAATTTTTACAAAAAAATCCCGATGAGGCCATAGAGTACCTCAATGAGCTTGCTGAAAAAGCTCATACTTGGACTGGACCTAGTGCTACTGATAGCACAAACAGGTCACGACCTACAGGAAACTTGAGTGGTGGTATTTACCATCTAAGGGAGGAGGATAACCTTAAGGCTAAGGTTGAAATGCTCACCAGAGAATTAGAGTTATTGAAAACTAAAAACTCAAAACCAACACACACGGCTAATCATGCAGAATCTTTTGGGCCATGTGTTGTCTGTGGTGGGATAGATCATCATTCCCAAGAGTGTCCTACACATACTAACATGAATGGTATGTATGAGGAACAAAGTAATGCTCTAGGTATGTACAAAAAGCCCTTCACACCTTACTCTGAAACCTACAACCCAGGATGGCGTAATCATCCCAACTTCAGCTGGAAGTCTGAAAACCAGCAGCCTGCACAACTCTCTAGATCATATCCTGCACCATACCATGCACCTCAATCTTCTAGAAATTCTTTAGAAGATACTTTGCATACTTTTATTGAAATACAGGGTAAGACTAATCAAAAATTTGAATCTTTGATTATGCAGGTTGTTGAAGAAAATAAGGAAATCAAGAGCCAGGTGTCTAAAATAATGAGTTCATTGACTATGAATGAGAAAGGTAAGTTTCCTTCCCAAACTC
This sequence comes from Platycarya strobilacea, assembly GCA_036898215.1. Lineage (NCBI taxonomy): Eukaryota > Viridiplantae > Streptophyta > Magnoliopsida > Fagales > Juglandaceae > Platycarya > Platycarya strobilacea. The sequence continues at coordinate 29,602,909 of CM072547.1, forward strand.
AATCTGTACCTCATGGTCAACATATGGCACAAGGAGATCTGAAGGACGTAAACGCCATTGTGACACGAAGTGGTAAGTCTCTACGTGATCCAATAATAGAAAAAAAAAAAGATGTAGAGAAAGATCAAGATAGCAGCAGTCCTGAGCTTCCCAAAGAACTTGAGGTAACAAAACCTGAGGAACCTGCGGTAACAAAAAATCCTGGTAAGGTACCTTTTCCTCAAGCATTAAAGTCAAGCAAACAAACTCTAGATCATAACAATGATATTTTGGAAAATCTTAGACAGGTAAAAATTAATCTTCCTCTTTTGCATGTAATTAAACAAGTTCCTACTTACGCAAAAATTCTCAAAGATTTGTGTACAGTTAAGAGGAAGCATTATGTGAAGAAGACTGCATTCTTGACAGAGCAAGTTAGTGCTCTAATTGAACAGCGGATTCCCCCTAAGTACAAGGATCCTGGATGTCCAACCATCACATGCAACATTGGCAATCATGAGCTTAGACAGGCCTTGCTAGATTTAGGGGCTAGTGTAAATTTGATGCCATATTCTATTTATTTGCAATTAGGATTAGGAGAAATCAAACCAACTTCTGTGGTATTGCAATTGGCTGATCGTTCAGTCAGAGCACCACGAGGTGTGGTAGAGGATGTTTTAATTCAAGTTGACAAATTTTACTATCCTGTTGATTTCTTAATTCTAGACACTAGTTCTGCTGTAGAAACCACCTCTAAAATTCCATTAATTTTAGGTAGACCTTTTCTTGCTACTTCTAATGCTCTTATCAATTGCAGAAATGGATTGATGAAACTCTCTTTTGGCAATATGACTCTTGAGGTAAATATTTTTCATATTGCAAAACAGCCAGAAGAGGATGTCGAGTGTCATCAAACATACATGATTGACTCACTTATAGAAAGGGATGTTCTTACAACTCATGACTCAGATTCCCTTGAATACTTTATTGTTAATTCTGAATTTAATCCTATAAGTGATTCATCTGATGTATTTGACATTTGTGCTATTTTTGACAGAACTCATGATTATAGCACACAGGCATGGCAACCAAAGTTTGAGAAGTTGCCTGAAAAAAGAGAAAGACAGATTCCTTCAAGTAGGGAAGCCCCTAAAGTTGAATTAAAATCCCTACCTAAGGGTTTAAAGCATGTTTTCCTTGGTCTAGGTGATACTTTTCCTGTTATTATTTCATCTGAATTATCTGAGTCCCAAGGTGAGAAATTAATTCAGATTTTATGCAAATATAAATCAACCCTAGGATGGAGTATTGCTGATATAAAAGGCATTAGTCCCCTAATCTGTACTCATAAAATAAATTTAGAGGAAGGAACTAATCCTCGAAGAGACCCCCAGCGTAGACTTAATCCCACAATGAAAGAAGTTGTGAAAAATGAAGTATTGAAACTATTAGATGCAGGAATGATATATCCTATTGCTGATAGTAAATGGGTAAGTCCTACGCAGGTTGTTCCTAAAAAGTCAGGAGTAACTGTGATAAAAAATGACCTTGGAGAGTTAGTCCCTACAAAACTGGTGACTGGTTGGCGGATGTGCATTGATTACAGAAAATTAAATGCCGCCACACGAAAAGACCATTTTCCGCTTCCTTTTATTGATCAAATTCTTGAGCGGGTGGCTGGTCATCCTTTTTATTGCTTTCTGGATGGTTATTCTGGTTATTATCAAATTGAAATTGCATTAGAAGATCAGGATAAAACTACTTTTACTTGTCCTTTCGGTACTTATGCTTTCCGCAGAATGCCATTTGGACTGTGTAATGCTCCAGCTACTTTTCAACGTTGCATGATGAGTATTTTTAGTGATATGGTTGAAAAGTGCGTGGAAGTTTTTATGGATGACTTGACTGTTTTTGGATCTTCTTTTGATGCATGTTTAATGAGTTTAGAAAGAGTACTGACTCGTTGTGAAGAAAAAGAATTGGTTTTAAATTGGGAAAAATGTCACTTTATGGTACCTTTAGGTATTGTTTTAGGGCATATTATTTCTTCCAAAGGAATAGAGGTTGATCAATCAAAAGTTGAATTAATCTCTAAATTGCCTACACCTAGAACAATCAAGGATATAAGATCATTTCTTGGTCATGCGGGTTTTTATAGGAGATTCATACAGAATTTTTCTGCCATATCTAGACCACTATGTAACCTCCTAGCTAAGGATGCCCCATTTGAATGGACACAAGCCTGTCAAGAGGCTTTCAAAACATTAATTGGCAAGCTTACTTCAGCACCCATAATGCAACCACCTGATTGGAATTTACCTTTTGAAATTATGTGTGATGCTAGTGATTTTGCTGTAGGTGCTGTTCTTGGACAACGAAAAGAAGGGAAACCTTTTGTCATTTACTATGCTAGTCGAACTCTAAATAATGCACAAATGAATTACTCCACCACTGAAAAAGAGTTGTTAGCTGTAGTATTTGCTTTGGATAAATTCCGCGCTTATTTGATTGGTTCTCCTATCATTATCTTTACAGATCATGCAGCCCTTAAGTACCTTTTTACAAAGAAGGATGCTAAGGCACGATTAATACGATGGATTTTGCTTTTGCAGGAATTTGACATCACCATCAAAGACAAGAAAGGAGTGGAGAACGTAGTGGCAGACCATCTTTCTAGACTCACATTCGAGGACACTTCTGACCACATACCAATCAAAGATGATTTTCCCGATGAGCATTTACTTTCTATTACTTCTCTACCATGGTTTGCTCATATTGTGAACTATTTAGCTGCAGGTGAAATACCAAAGGATTTTAGCACCCAAGACAAAAGGAAATTCATGATTGAGGTACGAAAATTCTACTGGGATGACCCTTACCTTTTCAAATACTGCCCTGATCAAATTTTAAGGCGTTGCATCCTTGATGAAGAGATTGCAAGCGTTTTGGAATTTTGTCATTCCCAAGCTTGTGGTGGCCACTTTTCAATGAAGAAAACCGCTGCAAAAATCCTGCAGTGTGGATTTTATTGGCCCACCTTATTTAAAGATACAAATATCTATTGTCGCTCATGCGAAAGATGTCAAAAGTTAGGAGCTATGACCCGTCGTAATATGATGCCCTTAAACCCAATTTTGGTACTTGAAATTTTTGACTGTTGGGGCATTGATTTTATGGGACCATTTCCTCCTTCTTTTGGATATTTATATATTATTGTGGCAGTAGATTATGTGTCAAAATGGGTAGAGGCAGCACCTTGCAGGACCAATGATAACAGGACGGTAATTAAGTTTCTCAAAGAAAATGTACTATCTCGATTTGGTACCCCACGTGCTATCATTAGTGACCGAGGTACGCATTTTTGTAACCATTCTTTTGAAGCTTTAATGAAAAGATATGGGGTGATACATAAGCTTTCTACTGCATATCACCCTCAGACAAGTGGACAGGTTGAACTTGCGAATAGAGAAATTAAACAAATTTTAGAAAAAACGGTCAACCCGGATCGGAAAGATTGGTCTTTGAGACTAATCGATGCGCTTTGGGCTTACCGTACAGCTTTCAAAACTCCCTTAGGCATGTCACCTTATAGACTTGTTTTTCGAAAACCTTGTCATTTGCCGGTGGAGCTCGAGCATCGAGCAAATTGGGCCATTAAACATTTCAATTTTGACTTGGAAAAAGCAGGAAAAATTAGAAAATTCCAATTGACGGAATTAGAAGAATTGAGAAATGATGCTTATGAAAACTCCAAGATCTATAAGGCTAAAATGAAAGTATTTCATGATAAAAATATTTTGAGAAGAACATTTAAGCCTAATGATCGAGTATTTTTATATGATTCAAGACTCCATAAGCATCCAGGAAAACTTCGATCTAGATGGACCGGCCCTTTTATAGTAAAAAATGTTTTCACAAATGGGGCGGTAGAAATAGAAAATCCAAAAGATGGATGTATCTTCAAAGTAAATGGTCAACGCCTCAAAATCTTAATTGATAGACAAATTCCAGAAGTGGAAGACATTCCACTTATGGACCCAGTATATCAATCTTGACCATCTCCAGGTATGTTTTTCTTTTATTTTATTTTCGTTCATTGTATTTTTGTTTATTGTTTACTTTATTTTGTTACAGGTTAATTTTATTTTGACAAATACCATCTTTGATGCCAAGCAAGTCACCCACATCCCACATCAGGTGTATTCTACCCTGTTTAGTTATTCAATTCTGATTCTTAAACATTGAGGACAATGTTTCATTTAAGTTGGGGGGTGGGAATATAAATCTGTTATTTAAACTCTGTGGCATATTTCAATCAATATATAAAAAATTGCCAAATTTTTTCACACAGGCATCTTTTCACACATGATACTCATGCTCATTCATAACCATCTTGGTGAATTCAACAAACCCATTTTAAATCATTTTGCTAAAACATCCACAGAGCCATTTATGCACTTCTCCAAACTTTGTGGTAATATGGTGATTTGACACATGTAACTAAAGAATTATTTTGCTAAAGTATTCATGTGAATTTTGTGAGAATTGAGAGCTTACAAATATAGAAATTGTGATAAGTATCCATTGATCTGTTGAATTTGACACTTCTTTTGAGAATATCATTACATGGTTTGTGGTAAGATGGTGGATATACTTGGGATATGACGAAAGTCAACTTAGGATTAACGTTTGAGCCTTTCAAGCTGAGCCTTTTCATCATAGATCCCTAGCAGCCAATTTTGAGCCAATATACACATATGGCCTTTTCTTTTCATATCTATATCATCCATACCTCTCCACATTGGAGTATAGCTTATACACTATATTTTCCTACCATTTTACTTCCAAGTGTGTACTAGGTGTGAAATTATCATAAAAAAGAAAAAAGAAAAAAGAAAACCATGACAAAAATGGTATGGTGCTAGATGTGTCCATCAAATTATTCATGAAAGAGTTCATCAAATTGCGAAGACACCAGTGGCAAAAGAAGATGGAAAAGTGTACTGTCAAAAATCTAAAAAATTGAAAAGTACATCAAAAGGAAAGTATAGTCTACTGAAAAATTTAACAGATTCCCTTTTGTGTATACTTGGAAGTTTTTGAAATCTCTTCACCTTTTCTTCTTATGAACCCCAACCCTAAACCACATTACAACCCTTTGTGTTGATTTTTCCGATCCTAAGTATGCTTGTGGAAAGAATGGTGGAAATCTCATTTGTTAGTATTCCTATCATAAGATCAATGTTTACTTGTTACTTATATATAATTGGCTAAATTTTCATGAGAGTAAATGTACACCTTTGTCAACTCCATAGAGAGAACCCTTACATGAAACACTTCTATACCCGTGAGTTATGGAGTTGAACCTTTTTGCTTAAGATATTCTAATATTGCATGTGTTGAAACCTCTGATTTGATAAAAATAGTTTGGAGCACATACACACTCTGTGGATTGCTATATTTGAATTACTTGTGAAAGGGTTATTGAATTTCTAAGATTGTTTTGATATGTAAATTTGAAAAATGTGTCTTGATGGCCCCTATGTGTGATTTTATTTGGTCTTTCTCATCATTTTGCATGAAAGTTGCTAGGGACTAGCAATGAGTAAGTTGGGGGGTGTGATGAGTGCACAAAAATGCACTCTAAATACTCTATTTAAATACTAAAAGAAATGAGAAAACAATGGATATAACTCATGTTAATAAAATTAATGGTCATTTATCTTGAGATAGATATAAGCATGATTTAATATATTGATGAGAATATAAAATGCCATATTTTTCTCTCTTAATGTTTAAAACTTTATTCTTATTTGATGCCTAAATATACTCATTATTCTTATATTTTGATTTAGGACACAAATGGAGACATTAGGAGCAAATGAAGATAATTGCGGAATTTCAGACAATTTTGACATCTTTTCGTAAAATGGGCATAACTCTCTCATCCAATCTCCGATTGAGCTGATTCAAGATGATCTAGAACCGCAAGAGAAATATCTATAACTTTTATGTTTTGTGTTTGAAGAGATATCCACTCAATCTAAGACAAAATCGACCATCAAGTGGACGCACCTGCACTTGACGTTCCTGGATATTTTTCAGCCACTTGCATCAAATCCAAATACAAGATGAAGTGCACTCAAGTTTCTTCCAGACAAATTATTTGACCACAAGATATTAAGTCATACAAGACAACTAATAGATAGAGAAGCAAAATTGAAACACTCAACCTACAAGCAAAATCCAGCTCATGCATGGTGGGAAAACAAATGATCAAAATGACAACTCACAAATCACTTGGATTCAAGAATGGCACATGGCAAAACAAGTTGAAATTGTGATGATTTTGTCACGACAACTTGCATGAAGGATGCTTATAAATAGAAGGGAGGGGTGTGTGTTCTAAGACCATGCTTAGTGTGCTTGGATGCCTTGGAAGATACATTGTTTTTGAGAGCTTGAGAAAAGAAAAGAAAAACCAAAGAAGAGAGAAGAAAATAATGGTTGGCTCTTCCATATTATCCCTTAGAGAATTTTTGTTGCATATTTTCAATATGTGTAACTAATTTTCTAGTAGAGCTAGGGATGAATTTGTATATATGATGGTATTTGTAATTGTTTTTGATTCATATATGTGTTCTTCAAATATTAAACTCTTTTGTTTAGTCATTCGAAATTTATTATAAATATTTTCGTCACCAAATAATCTTAGAATTTATTTCATTTATAGATTCAGTCATGCTTTTTCTATTAAATGCAATAATCCTTTGATTATGTTTGGTTCAATTGGTTATCTATTTTAATTTAATTCTCTGCTGCAATATTGCTCTACGAGTATATTGTCGACGTTGAATTTCTTTAATATCGATAACAATTCCTGTTCTTATATTGTGACGAATGATTTTTCAAAAGATTACATTTGATTTAAAACTGGTTATTAATGTTTTATTTTCCGATTGAAAATTTGGACATAGAATTTTCAATTGAGTTATTAATGAATCGAAAATAATTAAAATACCAATTATATACAAAGGATTCCCGATGCTTTACTTTTCGCACTCATTTAAATCTTTTTGTTAATTTCATTACTGTTCTTCAATTTCTCAATCCATCTCCCTGTGGAATCGACACCCCAAAGCTATACTACAAACGACCGCGTTATTCTTTGGGCGTAATCACATTTCCTTATATTTTATGTTGCTTCATATTTTACTTATCTTTTATATTATATATTTGATTTTTAATTATTAAATTTTTAATATAACCCCAACTTGCGCTTGGGTTCATACGCAAATTGCGACGCCGGGGACGAACGTCACAAGGAAGTCATCCCTCATCTTTACTTATGAGAGCCTTATTTTTTATTATGATTATTTTTTTTTTCTTCTTCTTGCAGTAGAAAAAGGTCAAGCCATAAATAATCGACAAAACGTTACACTTGTCGCACATCACATGGTAAGCGAAAATAAAACCCAAATTAAACATCACGTACATATACATATATCAAAACTAAGGTCACCAATGTAAACAGTTTTATACAAAAGTACTTCCCAAAACAACGGGAAGATTTTTCCTCAAAATACATCGGCGAATACAAAATAAAGATAATGACCATCCACTCCTCCTTTCCGCCCACCATACTAATAGGCGGGTTCTTCTTTTATCTTCTTAAAGTCTGGGCCATAACGAATACTGTCCAAACTCAATCCTGGGCCTACGTCACACATCATCCCAGAGGATGACGTAAACAGGCGTCCCATGTGTAAGAGCCCATCAACTCCTAGCACCAAACAGCACCCCGTAGGGCGGAGGTCGTCAAAAAAATACGTCGCCATAGGAAGCGACTCTGTTGCCCACTGACCCAACAGGTCTAGGGTCACTGGCCCAACAGTATAAGTCTTAGTCGGGCCCATGAGGGTCCGACCCATCTTCTCGAGAGTCGTAATCCGGGGATCCATCATGTCCTGCAATAACTTCTATCATTCCCAAGGAAGCGATAGTAGAGATAATAGAAAGGTGATGAGATTTCGGGAGAAATTTCAGCAAGTATACGAGCACTTAAACCAAAACATTTCGAATATACAGATAAGTGAACAAAACAATAGTAGCCAATGCATATGCAATGAATGACTGACTCATGCACATGCTCATGAAAACTTATAAATAGACTTGCTTTTGTCAAACTTCCTTTCATAAAACTGTCATACGGATTTTCTTCTTCCAAACTTCTTTTCATATCATTGCTTTCAAATCATTCCTTTAAAACATTCCGTATCTTTTATTCTTTCTTAGGCACCACTTATCTTGAACAGATCTTTTCTTATGGCTTGAAAGCCCTTCTTGTTATGACTTATCACTTTGCATATATGAGACACAACACGGTTCCCCTAAGCATCGCGTGTTTCCTGCTGGTTACCGCATCACCTTAAAGTGAGTGCGTCATATAACTTATAAAACGGCAGGTCCTTATACCTTATCCGTCCTTGACACCCACCAGCGTTAGGTGCTACCGCGCTCCGGACACCTTTTGGAGCCATACACGATCCGCCGACTGTTCTTCGTCGACCCAAGGGCTTCTACTCGACTTTAAACACTCCTGAGTGGACAAGGAGTTCCACTGGGGTACTTCTCCGTCCCAGCCTTTGGGGTTCTTATAAAACTTTACTTCTTTTCTTTTCTTTCAAAAATTCAATCTTTTCTTTTCTTTTTTCTAAAAAACATCTTAGACTTTAAAAAACATACTTTTCATGACTTATGCATGGGACATGCAATGCTAACTGATTTTCATGCAAAACCTGAGACAAGCTCGAGTGCGTTCACATTTCATTTTCTTTTCTCCCTCTTTGGGATAACTTTACAACTTCCTACTTAGTCATCATCCTCTACATCCAAAATTTGGGCCTAGGATTGAAGTGGGGTACTTGGCCCATCTCCAACCCATCGTGGCCGAATCTTCCTAGGGAATTTCCTAGGGCTTTCCTTCATCATTTGACTCCAATTATCCTCCAACAATTTAAAAATGTTAAATTAAAACGTATATCATCCTTAGAAAGGGGTATCCGAAACCTTAGTATTCCCCAAGTAGGCATTTTCATTTCCAAACTTAATTATTTCTAACCTCATTTCTTCACCTTTCCAATTTGGGAATTTTCTTCCATTAATCTATTCAAACTTTCCTTTTCTATAAGTTTCTTCTATAAGTTCAACTAAATAATTCCACCACAAAGAAATATAATTTAATCTTCTAATCTTAACCTTAAATATCATAAATTTCCAATTAAACATTGCTAGTCATCATACACAAGTGGTTACTTCTTTCCATATGCAAGTATACACCATTTCAATTCATATCGATCATGTATTTCATTCTCATGTCTATTTTCATTTCCTCAAGACAATATTTGTTCTCGAATAGATCAATTCCATTACTAATTTCCTCAAATAAACTTTATCATAGCAACACCAAATTTAATACTTAATACTAAAGTCCATTATGCATCAACTTCATCATTTTATATAATAATCAAGCTTTTCATTTCTTTTTACAACTAATACTTGATCCATCATCTCTACTCACATTCTAAGCTTACTTCATCATAGAGATTTACACAAGAATATTCATATCAAAGACAAGTAAGATCAATTCAATCCAAACATGGCAAAATAATCATTAATCCAACAAGCATGATCACCTCACCATATACAAGAATTTTTAAGGAAAAGGTGAAGGTATACTTACAATATTCCTATTATATTTTTGATTAAAATATGAAAATACACATATGAAATCTCTTATTAGATTAGCTATAAACACAAAATTCTAAAGGAAACCCTATTTCCTTCTAACCAAAACAAAGTGTTACATGTGTGAGTGTGTTCTTCCTAAGCTTGCATGAATTTAGTCACTAACCTTCTCCAATGTATTGATCACCTCAACACTCTTGATTTTTGGCCTTACTAATTTAGGATTCTTCAAATTATGTGGTGAAAGAAGAAGAAACAAAAGTAGAAGTGGCTTGAGTGATTTTGGCCGAGAGGTAAAAAGAGAATGAGATAGGAAAGTGTTTGCATGTGTCCAAGTGAAATGAGCTAAGGGAATTGCATATGGGGTCACACGGCCAACTCTCTTTCCTAGGGTCTTTGGTACACTTTTTACCATACTTAGGTATGGCCAATGATAGATTAAGTGATTGACAACTCTAGGCCATTCCAAGATCAAATCTTGGCCATGCCTTGGTGGATTCTCCTTCTCACTTGCTATGGCCGGCGACTTCTTGGAGTGTTTAGCACCCATTTTCTTGCTTTTCACTCCATCATCATTCCCCCATACTCTCATGTGTCCATCCAAGTGATCTCAAATCCATGCTTTTTGGAATTTGAGCAAAGCATGATCCGGCCAAGCCAAGCCTCCACCGAAAACCCACTTTGTCCATTTTCCTAGTTTTTGTCATTTCCATCACCTACACCCACACCATACCTCTCTTCACATCACCATACTCTCTTACACATGTACCTTATTCACTTACACACTCTTCCCCTTTGTCCTATCAACTTGTTGGTGGCCATACCCCATGAGATTCTCCAAATATACCCCACGGGTTGCTTCCACCGAAACCACCTTTCTCCTTTCTTCCATGCTTCTCTTCATGCCATTTGTCACTTCTCTACACACCATGATCTCAATTGGCAAGTCAAGGAATGGTGTCTTGTACCTCCAAGATTCCATGGTAGGAGAATCATTCCATTAGATCCTACACTCAATCCTACATGGCATGTATCCACCTACTAGTCAATCTCCACCAACTAGGATTTTCCTACAAGTATTTGGATAGTTTTTTAGGATTTTTCTCCAAGTGACATGTGTCTCTACTATGGGCTTGATGGGCCATGGGCTCATTCCATGGGCTTTTGGGCTCACCATTGCTCTCTTGGCCCATTTACTTGATCCATTCCTCAAAAGTCTCATTCCTAAGCCCATCTTTTTAAAGCCTATTTTATTCTTTTACAAATTACCACTAACCTTGTGTATTAGCATTTAATTAAATAATTAAGTTAGGATGAAGATTTTTAGGGCTATTACACACCCCCTCCCCCTCCCCCCCTCCCTCTTGTGTTAATTTTTTTGTGACATTCGCCAAAGTAAATCTCTGTCTCCCCTTTTCTCAACAGCCATGTTTTTGTTTTCCTTTCTTACTCTACGCACCACTCTCACTCTCCCTTTCTCACTACAAGAAAAATAAATGTTTTTTTGTAGCGAGTTTAGATTTTCCATTAGTGACTAGCATCATACACACAGCTTAGTTCATCCACAAGAGTTGATCACGAGTTGGATTTTGGCCTCGGGTAAAGCTCATCCACAGATTCATTACCCTACCTTAGTATTCTAACATTGTTTATTTTTTGTTCAAGATTTCCAATTGATGAAATGGGTACACTGAAATCAAATGTTGAATACTTCTTCGAAACTTATGGTTTTGTTATTCAACATTCACAATGGCCATGTTTGCAAGTGGGTAACCGACATAGATCAAATTATCAGCCTATGGAGGTAACAACCTAATTATAACTATCATTCCTTAAATATCCGGTGATTCATTTTTAATGGATAGTCTTTTGTATATTATATGGATGTGGCTACATGGATGTTAACAGATTGTTGAGGATCAAGGTACTTGAAGAGGTTGAATGAGAGACAAATTACTGCTTTATTGAAGGTGTCTTGCCAAAATCCTTAAGACAAGGAGCTAGATATAATGCAGATGCGTTAGTGTGCAATATGTGTTCTTTTTTTTTTCCTAAGAATGTCATTTTCTTGGTAATTGTCCGTCATATGCTTTTTTCTCTCTCTCTCTAATTAAATTGCATGGAGGCGTTAATGCATATGTCTAATGTGGACTTTAATGTATTGTGTAGCATAATATGTATGGTCGATTAGTTGCATATTTTCATGAATTTTACTTTCTTAGTTATGGTTCCTATTTATAATCCTCCTTAACCTTGACATATAAACTGTCTATTTGCTTTGTGTATTTCTAAAATTTTCAGATCTTGCGTTCTTCATGAGGATCTTCACTTCATTCTTGATCTTTTTCCTCATATCTAACTGGTTATTTCATTTTCTATCAAGAAGTCATTCTTCCAATTAAAATTGAAGATTTTGTATTCTTTTTCCATGCTTTAAAACATATAAAAGTGGTGCTAGAAATGGTGCATAAAACATAAGGTGTATGCATGTGTGCTGCCTTTTTTGTTTTTTCCTTTTCTTTAAATTGTGGATATTGACATGCTCAAAGGTGAAGACCCAGTCAAAACCAATCTTCTTCATCAATATGGGGATTTTCATATCTTGAAAATTCCATAAGGTAGTGGAGGCTTTCGTTGTTACTCTGTTTCTAATGGTACTGTTTGAGTTTTGTTCTTTTCAAGAATTACTTCTTTTTAAAGTATCTAATTGTAATGGTTGCGTTACAAACCTATCCTTGACGTCTGATTAACACTGCCATCAATTACTTTGTGCTTTTGCTACCGAACTACATGATATAAAAGCATTTATTTCTATTGCTTCAGGTCACAAAAGTGACTTATCATCGGCCCTAATTGACATTACCCCATTCTCTGCCATTGTCTGTGATGCCCACGAATCCCCCTGGGATTTAGAAAGACTTGCGACATCCGAACAATCATCACACGGATCAATCATCCCATCAATTAGTGTTTGAAGAGTGTGTGAAGCATGCATAAAATGTATAATAAATATTCGCAGTGGAAAAGTAAGTAAAAGTCAGTCATTCTAGTACCAGAGATTCTTAAAAACTACAAATCAATTTAAATCAATTTCTCCAACGAGAGAAATTTACAGTCTTCCATAAGTAAAAATAATAATAATAATAACACTACTTCCGAGATCATAATCTTAGTCTTCATTCTCTCAACAGATTTCTTTTCTTGTGGAGTTTGTACCACGAGCTAAATTTCATTTTCTGCAATCACAAATTATGATCCTGTAACATAGGACCGTAGGTGGGCGCGATCCACCGATGAGATGTGAATCCCAGTAAGCAACAGACAGCATACAACCAATTCACATAACAAAATATCATCAACATATATAAGCAAACACATTGAGTGCATGTATCATGAATATTAGACTTGCAACATGACTTATGCACATGCACTTTCATATAAAGACTTCCATAAACCTTGACATTCTTCAAAACTTTAATTCATGTACGTGTTTTTCATAAAATGCTTTCATATAACTTTGACTTCTTTAACATGTATTCAAAACATTTTCATAAACTTTTCGTGTCTTTCATCTTTTTCTTATTTTAGGCGCCAATTATCATATATTTATCATATACTTATCATTTTTTATGACTCGAAAGTCCATATTTTTTGTCATGACTTTTTATTTGGATACCTCACGGTTTCCCTATGTACCATATGCTCCCCGTTAGTTACCGTCACACCCAGCAACCATATTAAACCTGGGTGTATACGTTATGTGTTACTGCATCGCCAGGGCGACTACGTTTACCGCACTTTATAACTCGGTGACCACTCAAACCGAGCGAATACAAATTTCTTATACGGTAAGGCCGAAGCCAAAACTGTCCTTAGGCACCCACTAGCATTAGGTGCGACTACGCTCCAGACACCTTTCAGAGCCATACATGGTCTGTCGACTGTTCTTTGTCGACCCAGGGTTTTCACTCGACTTTAATCACTCTTGAGTGAATAGGGAGTTCCACTGGACCACTACCTCATCCCTGCCTTTGGGGTTCTTATAAAATTTTAATTCTTTTCTTTTAAAAACATGTTTGACTCAAAAACATGATTTTCATGCTTCATGCCTGGGACATGCATGCAACTTCTTATGCAAAACATATCGATCATGAAACATATGAATCATACATTCACAAATCATATCTCGTACATATTAACATATCAACAGACTTCCCCTTTTAATTTATCTTCTTTCCAACATGTCGTGCATATTCCAATGAGGAGATAATCAAATCAGGTCACATCGAATCAAACCAATATTGTCCTATGGGGGTTAAGGACGCAACTTATGATAGAGTCAATGACTCGCTCAAAAATGAGTAGCACAAAAGTTATCCCAAGTGCAAGAGGATGTCAGGTAATAATTAGGAATAAAATTCCTAGATCGTCTCATCGGAAAAAGTTGTTTAAAATCAAACTCGTGTAAAATAAAATAAAAAATATTCACAAAGGAAAAATCAAAGTGGTGATATGTGCAATAAGTAAAAGAATGCAATAGAATTGAAAATGATACTAGTCATGGACTAGATTCATATTTTTGAATTTTGTTTTAGTGTCGAAATGGAATGTAAAATACTAACAAATTGAAATTAACAATTAAGGAATCAACTAGCTAAGCATTCTTAATTAATCTAAAAGTTAAATAATAAAACTAAAATGATTTAAGTCCTAATTAATCTGTTATCAATCTAAAAGTACAATGAAACTAAAACTAAGATTAGAATTAAATTAGATTAGAAAATAATTGACACCATATGAGCTAGAAATTGAAGAGCCCCAAAATCAAAATTCTAGGGTTCATCCTTGTATTCAAATAATAAATTCTCAAAATCAATCCAAAATAATTGTAATACCTATTTAAATATTCAAACTTCTAAGCCAAAAATCTTGAGAATACACCATAAATTTCAAACTGATATTAGATAAATAAAAAAATAGGGAATGAAAAGAACAATCGAAATAATGGAGATGGAAATAGCAAGCGGTGGAGGAGAAGACTGGAATGGCAATTAGACCTAAAGAATTCTTCAATGCGCCGGTGTTATCCTCTGTGTGTTTCTTCCAGCTCCTTGCTACTACCCGTATCTCTCCCCCCTCTTAAAATGAAGACTAGCCGGGGTGTTTTAGAGGCAAAACTCAAAAGACTCAACACCCTTTCTCATGTTACTTTTGCGTGTCTTCTTGTGAAGGAAAAACCAAGTGGGCCTGCCTCGTTGTACATTCAAAGGACATAAGATTGCTGCCATCGATTGCATCTGCATGCATCTTGCTTTTATGCTTCCTGTGTGTATTTGCTTTGACTGATTAATGCTTTTTAATTCATTTGTCTAGCATATTCTTTTTCTTCATAATAGACTCCTGATGCATTGTCCATCATGTGTTAACCAAAGTTTTTCTTTTTCTTTCTTTTATTTTCTTTAAACAAGACCTATATAACAAGATATGACAAAATAAAATTAAAATATTAAAAATGTGTTGTGCATATGAATAAGTATAATCCAATTAAATAACAAGCTATAAATTAAAGTATAAACTATGCTATTAAGATATTTTAATCACAACTTGAATTTACATCTCACAACCATTTTTCATCTAAAACCAATAACAATATCATGCAATAATCAAAGAATATATTGATTTTAAATGCACAAGATATGTAATAATTCAGCTTAATCATTCAAACCTAAACTTTTCTTCTCTTTTCTCTTTACCAAAACACACATTTTTTCTTAAGGTTTTCTCAAAACCTAATAACCAAGTCAGAACCAATCATTAGCTTACACATTTATATTACTTAGTCTTATAAATTTATTCTCTTTAACAACGTGCCATCATATGATATTTTCTCTAAACCCAAACACTTCTCAAACTATACATCAAGGCAATCTAAGTGTACACTTTAATATCTCATCCAACGACTCAAGTCTTAACTATACATCAGCCATGAGTTAAAGTCTAATGTTTTTTTTTCAAAGAAGTATACCATGATTCAAACTAATGAACTTCTAAAAAGTAAACTTTTCATTGTCCAACATGTTATGTTATGTCATTGTTCAACCCTTAACCGAATTATACTCAACTGTACTTCTAAAGTTCCCTCATCAGATTTTCACCATATTCTTCCAAATATCTCTAAGATTAAAATCCTAGTGTATCACCTTAAAGGAACATAGAGAAAAAGTAATGGAATCATCCAACCAAACCATTATATCACCAACAATTACTAAAAAGTAACGGAATCATCCGATCAAATTATTTTACCACTAACAACTTCTAAAGAGTAACGAAATCATCCCATCAAATTATTTTATCACCAATAATTACTAAAAAGTAACAGAGTCATCCAACCAAGTCATTATATCACCAACAATTTATATCCACACAAATATCCAATCTAAGTAAAATTAACTCGGGGTGATCCCAGTCTCCATTAAATGGCCTCAGGCCCAACCAACCACTTCTGAATTATTTATCATCACTAGCTAACACTTCAAACAAACAAAAGAGAAATTAGCACACAATTAAACAGCCAATCAAATAACAAACAAATGTCTGTCACTTACAGCGTACAAACGAATGTCAATCAAGCATCGCACTGATCTGTGATCCATAGCGCGTAAGTCGAGCATTATTCGGCTCCTGACACGGCAAGTGACGGGTTGGGCTCGAGTACTCAGTTTGACACCAAAACCTAGGAAAATACTCATTGAAGGATGATAAATCTCATGGTGGTGGTAGTGAGGCGGTGCAACCACCGCAATGCGGTAGATCTGGCTCAAAAAGGTGGAAACCATTTTCGAATTTTTCCTTGTACAAGGGAGGTGGGGCCATGGATGGAGAAAATATTTTAAGGGTGTGACAATCTGAGGTGGGGGAAACTTTTCGCAGTAGAGGTGAGACTCACAGTGGCTGGACGGCGGCGCAGCAAAGGAAAGTCCCTTTTGAGACCCATTTCGATTTTATGGGAGATGAGAGAAGGTGACGGCTCCGTTGGGGCTGGAATTTTTAGTGGTAGGTTGCCTATAGTTGACGGATCAAATGGCGGAGGTGGTGTCATGGTGCGATGACTCATGGCAGAGCTAAGGGCTGAGCAAGGTGGGGGCGTGAAAGAAAAAACCAGTTTCGGGTTTGAGGCTACCGGCGGAAGGTAGGGCTGCCGTGGTTTACACCTCTAGTGGGGTTGGACTCGCCGGATGCTAGCGGTTCAGGCGCGGCCGAAGGTGAGACTTGGTGGGTGGAGGTGGCATCACCATGAGATGAAAACTGATCAGCCCTTTTGGAGTACTGTAGCATGCGGGAGAAAAGAGAGAGATGAGACAGAAAAAGGAAAAAGGAAAAGTGAAGGGTCTAATCCTTTTCGGGCTATTTATAGGCTTAACATTTCGGGGTCTTCAAAGGGACAACAGATAAATTTAAAATACTTATCTGAAAGCACGTAATATCAATTTAACTTAAAATGCTCAAATTAATTAGTTAAAATATTATTTTAACTTACTTTATTTCGCAACATAATAATTTTCATCAATAATTAAAATCATGAAACTTATTTAATTATTTAAAAGGAATAAAGTTATATATTTAAATCAGATATTTAAAGCAAGTTTAAGATCTCGCAATAATTTAAATAACTAAAATTAAGTTAATAAAAGAATCCTGTATAATATAATATTTTCAGAACTTTTCAAAAGCCACCAAACCAAAATAGAATAAACATAATAAGACTTAATAATTTTACAAGTTTAAGATCCATGAATTAGATAATGTCAAATAAAATAAAATAAATGCTCATTAAAGAAATATGACAAATCAAACCATACCTTATGATAATTAAAACAAAAAATAATGAAGATAGCATTTCATATGGAAAGACCAGTAGTAACGATTAATTAAAATAACTAAAATCACTATTATTTAAGAATCTCACAAAAACTTATATCAACAATAGAACCAAAATCACTAAATTAAAATAACATTGATAACAATTCAATTCATGAAATCGATAATAATCTTTAAATAACTATAAATATTAAAATTGTAGATTTCACAAATAACTAATCTCAATCGTAAATAAAGCGTACCCGAAATAAAATAATTGAGATAATAATTTTAATTTATTAGAATAAATTAAAACATCTAACGATAAAATATAAGCAAAATAAAGATATGCAAAAACTCAGGGTCTCACATCCTCCCCCCCTTAAAAGAAATTTCGTCCTCGAAATTTGCTAGATAGCAGCACTAAGAATCTCAACAACGCATGTACCGTACCGCTCGTCACTTACTCAACACAACTTTACTCGATTACTGTTCTCCCTAAATACTTACGGATATTGTTCCCTCATAATTACTCCACTAGGTGCTTTTATCGTAATTGTATAAATCTCCAATTAATGTATCATGCTTAGATCTCCTAGTACAGCCAGGGAACTCGAAATCTCTATACTCATAAGGTCCTTAATACAATTTTTGAAAATCATAACGCTCCTTAGTTCCATACAACACATCGCCCCATCTTCGAATGAATCTCAAGTTTAACTCTCAACTTACGTTTTACTCCATACTTCGATGACCTATAAGTTACCGGTCGAGTCAATCATTGATAAACGTGAGTTGTACAATAAAGATCAACTTCAGAGGAAAGAAAAAGTCTCAACCTCAAGTCACTCTACATATTTATTTAAAATCAGCCTAAAGTTCAAAATTTTTCTGTCTAACTTCTATGCTAAACTTCTTCTAATTTTTACGTTACTAAGTTTTCAAATAATACATTCGTCTAAAGCCTCACGACAAGTCTTGCAATTTGAATCTCCAACTCTCTAGACATCGAAGTACTATACTCCGGAGTCCCAAGACTTTATTACCTCATAAATCTAATCAGGCTGCCCATTATTGATGCCTAAAACCCTACTCTCAAACCTTTAATGCACATCCCACTTTATAGTGACTCGTCACTCTTTTTATAGATTGATTAGCAAATCCACATCTTTCCAACCGATCATCCAATCTTCCAAGGAAGGAATAACCCCAAAATTTTCAATTCTTATTCAATCTCAAGTCACAACTAATTCTCGAAAATAACTATCACAATCTTGTTAATCAACAATTTCGCCAAGTATCTATATTTACATTGTTCCTCCCAATCAACTCATTAAATAGCCTAAGGTTAAGATCACTTAAATTTAGTATCAATGTATCGAGTCAATATTCATCTCTTAGCAATCAACTTATTCAAGGGAATCATAACAAGGATACACCATCCCTTCAAAGCTAGTGTCCTACTTGAATACTCTATGCAAAACCGAATTCATACATATAATCCTCCCAATATATATATTTCTACTTATCCAAAATATCCGAACACGCACATATTAAATAAAAATGGAAATTGAAACTTCAAGACTTTCACTCCAACAAATCCTCCAAAATATAACTCCATAAGCATGCATTTTTTTCTTTGTAACCATCAAGCAACAATATTAGCAATATCTTCCAAGATCAATATAACTAGATTCCACCAATACTTTATATATGTTCACCCTAGCATGGCATCTCAATAAGTAAGCTATTTACAACAAAAACCAAGATGCTTCTTCAAATAACATGTATGCATATATCCCATATTTCCCCAATACACAACTAACTGAACATCTTCATGCTTACATGCTTTTTCCTCATCAAACCATCAAGATCATCAATCATCGTATAACTCTTAAATCAAAAAGATCATAGGTTCTACACATGGGTTCTAATCCAAAATAGTATTTCTACCCATAAGGTTTCATCATGGCAATACTAAGCAAGTAACCAAACAATACAAGTATATACACACATTCAAGCACATTCACTCAAAAATATACTAAAAATGCTAAAGGTAAAGTAAAGATATACTTACCAATCTTCCTAGCTAGCTTATAAGAGTTCTGAAAATAAAAAAATTACTTAGTTAGAACATGCTAAGAATTTAACATTTTCAGAAGAAAATGTTTTCTTTTTGAAAGCATGAACATAGGTTTCTTCTTTATGCTTCTAGGTTTTATCTTAAAGCAATTAAGTTACTTACCTCTTCTAGGTTTCTCCTCCTTCCACAATTACTATCTTCTTCTACTTCTAAGCTTGGAGTGTTTAGGAGTCTAAGTGGTGAAAATAATTGAAGCAAAGTGGAGGGAATGAGGAGTGGTTGCTGTGAGGTGCAAAGTGAGTGGTTTGTGTGTGTGTGTCCGAAATGAGCAAACCAAAAGAAAGGGGAAGCAAGGCCATTCGGCCAAGATGCTCCACTAGGCTCCTAGGCCACTCATTCCCCTAGGTTTGAGTGACATGTGGTGGGCTTGAAAGACCCTTAAGTGACTCTCATCACTTGATCACATCAACCCTAATCTATCCCATCCTAGGCTGGAGATTTTGCTCATTCTTTCTCTCCTCATGGCCGGCCTCTCATTCTAGGGTTCCAACCCCTTTTCATCATCTCACATCACCTATTGTCTTCCCAACAATCATCTCACATGTCATTCCAAGAGATTTGAGGATCCATTTTTGGGATAACACACAAGTGGGGTTTCGGATCCCATGGCCTCTATCCGAAACCCTCCCTTCATCTCACTCTCATTTCTCTTTTGTCACATGCACTTTCCATCAACCAATCACCTCACATCTCACACAAGCTTGTCATGTCATTCTTACACAAATCTATAGCTTAGAATTTGTGGCAAAAAGAATGTCAAACAAGGGGAGGGGGAATCGGCTAAGGCCATATCCAAAACCCTCATTTCCTTTCCTCCCACTTTTTGATCCATCATCTCACATCTCATGTCACCTTTTCTTACACCCTCTTACACATCAAGTCTTATCCAATCTTACACAAATCTTACATGTCCCTTCCATCTAGATTTGGAAATATTTTGGGTGAGAAAACCCTAAGGCCATTCGGCCATAGCCCCCACCGAAACCCCTCTCTCTTTTCTCATCTCCAAATTTTCTCAAATCCTACTTTATCATTTTCCTAGATATGGTAGGATCCCATGTTGATCTTATTTGGCAAAATCCTACATCTCACACACTTATCTAGGTAGGGAAAGATGGAAAGATTCCACTCTTGTCTTCTCTTTTTTTCTCCAACCAAAACAATTAGTCAACTATCTCACCTACTAGCATTTTCTTCTTTCAACTACTAGTCTTGATTCAACTTACTAAACTTCTCCTAGCTTGACATGTGTCATCAAGCATGGGCTTGGGTTGACTAGTGGGCTTCCTTTCATGGACCTATAGGCTTATCTTTCCCCCACTTAGGCCTAAAGCTTTGGACTTGGCCTTAAGGCCTTGGACTCCTAAGCCTACCCTTTAAGGCCTTATCCACCAAAATGCCTAAGTTACTAAACTGCTCATATTTAATTTAATAAAAGCAAAGTATGGGAATTTCGGGGTCATCATATCCTCCCCCACTAAGAAGAAGATTTCGTCCTCAAAATCGCTAAGGCATGCATAAGAAGACAAATAAAGGGTGGTTTTTTTTTCACACATATCTATATATATATATACCTCTTGTGCTAGTCGCAGTAGATTCCTTTGAAGAAGAATAGGTGGGTATGTCTTCCTCCTCCGTCACAGAGTCCTGGGAGTGGTAGAATATAGCATCCATGTCCGAGTCATAATACATGTTCACCCTCAACTCGTTTAACCTACGAGTAATCTCTTCCTCTGTCTCTATTCGGTCCTCACTTCTCCCTAGTCTAATTCGGTCCTCGGAAGTATCGGAAAAGTTCAAGGGTTCTAAGTTTGGTTCGCTTGCCTTACCTCGGATTATCCTACGTAATCATCTTCTCTTTGCCCTCAACCAGTTCCTAGGTAGTTGTCGTTCTTCATGAGGCAGAGCTCGACGAGGAAGAAGTACTCTTCTATGAGTTATGCTCATAATATGGGTGCGGTGCCACTCGTATTGTTCTGATGCGCTAATCCCTATACTCTCATTCTTTCGCGCCTTCTGCGCATTATCCTTTGTTTATTTTCCCTTATTTCCCTCATTTGAGCTACGGTGGCTACGGACATACGAGGATTTCTTCTAGTTTGGCCATCTTCTGATTTAAAATTCATAAGTCATTATAGTTCTAAGGAATAGTCAAGCGATTACAGATATAATGTCACAAAGCACTCATACATTTACACATATATCATTGTCATCATTTTCCAAAAGATACAAAAAATTCAAGCAAAAGACTATAGACACATCAATTGTTTACAAACAAATGAGAGTATTTAGCCCTCATGAGATCTTCGCGCTCCCACGTCACTTCTGGAAAAGCGGGGTTGTTTTATAACACTTTAACCATCAAAATCTTTTGATTCCCTAGTTCTTGTTCTTTATAGTCTTCAATTCGGGTTGGTCATTCTTCATAAGTCAGGTTAGGACGCAACTCAATGCTGTCGGGGTCTATAACAATTCCAGGTCCTTTACCTAGACTTTTCTTCAGTGAAGACACATGAAATACATTGTGAACCTCTTGTAAACTCGTGGGTAAGTCCAAACGATAAGCCACTTACCCGACTTTCTCCAGAATTTCATAAGGGCCTACGTAACGGGGACTCAATTTTCCCTTTTTGCCAAATTGAGTTACTCCCTTCATCGGTGAAATTTTAATATATACCCAATCGCTAACTTCAAATTCCAAGGGTCTTCGACGTCGATCCACGTAGCTCTTTTGTCTGCTCTGTGCGGTCTTCATCCTTTCTCGTATCAATTCTACTTGAGCTCGGACTTCTTGTAAGTATTCAGGCCCTAATACTTGATTCTCGCTGATTGATTACGCCCAAAGAATAACGCGGTCGTTTGCAGTATAGCTTTGGGGTGTCGATTCCACAGGGAGATGGATTGAAAAATTGAAGAATAATAACGAAATTAACAAAAAAATTAAATGAGTGTGATAAGTAAATTTTAGAGTGTGATGTAAATTAAAACTAAATAAGTAATTTGAAAAATATAAAAATGAGACGAAAAGTAGAGCGTAGGGAATTCCTTATGTATTTGTGGTATTCAAATTTATTCTTAATTCATTGATAACTCAATTAAGAATTCTATATCCAAATTCTTAATCGGAAGATATAACATTAATAACCAAAATTTAAATCACATGTAACTCTTTGAAAAATCATTCTTCGTGCTTAACTCTCATAAATTGTTATCGACATTGAGAAAATCCAACGACGACAATATACCCAAGAGGCGATATTGCAGCAGAGAATTAAATCAATATAGACAATCAATTGCTCCAAACATAATTATAGAACTAATTCACTCAATAGAAAAAGCATGACTGAATCCATAAACGAAATAGATTCTATAATTATTTGAAGACGAAAAAACATCACAAATAAATTGAGAATAATAGAACAAAAGAGTTTTAATATTTAAAGACCAAATACATGAATCAAAAATAAATTACAAATACCATCACACACACAAGTTCATCCCTAGCCCTCCTTGAGAATTTAGTTACACATATTGAAAATATGCAACAAAAATTCTCCAAGGGATAATATGGAAGAGCCAACCATTATTTTCTTCTCTCTTCTTTGGTTTTCCTTTTCTTTTCTCAAGCTCTCAAAATAATGGCTCTTCCAAAGCATCCTCCCACACTAAGCATTTTCCTAGAATACACACCCCTTCTTTCTATTTATAAGCATCATTCATGCAAGTTGTCATGACAAAATCATCACAATTTCAACTTGTTTTGCCATGTGCCATTCTTGAATCCAAGTGATTTGTGAGTTGTCATTTTGATCATTTGTTTTCCCACCATGCATGAGCTGGATTTTGCTTGTAGGTTGAGTGTTTCAATTTTGCTTCTCTATCCATTAGTTGTCTTGTATGACTTAATATCTTCTGGTCAAATAATTTGTCTACAAGAAACTTGAGTGTACTTCAACTTGCATATGAGTTGATCATTGAATTTCCAAGTTGGTGTAGGAGTGCTTGCTGGAAAATATTATGATAACATTTGGATTTGATGCAAGTGGCTGAAAAATATCCAGGAACGTCAAGTGCAGGTGCGTCCACTTGATGGTCGATTTTGTTTTAGATTGAGTGGATATCTCTTCAAACATAAAACATAAAAGTTATAGCTATTTTGCTTGCGGTTCTAGATCATCTTGAATTAGCTCAATCGGAGATTGGATGAGAGAGTTATGCCCATATTACGAAAAGATGTCAGAACTGTCTAAAATTCCGCAATTATCTTCATTTGCTCCTAATGTCTCCATTTGTATCCTAAATCAAAATATAAGAATAATGAGTATATTTAGGCATCAAATAAGAATAAAGTATTAAACATTAAGAGAGGAAAATATGGCATTTTATATTCTCATCAATATATTAAATCATGCTTATATCTATTTCAAGATAAATGACCATTAATTTTAATAACATGAGTTATATCCATTATTTTCTCATTTCTTTTAGTATTTAAATAGAGTATTTAGAGTGCATTTTTGTGCACTCATCACACCCCCAACTTACTCATTGCTAGTCCCTAGCAATTTTCATGCAAAATGATGAGAAAGACCAAATAAAATCACACATAGGGGCCATCAAGACACATTTTTCAAATTTACATATCAAAACAATCTTAGAAATTCAATACCCTTTTACAAGTAATTCAAATATACCAATCCATAGAGTGTGTATGTGTTCCAAACTATTTTTATCAAATCAGAGGTTTCGACACATGCAACATTAGAATATGTTAAGCAAAAAGGTTCAACTCCATAACTCACGGGTATAGAAGTGTTTTATGTAAGGGTTCTCTCTATGGAGTTGACAAAGGTGTACATTTACTCTCATGGAAATTTAGCCAATTATATATAAGTAACAAGTAAACATTGATCTTATGATAGGAATACTAACAAATGAGATTTCCACCGTTCTTTCCACAAGCATACTTAAGATCGGAAAAATCAACACAAAGGGTTGTAATGTGGCTTAGGGTTGGGGTTCATAAGAAGAAAAGGTGAAGAGGTTTCAAAAACTTCCAAGTATACACAAAAGGGAATCTGTAAAATTTTTCAGTAGACTATACTTCCTTTTGATGTACTTTTCAATTTTTTAGATTTTTGACTAGGTACACTTTTCCATCTTCTTTTGCTACTGGTGTCTTCGCAATTTGATGAACTCTTTCATGAATAATTTGATGGACACATCTAGCACCATGCCATTTTTGTCATGGTTTTCTTTTTTCTTTTTTTTTTTTATGATAATTTCACACCTAGTACACACTTGGAAGTAAAATGGTAGGAAAATATAGTGTATAAGCTATACTCCAATGTGGAGAGGTATGGATGATGTAGATATGAAAAGAAAAGGCCATATGTGTATATTGGCTCAAAATTGGCTGCTAGGGATCTATGATGAAAAGGCTCAGCTTGAAAGGCTCAAACGTTAATCCTAAGTTGACTTTCGTCATATCCCAAGATCCACCATCTTACCACAAACCATGTAATGATATTCTCAAAAGAAGTGTCAAATTCAACAGATCAATGGATACTTATCACAATTTCTATATTTGTAAGCTCTCAATTCTCACAAAATTCATATGAATACTTGAGCAAAATAATTCTTTAGTTACATGTGTCAAATCACCATATTACCACAAAATTTGGAGAAGTGCATAAATGGTTCTGTGGATGCTTTAGCAAAATAATTTAAAATGGGTTTGTTGAATTCCCCAAGATGATTATGAATGAGCATGAGTATCATGTGTGAAAAGATGCCTGTGTGAAAAAATTTGGCAATTTTTTATATATTGATTGAAATATGCCACAGAGTTTAAATAATAGATTTGTATTCCCACCCCCAAACTTAAATGAAACATTGTCCTCAATGTTTAATAATCAAAATTGGATGGGGAGTAACTAAAAAGGGTAGGATACACCTGATGTGTGATGTAGATAGCTCGCTAAGCGTCAAAAGTAGTGATCTGAAATGACAAAATAATACTATCCTGCAAACAAAAATAAAGAAAACAGTAGTAAATAAAAACAAAACAAAACAAATAAGATGATAATAATAATAATAATAATGATGATGATAATAATAATAATAATAATGATGATGATAATAATAATAATAATAATAATAATTATTGTTGCATGCTGTGGTCAAAGTTGGTAGACCAACTTTACAACCAGACTATCTTCCACTTCTTGAACTATTCCTCCTGGGTCAAAAACGAAACGCTTATTTGCCCAATAAACTCGGTGCTCGAACTTCACAGGTAGGTGGCAAGGTTTACGATTAACTTTGGTTACTTGCCCACTTGAAGGAATCTGTTTTTCATTTTTCTCAAGAAACTCCTCAAACTTCGGTTGCCAAGCCTGTGTGCTATAATCTTGAGTATTGTCATAAATTGCACAAATATTAGCTACATCAGACGAATCACTGATAGGATTATACTCAAAATCAACAATAAAATTCTCAAGGGGATCAGAATCATGAGTTGTGAAAACTTCCCTGTCTATGAGTGAGTCAATCATATATATCTGCTGGCACTCGTGATTCTTCACAGTTTCTTGTGCCATATGTTGACCATGAGGTACAGACTGAGCTTGAGAAGGGAGCTTACCTTGCTCATTTACACTCAAGAAACTCGTTATTTTAGATATCTAGCTCTTTATCTCCTTTTGTTCTTCAACAACCTGCATAATTAAAGACTCAAATTTTTGATTAGTCTTACCCTGTATTTCAATAAAAGTATGCAAAGTATCTTCTAAAGAATTTCTAGAAGATTGAGGTGCATGGTATGGTGCAGGATATGATCTAGAGAGTTGTGCAGGCTGCTGGTTTTCAGACTTCCAGCTGAAGTTGGGATGATTACGCCATCCTGGGTTGTAGGTTTCAGAGTAAGGTGTGAAGGGCTTTTTGTACGTACCTAGAGCATTACTTTGTTCCTCATACATACCATTCATGTTAGTATGTGTAGGACACTCTTGGGAATGACGATCTATCCCACCACAGACAACACATGGCACAAGAGAGTCTGCATGATTAGCCATGTGTGTTGACTTTAAGTTTCTTATCTTTAACAGCTCTATTTCCCTAGTAAGCATTTCAACCTTGGCTTTTAGATTATCTTCCTCCCTGAGATGGTAAATACCACCACTCAAGTTTCCTGTAGGTCGTGACCTGTTTGTGCTATCAGTAGCACTAGGTCCAGTCCAAGTATGAGCTTTTTCAACAAGCTCATTGAGGTACTCTATGGCCTCATCGGGATTTTTCTGTAAAAATTCTCCATTGCACATCATTTCCACGAATTGACGTTCCCTGGGCGTAAGCCCTTCATAGAAATAACGCACTAAGCGCCAATTCTCATATCCATGGTGGGGACACATACTCAGTAATTCTTTAAATCTTTCCCAAGATTGGTACAAAGTCTCACTATCCTTTTGTGCAAAGGTAGAGATTTGTCTTTTTAAAGCATTGGTCTTATGTTGGGGAAAGTATTTATTGAAAGACACTTGAGTCATCTCACTCCATGTTCCAATAGACCGTGGACTTAGTGAGTACAACCAACTCTTAGCTTTATCTTTCAAAGAAAAAGGAAAGAACTTTAGTCTTACGGTGTCGTCAGTGGTATTTTGACTGTGGAATGTTGCAACTACTTCCTCAAATTCCCTAATATGAACATAGGGGTTTTCATTTTCTAGACCATGGAAAGTCGGAAGTAATTGTATCATTCCTGTTTTGAAATCTACATGATGAACATTAGGTGAGAACATAATACAGGATGGTGTGGCTGTTCGTGCGGGATGAAGATAATCTTGGAGGATTCTAACAGGTTGGTCCACGTGTTCACTCATCGCGTCAGAATTGGAAGAATTATCAAACAAGCGATTAGAAAAATTAGATTCTGAATCTGATTCTAGCACGGGTCTACTAGCAAACCGTCCAAAAGTGTCTCTGTACCTGCGCATGCAAAGTAAAGAAAAGTGTAATACTGAAAAAAAAAATTACGAAAAGAAAAGTAAAATAAAATAAAGATGCAGAAAGCTAAAAAGAAAATGAACGAAGCTACCGCTTTTTTTTTTTTTTTTACAAACTACTAAATAAAACTACAAATTCTTCTACCGTCTCCCCGGCAACGGCGCCAAAATTTGATTACGCCCAAAAAATAACGCGGTCGTTTGCAGTATAGCTTTGGGGTGTCGATTCCACAGGGAGATGGATTGAAAAATTGAAGAATAGTAACGAAATTAACAAAAAAATTAAATGAGTGTGATAAGTAAATTTTAGAGTGTGATATAAATTAAAACTAAATAAGTAATTTGAAAAATATAAAAATGAGACGAAAAGTAGAGCGTAGGGAATTCCTTATGTATTTGTGGTATTCAAATTTATTCTTAATTCATTGATAACTCAATTAAGAATTCTATGTCCAA
The DNA here is from genome assembly GCA_036898215.1 of Platycarya strobilacea. Classification (NCBI taxonomy): domain Eukaryota; kingdom Viridiplantae; phylum Streptophyta; class Magnoliopsida; order Fagales; family Juglandaceae; genus Platycarya; species Platycarya strobilacea. Next base: position 29,631,094 of record CM072547.1, read on the forward strand.
ATTCTTAATCGGAAGATATAACATTAATAACCAAAATTTAAATCACATGTAACTCTTTGAAAAATCATTCTTCGTGCTTAACTCTCATAAATTGTTATCGACATTGAGAAAATCCAACGACGACAATATACCCAGGAGGCGATATTGCAGCAGAGAATTAAATCAATATAGACAATCAATTGCTTCATACATAATTATAGAACTAATTCACTCAATAGAAAAAGCATGACTGAATCCATAAACGAAATAGATTCTATAATTATTTGAAGACGAAAAAACATCACAAATAAATTGAGAATAATAGAACAAAAGAGTTTTAATATTTAAAAACCAAATACATGAATTAAAAATAAATTACAAATACCATCACACACACAAGTTCATCCCTAGCCCTCCTTGAGAATTTAGTTACACATATTGAAAATATGCAACAAAAATTCTCCAAGGGATAATATGGAAGAGCCAACCATTATTTTCTTCTCTCTTCTTTGGTTTTCCTTTTCTTTTCTCAAGCTCTCAAAATAATGGCTCTTCCAAAGCATCCTCCCACACTAAGCATTTTTCTAGAACACACACCCCTTCTTTCTATTTATAAGCATCATTCATGCAAGTTGTCATGACAAAATCATCACAATTTCAACTTGTTTTGCCATGTGCCATTCTTGAATCCAAGTGATTTGTGAGTTTTCATTTTGATCATTTGTTTTCCCACCATGCATGAGCTGGATTTTGCTTGTAGGTTGAGTGTTTCAATTTTGCTTCTCTATCCATTAGTTGTCTTGTATGACTTAATATCTTCTGGTCAAATAATTTGTCTACAAGAAACTTGAGTGTACTTCATCTTGCATATGAATTGATCATTGAATTTCCAAGTTGGTGTAGGAGTGCTTGCTGGAAAATATTATGATAACATTTGGATTTGATGCAAGTGGCTGAAAAATATCCAGGAACGTCAAGTGCAGGTGCGTCCACTTGATGGTCGATTTTGTCTTAGATTGAGTGGATATCTCTTCAAATATAAAACATAAAAGTTATATATATTTCTCTTGCGGTTCTAGATCATCTTGAATTAGCTCAATCGGATATTGGATGAGAGAGTTATGCCCATATTACGAAAAGATGTCAGAACTGTCTAAAATTCCGCAATTATCTTCATTTGCTCCTAATGTCTCCATTTGTGTCCTAAATCAAAATATAAGAATAATGAGTATATTTAGGCATCAAATAAGAATAAAGTATTAAACATTAAGAGAGGAAACTATGGCATTTTATATTCTCATCAATATATTAAATCATGCTTATATCTATTTCAAGATAAATGACCATTAATTTTAATAACATGAGTTATATCCATTATTTTCTCATTTCTTTTAGTATTTAAATAGAGTATTTAGAGTGCATTTTTGTGCACTCATCACTGACTTTGTCCCAGTATAGAGGCGATCGGCATTTTCTTCCGTATAGGGCTTCATAAGGTGCCATTTGGATAGTAGCTTGAAAGCTATTATTATAGGCAAACTCGACCAGAGGCAAAAGACTTTCCCAGTTATCGCGTGAGTCTAGTACACATACTCGCAACATGTCTTCTAAGGTCTGAAGAATCTAGGATCTCGATTTGAAATAATTGTTTTGGGCACGCCGTGCAGGCGCACTATTTCTTTCACATATACTCGTACCAACTTCTCCATGGAATCCGTATTGGCTATTGGTAAGAAGTGTGCACTCTTGGTCAATCTGTCAACTATTACCCAGATTGTATTCTTTCCTGCCGATGTTCTTGGGAATCCCACTACAAAGTCCATAGACATGTCCTCCCATTTCTATTCTGGAATCGGTAAGGGTTGTAACATTCCAGCCGGATGTTGATGTTCGGCTTTAACTAGTTGGCATATCGAGTATTTGGCTATGAACATAGCCACGTCCTTTTTAATACCTTCCCACCAGAATTTCTTTTTCAAGTCTTGGTACATCTTGGTGCTCCCTGGGTGAGCTGTATAAGGGGTGCAATGTGCCTCCCTCATAAGCTTTTCTCTAAATTCTGGATTGTCTGGTATTACTGTCCTTTTCTCAAAGCACAATGTTCCATCATCGGATATGGTAAAGTGAGGTGATCTCTGCCCTTCTAGCAGTCTCTGTCGAATCATTTTCAATTTAGCATCCTTTCGTTGCCCTTCTCGTATTTCATCTTCAATCAGAGATACGATTTCCTGCGTCGCCAATAGTATCACCCCTTTGGGTAGGTCCTTAACCAGCATTTTCCACGTAGTTGTTAGTATTGGTGACTCTCCCATCTGCATCTTTCGACTCAATGCATCAGCCACCACATTAACTTTTCCTGGGTGGTACTTGATCTCACACTAAAAGTCACTGATTGTTTCAACCCATCTCCTTTGTCTCATATTCAAATTCTTCTGACTGATTAGGTAGTTCAAATTTTGGTGATCAGTATATATCTCACACTTTTCCCCATACAAGTAATGTCTCCAAATCTTCAGTGCGAACACTACTGCTGCCAATTCCAAGTCGTGTGTAGGGTAATTGCATTCGTGATCCTTAAGCTGTCGGGATGTGTAGGCCACTACTCGTCCCTCCTGCATCAGGACACATCCCAAACCCATCTTTGAGACGTCGCTAAATATCACATACGGTTTGTGAGGTTCTGGCAGAGATAGTACTGGTGCCGACGTTAGTCTTTTCTTGAGCTTCTGGAAACTCTATTTGCACTTATCGCTCCAGACATACTTAGCGTTTTTCTTAGTTAACGCCGTCAGGGGACCAGACAGCTTAGAAAATCCTTCTACGAACCTCCTATAGTATCCTGCTAGACCGAGGAAGCTTTGTACCTCATGAGCGCTTGTCGGTCTCTGCCATTCCGTCACTGCTTCTATTTTTGCTGGGTCCACTGCCACTCCTTTACTGGAAATAACATGACCCAGAAACTTAACCTCTCGAAGCCAAAACTCGCATTTACTAAGCTTGGCATATAGCTGATGCTCCTGTAGAGTGTTCAACACAGTCTTTAAATGCTCTCAGTGTTCTTCATCATTCCGGGAGTATATTAGGATGTTGTCGATAAACACCACAACGAAACTATCTAGATATTGTCGAAAAATCATGTTCATCATATCCATGAATGCTGTTGGGGCATTGGTCAATCCAAAAGGCATAACTAAGAACTCGAAGTGTCCATAACGAGTTCGAAAGGCAGTTTTGGGTACATCCAGCTCCTTGATTTTTAGTTGATGGTACCCTAATCTGAGATCAATCTTTGAAAATACCGTTGCTCCTTGTAATTGGTCTAACAGATCATCTATTTGTGGTAACGGATACTTATTCTTGATAGTAACCTTGTTAATGTCTCTATAGTCGATGCACATCCTCATCGTTCCATCCTTTTTCTTAACAAACAAAACTGGAGCTCCCCATGTTGACAAACTAGGTCGTATGAATCCCTTTGCTAGCAATTCTTCTATCTGCAACTTCAATTCTTTGAGTTCCGTTAGCGCCATTCGATATGGTGCTTTATGAACTAGAGCCGTAGCAGGTTTCAATTCGATGGTAAACTCTGTCTCGCGATCCGAAGGTAGTCCAAGCAATTCCTCTAAGAATACTCGAGGGAAATCTTGGACCACTGAAATTTCTTCAATACTCTTAGCTTATTCTATCACATTGGAGGACATCAGCAATAATGCCTTCGCCTCTCCTTTCAGACTCTTGACTGCTCACTTTGCCGTCACAATAGAAGGAACTTAGCTAACCATCTCTCCCTCGTAACGTAGCTCTTGTTCTTCTGGCAGCTCAAAAGTTATCTTCTTCTTGCGACAATCAATTTTGGCGAAATGCTTAGATAGCCAGTCCATCCCCAGTATTACGTCAAATCCCAACAAGTGAAAAACTATCAAGTTGGCATTCAATCACACTCCGGCAATCTCTAAAGGACAGTTTCTTGCTATCTGCTGGCAGCCTATCGTCCTTCCTTCTGGGAGGGCTACCAATTTCTTCTGATCTAAAGGTTCTACCTCTAAGTTACACTTTCGAATGCAATTATAAGAGATGAAGGATCTTGTCGCTCTAAAGTCAAACAATGCATATACTATATTACGCATCAGAATGATCTCCCCTATAAACATTTTCTACCATCATCAGGCTAGCAAAAATCATTTCGTAATTTAAATTAAGACAAGGTCGAGTCTTTTACCAGTAATGATGCCTGCATTAATGGCTTCCTCATCTTCCATGTCCACTTCTCCTAGGGCAAGGGCATATACTTTGGCTTTCACGAGAGTTTTTGCTTTCTCTCCTGGTAGTGTAGTCCTGCTAGCGACCATCTGGGGACAGTCACGGATTCTATGGCCTTTCTGACCACATCGGAAATAGGCTCCTGTCGCCACCTGACACTCGCTCGGATGCGGTCGTCCACATGTTCTGCAAGGCGGCGAGGATGCTGGTATTCCTGGCCCACTCATCTTGCCTTTCCCTTTATCCATAGGGAAATTGGTTCTTTTCTTGCCCGCGTCCTTCCCAGAAGAGTACGGGAAATTCCTCTTTCTATTCATTTGTACTTGATTAATCAAACTCTTTTATTCCGCCTTAGCAATAGCCGCTACATTCACTAGCTCCTAGAAATTTTCAATTTGCAGGCAAGCTACTTGATTACCAATTCTTGGATGCAACCCATCTTGAAATTTCTTTGCTCGCATATTCTCAGTAGATACCAAGTGGGAGCGAATCGCACCATTTCCATGAATTTCGCAGCATACCGGTTCACCGTCATGCCCCCTTGTCCCAATGTGGCGAATTCCATAGCCTTCTATTGTTTGATCGATTCAGGGAAGAAGCGGTCGTCAAATTCTATCTTGAAGCGTTCCCAGGTGGGATCCACATTCTCTCCCAATTCCTCCTTTAGTAGCTTCCTTTTTGTGTCTCACCACAGTCCAGCTTCTCCCTGTAGTAGGTGTCCCGCATATTGTACCTTCTGGGTCTCTGTATACCCGCTGATCTCGAAAGTACGTTCCAAATCCATGATCCATCTATCCGCTCTCATAGCTCCTTCCGATCCCATGAAGTTCGGATACCGGTAGACTTGGAACTTCTCGTAGGGACAACCCGACGTTCCTCCGCCAGTATGTGGATGGCATCTACCTTGTTCCATCTGGGTTCTCACTAATTCTGTCATTTGACGGATCGCCTTAGCTATGGCTTGTCTTTCGTCCATTGAGGTATTCAGTGCTTCTCTTTCTCTAGTTCTCGGGGGAGTGATCCGTGGCGTCTCTCCTATCATAGGACTGCCAGGATTCGGATCGTCTCTTTCTGAGGGTGCCCTGGACCTTGGGATAGGAGCATGACATTTTCCTCCAGCCATATCTCTCCTGAGAGCACAAAATTTACACGTGAGTTACCCAAACTCCAGTCTTCTATTCTGACCTTCACAGCACTATTGTCACTTTCAGCCAATTCTCAAAATATTCCAAGCCTAACACTAAAAGGTTAAATCCTATACCATGTGATTTCTTCTCCTAGGACTTGTGGCTTTTACCCAGAGAGTTAACTGCTCTGATACCACTGCTGTCGACGCCCCAATCCACGCTTGGGATCGCATGTGAATAGAAGCGTCGGGGATGAGCAACGCAAGGAAGTTCACCCCTCGTCATATCATACGTGTACGTTTTTTTTTTTAAACATCAAAGAAAGGTTTTCGCAGCAGAATAAAAAGGTCAAGCCTTCTATAACATACACCACATGGTTATGCTATGGATCCCAACATAATATCATACATAGCCTAAATTTCAAATATTTAGATAACTTTGTCCAAGTAATCAAAATAATGCTTCCCACAGGCGGGAAGACTTTACCAAAAGCATAAATACAGGGCATCACAAAATAATATGGGTCTTAACACTGCCCATAGTATTCAACCAACGGTTCCTTCTTCACCTTCTTAAGGTCCGGGCCCCAGCGAAGCCGATCCAAGTCTATGCTAGGCCTTATCTCACATATCGCCCTAGAAGGCGGTCCAAAAATACGCCCCAAGTGAAGGGACTCGTCAACCCCTAATACTAAGCAACACCCCGCAGGGTATAGATTGACTGAACTGTACATGGTCATCTTTAGTGAGTCCACCTCCCACTGACTCGGGTGGTTCAGAGTCACTGGCCCCCTAAGGGCGGTCTCAATCGGGTCCCTGAGGATCCGAGGTGTCATCATGGGGGTCATACTCGTTTGAGCCATCCTCACCTGCAATTACTTCTATCGTTCCCAAGAGGGAATAATAGTAAGGACATAAAGAGGGGGGTGAGATTTCGGGAGAAATCTCAGCAAGTACATCTAAATTTTAATGAAAGCATTTCAAGCATATAGTTAAGTGAATAACAAACAAATTTCATACGTATGCGACAACATGAGACTCATGCTTAGACCGATGCACATGCTTGTGACAAAAATTCATCTTTCTCATCCTTTTCTAAATTTCCAATGCATACTTATTCAAAATCACGTAGCAAAACTTCTTTAATGCAGATTCTTTCAAAGAAACACTTTGTTCAAAAACTTTCGTCTTTTCTTATCTTAGGCGCCACTTATCATATCATATATGGCCCGAAAGCCCTTTTCTTTTCGTCATGACTTCATATTTTGGATACCTCACGGTTTCCCTATGCATCGTGTGCTTCCCGCTAGTTACCGTCACACCTAGCGACCAAGTCAACTCGAAAGCCCTTTTCTTTTCGTCATGACTTCATATTTTCTTTTCTTATCTTACGCCTGTAGGTCGTGACCTGTTTGTGCTATCAGTAGCACTAGGTCCAATCCAAGTATGAGCTTTTTCAGCAAGCTCATTGAGGTACTCTATGGCCTCATCGGAATTTTTCTGTAAAAATTCTCCATTGCACATCATTTCCACGAATTGACGTTCCCTCGGCGTAAGCCCTTCATAGAAATAACTCGCTAAGCGCCAATTCTCATATCCATGGTGGGGACACATACTCAGTAATTCTTTAAATCTTTCCCAAGATTGGTACAAAGTCTCACTATCCTTTTGTGCAAAGGTAGAGATTTGTCTTTTTAAAGCATTGGTCTTATGTTGGGGAAAGTATTTATTGAAAAACACTTGAGTCATCTCACTCCATGTTCCAATAGACCGTGGACTTAGTGAGTACAACCAACTCTTAGCTTTATCTTTCAAAGAAAAAGGAAAGAAGTTTAGCCTTACCGTGTCGTCAGTGGTATTTTGACGGTGGAATGTTGCAACTACTTCCTCAAATTCCCTAATGTGAATATAGGGGTTTTCATTTTCTAGACCATGAAAAGTCGGAAGTAATTGTATCATTCCTATTTTGAAATCTACGTGACGAACATTAGGTGAGAACATAATACAGGATGGTGTGGCTGTTCGTGCAGGATGAAGATAATCTTGGAGGGTTCTAACAGGTTGGTCCACGTGTTCACTCATCGCGTCAGAATTGGAAGAATTATCAAACAAGCGATTAGAAAAATTAGATTCTGAATCTGATTCTAGCACAGGTCTACTAGCAAACCGTCCAAAAGCGTCTCTGTACCTGCGCATGCAAAGTAAAGAAAAGTGTAATACTGAAAAAAAAATATTAAGAAAAGAAAAGTAAAATAAAATAAAGATGCAGAAAGCTAAAAAGAAAATGAACGAAGCTACCGCTTTTTTTTTTTTTTTTACAAACTACTAAAAAAAACTACAAATTCTTCTACCGTCTCCTCGGCAACGGTGCCAAAATTTGATTACGCTCAAAGAATAACGCGGTCGTTTGCAGTATAACTTTGGGGTGTCGATTCCACAGGGAGATGGATTGAGAAATTGAAGAACAATAACGAAATTAACAAAAAGATTAAATGAGTGTGATGTAAATTAAAACTAAATGAGTAATTTGAAAAGTATAAAAATGAGACGAAAAGTAGAGCGTAGGGAATTCCTTGTGTATTTGTGGTATTCAAATTTATTCTTAATTCATTGATAACTCAATTAAGAATTCTATGTCCAAATTCTTAATCGGAAGATATAACATTAATAACCAAAATTTAAATCACATGTAACTCTTTGAAAAATCATTATTCGCGCTTAACTCTCATAAATTGTTATCGATATTGAGAAAATTCAACGACGACAATATACCCAAGAGGCGATATTGCAGCAGAGAATTAAATTAATATAGATAATCAATTGCTCCAAACATAATTATAAAACTAATTCACCTAATAGAAAAAGCATGACTGAATCCATAAACGAAATAGATTCTATAATTATTTGAAGACGAAAAAAAATCACAAATAAATTGAGAATAATAGAACAAAAGAGTTTTAATATTTAAAAACCAAATACATGAATAAAAAATAAATTACAAATACCATCACACACACAAGTTCATCCCTAGCCCTCCTTGAGAATTTAGTTACACATATTGAAAATATGCAACAAAAATTCTCCAAGGGATAATATGGAAGAGCCAACCATTATTTTCTTCTCTCTTCTTTGGTTTTTCTTTTCTTTTCTCAAACTCTCAAGATAATGGCTCTTCCAAAGCATCCTCCCGCACTAAGCATTGTCTTAGAACACACACCCCTCGCTTCTATTTATAAGCATCATTCATGCAAGTTGTCATGACAAAATCATCACAATTTCAACTTGTTTTGCCATGTGCCATTCTTGAATCCAAGTGATTTGTGAGTTGTCATTTTGATCATTTGTTTTCCCACCATGCATGAGCTAGATTTTGCTTGTAGGTTGAGTGTTTCAATTTTGCTTCTCTATCCATTAGTTGTCTTGTATGACTTAATATTTTGTGGTCAAATAATTTGTCTACAAGAAACTTGAGTGCACTTCATCTTGTATCTGAATTGATCATTGAATTTCCAAGTTGGTGTAGGAGTGCTTGCTGGAAAATATTATGATGACATTTGGATTTGATGCAAGTGGCTGAAAAATATCCAGGAACGTCAAGTGCAGGTGCGTCCACTTGATGGTCGATTTTGTCTTAGATTGAGTGTATATCTCTTCAAACATAAAACATAAAAGTTATAGATTATCTCTTGCGGTTCTAGATCATCTTGAATCAGCTCAATCGGAGATTGGATGAGAGAGTTATGCCCATATTACGAAAAGATGTCAGAACTGTCTAAAATTCCGCAATTATCTTCATTTGCTCCTAATGTCTCCATTTGTGTCCTAAATCAAAATATAAGAATAATGAGTATATTTAGGCATCAAATAAGAATAAAGTATTAAACATTAAGAGAGGAAAATATGGCATTTTATATTCTCATCAATATATTAAATCATGCTTATATCTATTTCAAGATAAATGACCATTAATTTTAATAACATGAGTTATATCCATTATTTTCTCATTTCTTTTAGTATTTAAATAGAGTATTTAGAGTGCATTTTTGTGCACTCATCACACCCCCCCAACTTACTCATTGCTAGTCCCTAGCAATTTTCATGCAAAATGATGAGAAAGACCAAATAAAATCACACATAAGGGCCATCCAGACACATTTTTCAAATTTACATATCAAAACAATCTTAGAAATTCAATAACCCTTTCACAAGTAATTCAAATATACCAATCCACAGAGTGTGTATGTGTTCCAAACTATTTTTATCAAATCAGAGGTTTCGACATATGCAACATTAGAATATCTTAAGCAAAAAGGTTTAACTCCATAACTCACGGATATATAAGTGTTTCATGTATGGGTTCTCTCTATGGAGTTGACAAAGGTGTACATTTACTCTCATGGAAATTTAGCCAATTATATATAAGTAACAAGTAAACATTGATCTTATGATAGGAATACTAACAAATGAGATTTCCACCGTTCTTTCCACAAGCATGCTTAGGATCGGAAAAATCAATACAAAGGGTTGTAATGTGGCTTAGGGTTGGGGTTCATAAGAAGAAAATGTGAAGAGGTTTCAAAAACTTCCAAGTATACACAAAAGGGAATCTGTTAAATTTTTCAGTACACTATACTTTCCTTTTGATGTACTTTTCAATTTTTTAGATTTTTGACATTACACTTTTCCATCTTCTTTTGCCACTGGTGTCTTCGCAATTTGATGAACTCTTTCATGAATAATTTGATGGACACATGTAGCACCATGCCATTTTTGTCATGGTTTTCTTTTTTCTTTTTTTTTTTTTTTATTTCAAATGATAATTTCACACCTAGTACACATTTGGAAGTAAAATGGTAGGAAAATATAGTGTATAAGCTATACTCCAATGTGGAGAGGTGTGGATGATATAGATATGAAAAGAAAAGGCCATATGTGTATATTGGCTCAAAATTGGCTGCTAGGGATCTATGATGAAAAGGCTCAGCTTGAAAGGCTCAAACGTTAATCCTAAGTTGACTTTCGTCATATCCCAAGTATATGCACCATTTTACCACAAACCATATAATGATATTCTCTAAAGAAGTGTCAAATTCAACAGATCAATGGATACTTATCACAATTTCTGTATTTATAAGCTTTCAATTCTCACAAAATTCACATGAATATTTGAGCAAAATAACTCTTTAGTTACATATGTCAAATCACCATATTACCACAAAGTTTGGAGAAGTGCATAAATGGTTCTGTAGATGCTTTAGCAAAATGATTTAAGATGGGTTTGTTGAATTCAACATGATGGTTATGAATGAGTATGAGTATCATGTGTGAAAAGATGCCTGTGTGAAAAAAATTTGGCAATTTTTTATATATTGATTGAAATATGCCACAGAGTTTAAATAACAGATTTGTATTCCCACCCCCCAACTTAAATGAAACATTGTCCTCAATGTTTAAAAATCAAAATTGGATGGGGAGTAACTAAAAAGGGTAGGATACACCTGATGTGTGATGTAGATAGCTCGCTAAGCGTCAAAAGTAGTGATCTGAAATGACAAAATGATACTATCCTGCAAACAAAAATAAAGAAAACAGTAGTAAATAAAAACAAAACAAAACAAATAAGATGATAATAATAAAAATAATGATAATGATGATAATAATTATAATAATAATAATAATTATTGTTGCATGCTGTGGTCAAAGTTGGTAGACCAAGTTTACAACCGGACTATCTTCTACTTCTTGAACTATTCCTCCTGGGTCAAAAACGAAACGCTTATTTGCCCAATAAACTCGGTGCTCGAACTTCACAGGTAGGTGGCAAGGTTTAAGATTAACTTTGGTTACTTGCCCACTTGAAGGAATCTGTTTTTCATTTTTCTCAAGAAATTCCTCAAACCTCGATTGCCAAGCCAGTGTACTATAATCTTGAGTATTGTCCAAAATTGCACAAATATTAGCTACATCAGATGAATCGCTGATAGGATAATACTCAAAATCAACAATAAAATTCTCAAGGGGATCAGAATCATGAGTTGTGAAAACTTCCATGTCTATGAGTGAGTCAATCATATATATTTGCTGGCACTCATGATTCTTCACAGTTTCTTGTGCTATATGTTGACCATGAGGTATAGACTGAGCTTGAGAAGGGAACTTACCTTGCTCATTTATACTCAAGAAACTCGTTATTTTAGATACCTGGGTCCTTATCTCCTTTTGTTCTTCAACAACCTGCGTAATTAAAGACTCAAATTTTTGGTTAGTCTTACTCTGTACTTCAATAAATGCATGCAAAATATCTTCTAAACAATTTTTAGAAGATTGAGGTGCATGGTATGGTGCAGGATATGATCTAGAAGGTTGTGCAGGCTGTTGGTTTTCAGACTTCCAGCTGAAGTTGGGGTGATTACGCCATCCTCTCATGTTAGCATGTGTAGGACATTCTTGGGCATGATGATCTACCCCGCCACACACAACACATGGTTCAAAAGAGTCTGCATGATTAGCCATGTGTGTTGGCTTTGAGTTTTTCGTTTTCAATAACTCTAATTCTCTGGTGAGCATTTCAACCTTAGCCTTAAGGTTATCCTCTTCCCTTAGATGGTAAATACCACCACTCGGGTTTCCTGTAGGTCATGACCTGTTTGTGCTATCAGTAGCACTAGGTCCAGTCCAAGTATGAGCTTTTTCAGCAAGCTCATTGAGGTACTCTATGGCCTCATCGAGATTTTTCTGTAAAAATTCTCCATTGCACATCATTTCTACGAATTGACGTTCCCTGGGCGTAAGCCCTTCATAGAAATAACTCCCTAAGCGCCAATTCTCATATCCATGGTGGGGACACATACTCAGTAATTCTTTAAATCTTTCCCAAGATTGGTACAAAGTCTCACTATCCTTTTGTGCAAAGGTAGAGATTTGTCTTTTTAAAGCATTGGTCTTATGTTGGGGAAAGTATTTATTGAAAGACACTTGAGTCATCTCACTCCATGTTCCAATAGACCGTGGACTTAGTGAGTACAACCAACTCTTAGCTTTATCTTTCAAAGAAAAGGAAAGAAGTTTAGCCTTACCGTGTCGTCAGTGGTATTTTGACTGTGGAATGTTGCAACTACTTCCTCAAATTCCCTAATGTGAATATAGGGGTTTTCATTTTCTAGACCATGAAAAGTCGGAAGTAATTGTATCATTCCTATTTTGAAATCTACGTGACGAACATTAGGTGAGAACATAATACAGGATGGTATGGCTGTTCGTGCAGGATGAAGATAATCTTGGAGGGTTCTAACAGGTTGGTCCACGTGTTCACTCATCGCGTCAGAATTGGAAGAATTATCAAACAAGCGATTAGAAAAATTAGATTCTGAATCTGATTCTAGCACAGGTCTACTAGCAAACCGTCCAAAAGCGTCTCTGTACCTGCGCATGCAAAGTAAAGAAAAGTGTAATACTGAAAAAAAAATATTAAGAAAAGAAAAGTAAAATAAAATAAAGATGCAGAAAGCTAAAAAGAAAATGAACGAAGCTACCGCTTTTTTTTTTTTTTTACAAACTACTAAAAAAAACTACAAATTCTTCTACCGTCTCCCCGGCAATGGCGCCAAAATTTGATTACGCCCAAAGAATAACGCGGTCGTTTGCAGTATAACTTTGGGGTGTCGATTCCACAGGGAGATGGATTGAGAAATTGAAAAACAATAACGAAATTAACAAAAAGATTAAATGAGTGTGATGTAAATTAAAACTAAATGAGTAATTTGAAAAGTATAAAAATGAGACGAAAAGTAGAGCGTAGGGAATTCCTTGTGTATTTGTGGTATTCAAATTTATTCTTAATTCATTGATAACTCAATTAAGAATTCTATGTCCAAATTCTTAATCGGAAGATATAACATTAATAACCAAAATTTAAATCACATGTAACTCTTTGAAAAATCATTATTCGCGCTTAACTCTCATAAATTGTTATCGATATTGAGAAAATTCAACGACGACAATATACCCAAGAGGCGATATTGCAGCAGAGAATTAAATTAATATAGATAATCAATTGCTCCAAACATAATTATAAAACTAATTCACTCAATAGAAAAAGCATGACTGAATCCATAAACGAAATAGATTCTATAATTATTTGAAGACGAAAAAAAATCACAAATAAATTGAGAATAATAGAACAAAAGAGTTTTAATATTTAAAGACCAAATACATGAATAAAAAATAAATTACAAATACCATCACACACACAAGTTCATCCCTAGCCCTCCTTGAGAATTTAGTTACACATATTGAAAATATGCAACAAAAATTCTCCAAGGGATAATATGGAAGAGCCAACCATTATTTTCTTCTCTCTTCTTTGGTTTTTCTTTTCTTTTCTCAAGCTCTCAAGATAATGGCTCTTCCAAAGCATCCTCCCACACTAAGCATTGTCTTAGAACACACACCCCTCGCTTCTATTTATAAGCATCATTCATGCAAGTTGTCATGAAAAAATCATCACAATTTCAACTTGTTTTGCCATGTGCCATTCTTGAATCCAAGTGATTTGTGAGTTGTCATTTTGATCATTTGTTTTCCCACCATGCATGAGCTAGATTTTACTTGTAGGTTGAGTGTTTCAATTTTGCTTCTCTATCCATTAGTTGTCTTGTATGACTTAATATTTTGTGGTTAAATAATTTGTCTACAAGAAACTTGATTGCACTTTATCTTGTATCTGAATTGATCATTGAATTTCCAAGTTGGTGTAGGAGTGCTTGCTGGAAAATATTATGATGACATTTGGATTTGATGCAAGTGGCTGAAAAATATCCAGGAACGTCAAGTACAGGTGCGTCCACTTGATGGTCGATGTTGTCTTAGATTGAGTGGATATCTCTTCAAACATAAAACATAAAAGTTATATATATTTCTCTTGCGGTTCTAGATCATCTTGAATCAGCTCAATCAGAGATTGGATGAGAGAGTTATGCCCATATTACGAAAAGATGTCAGAACTGTCTAAAATTTCGCAATTATCTTCATTTGCTCCTAATGTCTCCATTTGTGTCCTAAATCAAAATATAAGAATAATGAGTATATTTAGGCATCAAATAAGAATAAAGTATTAAACATTAAGAGAGGAAAATATGGCATTTTATATTCTCATCAATATATTAAATCATGCTTATATCTATTTCAAGATAAATGACCATTAATTTTAATAACATGAGTTATATCCATTATTTTCTCATTTCTTTTAGTATTTAAATAGAGTATTTAGAGTGTATTTTTGTGCACTCATCACACCCCCCAACTTACTCATTACTAGTCCCTAGCAATTTTCATGCAAAATGATGAGAAAGACCAAATAAAATCACACATAGGGGCCATCAAGACACATTTTTCAAATTTACATATCAAAACAATCTTAGAAATTCAATAACCCTTTCACAAGTAATTCAAATATACCAATCCACAGAGTGTGTATGTGTTCCAAACTATTTTTATCAAATCAGAGGTTTCGACACATGCAACATTAGAATATCTTAAGCAAAAAGGTTCAACTCCATAACTCACGGATATATAAGTATTTCATGTATGGGTTCTCTCTATGGAGTTGACAAAGGTGTATATTTACTCTCATGGAAATTTAGTCAATTATATATAAGTAACAAGTAAACATTGATCTTATGATAGGAATACTAACAAATGAGATTTCCACCGTTCTTTCCACAAGCATGCTTAGGATCGGAAAAATCAATACAAAGGGTTGTAATGTGGCTTAGGGTTGGGGTTCATAAGAAGAAAAGGTGAAGAGGTTTCAAAAACTTCCAAGTATACACAAAAGGGAATCTGTTAAATTTTTGTAGACTATACTTTCCTTTTGATGTACTTTTCAATTTTTTAGATTTTTGACAGTACACTTTTCCATCTTCTTTTGCCACTGGTGTCTTTGCAATTTGATGAACTCTTTCATGAATAATTTGATGGACACATGTAGCACCATGCCATTTTTGTCATGGTTTTCTTTTTTCTTTTTCTTTTTTTTTTTTATTTTTATTTCAAATGATAATTTCACACCTAGTACACACTTGGAAGTAAAATGGTAGGAAAATATAGTGTATAAGCTATACTCCAATGTGGAGAGGTATGGATGATATAGATATGAAAAGAAAAGGCCATATGTGTATATTGGCTCAAAATTGGCTGCTAGGGATCTATGATGAAAAGGCGCAGCTTGAAAGGCTCAAACGTTAATCCTAAGTTGACTTTCGTCATATCCCAAGTATATGCACCATCTTACCACAAACCATATAATGATATTTTCAAAAGAAGTGTCAAATTCAACAGATCAATGGATACTTATCACAATTTCTATATTTATAAGCTCTCAATTCTCACAAAATTCACATGAATATTTGAGCAAAATAACTCTTTAGTTACATATGTCAAATCACCATATTACCACAAAGTTTGGAGAAGTGCATAAATGGTTCTATAGATGCTTTAGCAAAATGATTTAAGATGGGTTTGTTGAATTCACCATGATGGTTATGAATGAGTATGAGTATCATGTATGAAAAGATGCCTGTGTGAAAAAAATTTGGCAATTTTTTTTATATTGATTGAAATATGCCACAGAGTTTAAATAACAGATTTGTATTCCCACCCCCCAACTTAAATGAGACATTGTCCTCAATGTTTAATAATCAAAATTGGATGGCGAGTAACTAAATAGGGTGGGATACACCTGATGTGTGATGTAGATAGCTCGCTAAGCGTCAAAAGTAGTGATCTAAAATGACAAAATGATACTATCCTGCAAACAAAAATAAAGAAAACAGTAGTAAATAAAAACAAAACAAAACAAATAAGATGATAATAATAAAAATAATGATGATGATGATAATAATTATAATAATAATAAGAATTATTGTTGCATGCTATGGTCAAAGTTGGTAGACCAAGTTTACAACCGGACTATCTTCTACTTCTTGAACTATTCCTCCTAGGTCAAAAACGAAACGCTTATTTGCCCAATAAACTCGGTGCTCGAACTTCACAGGTAGGTGGCAAGGTTTAAGATTAACTTTGGTTACTTGCCCACTTGAAGGAATCTGTTTTTCATTTTTCTCAAGAAACTCCTCAAATTTCGATTGCCAAGCCCGTGTGCTATAATCTTGAGTATTGTAAAAAATTGCACAAATATTAGCTACATCAGATGAATCGCTGATAGGATAATACTCAAAATCAACAATAAAATTCTCAAGGGGATCAGAATCATGAGTTGTGAAAACTTCCCTGTCTATGAGTGAGTCAATCATATATATCTGCTGGCACTCGTGATTGTTCATAGTTTCTTGTGCCATATATTGACCATGAGGTATAGACTGAGCTTGTGAAGGGAACTTACCTTGCTCATTTATACTCAAGAAACTCGTTATTTTAAATACCTGGCTCTTTATCTCCTTTTGTTCTTCAACAACCTGCGTAATTAAAGACTCAAATTTTTGGTTAGTCTTACATTGTACTTCAATAAATGCATGCAAAATGTCTTCTAAAGAATTTTTAGAAGATTGAGGTGCATGGTAT
Source organism: Platycarya strobilacea (assembly GCA_036898215.1). NCBI lineage: Eukaryota > Viridiplantae > Streptophyta > Magnoliopsida > Fagales > Juglandaceae > Platycarya > Platycarya strobilacea. Next base: position 29,648,039 of record CM072547.1, read on the forward strand.
GGTGCAGGATATGATTTAGAAGGTTGTGCAGGCTGTTGGTTTTCAGACTTCCAGCTGAAGTTGGGGTGATTACGCCATCCTCTCAAGTTAGCATGTGTAGGACATTCTTGGGCATGATGATCTACCCCGCCACACACAACACATAGTTCCAAAGAGTCTGCATGATTAGCCATGTGTGTTGGCTTTAAGTTTTTCGTTTTCAATAACTCTAATTCTCTGGTGAGCATTTCAACCTTAGCCTTAAGGTTATCCTCTTCCCTTAGATGGTAAATACCACCACTCGGGTTTCCTGTAGGTCGTGACCTGTTTGTGCTATCAGTAGCACTAGGTCCAGTCCAAGTATGAGCTTTTTCAGCAAGCTCATTGAGGTACTCTATGGCCTCATCGAGATTTTTCTGTAAAAATTCTCCATTGCACATCATTTCCACGAATTGACGTTCCCTGGGCGTAAGCCCTTCATAGAAATAACTCACTAAGCGCCAATTCTCATATCTATGGTGGGGACACATACTCAGAAATTCTTTAAATCTTTCCCAAGATTGGTACAAAGTCTCACTATCCTTTTGTGCAAAGGTAGAGATTTGTCTTTTTAAAGCATTGGTCTTATGTTGGGGAAAATATTAATTGAAAAACACTTGAGTCATCTCACTCCATGTTCTAATAGACCGTGGACTTAGTGAGAACAACCAACTCTTAGCTTTATCTTTCAAAGAAAAAGGAAAGAAGTTTAGCCTTACCGTGTCGTCAGTGGTATTTTGACTGTGGAATGTTGCAACTACTTCCTCAAATTCCCTAAAGTGAATATAGGGGTTTTCATTTTTTAGACCATGAAAAGTCGGAAGTAATTGTATCATTCCTATTTTGAAATCTACGTGACGAACATTAGGTGAGAACATAATACAGGATGGTCTGGCTATTCGTGCAGGATGAAGATAATCTTGGAGGGTTCTAACAGGTTGGTCCACGTGTTCACTCATCGCGTCAGAATTGGAAGAATTATCAAACAAGCGATTAGAAAAATTAGATTCTGAATCTGATTCTAGCATGGGTCTACTAGCAAACCGTCCAAAAGCGTCTCTGTACCTGCGCATGCAAAGTAAAGAAAAGTGTAATACTGAAAAAAAAATTATGAAAGGAAAAGTAAAATAAAATAAAGATGCAGAAAGCTAAAAAGAAAATGAACGAAGCTACGGCTAAAAAGAAAACCTGCGCATTCTACCGTCTCCCCGGCAACGGCGCCAAAATTTGATTACGCCCAAAGAATAACGCGGTCGTTTACAGTATAACTTTGGGGTGTCGATTCCACAGGGAGATGGATTGAGAAATTGAAAAACAATAACGAAATTAACAAAAAGATTAAATGAGTGTGATGTAAATTAAAACTAAATGAGTAATTTGAAAAGTATAAAAATGAGACGAAAAGTAGAGCGTAGGGAATTCCTTGTGTATTTGTGGTACTCAAATTTATTCTTAATTCATTAATAACTCAATTAAGAATTCTATGTCCAAATTCTTAATCGGAAGATATAACATTAATAACCAAAATTTAAATCACATGTAACTTTTTGAAAAATTATTCTTCGCGCTTAACTCTCATAAATTGTTATCGATATTGAGAAAATTCAACGACGACAATATACCCAAGAGACGATATTGCAGCAGAGAATTAAATTAATATAGATAATCAATTACTCCAAACATAATTATAAAACTAATTCACTCAATAGAAAAAGCATGACTGAATCCATAAACGAAATAGATTCTATAATTATTTGAAGACGAAAAAAAATCACAAATAAATTGAGAATAATAGAACAAAAGAGTTTTAATATTTAAAGACCAAATACATGAATCAAAAGTAAATTACAAATACCATCACACACACAAGTTCATCCCTAACCCTCCTTGAGAATTTAGTTACACATATTGAAAATATGCAACAAAAATTCTCCAAGAGATAATATGGAAGAGCCAACCATTATTTTCTTCTCTCTTCTTTGATTTTTCTTTTCTTTTCTCAAACTCTCAAGATAATGGCTCTTCCAAAGCATCCTCCCACACTAAGCATTGTCTTAGAACACACACCCCTCCCTTCTATTTATAAGCATCCTTCATGCAAGTTGTCATGACAAAATCATCACAATTTCAACTTGTTTTGCCATGTGCCATTCTTGAATCCAAGTGATTTGTGAGTTGTCATTTTGATCATTTGTTTTCCCACCATACATGAGCTAGATTTTGCTTGTAGGTTGAGTGTTTCAATTTTGCTTCTCTATCCATTAGTTGTCTTGTATGACTTAATATTTTGTGGTCAAATAATTTGTCTACAAGAAACTTGAGTGCACTTCATCTTGTATCTGAATCGATCATTGAATTTCCAAGTTGGTATAGGAGTGCTTGCTGGAAAATATTATGATGATATTTGGATTTGATGCAAGTGGCTGAAAAATATCCAGGAACGTCAAGTGCAGGTGCGTCTACTTGATGGTTGATTTTGTCTTAGATTGAGTGGATATCTCTTCAAACATAAAACATAAAAGTTATAGATATTTCTCTTGCGGTTCTAGATCATCTTGAATCAGCTCAATTGGAGATTGGATGAGAGAGTTATGCCCATATTACAAAAAGATGTCAGAACTGTCTAAAATTCCGCAATTATCTTCATTTGCTCCTAATGTCTCCATTTGTGTCCTAAATCAAAATATAAGAATAATGAGTATATTTAGGCATCAAATAAGAATAAAGTATTAAACATTAAGAGAGGAAAATATGGCATTTTATATTCTCATCAATATATTAAATCATGCTTATATCTATTTCAAAATAAATGACCATTAATTTTAATAACATGAGTTATATCCATTATTTTCTCATTTATTTTAGTATTTAAATAGAGTATTTAGAGTGCATTTTTGTGCACTCATCACCCGTCCCAGCCTTTGGGGTTCTTCTAAAACTTTAATTCATTTCTTTCGAAAACATATTTAACTCAAAACATGGGTTTTCATGCTTATGCATGGGACATGCAACTTCTGACTTTGTGAATGCAAAACTCGAGGCGAACTCGAGTACACATATTTGGTTGTTTTTCCTTCAAAACCTTATTCTTCTTAACTCATACTTATGAACAAACACTTAAACAAGTGCATTAGGGTGGATAAGGTGCTCGGCCTCCACCCCTAGGATTTGGGCCAAGACCCACTTTGTCTCCCATTGATGTTCTCTTCTTCTATTGTTCTTCCTAACATCATCTAGCCCTAGTTCAATATGTAAAACAAATTTCCTAGCCTTACAAGTGAGCAAACCCGAAATCTATAGCTCTCAAGTTTTGTGTTTCCGTTTCTTATCCCTTCAAAGCTAGTGTCCTACTTGAATACTCTATGCGAAACCGAATTCATACATATCATCCTCCCAATATATATATTTCTACTTATCCAAAATATCCGAACACACACACATATTAAATAAAAATGGAAATTGAAACTTCAAGACTTTCACTCCAACAAATCCTCCAAAATATAACTCCACAAGCATGCATTTTTTTCTTTGTAACCATCAAGCAACAATATTAGCAATATCTTCCAAGATCAATATAACTAGATTCCACCAATACTTTATACATGTTCACCCTAGCATGACATCTCAATAAGTAAGCTATTTACAACAAAAACCAAAATGCTTCTTCAAATATCATATATGCATATATCCTATATTTCCCCAATACTCAACTAACTCAACATCTTCATGCTTACATGCTTTTTCCTTATCAAACCATCAAGATCATCAATCATCGTATAACTCTTTAATCAAAAAGATTATAGGTTCTACACATGGGTTCTAACCCAAAATAGTATTTCTACCCATAAGGTTTCGTCATGGCAATACTAAGCAAGTAACCAAACAATACAAGCATATACATACATTCAAGCACATTCACTCAATAATATACTAAAAATGCTAAAGGTAAAATAAAGATATACTTACCAATCTTCCTATCTAGCTTATAAGAAATCTGAAAATAAAAGAATTACTTAGTTAGAACATGCTAAGAATTTACCATTTTCAGAAGGAAAGGTTTTCTTTTTGAAAGCATGAACATAGGTTTCTTCCTTATGCTTCTAGGTTTTATCTTAAAGCAACTAAGTTACTTACCTCTTCTAGGTTTCTCCTCCTTCCACAATCACTATCTTCTTCTCCTTCTAAGCTTAGAGTGTTTAGGAGTCTAAGTGGTGAAAAGAAGTGAAGCAAAGTGGAGGGAATGAGGAGTGGTTGCTGTGAGGTGCAAAGTGAGTGGTGTGTGTGTGTGTGTGTCCGAAATGAACAAACCAAAAGAAAGGGGAAGTAAGGCCATTCGGCCAAGATGCTCCACTAGGCTCCTAGGCCACTCATTCCCCTATGTTTGAGTGATATGTGGTGGGCTTGAAAGACCCTTGAGTGACTCCCATCACTTGATCACATCAACCCTAATCTATCCCATCCTAGGCTGGAGATTTTGCTCCTTCTTTCTCTCCTCATGGCCGGCCTCTCATTCTAGGGTTCCAACCCATTTTCATCATCTCACATCACCTATTGTCTTCCCAACAATCATCTCACATGTCATTCCAAGAGATTTGAGGATCCATTTTTGGGATAACACACAAGTGGGGTTTCAAATCCCATGGCCTCCATCCAAAACCCTCCCTTCATCTCACTCTCATTTCCTTTTTGTCACATACTCTTTCCATCAACCAATCATCTCATATCTCACACAAGCTTGTCATGTCACTCTTACACAAATCTATAACTTAAATTTTGTGGCAAAAAGAATGTCAAATAAGGGGAGGGGGAGTCGGCTAAGGCCATATCCGAAACCCTCATTTCCTTTCCTCTCACTTTTTGATCCATCATCTCACATCTCATGTCACCTTTTCTTACACCCTCTTACACATCAAGTATTATCCAATCTTACACAAATCTCACATGTCCCTTCCATCTAGATTTGAAAATGTTTTGGGTGAGAAAACCCTAAGGCCATTCGGCCAAAGCCCTCACCGAAACCCCTCTCTTTTTTCTTATCTCCAAATCTTCTTAAATCCTACTTCATCATTTTACTAGATATGGTAGGATCCCATGTTGATCTTATTTGACAAAATCTTACATCTCACACACTTATATAAGTAGGAAAAGATGGAAAGATTCCACTCTTATCTTTTCTTTTCTTTATCCAACCAAAACAACTAGTCAACTATCTCACCTACTAGCATTTTCTTCTTTCAACTACTAGTCTTGATTCAACTTACTAAATTTCTCCTAACTTGACATGTGTCATCAAGCATGGGCTTGGGTTGACTAGTGGGCTTCCTTTCATGGACTTATGGACTTGTCTTTCCCCCACTTAGGCCCAAAGTTTTGGACTTGGCCTTAAGGCCTTGGACTCCTAAGCCTACCCTTTTTAAGGCCTTATCCACCAAAATGTCTAAGTTACTAAGCTCCTCATATTTAATTTAATAAAAGCAAAGTATGAGAATTTTGGGGTCGTCACACCGTATCTTTTTGTGTGCCCCTAATGAATTGTGAGGAGTTTACATATTTTCTTGCGTGTTTGACATCTTGTTTTCATGTTCGTTTTCTTCATTTCCTTTTTGTGTCCACCTTCCCTTCCTTTTAACGTATTCTCTTTTTTCTTATCCCCATTTTGTCTTCCATTCTTCTCCAATCTTTTTGTGTTTTAGTGGTGAGACCACTTGTTAGACTCAGGCCTAATAGGCTTACTTTAGGGTTGTTTACTTTTTTTTTTTTCCTTTTAGAAAAGATCTCAATTGGATACAAAATCTTTTTTATTATATTTTATCTAATTATTATAATTTTTTTTAAATTTTTATATAAATATAAAAATAATTTATTTTTTTAAAATTTCAAAATAATAATAATAATATTAAAAATAATAATAAATATTTTAAACTAAAGAGGCACAAGAATGAGACACAAACACTCTATTATCTTATCTACCTCATTATCTAATTATAACTTTAAAATATCTTTAAAAAAATAAAAAAGAAAGATGGTCAGCATGATCCTTTTCATGGGCGGCGTCTCTTTATAAATTGTTTTACTCCTAATTTCCTTGATTGTCGGATATAAAAATAAAAAGAAATAGAAAACTCAACATTTGAAATTTTCCCCGGCCTAGAAACAGATTCTTCCCAAATTGGGACGTAAGAAGTTGGCTTTAGTTCTTGCCTTTTTCTATTATAGGACTAGTTTTTATTTTTATTTTTATTTTTATTTTTCACTTTAGTCATGGTGGATTGAAAGACCGACCAAGTTCAATCAACAAAATTCTTAATAACTGCTTCAATAGAAGTTCCAGAATTTTGGGACTTTGTCCTCCGAATTTTTAAACTGAATTAAGATATTTTTTTAATTATCTCATTTATTTTATTGGTCTAGTTTTTAAAAGGATATGAACTATATATATCGCATGATATTTTTTATTAAGGAAAGATTTGATATATATATGTGTGTGTGAGAGTATATAATATATTACCAAAATCACTTATTTGATAAGATTTAATTAATATGATTTAGATTTTTAAATTTTGTTTTTAAATCAAATTGTACTACTTGAACCCATAAATGAATCTACCTACTGCAATAAGATTGACCATATATATATATATATATATATGCTCCTGCGTGGCTGCGTGAGGCACACGAGAATCAAACCACAGCCTGTTTAAACCGAAGTGGACCCAACTATGAAACTTCCTCTCACCCTCAACTAAACAAAAGATCCCAGCACGGCCCATTTCACACATTCCTCTTCTCTCTCTCTCTTTCTCATCCCTTGGCGCCGCTTCTTCATCTCTCTCCGGAAACCCTAGACGATGAACAACGCCGCACGTGAAGGCTGAGGTGAGTCCCTGACGAAAGATGCTGGCAACAACAACCTTTCAACACCAGCGCACGTTAAATGCATTTACCCCTTTTAAGATTCAATCGCCATGTCTAGGTCGGTGTGGTCTAGCTCCTCTCTCTCTCTCTCTCTCCGAGCGTGTACGTTCAAGATTTAGGGTTTATTTGTTTTTCCATCCGTCTTTATCAAAAGTTTAGTCTTTCACGAGTTCGCCGTCCTGTGATGGCTCGGTCCCCCTTTTTCTGGAGCTATAAGAGTTGGGGGTTTTTAGCCATCTGGGTGCCTAGGTTCCTATTCTGCAATGTTTTGAGATTGAATAAGATTCACAGAATCAGTATGTCTCGGATGAAAAAGGTTTAGGAGTAAAATTTAGGTTCTTAGATTGTTTAAATTATAGTTGTTTTCTATTTAAAACGAATATTGGATTTCAAGGGAGAAAATCTTAATGATCTAGTATCCTCATATCAGTTGAAAAAGTATATTTGGTTTAATTACTGTTTGCGTTTCGATTATGATGTGGGAGTTTTGAAGTTGGCATTGAAGCTAAATTAAGCAGCTATATTATATGACAGAAACTCCGTATTTTTTTTTTAAATTTTTTATCTAACTGTTTGTTTCTTATTGTTTGTAATGGGTTTGAACTATGGCCTTGTGGGTATCATGCTTGCTTAAAACAATTTAATACTTGAATCTAGTAAAACCTTCCAGCTACATTCGGTTGCTAGAGATCTCAAAATGTTGGTGCTCGCTTTGTATGTTGTTACAATATGTTTTTAATTCAGAAATAAAGGGAGCTTGAAATTACCAAAGGTTTAAATATGGTGAAAGAGACATGTAAATTTATATTTATCTTGGATTAAAAAAAAAATGAAAACATTTCTATTCTGTGAGATTTGCTAGATATTTGTATTGCTAACCTACATCATTCTGAAATCTGCAGACTTTTGATGTTTCGAAATATAAGAATTGCTGCACATTCCATCCTCAGAAACCAGCGGAGCAGCTATCCAGAAGTAAGAAAGTATGCAGGCCTCCCTACAGTTGGACTGCATCTGCCCCAATACAGTTTATGCTTCTATAATAGGTTTTCAAGGAGGCAAAATGCTTCATTATCAATGTACAAGACCAAGAAGAGTTTTTGCCGTTGTCTTACCAGGAATTTCTCTGCAATCTCAGCAAGCAGTGTAGTGACAAATCATGCCCAAGTTGCTTGGAAAAGGCTCTACCAAAAATGTTCCCCCAATGGTCGTAATTTTTCCCCCATAAATAGGATTGCTCAGGCAGTAAGCTTGTCCTTGACACACTCCCACTTGCTAGTTCCCGGTATTTTTGCATTCACCTGTGGGCAGCTAGCATGGGCACAACGAACCTTGGCAGACTCAGAATATTATCCATCACCAAACACTTTGTATATGCGTGCACAAGATGGGCATGCATATATGACCTCATTATTGTTCTCACTAGTAGAAGGTGTAGTCTTGTTAGTGAGGGCTCTCTATTTAGCAATTTTGTTCTCGCCCAGCATCATGATGGCACCATTTGTGGATTATTTTGGACCTCAATTTAGGAAAATGTGGCTTCAGATTCTTCTTCGGACACTTGAAAAAGCAGGTCCTGCATTTATAAAATGGGGTCAATGGGCAGCCACACGACCAGATCTTTTCCCTAGAGATTTATGCACCAAGCTTTCAGAGCTTCACACGAAAGCTCCTGAACATAGCTTTGCCTACACAAGGAAAACTATTGAAAGAGCATTTGGTCGCAAGCTTTCTGAAATTTTTGAGAATTTTGAAGAGTCACCTGTAGCATCTGGAAGTATTGCTCAGGTGCATCGAGCTTCTTTGAGATTTCCGTACCCTGGTCAACAAGTTAAGCCCATGGTGGTTGCGGTAAAGGTCAGACATCCTGGTGTTGGGGAATCAATCAGGAGGGATTTCGTGATAATAAATTTTGTAGCAAAAATATCAAACTTCATCCCTACACTGAAGTGGCTGAGATTGGATGAAAGTGTACAGCAGTTTGCAGTTTTCATGATGTCTCAAGTTGACCTTGCGAGGGAAGCTGCTCATTTGAGCCGCTTTATTTATAATTTCCGAAGATGGAAGAATGTTTCATTCCCTAAGCCAGTGTATCCACTTGTGCATCCTGCTGTCCTGGTTGAAACTTATGAACAAGGTGAAAGTGTCTCACACTATGTTGATGACCTTAAAGGACATGACCTGATTAAATCTGCACTTGCTCATATTGGGACTCACGCACTTTTGAAGATGCTTTTGGTAACACCTCATATTTTAATTCGATACAGCTTGCAATAATTATATTTCTTTGGCATTGATTATATTCCATAATAAAATCCTGATAACCCAGATGATTAGCAATTCTTACTGGATGAACTAGTCAAGGTACTCTTGTATCATGCCTTGAAATTAACAGGTCAAGATCCCCAAGGGTATACAGCAAATTACTTATAAAAGAGCGTACTAGAGCTAAATAACCACAGCAAGATCCCTCTCTCTCTCTCTCTCTCTCTCTCTCTCTCTCTCTTCTTGAACCTTCATATACAGCAAATCACTTATAAAAGAGTGTACTAGAGCTAAATAACCACAGCAAGATCCCTCTCTCTTTGCCTCCCTTGAACCTTCGTATTTTTTGTTAGGCACTCTGTTAAGTTTGTTTCTTGGTCTTTGCTCTATATGTGCGTGATTATTGACTAAGAAGACTAGTTTGTCCCATGAGCATCAAATCTGATTTTGGTCATAAAAATGTATCTTTAAGGAAGTATGGAAATAGTCCCTCTTCTGCCGAAACATGGTTAGCTGATGAAGGCTACTGGTGGTTCTGCTGAGAAGAAAAGGCTCTCTTTCCTTAGTGTTAAGTTCTAAAACGTAGACATTAGGGCCCAAGGACTACTCTATATCATTTTAAAAAGAACTAGAGAAGTATGGCATATTTAATATATCATGATAGGGTTTTTTAGCAGTATAATTCTTTATTAATGAAAGCACAAAACAATATTTCAAGCAAAATGAAAGGAGAAGAGAAGAATAACTCCTTTTCAACTGTTTCATATGCTCGATTTAAGATGTATATTAAGCATGTATCTTTGGATTGTTTTCGCTTTTTGTAACAATTTTTTGGCTTCCAATTCATTAGAATTTCTTCTTTCAGGTGGACAACTTTATTCATGCAGACATGCATCCTGGAAACATCCTTGTACGGGTAACTCAGAGCAAGTCTCCTCGAAAGCGGCTTTTCAAATCAAAGCCTCATGTCATTTTCCTTGATGTAGGGATGACTGCTGAACTTTCAGGAAGCGATCGAATAAACTTGCTTGAGTTTTTTAAGGCTGTTGCCCGTCGAGATGGCCGCACTGCAGCAGAGTGCACACTTAGATTATCAAAGCAACAAAACTGTCCGAATCCAAAGGCTTTTATTGAGGTAATATGTTAAGGAAAATTTAATACTTAATATCATGAGTAATTGGTACTTTGGAATGATGACTATGGTTTGACAATAATTTTTTGGCAAAAGAAAAAACAAATGCCAATTTTTCACAAAATTACTCTTTTAAATGAGCAAACATGCTCCATATTTTCTAGGTAGGACCATAGAAATATGGGTTGAAAAATCTTTACTTGAATCATGACATGCCATTCTTTAAATAAAAGCTACATTGATCTACCAATTAACTGGTATTTTTATGAAGCATTCTTATTTTTGTAAGTAGTTATGGTCATCCCAGTTTCTTCAGTTGTCTGATAGTTTCTTACTTATATGAGTGTATTTCCTTGGTTAATTTTCTATGATGATAAACTTTTCTTCCTTCTAAGATCCTTTATATTCTAATTTAATTGTACAATGTTTGAACCATTTGCTGCATAGAAGTTTCCTGAATACCTTGTTTTACAGGAATTGGAAGATACATTCACTTTCTGGGGTACTCCTGAAGGTGATATACTCCATCCCGCTGAGTGCATGCAGCAATTGCTTGAGAAAGTTAGGCGTCATAGGGTCAACGTTGATGGCAATGTCTGTACTGTATTGGTAACAACATTGGTTCTCGAGGTAATGTTTCTTCTGTTTTCCATATCAGCTCAATTGTGATATGCCCATTAAAAATGGAAGTATCCCACATTGTTGGTCGTATGGACTACCCTTAAATGTTATAAATGAGATAGATTTGGTTGGCTGGCTGAAGGACCCTGTACTTATGAAGTGCTCTGTGTTTGCTGAATGCTGAGTCATACCATCCAATTATTCACTGCATCAGTAATAGTTGAGGTGATCCATTTTGCTGATTTTGGTAATTGGTTATATTATGTAGGGTTGGCAGCAGAAGCTTGATCCGTCATACGATGTGATGCAGACATTGCAGACGCTTCTGCTTAGAGCTGATTGGGCAAAGTCTCTTTCCTACACAATTGAAGGGCTAATGGCTCCATAAGGTTCTTATATGTCGTCAACGCACCATGAAACAATTTTGGCCATTCCGAAACCATATACCAGGCCTAAGAAATTACATAGTGTGTCCTAGGCCTTTTTTTTTAACCCTTTTTTCATCACTGTTCTTTTTAAAAAATTTTGCTGTCTTCAATTTGATTTGTGAAGGTCTAGAGTTCTTCTTTGTTTTATTTTTTTGATTTTTCTGTATACAAAATTTATTTGTAAACTGTAATAGCGCCGTTTATATATATGTCAAATTTTTCTGAGTGTAATTCATAATTTGATGGTCCTCTTGGAGTTCATTTCCATGTGGGGAAATAAAACAGTGGCATTTGCAATTTTGCATTGTTGTTCGTCTAAATGTTTTAAGTTTTAGATGCAAATCTTGGTTACATATAGTAAGCTTGAGTAAAAGATGCAGTTCACACTTACCAGTGATCAACTTTACCTCGAATACGTAAATGCAGACTTTACAACAAGATGGTTTTCATTTATATTGCTTGCCAAAATTATTAGAAAGATGTCAAAACACGTTATTTCGAAAGATTATCTGTTCCATTTGAGGAGTTATTTTCCACTAATTCCTGTTTAATTGACTAAGCTTGTTTGAGCTTTTATCTGGATTAATTACTAGTCATCAGGGACTAGATAATGTAATAAAATATTTGCTTCCCTTGGCTGGCTTTCTAGAATCTAAACATAATAAAGGGCCTTTGCTGCAGTCCATGAGCAATGGCTGCTAAACATGGTTATCCCCGAAGAATTCGTTTTCTTGTACATATCCAATAGATTTGCATGTATGACTGTGTTTAGATGTGTAGATGGGTTGGAGCTAATATAGTTTGAACATTTCTCTGCTACTCTGCAAGCTTAGCATCGAAGTTATCGAGGAAAAGCAAAATAATTGTCCTTTTTGGCAAATTGTTCCCAGGGTTGAAAGTTTATCAAGTGACCAGGGCTGAATATTCATGACTTCACACGATATGAACAAGTCACAAATACACAATTTGCCACCCCTTTTGCATGCTGCTGACCATCGCAGGATTAGGTCCCTAGTTTGCTTAGGTTTTAATTCTGTGTTGGGTTAGTTTTGTGTCAGTCTCAATTGGATGCTGTTGCTGTTGCTGCTTCTGCTGCTCATAATGCTTGTCCATTTCGATTGCTATAAATAAAAAAAGATGGCCTTTTGACTCATGCAATAGGCAAGTAACCTAATGGGTTTTCCAATAGAAAACGTAGTCTACATTCTTAGACGACTTTAGATTTATAAATGAACTGTAACTTTTGCCACAATGTCATTCCTTGATGGGTTCAATGCTCAGAAAAAGAAACAAAAACAGAGAAGGTTAATAACTTAATTGTATTATGTTTTGATATAAAACTAAAGTTGCAGCAGTGGTCTTAGTTGATGGCTCATGACCAATCCGTTCATCTTCTGGATAATGAAGAGAAACTGTAATTTGGTTCTGAAATGAAGAGAAACCGTTGCTGCTTGTCAGATATATATGTCCTTGAAGACTTTCTCATGGGCATCTATTTCCTGCAAAACGCCATTACATATATTGAAGATTTTAAAGAAAAAAAGAAGCCAATAGTATTTTTCTACAACAATGGCAGCAAATTTCCATACCAGTTTTAAGGATTTGCTGTTCCCAAACAAAGCTTGGTGCCTAGCTAGCCAGGATCTCCCGGGATCAATATCCCCTATAGAAACATGATTGGGTGCAGCGCTAACGAAAATGTCCAACACAAAAGCAAGACGGACTTTCATCAACGCTGCACTCAATGATGTTTCTCAATCTGGGAGCTCTCCTAAATCCATACTCCAAATTACTGCAACAGATGACCCACACATCTGGGTGCGTTCATCATGTCTTTAAATAAGCCTATAAATCCAAGTGTATAGTACACCGATTTGTATTGATTTGTACTACCATTTTACTCAGTTGACAGTTTCTGAGCTACTCTTCCGTTCAATTAAAAGGCTGCTGACCCAAATATTAAAATGCTTTGATGCAGATTCCATTTGTACTTGTTAATATTGTACTGTAATATTGTACTGCATTTCTGATCGCCCCATCCCCGTAAAGTCTAAACCATCTATTTCTTTTCTGGTATACCAAATTATATGAGTTCCTTCTTTTTTCTCTTTTCTAAAAAAACATTATCAAATTTCGTCACTTTTGCCATTTGGGAACCCTTCTCCAATCTCCATCCTCATTTGATCTTTCTCCTATATATTGATTATAGGCTTGAAAATCTTCATGTGACATTGCTTGGAAAAGGGTCGTTAATACTTGATGGTGGGTCCTTGCATTTACATGCACATATTACGACTTATTCAATATAGCTAATGAGAAATCTTAGCTGTCATTCTCGGTTGAAGAAGATATAGAAATCGATTATCTTAATTTTGTGTTTTACGTGACAATAATTGAGGCACAAATGCAGGGTCAGTGTTTTTGAGGAGTTATTATCAATTTATCACATCAAAGGAAGCGGCACTTGCGGATTATAGTACTATGAATTATTCTTGTCCTCTAGGGAAACAGCTGTGTATTGCATTCACGCACATGTACGAAGTTATCATTGGAATTTCAAAACGAAGCTATTACTATTAATAGGGTTTCTAAAAGAGTAATAAATGGGTAGTAGGAGGCCGGTAGTAACCCTATCATTATCCATATTGAAAGAAATAAATCAAGATCGATCAGGTTTTATTATAATTATATGAATTTCCTCGAGTTGAGTTGAATTTTAGGTTTTTCAGGAGGTCGTGCAATGGAGTTTTAAAAAAAAAAAATGATTTAATAGCTTTTGACTTACTCATATTGTTCGATATATGTTTCCAAATAAAATTAATATAAAGAAAACAGTTCATTTGCAATTACTTTTGCAACAAGTTTGTTGTAAAAACAGAAAGTCCACAATCCTTTTCATTAAAAGTGAAGGCAAAAGTGTTTGGATTTAGTGGTGTAAAAGTCGGAATGGAGTTTTTGGACGGTGAAGTTTGATGTGAATATTGACCTTGCTCTCCAGATCTTCCAATACCATGCCTCCAAATTCCACTCTGCTTTTTCCCAAAATTAGTTCACTTTCCATGATTTTTTTTTCTCTATAATTTGTGCTCTCTGTGTAGAAATGGTTTCGCTTCTTACATATCCTTTTATTGTTTTTTTTTTTCTTTCTTTTTCCTCTGTGGTTTTGTTAGAGCAGAGAGGAATTCGTTTCAAAGAAGGGGGAGAAGAGAGAAGCCCTTGCAGAGAGAGAGAGAGAGAGAGAGAGAGAGAGGAACAACGTTGATGTTTTTCTGCATATCCAAAACTTATGAGACCGTTGACGTGTCTATTTTTGATTCGATAGTGCAAATTCAGCTTTTACACCACATCCGGATTCAAGCTTTTTCCATATATGTATATATGGATGTTAGGAATTTTGATTTTGGGATAATTACTACCATTTTTTTAAAATTGTTTTTCACATTATTTTTAAGTAAGTGTTTTTAAATAATATTGTGATTTTTTTAAACAATATTTTAAGATGTTAAAAAAATCATGTAAAAAATATTACTTAAAAATCATGTAAAAAAACTAAAAAATAAAATAAAATGTATATCGAGACTCTAAAATAAGGACAAATAGCATTTTCCTTTTCCTAATTCCCATATAATCTAAACCCACATAAGGAAACCTGACATAGACTACCAACAAAAAACATTGATATTTGAATCAACAACAGAGAAAGAAATACAAAAAATTTTGGTAGATAAAATTTTTGCATGAAATTCACAAATCTCAAACTCTCTCTCTCTCTCTCTCTCTCTATATATATATATATATATATATTTCCATCTCATACCACAATCCTAAGAAGGAAAAGCTCATTTGACCAGCTAAGTTGTGATCTGAATTAGGGCCAATGGATATTTGATCGGTATGATATAAGGGGTAAGTTTTCATGGATCACTTCCAAAACCTCTTCATTACCACAAATTAATTTGCATTTTTTGAAAACTTTGATACATTTTTCTAACATTCACTATAAAAAATATGGGCTATTGTGGCAAAAATATCAGTAGCAAAAACTATGATGTTTGAGGCGAAAACTCCTCTCAATAAAAGTCATATATTTTGTTTTAAGTTTGAATCTATCAAGGGTCCATCAGACCTTTGCATAACTTTAAACACCCACTTGTTGTTGATTACATTCTTGTGAAGGGAACGAGGGACATATGGCACAAGTCATGTTAAAGAGCAGTAAATTCTTCAAGCGTGGCTTGTTGCGTTGTGAAGATTTCATGGCTTAGAACAAATTAATGAGAAGGAGAAGAGGGCAAGTCAAGTGTAGCAATGGTGGCCGAAAGGAGGGCCATCAATGGGTATATAGTGGAGTAAAGCTTGTAACCTAGGAAGGTTTTGATTGTCCGAAAACCATCTTGAGACCTAGTGGTAATGGGGTGAGTGGAGGTAGCTTGAGGCAAAGGTGTTACCACTGATTCTAAAGGGAGGCATGTGGGTGAGTGGGAAGAGTTATCATCTATAGGAGAACATGATTACCTACAATATTGTTGGAAACTGGTAATGGGAAACAAGGAGAATTATATTAGTATTAGTGGGATCATGCAATTCATTTGCTGAGTCTATAGGAAAAAGATCATTAGTGAGTCTTTGTACAAATCTAGAGGATATAATAGATGCAGATAGATTAGTAGGAGACAAGAGAATGGAACTAACGACCATATTTTGAAAGGGACATACGTGTAATGGGGGTGAATCTTGAGTAAGGCTTTCAGGGATGGCAAATATCCAATCATTGGCGAGGAAGTTACTTTCATCGTAGATCACATTTTTGCTAATGATAATTTTATTTGTAGCTAGATCAAGGTACTTGTAACCTATGTACTTGAAACAATCGCCCAAAAAATTCATCTCTTTGACCTATCACCAATTTATGTTGATTGTAAGGCCTTAAAAGTGGATAACAAGCACACCCAAACACTTTCAGTGAGGAATATTTTTGAGATTTTGAGCAAAAGTTTGGTATATGGACTCTTGAAGTTAAGGACATAATTGGGAAGTTGATTGATAAGAAATACTGATGATAGAATGCATGAGTCTAATAGGAGCTTGGGTGTTTGGATTGAGCAAGCATAGAAAGGCTGATGTCAACAATGTGCCTATACTTACACTCAACCAATCCATTCTGTCAAGCTACATAGGGACAATAAATGCGATGGATGATTTCATTTGAGGTAAGAAATTGTTTAAACTGACTAGAGGTGAATTCATCACCTTCATCATATTGAAATGCTTTGATTTTCTTGGACAATAGATTTTCAACAAAATATTTGAACTAGCAAAGCAAGCAAAGGTTCAAATTTAGGCAGGAAAAAAATCCAAGTAAATAGTGAGAAGTTATTAATAAAGTAATCAACATAATAATTATGAATAGTAGGGGAAATGATTGGTGAATACTAGGGGTGTTCATCCGGGTTCCGGATTCTCAAATCTGGAACCCGGATTCAAAATTTTCTTAAACATTTTAAAAAAAAAATTTCAAAATTGTTAAGAAAAAAATAAAATTTTAAACCGGGCCGGGTACAACCCGGCCCGGATGAACAGGCCTAGTGAACACCATATATCATAATGTATTATTCAGAGTGGTGCATCTTTTGTTGGGAATCTAGACTTCCCAAATTCTCTCCACCAGGATCTATTTTTGACAGAATAACAAGAAAAATAGAGAAATAAACACAACACAAGAATTCACATGGAAAACTCCAAAACATGAGTAAAACCACCAGACCCAGAAAAGAAAATATACTATGTAAAAAATTGTTACAATCACATAATTTTTCTCCTCAACCTAATGACACTCACAAAAACTTCTCCTACTAGTAAAACTCTAACTTTCACCTATCTTCCTTTTATATACAAAAAGGACAAAATAGAAATTTTACTAAAGTCAAAAGTTACTAGATAAGTTTCTGACTGGTATAATTAACCAAGGAGCCCAAGCCTCATTTTATAAGCCTTGGGGCTGCCTCCTCTCCCACTCCTTTCCCATGTGGGATTCAAGGAGCAAAACAAACCCAACAATTTCCTCCTTGCGACTTTGATTGATCCTACAACCACGCTCCACCGCAATGAGGATCTTCATAACTTTCGCTATCATGCTCCACCATAAAAGCATAACCACTCAGAATAAACCAATTCCAAGCATTTCACTTCGGCCCATGTCGAAAATAACCTTACTGAAAAATTATGGTGCAACTTCCACATTTGATTTTCCTGGAAGTTCATCAGCCATCGACATGAATTTCCACCACACACCCTGCATCAATGTCAAACCAATACCCGTGTGTAAACTTGTAGAACAACTAACATTAACACATCCTCTATCATGACAACTTTGGGATTAGTAGCATGTCATAAGGATGTACATGTTTCTTTTTCCATGGAGGGAGATACAACGTTAGCATCAATAGCAGTATCTCCATTTACTGACTTGGAACTACTTGCCGAACCGGTTCCACCTCTTGTTGACAACTTTTCTTGACGTGCCCAGGTTGTCCACACCTCCAGCCAATTGCTGACTTCATGGGTTGGTCGACGCCTTGTGTAATCCTGATAGAATCAAAATATCCTTGACTTGTACTTGCTACAAATTAAAATTGATTCTCCCATCAAATTTCTCTACCTCCATTCTTGACACTGTCTCGATAAATTTTACCGTAGAAATGAATAGTACCCACTAAGTAAGCTCATAGGAAAGACTTATCTTTCCTAAACAAAATTTCAAGGTTCCCAGGAAAAATTGGAGGGTCACAACGGATACACTTAAAATTTTCGATCTCCTAGACAGAACCTCCTTAGACCATACGTATCCACACTACCACACCAAAATTCCACCCTGTCAAAAGAACCTAGTGACTTTGATACTACTTGTTGGAAATCTAGACCTCTCAAATTCCCCCCCACCAGGATCTACTTTTGACAGAATAACAAAAAAAATAAAGAAATAAACACAACATAAGAATTTACGTGAAAAACTCCAAAACATGAATAAAACCACCAGACCTAGAGAAAAAAATATACTATGTGAAAAATTGTTATAATCACACAATTTTTCTCCTCACCCTAACGACACCCACAAAAACTTCTCCCACTAGTAAAACTCTAACTTTCACCTCTCTTCCTGTTATATATAAAAAGGACAACAGATGAATTTTACTAAAGTCAAAAGTTACTAGATAAGTTTCTGACTGGTGTAATTAATCAAGGAGCCCAAGCCTCATTTTATAAGCCTTGGGGCAGCCTCCTCTCCCACTCATTTCCCATGTGGGATTCAAGAAGCAAAACAAACCCAAAATCTTTTATATTATTGGAAGGAGAAATTGAAGGCTTTTTTCCTTAGCTAGTCGAACTAAGTTACAAAATGAATCTAGCCGAGTTGTCCTATCGACTGAAACATGACTCGATCTCTTAAGTTTATCAAGGACAAGGACGGATCTGCTAGTCTCTGGTGGCAGCTAGTCAAGTTGGTTGTCACTCCAAGGAAGGCAATAAACTTTGACTTTCTTGGTTCCCTTGGATATGAAAATTGGATGTAGGCCATCCTTATTTTTCCCTTGTAAAAGAATCCGCCCAATGAGCTTTTCATTCACAGAAAAATGACTACATGTTAGTCAAACTAACAGTTACTATCATAACAAAACTTTTGAATAGAAAATAAGTTTGTTGCATCGGTAGGGCAGTGAGGAACATGATTGAGTTTGAAAGGCTTTAAAAGAGTGGTGGAATCTAAGTTTAGAATTTGTGAACTTGTAACCATTGGCCATAACAATCTCTTCTTCACCTTTGTATGGTTCTTAGATGGTCGAGTTTTCAAGATCAACTTTCACACCAGAATTAGCTCCACTATTAGCAAACCAAGTTTTCAACTTCTTTGATTGGGTGTAGGCCATGTTGGAACTTGCTGCAGTAGCAGCTAACTGAGATTGTGGGTCCCTATTGATAGGTAAGATTCATTCTTTGAAAACAGTCCAAGGCTTGATGGCCTATTTTGCTACAAATCTCACAAGGGACATTGTTGATGATATTAGACCGATTTGAATTGCTGTTGAAGGAGTTCTTGCTTCCATTAGATTTCTTGGTTTGGTAATTGCCCTTCTATGATCCTAAGTATTTATCCTTCTAAGATCCAAAGTGTGAGGACTCTGAGCTTGTTTAAAGTTACATTTAAAATCTTAAAAAGTGTTTTTAAACAATTAAAAGTACTTTTTTTAAAAAAATTACATGTTTGATAACTTTATAAAAACTGATTTAATCAGTTAAAAAAGCTGAAAGTCTACTGTTTTAGAAAGCACCAAATTGAAATTTTTATAAAAAAACTCATACAGATAACTGTATATTTTGAAAAAATTACTATAACTAACTTTAAAAGTACTTTAGAAACATGCTTACCAAATAGTAAATAAAATTTGAAATATAGAGCTTATTATTTAAGTTATAAGTTATAAGTCCTAAACGTATAAGTTATATTTTCCATAATAATCCCAAACATGCACTCTATCTTGCTTGTCAAAAATGCAAAGCTTCCTATCTCATAGTTTTGGTGGTGATCATTGGCAAGAAGAATCTTATGTTAAGTAAATCATAAGAAAAATCTTTGAAAGAGATTTGTGACTCTCTTGTGGAAAAGTTATATGAAGTGATAAACCTAGCACAACCCAAAAATATAGGAGATTAGGTCATCACCTTCCATTGGTTCGTCTTCTGCAATCTACTGATCAGCCCAAGACTTTGCTTGGTTGAGATAATCAAAACAAGAGTGAGATGAGTCCAACACATAGATAAAAGATAAAACACTCTTACATGGGATAGTAGTGAATAAGCTTAGGAGATATTGGTCATTTTTCTACAACAAAGTATATTCAAAATTAACAATTGTGGTAAATTTTCCATCCTCATCAAGGAGAAACTGAGAAGAACATGGCTTAATGACATCAATAATGCTCATGAGATCATGGCTTCTAAGTATTTGTCGGTACAAAAAAAATCTAATTTAGATAATTGTTGTTTTAAAGTTTGATAGAGATGAAGTGTGTAATGCTAGGAAAGGACGATATGCTTTGTGAGATAGGAGTTTGTAGGGAGGAAGCCATGACTGAGATGCGGTTATAAGTAAAAATGGTGTTAGCCCGAAGAGCTCTATTTTCATAAAAGAATTGAGAGAAAATAGAGAAGTTTTATGGTAACATATTGACCCAATATTTTAAAGAATGAGTTATTGCAATGACTCAGTCCAATATTCTAAAGAGCAAATAGACGATGTAGAAATATTTTTGAGATTAATTGTGTGGATATTTGGTGAATATGATATTTTAAGATTACGAGAATTTTAGGTTTTAGGAAACATATATAGCTTATTTTAGTAATTTCTAAGCTAATTTATAAAGTACGTATTTAATTAGAGATTTATGCAAATTACATGCCTTCTTTTTTTATAGGTGATCGATTTCGCATCCGAAATATTGGAAAGCTTACAAGGTAAGTACATTGATCATAAATTAAAACTAGTATATTTTAGCTAGTTATGTATACTATTATAAAAATTAGTTCTTTAAAGGCCAATGTTTATCTAACACGTATGTCATGATACCTACAAACACGTCATTCTTCATAAATTATAATCATGTGTCATTCTACATGTTATATTTATATATGTATCATGCATACACATTCATCACACGTTACATGAGATATGTAATTTTTCATAAGATCAAGTGTAAGATAAGCTAAGAACGATTAATAAAATTGTCATTTAGATACATGGTATCAATACGATTTATAGGTAGATGTGTAAGTCATGAACCTAAGCTTAATCCACTAGAGTATGCTTAAATACTATTAACAATTTTTCTTGTGGCTAGAGGATATGGGGCTAGTGCACAACTTTATATACATGGTTAAGTATGTTGACCAATAAAATAAGTATGATAAGTCACATAATTCAAGACAAGTTATGTATGTCATAAGCATATATATGAATGATTATGATTTTATCTCTCAGTATGATATATACTTTATGAAAAATGTTATTGTTGCCCAAATGACTATCTTAAGAGAGTGAATTAAGTTATATAAAAAAATTAACAATCATAAATCAAGTACACAATATAAAATATAAACAAAATACGAAATAACATGAAATATAAAAGATAATGGTAAGAGAAGCAAACTCATTATTTTAATAAGGTTCAGTCTCATTGCCTAGAACATCCTCTATACTTACAATCACTCCATACGTTGTGATTCAACTATTTTTTATGTAGAACATTATCTATGTGCACGAGAGTTATATACACAATTTTACTGATACAAGAACTGATAGTACGTAAATTATCATAAAACAATCATTAATGGATAAAATAAGAACAATATATCACAAATTATATCTCTTTAAAAATAAACAAGAATTAAGGTTTAATGCTTAAAGAAGAGAGGTTGAGAACTTTGAATGAATGTTGTAAAGCTTTTGCATTTGATGTGAGTAAGCACTTGTTGTGATTTTGAAAATCTCAATTAAGTTATTTATAGACACATAAGACTTTACTTTTAAATTTAAAAAGATTCAAATGTCAAAAAAGATCATTACCCACTTTTCAAAGTTTTAAAATAAAAGTTTATCATTTTTACAATTGTCAAAGACAAGCTCATTTATTTTTCAAAGTATTCAAACATAATCTTTCATATTTCGCATATGGCAAAATTATCATGATTTATTTTTTAAACTTTTCAAATCAAATCATCTTTATTTTACATATGTCAAAAAGAACATCAACCACTTTTCAAGACTTTTAAACCAAATTATCTACTTTTTGTATATATCAAAGTGTATCCATCACTTGTCAACATTTTCAAATAAAACATACATATGTCAAAAATGACAATCAATCATTTTTAAGTTTTCAAAATTTAAACTTTTAATAATATCATACATATGCGAAAAATATAATTTTCCAAACTAATATTTTTAATGATGTCATACATATTTAAAAAATATAATTTTTAAAATAAATATTTTAATGAGGTCATGCTTATGATAAAAATATAATTTGATGCTTTATGAAAAAATAATAATTTTGAGCTTCAATTCAATTTTGAATTTTATCAAGAGATATATAAAATTATTCAAAGAAGTTTTGTCGACTTGATCCCTTTTTTACTCATGCTTGATTTGTTGATGTGCTTGACTCCATTATGTAGATAACTTGAATTTGAGATTTAAATTTATTTGTTGTCATCAAATCTATACGTAGATATATAATTAAACAAAACTTTATACCTTAGGTTCAACACTTATATTAAGTATGGATACATTATGATGAGTTTTTTGTAGTGAATTTTTTACTCATTTTAATTTATTTTTATTTTTAATCCACTTTAAGTGAGACTTGGCCTAGAGAGACATACATAATAGATGCCTAGATCATGTATATAAATTTGTAAGTTATGATTTTATGGTATAAAATTTGATTTTTTTTAATAAATACTTTCACATACTCCATTTATGATTTTAGTATTTCAACACAGAATACTGTATTTATTATAAGGAATCTTTGTTGGTATAGAATTTATTTATGAAAAAGAAATGTTATATACAGCTTTAGGATGGGTAAGCCACGCGCATGCACTGACATTTTGAAAAGAATTGGGACCAGTATTTTCACTGCGATAAAAGTATGGACTTGCCTCAAATAGTTATTTGTAACCAAATATTGTCTTTGCAAATAAGTAGTACTACTAGTCGTGCAGATCAAATTTGTGAGTCAAATATAATATTTCTGGCGAGTTCTTTATAAAAAGGTCCGACTTGCCTCATGTAGTATTTTAAATGAAAATGTCCTGATAAAAATCAAGGGCTAGTGAAAAAGAAAAAAAATTGCCTTTTGTTTCGAATAAACTAATAAAAAGGTTGGTCAAAATTATCAAGATAAATTGAAAAAATGCAGTGCTTATAATTCCGTCTTATCGCTGAAAAGTTGTGGGAGCACAACTATCGATGTTAGAATGCCCATGCCATAAGTAGTACTATTGTCGGAAAAGAACCAAAAAGGCGACACATGATCACTTGTTCAATATTTTATTTTTTAAGTTTGTAACAATCATTACAATGGATGAGTTCTCTAAGGAGTGTAATAAACATATATAGGAACATTTATTATTTCCTTTTTTTTTTCTTGAAAAACAATTTTTCGATAATTTCTAGTATTACGAAATTATATGCCATTAATGCATATTAATCTCCCAAGGATGCGTTACCTTTCGACTATTTTCTCTTTACCTAATATCTATTTAGATAAGGTCTTCAAAAAAAGCCTATACTCCACTTAGAATGGTTACTAGACAAGAGTGGGATTGACATTATCCCCATAACATAACTCGAAGTCAGAGGTTATGTTACTTTCTAAAACTAGAAGAACGAATTAGTAATTTCGATTATCGATCATGTGGAATATGACCTAGAGATCGTTCCTTATTCTCTTTCATCCATATTCGCTCTCGTGCAATAAGAGTTCTCTTCTCTTAGGGTTTTCGTCTTGAGCTCTGCCGGGGGGAGCTTCAGCTTGAGCCCTCCTCCACCGGCTCTTTTTTATCTTCTCTCTCTCTCTCTCTCTCTTTCTCGACCACTGCCTTTGGTGTTGGTGGTTTTCGGGTGTTTTGGGTCTGACGGTTTGATTTGCAGGTTACCAGAGGCGGAAGCTCCAAGACGAACACACATCGTGCCGTTATCTCTCCCGTCAGCCAATCGTGGTCGTTTGGCAGCTTTTTTGTCGTACGGAGGGGCGTGTGATCTTAATGCGCGGTGTTCATTGCTGAACCCGTTTTGTTTCAGGTGGATCCTCGTTGTCAGTGGTGTCGTCGGTTGGTTCAGGATGGATCTAGAGTTTTCCTTGCGCCAATGACCTGCTGTGGTTCAAGTTTAATGTGGCGCATGGTGTCCACGTGCCACCATAAATAACCGCTGTTTGGGTTGTTGTTTTGTGTTTTCTTTGTGTTTTCTTTGCTTCTTTGATTGTTGTGTATTTTGGTTGTATTGTATATTTTGTTGTATAGAAAAAAATATTAAAAGTGAGAAATAATTTCTCGGACTTTATGTCCGTTAAGAATTTTAGTTTTCTCCTTTAAAGAAACTTTGTAAATGTCTCCTATGGATGTAGCTTTAGTTTTCTTAGATTTTGTCTGAGAGATTTAGAAGCTGTACGTTAGCATGTAACTAGTTGACCGTTTGGTCACAATATAAGGCGCTTAATGTACTTTGAGTTTCAATGAATGAAACTATTTCTCAAAAAAAAAAAATGGTCATGTGAAATATGATGGGAGTACTCCACATTAATGCCTAATCTACCCCAGAATTTTTAGAACGGGTAACTGATCTAGTTCATTGTGGCTGAAAGCCATCATTTGCGGTCACCAGCCTGTGATTAAAGACATCGTCCATGCCAAATAGACTTGAATCTTTTTGGGATTATATTATATATATTGTCAAATATATAATATGGTAAACGGCTTGTTTATTTTCTTTTTTAATCATTGGCTATTAATTTTGAAAAGTAGATGTTTTGTTAAAAATACAAAAGGGGGCAAGCCAGACGCATTGTAACAAATAAACTTATTTATGACCTTTTGACAAAAAATATTTGTGATCGACGTGTTATTAATGGTGTCCATTGTCCGAATGACAAACTTTTCTCTGCCAAATAACACATATGTTGAATGAAAGAGTACGTGGGAAGGAGTAACTGGCCGATGTAACTAAATTCCCTACTTAGGCGTGATCATAGTATTACCATATATACCCGTAATCGAGAATCAGACAGAAGAGGCCTAAATATCAAGAAACTCTCAAATTAGATTTAAGTCATAGCTTAGATTCTAACGCTATTAGGGAATTCAATGAATCTTTAGGTGACTAATGAGATTAGCTTAACGTGAATTCCTATTCGGATTCGGACCCATGACTTAGAACATGCCAAACCATTGAGCCATGCACCTGCCAGCTTAGTGGTGGTGAAAATGGTTATATTAGTATGTAATTGTTAGTGTAGTATGTACCCTCCGTATATATTATATAGTCTGTATGAGAAATATATATCATATGAAGAGCTATATATATATTATATATATATAGTTCAGGATTGCACGAGGACTTTCATGATTTTATACACAATTATAATTCAAGAACTTGATAAATCGTCAACTCGAGATACATGTATATATACACATACATTTTCAGTATCTAATTAATGAACTACATGTACAAGATAACTACGTTCAAATATGCTTAGAAATATTAAGCATGTATCTTACACATAAAGAAAAGAATATATTCCTATCTATAGATCATGTACATGAAGAAACAACAAATTAGAAACGATCTTCAGATAAATAATGATGTCTATAATAATCTGCTTGATGATCTTCTGCGAAAAACAATCTTACCCTCGGCATCTTCATGCATAATAGGTAAAACTTCATCAGGAGGAGTGTGGCGCCAGATTGTTGGCTTATCCAAATGATGCCCAATCTGAGCAAATTTGTCAGCAGCCCTATTGCCTTCCCTATAGACATGAGTCGCAGTCCAATTGTCAAGATTCAATATAATCAACTTTATGTCACTCACATGTTTCTGCACTTCTGCAGATTTAAACGTTCTATTTCCTGCAATGATATCGATCAATATCTTGGCATCTCCTTCAAGCCATACATCATTCCAACCATTTTCAAGCACCAACTCAAGCCCCCTATGCAGCGCAGCCAGTTCTGCAATTGTGCTGTTGGCTCTCCCTATTTTTTCAGCATAACCAAGTATGAATTCAGCCTTATGGTTTCTAAATACCCCTCCAATGCTAGCCTTCCCTGCTTTACCTTTCGAAGATCCATCGAAGTTCAGCTTTGTCCAGCCAATTTTAGGCTTTTCCCATGCCACCGGAATGCCCGCTACTTCCTTATGCAAATTGCGTAGAAATATCCGGCTTTGGATTAGCCTTTGGCATCTCAATATATTGCTGAATGGCAACATCATTTCTTCTCCAATTGATGAGAACTTTGAGGCAATAATTTATGGTTTCAGTCATGGAAAAACAATATACGAACTCGTTTTAAATCTTTTTTTTCTGCAGGGGTGGTGTTGTGCATGAGGGTGGTCTATAGACTGAATTCATCCAAAAATGAAGACCATTTCTGTAATGAACGTTACATGGTAGGAACTATATATTGCTTGACGTAAGTTACTGTACAATTATATAAGTTAGAGTGGGCGAAAAGCAAGGGAGATTCCGGGTTTCACAAAAAAAGGCAACATGAATTGGATAGACGAATATGTAATAAGGAAGAAGGGCAGAGAGTTTCTGAAGAAATCTCTCAAGTATTTTCTGTAATGGAGTTTTAAAATGAAGGGTTACGTGCATGAATGTCACTATCTTTACCGTAGAAAGAAGGCTTGCGCGCGCGCATGAGAAAGAAGGGAATGCTGGCATGCTACATTCCG
The DNA here is from genome assembly GCA_036898215.1 of Platycarya strobilacea. NCBI lineage: Eukaryota > Viridiplantae > Streptophyta > Magnoliopsida > Fagales > Juglandaceae > Platycarya > Platycarya strobilacea. The sequence goes on from CM072547.1 coordinate 29,674,932, forward strand.
TGTTAACCGTTAAACTGCAACTGAAAGAAGTTTTCTGTTTTATTTTCATTTTTTTATTTGTTTTATTTGTTTTTGGTGGCGCTGTAAGAACGTGTCTTCTTTTCTTATTGACGCAAGCCAATAGATAACTATATTTGAATGTAACTAGGGCTGCAAACGAACAGAGCTGCTCGTGAACAATTTGAGCTCGACTCGTATAAACTTGATTCGAACTCGATTCGTTTAATAAATGAGTTGTTCGTGAGCACTAATATTGGTTCGAATATTAAATGAGCTAAACTCGTATAATCTCGACTCGACTTGTATAAACTCGATTTGTATTCGTGAACAAGATTCGTATAAACTCGATTCGACTCGTTTTGAACTCGTAACAATACTCGTAATATTTCTATATACATATATATAATCTTGTATATATTCTTACATATATTCTTTTATTATATATATTTTTTGTGTTATATATATTATTTTTGATATTTTGTATAAGTAATATATTTTATTACTTTATGTAGAAGTAGTATTTTATTTCTTTACAATAATAGTGTATTAAGTTCATAAAAAAATTATTGAGTCAAATATTTATAAAGAGTAAGTAACTCGAGTAATTACTCGACTGAGTTCGGCTCGTTCGTTAGAGAGTAAAAACAAAGATCGATAAATAACTCGATTCGACTCGAACTCGTCTTTGATCGGCTCGAATTCGACTCGACTCGGCAAACTCTCAGCTCGACTCGAACTCGAACTCGAGTTATTTGAGTCCAGCTCGACTCGACTCGACTCGAACTCGTCTTTGATCGGATCGTTTGCAGCCCTAAATGTAACTGTAACAACTTCTCTCTCTCTCTTTTTTTAAACATAAAAAACTTTTTTTATTTTTTATTTTTTATTTTTATTCTAAAGCTCAGCAAATTAAACCAATGGCTAGCTATATTTGACTATTATCTAATATTGGCATGCGCTGCACTTTCGATCGCATAAAATCGTGTGTACACGAGCCATATTGTACGTTGCAACCTCTAGTGTTTCACCAAACGTGTAACGTCAATGTGAGGCATGTGATCCGACATAAATTAAGAAGTGCAATCTTTTGTTTTTTCCTTTGGAGTAATATTTAAGGTCCGATTGGGTATCATGGTTTAAGAATACTTCAATATTATTTATTTCAAGCCTATACCTTGTGCAATTAGCATATTGTTGTGTATGTTGTATATGAATAAAAAAAATCTAGAGAGAAAATAATTTTATAGTGAAAATTTTGAAATGGTTTATCGGATAGTTTATTTTGACGAAACAATATAAAAGTTGAAATTGCGTATTTGCACGGAGTTTTGAATTAATTTATATCTTTATATATATAAAGTGGCTATCTAATAGAAAATCTTATTTTAACGGAAAATTTTGTTTTTCTATTAAAGTTAGCACTTTTCATCCATTTTTGTTAAAATAAATACTGCATTTAATAAGAAATATTATGTTAAATACAATCCATTAATTCCATTAATCACCTAAATAATGTTTTTTTATATAACGATAAACTTTTCAATTTTCTATAACGATAAACTTTTCATTTAAAACTTTTTTTTTATGTAAAATAAATATAGAATAATAATAATAGTATAGAATGACATAATAATAGTATAGAATATATAACAATAGATATAAATAAAACAATTTATAACAATATAAGAATGCAATCCTCACTTAAAGATGTTAATTTATACGTTAGAGAGTTTAATTTTATTCATGAAAATTTATTCCTATTATATGATTAATAATTTCATTCTTTAAAAATTATTTTATAATTTTAAAATGAATGTATTATTTATTTATTTTTTGAGATGATGAATATACAGTATATTCAATTAACTATAATTATATTAAATTCGTAATAATAGACAATAAATATAATTAATATATTATATATGTTTGATATTTAATTGAAATATATATGATCTAATAAATTTACATATTTAAGATTAAAATTTCATGTTATAAATTATAATATAACATTCTTTTATATAAATTATAAATTACATAATTTATTTTTTTAAAAAAATTATATTATCTCTTAAAAATAATCACATAACTAAAAAAACTGTGGATGATTCAAGTTTATATAGATCTAGAAAAACTCAAAGACTAAAAACATAGATATTTTAATGTCCTCTCTTTCGAGACTGTGCAAAATGACGCAAATATTAGATCATTGTCTTAGAATTATAAAAATATAATATTTTGAACGAATCTTTTGAACGAATCTTTTATTAAAATTTCAATCAAAATTATCTCAAATAAATTTGATAAAACTATAGGTTATGTTTATTTATGAGACTATCTTAATGTTTTTATTAATATTTTTTTTTATAATATATGAAAACGTATAATTATTTATCATCCATTAAATTATGAATAATCTTCTAATTTTTGTTAGAAATTAAATTAGATAAACGTGCTTTGCACGTTACTATATCTAGTATTTTTAAATATAAGAAAAGAAGTGAAACTTAAAAATTACAACGGTTCATAATGAAAAATTACTTTTAAAATGATTACCGCTTTATAAACATAACACTTCAAACTTAATAAATTAATTAATGCCTATTTTTATGGGTAAAATACCACGTTGGAGTCATATAACTTTGCTTAAAATACAAAACAATATAAAACTTGAAATAGTATATGTGAGTGGAGTCTTGAATCGGTTTATGTTCTTATATATATGAAAATAAATGAAATTCAAAAATTACAACAGTACATAATAAAATATTGCTCTTAAAAAGATTACTGCTTTATAAACATAATACTTCAAGTTTAATGAGTAGAATGTCTACTTTATAGGTAGAATGCCACGTTGGAGTCATAATGACTCCGCTTAAAATACGAAATAATATAAAGGTTGAAATGGTACATTTGAGTAGAGTCTTGAATCAGTTTATGTCTTTATATGTAAGAAAAAAATGAAACTTAAAAGTTATAGTATTCATAATATTGAAACACTACTTTTAAAAAGATTACCATTTCTTAAACATAATATTTCAAGATTAATGGGTAGAATGCCTACTTTTATAGATAGAATGCTATGTGGAGTCATATGACTATATATTTAGTAATCAATTTTATCATTATTTTTTACTTTTTTTTTTATTATTCACAATTATTCAATATTTTATTATTATTTTTTCATCACTATTCACAAAATACTCGAGATCATCTCACTAGCTACCTAAATATATACAACCTAAGCCAAAGATTGCATTCATTTTAAACTTTTATGAAAAACTAATTTGAACATTTTTCCATGGTAAAAAATTACATTTGTCATGGGGCCGGTTCAAATCATTGTGATGGGAGAGCCTTCACGAGTGGCTCTCATGATCTTGGACCATATGATCATCGTGTTGATCACCTTGCTAGGTTATTATATACATGCCCATAGTGGTAGGAAGTTATTAATTTTTGCCATAATAGACATGATGATTGATCTTATCCTATAGCGTATGTGTCCATGGAAACTTAAAATCATGATTTTCATCCAACATATATCTATATATATATATATAATATGATTGAGATCTTCTCTTATTGTTAATTTGGTTGAACTGGCCGATGGTCAAACTAATTGGAGAGAAAGGTAAAACATGCCACTATCCATGGGCATGTGTATGATAACCTAGAAAGATGATCAACATATGGTCCTAGATGAGATCAACGCATGATTATTAAGCATTTAAGAAAAATAAATCAAGAAACTCGTTGACTTTGGTTGAGATGACCCGTAACCTTATTTTTAATTGCAATCCTGATGCAGCGGGATCCGAGACAGATGATGCTGAGCTGTCTGATTGCACGTTGATGGCGCTGAAGTACCATGAATTGGCAGATCAACGTAAAGGCCGGAAGTGATCGTGATCTCTTTCTAATTGGGAGAGTTTTAGGTGCGTTTCAGTCTTTTGGCCATAACTTTGACTACAGGTGTCAGAATTGCGCATAAGACCCCAATTCGGAAAGCTCTTTTTGACGCGCACACTGTCCACATGTGCCTTTTTTCGACCTCAAATTGTCATTTTTAGTTATTTTTTACTATTTTTGGTAATATTTCGTATGTTTGTTAGGAAGTCATTTTAAATCCGATTTGTTCCGGATTTTTTGCAGATTGCTTATTTTAATTTAAATTTGAACTTTATGTTATTTTCGGGATTTTGCCATTTTTGGTAAAATTCGGTTACAGACGAATTTTAGCTATTTAGTCCGGCTTGTGGACTGATTTTCGACATTCTTTCATTTGATAATATTCAGTTTTTTCTCAGAGACGTATTCTCTGTATTTTTGGCGAAATTCTCGTGTTCTTCCCTGTGAATTTATCTGTTAAAACTAGCCTGCAGAATAATCGCTATTCTGTCCGGCGTCAAATCCTTAGCAAGTTACTTTCCACGTGGCATGAACTTCGCATCCCAAGGTCAAGAATATACAGTCGTGTGTTTGGACGAGCTTGGATGCAACCCGATGGGTCTTCTTTACGGTTTTTTTCTTTTAAGAAATAGTTTTATATTATTGAAACTCAAATAATAAGAAGCCTATAATATGAGCATAGTCAACTAATAACTTACTGACATTTAGCTTATAATTCTCTCAAACATAATCTAAAAGGACTAAAATGTCTCCTAAGAAAGTATGTACTAAGGTTTCTCCTCCAAAAAAAGAAAAAACTACCACTCTTAATGGACAAAATTGTCTGAGGGATTATTTCTCAAATTTTACAATTATTTCTATAAAAATATTTACAAAACCAACAAAACAACACACAACAATATAGAAAAAATGAAATCCCAAAAAATCGGTTGTGGTGGTGCATGTGCACACACGCCACCCTAGGAGTGACTATCCATAGGTCGGAGTAGCTCGGAGATCCTGGATCTACGAAGAACCCCTCACGGCGGCTAAGATCTCTCCCGTAAACAAGGCGCGTCGAGCAAAGGTGTTAGAACCCCTTCAAAAACCACCTAAGCACAAGTAACGCAATATAGCTTGATAAGCCCGGACGAGCCTAAGGCCCATAACTGGGCCTTGCGCCCAACCTATCAGTGGTCATGCCCACGCATGGGCCACCTCAACACCTTGCCTGGGCTATGTCAGCCGAACCAACCATGCACCAGCATGCCCATAACCCATGCCATTGGCCATCCTAGGCTATCCAAGGGCCAAATCTAGTAGAATCTTAAGTTAATTAGGATTTTATCTATTTATGAGACTCATTAGGAGTCTCCAACTTGTCATAATTTAATTAAGATTATATTTTATCTTTTTGAGACTCATTAGGAGTCTCCAACTTATTTTCTTATAAATAAGTCCTTAGGTAGTTTATTTTACATTTTTTGAACATTAGGCATATTTTCCTAGAGAGGAATAGGTTTGTTTAAGAGATCATTGGGAAGCCGTTGCACTTGGGCTTCTAGAATGAAATTTGTGAATCTCTCGGAGAGGATAACATCATACAATTTGTGAATTGGTGTGTTCCATTTATCTTTATTCATCACCTTGCAATTCATGAATAGGTGGTGAATAGTCTATCAATCTTATGAGTAGTTTCTTTTCCATATTTATCTTTCATTATTTTTCTATTTTCTAGTTTGTTCTTTCATATTAAAAATACCATAAATATTGTTCTCCATATCTTTTTATTTTCTCATATACTAAAAAATACCAAAAAGAGTTTTCCTTTCATAAATCCAAAAATATCAAAAATAGTCATCTTCTAATTGTCAATCTTAGCCTAGAAAATATTTTCTCTCTTACCAAACACCACATAGCGAAAAGCCATAAACTTAGCTTTAGAGTTTCCTACACTTTGGAAGCCCTAAACCATATCCTAACCCATCTACAACCCCTAAACCATATCCAACTCTATCGTCTTATCATTTCATCTTATTCAAATTCAAAATTCAAATCCAAAATTCAAATTCAAATTCAAATCTTAAGACCAATCAATTTTCCTTCTACAAGAGACATTTCTCACATCCAAAACTTATTTCCAATAGGACTCCTATAATCTAGGAATCCTAATCCCAATGCCTTGACCAAATCTTATCCTAAGACAACCTATCTTACATTCTAACTTTATCCAAATACTAAAACCCTATACCTATCTTCCAAATCTCGAAATCCCATTAAACCTCCACTAAAGCGCTAGCCTCCTTATACATTACAAGGCATATAACTTACCAAAAAGATCACAATATATAAGCCTACCCAAAAGCCATCCAAGTGAACATTTTCCACCTTAACCTACCACTTAGACCACCATATCTCCTTACTCCTATCAAATCCATCCATAAACCCCATAACCCGTAGCCATAGGAACTTAAGAAAATTAGAAAAGGGCCAAAACCAATCAACGGGACGTGATCGGTCATTATCAGGAGATACAAGCCTAGAAAAGGGTCATAACCTTGGTCTAGTCCCTAAACAATAGGGTTCTGTAGGCTTGTATCTCCTGATAATGACCGATCATGTCTCGTCGATTTAGTTAGTTTTAGCCATTTTTTAGCTTTCTTGAGTTCCTATGGCTATGGGGTTATGGGATTTATGGATAGATTTGATATGGGTAAGGAGATATGGTGGTCTAAGTGGTAGGTTAAGGTGGAAAATGTTCAAAGGGATGGATTTTGGGTAGGCTTATGTGTTGGGGTCTTTTTGGTAAGTTATATGCCTTGTAAGGTATAGGAGGCTAGGGTTTTAATAGAGACTTAAGGGGATTTCGAGATTTGGAAGATAGGTATAGGGTTTTGGTATTTGGATAAGGTTAGGATGTAAGATAGGTTATCTTAGGATAAGATTTGGTCAAGACTTGGATTGAGATTATGATTCCTAGATTATAGGAGTTCTATTGAGAATAAGTTTTGGATGTGGGAAATGTCTCTTGTATTTAGATGGAAAATGGATTGGTCTAAGGATTTGAATTTAAATTTTGGATTTGAATTTTGAATTTGAATAAGATGGAAGGATAAATTGATGGAGTTGGATATGGTTTAGGGGTTGATTGGGTTAGGATATGGGTTAGAGCTTCCAAAGTGTAGGAAACCCTAAAGCTAAGCTTATGGCTTTTCGCTATGTGGTGTTTGGTAAGAAAGAAAATGTTTTCTAGACTAAAATTGACAATTAGAAGAAGAAGACGTTTTTGGTATTTTTGGATTTATGAAATGAAAACTCTTTTTGGTCTTTTTGGATATATGAGAAAAATAAAAAGATATGAAGAATAATATTTTTGATATTTTTGATATGAAAGAACAAACTAGAAAATAGAAAAACAATGAAAGATAAATGTGGAAAAGAAACTACTCATAAGATTGATAGACTATTCACCACCTATTCACGAATTGCAAGATGATGAATAAAGATAAATAGAATACACCAATTCACGAATTGCATAGTGTAATCTTTTCCGAGGGATTCACGAATTTCATCCTAGAAGCCCAAGTACAATGGCACCGCGATAATCTCTCAAACAAACCTATTCCTCTCTTAAAAAATATGTCTAATGTTCAAAAGATGTAAAATAAGCTACTTAAGATCCTATTTATAAGAAAATAAGTTGGAGACTCTTAATGAGTCCCAAAAAGATAAAATATAATTTTCATTAAACTATGATAAGTTGGAAACTCTTAATGAGTCCCATAAAAAGATAAAATCCTAATTAACTTAAGATTCTACTAGATTTGGCCCTTGGATAGTCTAGGATGGCCAAGGGCGTGGGCCATGGGCATGCTGGTGCATAGTTAGTTTGACTGGTGTGACCCAAGCAGGGTGCCAAGGTGTTGGGTTTGCTGGCCTGGGGTGGCCCATGCGTGGGTATGACCACTGGTGGGCTGGGTGCAAGGCTTGTATTGGGTAGCTTTTAAAGGGGTTCTGATAATAGGACTCCGTGCGTTCGGCACACGCGCCACCCCGTTCATCAAAATAACTCCGGCAGTAAGGAACGAAGGCTAGGTGCGTAAGGAATAGAGGTTGGGCGCGTGGTGGGCTTCAGCCACCGTAGTTACTTCAACCATTTTCATGCCGTTCCAAAATCCAAAACCAAAAATCACCTAAATTGGAGTGGTGGCCGGGAAAATAAAGAAGAAAACAGAAGAAAAGAAGGAAATGAGAAAATAAAGGAGGACTGGGGAGAAGGACGGACTAAGCTCCGCTCTCCCCCGTGGCCCAGAGATGCGCAGCGATGAAGATCTGTTTTTCTATGAGAGAGCGCGCTTTCACAAGAGAGAGAGATTAAGCAATCCGCTTATACGACTTTTCGGGTCTTCTGTACGTTATCTGCCTCTTTACTGTCAAATATTTGTATTATTTCTTCAATGAATAAAACATCTATTGTCTGGTCCTTGGATTCTGTATTTCAAGGATGGGATTTTAAATTCCGTTTCTCCATCTCACGTGTAAACTTTTAAACACAAAAACATGATCCAAAAAATTAGGTTCTGTTTGTATTTAAAACTAATCTCAACTTATCTTCATTTTATCATTATATTTTTATAATTTTTTATACAAAACACAAATTATTATACACATTTTTCAAATTTCAATATACATATTTCAAATTTCAATACATATTTTTAAAATTTTAAAATAATAATAATATTAAAAATAAATTAAACTCATCTCAACTTTAATCCAAATGGCCCTAGCTGTTTTTACAAAATTAATTTTAATCGCTCATTAAATTAAATACGAATAAGATATTTGGAGGGTTTTTTTTTTTGTGTTCATTTTGTACTCTCTATTTTTCTCTCTTTATTGTGGAAAACAAAATGTGGTACAACCGATAATAAATGAGATTTGATCAATCAGTGGCACTTTATGAGATTTTGTGTATGGCCTAAAATCAGCTTTAGTGACGTGAAAATGTCCTTTTGCTTATTTCATTCACATTTAATTTCTACGTTAAATTATTTATTTATTTTTTATATAATAATAAATTAATATTTTTATATATTTTTTAATTAATTTATTTTTATCAACAATTTTATTCTACTAACTATATATTAATTAGTAATTATATTCTAATTAAATACATAATTTATGCTTTTAGATTTATATTATAAAATTATTTTATACTTTTAAACTCATTCTCAATTCACGGATTCTATTCTATGATTTTTTTTCCTATTTATGGCAACTATTATGGCCACAAATATTTTTTTTTATCAAGAATAGATTATTTTTGGCAAAACTATTTATAGAAAAAAGAAATTATTAATAAAAATTGTTGTCACAAATTGTATTTTGCATTAAAGTTCTTTTTTCTACCAAAATAACGTATTTATAGAGGCTTTCAATGAATCATGAGAATTATTTGAAGAGAAAAGCTATTATTGACAATCATTTTTGTTACAAATATATTTTTTTAACGGTTTTTATTTGTTGCAGAAAATAAATATTGACAGAATTTCTTGATGCAAAAACTCCATTTGTGGCAACATAACTTGTGGTAATTAAATTTATTGTACACTGCTCAATACTTGATAGCTGTATTTTTGACAATTTTTTTCTCATATTAACAGCAAATGGAGTTGCCGCAATAGATGTATTATTTTGTGACAAATTGGACTTTTGCCAAAATAAGCTTAAATTGGGATTTTATTATCTACAAACGTGTGGCCAAATTTTTTTTGTCAATATTGGTTATTTCCGGCAATTTTTTATGCCTATTGCGGCAAAAAGTTCTTTTTGTTGTAGTGAATCCTACTTTAAGATTTGGTTTGCTAAAGAGCAAAGATGACTTTATTTTGCATTTATTGTAACATAAGTTAACTATTTATACATTTAATTTGCACAATCCAATACACACTCTCAGTAGGCATTTGTTTACTCCTGGCTAATCTATTAACATTGCTGATCTAATCATAGTCAACAAAATGTTTTTATTGTTGTTGCAAACGATCGAGGAATTTTATATACACCTATTTAGAAGCTCTTGACATTTTAGTCTCTAAAACGCACCTTTTTTACCTATAAGCCACAACCAGTCGAGAGCAACTCCTGAAAATATACCCCCTAAAAGAAACAGCACAAGCAAGTTGCCCAAAGCGTTTTGCTCAGGTCCCTACAAAACATTGAATCCAACATATATCCATGAGAAAGTATGATTCGAAATAACAAGATCTAAGATGAATATACCCTAAATTTCCCGCAGGATAAATGATATATTTTTCATCTTAGATTTTGTCATCGTCTCTGATAAATCACTTAAAATATGTTACTTCAGTAAGTATGATTGGAGATGACAAGATCTAAGATGAATAATAACATTAAAATTACAACACATTATGCGACCCGAAATACATGTCAACTAACCTTGTAACCTTTAGGTGCCACCGTAAGGACACAGACAGTGAGGTATCCATTGGAGACACCCAACAAAGATGTGAGCAGGATCATCCATCCCTTGTCACCATATTTAGCTGTGAAGTAGAATGCTGGGATGAGTAAGAAACGAGAAAGAATTGCAATCATAAGTCCCTTCCTCGACTCCAACTTCAACCTGTCTACGAGTGGAATGTATCTTGATATCAGATCCCACACATTGTACATCGCAATCAGAACAGGCGCGTACCTGAAACACGGTAGTGCATGTCAACTAATCAGTGGTTCAAGAGTACTGCAAAACTTTTGTTCAAAATGCATGAGTTTGAAACATTTAGCAGTGCATTGAAAATGATGCATGGAAATGATGAGTAATTTTATAAGAAACATGTTTAAATATTAAATTGAGTTGAGATAAGTTAATTTTTTTTTATGAATAGAAGTGAGTTGAAATAGTGAACTGAATTTTGTGGAATCTACCAAGATGCGTTTAAATGTATTTGGATATTAATATAAGTTTAGATGTATTTATAACCAATTCAAAAAGTTATGAATCCTGCGTATATGTAAACTATAAAGAAGTATTGAGTTAAAAAAAGTTATGACTTCTATATGTAAAAATGTTTGAGTTTGAGATAAGTTCAGTGATTTAAGAGATAAGAGTATTTAAATCTTAAACTCAGTTTAAAATTAAACTAAACTGAATTGTTCTCAATCCAGTCTAAATTCCAAACAAGACCTAATCCTCTTAAAAACATTTTTGTATTCATTCAAAATTAGCAAAATGCGATGATTTTCCTGTTTCATGCATTAGGAGCAGTAATTACCAGGAGCCCATTCCATGAAATCCGGTATTTTCATACAAGAACCCAGGGAAGATTGACAATGTCAACACATATATCAGAAACAAGCCAATTGCATAATCTATATTCTGGAAGAGCAGTTGTTTATTGCTCAAGCGCTCCTGGTGTTTCGTGTCATCTTCAACCTGTGAATATTTCTAAAGCATTCAAGAGACTTTAATCTAAAAAATTCACTAAAACATGATGTATTATGAGGTTAAAGAAAAGTTGCAGTACTACTACTTGTCCTTGGTTTGTGTCTTTCTGGATTCCAGCAGCAGCAAGGTCAGCTGATACAGTTTTCGATCCTTCTGAGGCTGCCTTCGCGCGATAGTACTTCACTATTGGCAACTTAGGGAAGACCATTGCATAAAGAAGAATACACAGAAACGCAAAGAACGTGGAAATCGCCAGGAATAACACTGGAAAAGAAAGATGAACACCAAAATAATGAAATTTGTAGAAAAGCAGAAACTTTGTCGATTGTTAAGAGAAAAAGGGAGTAGACCTACTTGCTCCCTTGCGAAGCCCGTTCTGAGATTTCTCGAAGGCTGCTCTTGTGATTAGCCTCAAACCAGAGGACAGAGCCCCTGACGCGGCGAGACCGGCAAGGAAGGACTGCAGAAGGAAAAAAAAAAATAATAATAATAATAATAATAATAAGATATTATTCTAATATATTTTTTTAATATTAATTTTATATAGAGATTTAAAAAAAGTATAAATTTTTATTATATTTTTTAAGAAAATAATTTTTTTTTGTTTTTTTGAAAAGACTGAAAATAAATCTTAAAGCATACAAACCTGAATGAATTCAGGACACATGAGAGATAGGTCTCCAACCATTCCGCCTTGAACATGGGCATCCGCAACTCCAAAACAAGCAGAGAGAAAACATATACCAACAAAGGGTCCAATTCCACCTTTCCCTGATGTGGCTAAATCCAACTGTATTTCACCAAACATATATTGGAATCATCAAGGAAAATCAGAATTTGGTAAAGTACGAATTACAAAGCCCAGATGGCAAAACTTGAGAACAAAAAACTTGGGAAGATGTTTACTTACAACTAAGACAAAGAAAGTACTTGCGAAGAAAAGAGTGTATCCAAATAAATTGCGCAACCTAGTGCTGATCTTTGACTCGTTGTATGCCAGTATTGCCATTGTTCCCAGCGCAAATGGTTGATAAACGAGTGTAAGTACTCGTGAAGGATGGTATTTCTTGTGAGGAAATTCAGGGAAAACTTCATTCGTTAATTCATCTTATTTATATCAAGAAAGCTAATGAAGTACAGGAATTAATTCCAACAGTCTCCGCATTTTTTTTCCAAGATCTGCACAATCTTACTCTATTCTCGCTTCCAAATTATAGTTTTGTCTTTTTAAAGGTCATATACGATGTGAATTCCCAAACCACCTTAATTATCATTTTCATACAGTATCAAAGTTGAATTACAACAAGAAAACTGTGTGTATCTGAAGAGCAGTTTATGCAGCAATCTTTTTTCCAAAAAAAAAAAGAATAAAAAAAAAAGGAAAACATAAAGTAGACATGAACTACTTACCGGGAATAATTGATAGTAGTAGTCTCCAATTGTCAGCATACTGTTCCATGCAACAAGGGACCCCAGCCCAAGAACAAAACAAACCAACGTTGCTTTAAACTTTCCCTGCTCATTGCAGATGTTGAGATTCTACATTAGTATAAATTGTTCGTACTTGTCGTAAACTCAACTCAGTATCTTCTTCCTCTTGAATGAAACAGTGTTTTAGTACAAACCTCAAGCCTCATCGGAGCCTCGATTTCATTAGCAATAGTCATGGCTATTCTCCCTCTTCAAGATCACTGCAATAGTAATTGTACTAAAATGCTGTATTTGCTTTCTTGTTTGTGCGTCTTTTTAGCAACAACAAATATCTGCAATTTCAAGAATAACAACTTTAAAAAACATTTGAACAGATATACGAATTGTTTTAAGAGCGCAGGAGGGAGGAATAGAGTATCCAATTCTCACTCTTCAATGGCTGAAAACAGAATACTTTAATATGCTCAGTGAGAAAGTATTAAAGCCCTGAGATCTTGCATCAACACGTGGTGCAAAATGATGCATTATACAGTTCACAATGAGTCAAATAAAGAAACCCCATCGATATCACCAAAGCAGAGAAATTTACTTTAGTTTTATTGCAACTTGCAAGAATGGGGAGGTGGACTGCAAAGTCTGAGCAAAATATGGGTGTGGAGATGTGGGCAATTCAATATAAGAGATTCCTTCTACTTTAAAGAAAAGTGGAAATGGATGAATGAGGTTTGGGTCAACTTTATGAATAAAAAGAATGACATTTCCTTAATCCTTTGAACAGTAAAGAAATGCTGTGGACTCTGTGTGAATTCAAAATTCATATATTTTTCCGTGATATCACCGAAAAAGACTCAGAGGAAAGGCCAAATGAGAAAAAATAAAGGAATCTGTTAAAAGTAGTAGCTACCGTTTTTTGGACGACGATAGTTCGTTATCAGCAATTGGTTTAAGTGCAAGTAGTTTGATTGCAAAGTTGGCATCCCAGTTGATTATCATCAACAGCGTACGTTTTTACTTTTTAGACGTGAATTTTGTAACGAAATGCATTTTGTATTTTTGGCTATGATTTCATTCAAACCTATGCTATCTTATCTCGGGATCCTCTGCTAATATTGCAAGTTTAACACCTGGTGGCTCGGTATAGTCCGCAATATCTGGGATAGCGCCCAGAATCTTTCTGTTGAGATTTTGCCCTGTGATAGCTGGATCGGATGTGGTACTCCCGTTCTGGTTCATATGGTTCATTGTAATTAGTTAGTATACATATCGTTCTCAAATAGTATACATTGACATGAATTGTACACTAAGAAATTAGACCAAAAGTATTAAGAATCTAAGATAAAGGATAAGTCATCCTCATTTACAACAAACTCAAATTCAAAATCAGATAAAGATTCTGAAGTAGCTCCAATTGCACATGCTCATTTCTTCCATCTTCTTTATAGGTAAGATTAGATAATAGTTATATTTGTTTTTGAATTTATATCTTTATTTTTGAATTTGAATGCCGTAACAAATAACATGTATATTTATCTATAAATAGTACACCTCTTCCTCCCAAAATGATTATGGGAAGCACATTTCAAATTTTACATGGAATCAAGAGCTAATTGATCCCTATTTGTTGCTATATATGTCCTCCTCCACCACCCTCCTCCTAAATGTTTCGCTCTTCAGCCTCTACTTGTTGCTACCCATTAAACTAATTTTTACAAAAAGAAACAAGAAAACAGAATGAAACGTATACAACGAAGAACAAAATGGCGAAAACGAACTATTTAGTATCTGAGAAACATGGTAAAGAATTTGATGAGTCACCCTAGTAAGTACAAATAATTCAATTAAGCTACATTATAGAAGAAAAAATATTCATGTCCTTCATTATGTATGATCCTATATATATTACATGCTTCTTTAAAATCTGAATAATTTTAAAGGATCAATTAATGTTATAATGTAATATTGTATGACGTCCCATGTAATATTGTATCGTCGTTAAATCAATTATTCATATTCAATTAAGATTCTTTATATATTCACCGTATCTATCATATAGCAATGTAGCATCATCAATAGATGGACCAGGAAAAGTACGTACGGCCTCATGAATGGATTTGGATAAAGTACTTGATAAAATTGTGGTGAAATTGAGCACCTGGGTTACGAACTTAATTACGTGTTTGGGTGACGTTGTACGTCAATTATATATAGCAAAGTATGGACTATTATTTTCCCATCGACAAAAGAATTTATGCATTAAAAAAAAAAAGGATTGGATTCTCCAGCATGCTTTCCGCCCTGCATGCTATAATAGCTTGCAAGAGGCGACCAACCTTAATTAATTCGTTGCTCGCTTGGAGGCTAGCATTCTCTTCGATTTTTATTAGTGCTGACCTCACCCAACCTTACCAATTCTACTGCTCGTTGAAGTGGCAGGCATTAATACTTCCTTCATTACTCGTCGCGGGCCGAGCACCTTTGTTCACTTACGTTGCTTGCCAAATGGGGAAAAAAACTATCCGATATATGGCAAGCAACTGGCTTCATATATAATGCTCACCTAATTACGCAAGCAACATCCCTTCTTAAGCTTAGGCTAACTAGCTGTGCTGGCAAGCTGTTATGATCCTAATTAATTGGGCAGGGTTTAATGGCCCCTATTAATGGGTTGTTATCTTTGGTTTTTGTTTGAGTTGTTAAATAGTTTGTGACACAAGGGCCAGTTAATATGAGTTTGAATTTGGCCTTAGTGGCTCCTCTAGTATATGTAGGGGCCGTAGAGGAGTTGTGCGAAGGGGATCTAAAATCTAAACATTTTTCTTGTGTAACCTAGAATTGTTTTGGGAAGAAGAAGGCCCACGAATTAGCTCCTCCGCATGACTCACACTTTATCCATTGAGTTTCTTATTCAAACACTTTGTTTGCATCATTTACATATCTCTATCACTGCATTACTACAATACTTTGTTCCATTTTCATATACAAACCGTCGGCTTCTTAACAAGCGGTATCTAGAGCCCAAACGATCCTTCATGGGGGACAAGGTTGTGAAGGTGAAATATTCCAAGTAGGGCCCAGGCCAGCCATTTGTCACACTAAGGGACAAGAAATGAAGCATAATGGGACAAATGAGAGAGCTGACAGAAGTAGGTGCATAGAGCAGTGTGCAAACAAGATAAAGTGAACAGTAGAAGACAAAGACCAACTGACACACGTAACTAAAGGGTTTATAAAAGGGGTGGATCGATCTCTCTCGGGCTGACTTCTTCCCCAGCATCATCTCTTTCAATCTTCTAAAAAGAACTCGAGCATCAGAAGATCGATGTATATTATTAATTGTACAGTGAGTCATGAGAGACTGTAAAAATACTTGTTATAGTGGATCCCCTTCCTCAAACCCCCGTGGACGTAGGTCTTACGCCAAACCACGTAAATACTGTCTCTCTCTATTTATTTATCTACTATCCACGTATGTACAACCGTACCAGAGTCTTACCGAGGGCCCCAAACGACACCCAACGAAACCCAACTCGTCCCAGTGGACTGGGAATGACTCTTTTTCCTACTCTGGCCTGTTGGCTGATTTTTATAGCATTAACAGTTGGCGCCGTTTGTGAGATCTTTAAACTAGATATGGAAAAATGATGTTTTTCTATAACACTGGACGACTCAGACATGCAAACGATGTCTCCAGATGAGTATTCATGATTGTGCTATTTTTGTATAATATTGGGCAAAGGCGAGAAAATATGTCGTCTAAAATAAAGATTTGTCGTCCTCATCTCTTTTATGTATAACACTTAATATTTT
The DNA here is from genome assembly GCA_036898215.1 of Platycarya strobilacea. NCBI lineage: Eukaryota > Viridiplantae > Streptophyta > Magnoliopsida > Fagales > Juglandaceae > Platycarya > Platycarya strobilacea. The sequence continues at coordinate 29,691,523 of CM072547.1, forward strand.
CTCACTGACACTACACTCGCCAGTTATTATTTCTATATTGCAAAAATAGCACGTGTACACGAGCCCGCCAGATAAAAGCCAGGCGAACACACTCACAACACAATGCATGCAAATGGACCACGTGCACTGGGCTTGGGGAAAGTACTGTGCACTTAAGTGCACAGTGCAGTCACGTGTGCATGGCTTTAGTCCCGTGGCCCATCCTTGGAACAGCCGCCGGCAGTCACCGCTGTGACCACTGGTATTTCCTGTCTCCAGTAGGGTGGATGCCAGGCGTCCACCTGCCGGAGACATGCACGGAATGTGCATGCACGCACATCGGCGTGCATGCACGCCGTAAACCCACGAGACCTAGGCAAGTCCCGTGGCACAGCCTCAAAGCAGTCACCGGCGGTTACTTTTGGGACCGCCAACAGCTTCTGTTCTTCCGGTAACCACGACCTCCTTCCCAGAGGCCATGAACAGTGCTCCCAAGAGCATTGAGAGCCCAGTGTTGCTTGGGTGATGGTCACCGGCGTCGTCTGTCGCCAATTGGGCCACCACCAACTGCTGGCTTCGCCGGATAAGTATTTTCCCATGATCTCTCACGTATGGTGCTCACCAACTTACACACTTTCCCTCGCCAACATCCTTTCAACTCGCCCAAGCTGGCCACAGCTCACGGGCTCGCCCCACCACGTCACAGGTAGCCCACGACTCGCCACATACACTCCTACCGACCACCTATCGGGCGCTTGCCAGTTCGCCCACACAGGAACGTGAGCTTGCCCACGGTTCACATCACCCCCGCCAACTCGCCTACGGCAGCTGGGGCTTGCCCTCTAGCCAAGTTCCCGGCGCTCGCCCATCACCTCATCCAGCTCTCCCATTCCCTTGAGCTTGCCCAGCTCTTGCCCAGTTAACCCGAGGGCACCATGCTCGCCTAGACCCAGCTCAGAGCACCTCCCTCCACGGGCTCGCTACCTATCCACTCGGGCCTCGCCATGCACGCCCACATGGGAACCCGCTCGCCCAGACTATGAGCATGCCAACTCACACCTCTCCTTCACAGCTTGTCTCCCTCACTCACCCTTTTTCTCTCACCTCACGAGCACCATGTACAACCCGCCAGCAAGCTCTCCCTTTCCTCGCCAATTTCACGGCGCTCGCCCATTACACCGTCACTTAGAAAGCACCAACTTGCCATTTACCAACTCAGCTCTCGCCCACGGATCACATAACGCCCGCCAGCTCGCCATGGCAACTTGGGCTCGCCCAACTCTCACCTGCGGGCACCGTGCTCGCCTTGACCACCAAGCTCGCCACTCACCTCTCGGATAGACCACCCACATCCCAAGAAGCACGGACACACACTCTCGCCAACCTCACGGCTCGCCCATGGCACTTGCCCGTCTCGCCACTTGCCCCACTCAGGATTCCGCCATGCAAGCTCGGGAAGCTCGCCTCTCAAACTCGAACCACCTATTTCACAACACTCGGAACTGCCATGCTCACCACAGATCGTCCATACACTCAAATCACCAAGATCGCCCTCTTGCCCACCTCACGGGTCACCTTGCTAGTCCACTCGGGCCACCTCACCGAGCTCACCTCATATAGGGTCTTGCCGTGCACACTAGCTCGCCCACAGCTCGCCTTACCCACTCGAAAACATTCAGGGATTTACATACAGCAAGTCTCCTATTCGAACTCGCCTAATTTCTTTTTTGTTTGATTGGATAGGTCACTCGCTACCTTGAATCATGGGAACTAAAAATACAGCGATATTGCGGAATCGATTTTGACAAACTTTATGCTCCGATTGTGCACATGCAAACTTGGACTCAACACCCGAATTCAGTGGCATGAAAAATTATATTTTTATTAATAAAATTGTTTTGCAGCGCAAGGTTGAAGCACACCTTCCACGATGATACCAGCTCTGTGCTTTTGTCATACGGGTCGGGTTTAGTAGTGGGGTCGTCCAACCGCCCATGACCAGCCCAACGATTCGCTCGTAAGGGGCTCGAGTCTTGAGGTCCAGTACCCAAGCACACTCGTTAAGCTCTCACTTCCAGGATAGGCTTGAGGCTTGCGATCCGCCTACCAAGCAAACTCGACATGCCTTATCCTAGATGCTTGCGAACCGCAGGGTTAAGTCCCGGGTCCAGGTTCGCTCGTAAACCCTCACACACTTGTTATCCCGCCAATGACCGCTTGTGGATCGCGGGGTCGTAAACCCTTGCACGACGATGTGCCTACTAGTGACTGCTTGCAAATTGCATCGGAAGCTTTGGAATACCATTCACTTGATAAAATATGTATTATATGTTTTTGTCTTTTTTACCTCAGGCTCAGAAAACGAACCACCACCTTCTTAATTTTCAGATATGTTAGAATTTCCATCAAAGTACATTTGGTAAGAATTCACGGGGTTCTGTGGGGGTGAAATATCGCAAGTAAGGCCCAGGCCAGCCATCTGTCACACTAAGGACAAAAAAGGAAGCATGATGGGACAAAGGAGAGAGCTGACAGAAACAGGTGCATAGAGCAGTGTGCAAACAAGATAAAGTGAACAGTAAAAGACAAAGACCAACTGACACACGTAACTAAAGGGTCTATAAAAGGGATGGATCGATCTTTCTCAAGCTGAATTCTTCCCCAGCATCGTCTCTTTCAGTCTTCTAAAAGGAACTCGAGCACTAGTAGATTGATGTATATTATTCATTGTACAGTGAGCCATGAGAGACTATAAAAATATTTATTATAGTGGATCCACTTTCCCAAACTCCCGTAGACGTAGGCCTTACGCCGAACCACGTAAATACTATCTCTCTCTATTTATTTATCTGCTATCTATATACGTACGGCCGTACCGGAGTCTCGCCGAGGGTCCCAGACGACACCCAACGAAGCCCAACTTGTTCCAGTGGACTGGGAATGACTCTTTTTCCTACCCTGGCTTGTTGGCCGATTTTTATGGCATCAATAAAGGTAAGCTTCAACAAACATCAAGAACTTATGCTGTTGATAGAAAAGGCTCTTGAAAAATTGCTGCACATCATAGAATTACTTGATTGATACCATGAAAACTTCAAGATTTTCAGGCAACAAGTAGAGCAATCCTTCTTAGTCTGGGATGACCAAGCTGTGGAGGAGGGAGTAGAAAAGGAGGAAAACAATACGGTTTCAACTAAATAAATACGAAAATCAGTATTGCAGATGAAAAATGAACTCAAAGATGAAGATCTTGTAGAGGAAGGAAAAGAGATAACAGCCGAAGTCTAGAAAATGGCATTATCCACAATGGTGGAGCCCAAATAAATTTCCAACAGAAGTCTTGCCTTTGAAAACCAAATACGCATTTGTTTGCTCGAAATATCACCTATATGCTCATCAGGATGAACTATTGTGGCCCCATCTCCATCTCCATCACCATCACCCTCAACGCAATCGCATCTCAAAAACACCACAACCCCCCAAAATCACACGCCCAACCCTTTTCACGTTCCAAAAATTTATTCGGCGACGCCTTATCTGGGTCTGAGATGTGAGCCAAGCTCACTGTTGACCTGCAAATACAGCCTGAAAATCTAAGGGGTAAGAAATTTTTGGCTCCTATTTTGCTTGATGTAATGCTGTGGAGGGTTGTTTTAGAGCCTCTCGATAGAGAAAGGGAGACCCTTGATGTATTACTTGCTTCTACTTGTGCAAAGTCTAAATTACTTTCTTGCTCTAGCTTTGGTAATATTCTCTCAAACCTGAGATGTTGCTGCATTGGAGAACCTTGAGATTTTTACAAATAGCAGGAATGGAGCCTCTTCAGGGACACTCTACTCCCAATTGAACCACTGAGTGATGGCATCTGGGAAGAGGTTTCTCAAATCATGGTTTGCAAGGCCCTGATTTCCATCGAAGTTAATTCAAAAATGCTAGGATGCTTGTCTGGCCATAACTATTATTAGTAGTGCCCCAAATTCAGAGGAGTTGGTTATTTCAGTTGGTCATTTTTATGCGGGTTCAAACTCTGACATGAATTTTTTGAAGGTACTGTGCCTATTAGGCTCGTACTCATACAAAGAGGTTAGCAACTGTTAGTCTTGCATATGGTTAAATTACCGTCTTCTCATGGAACTTGTTCCCCGTTTAAATGCAGAAGAGATTCGAGGCTTATTTGCATCCCCACATTGGGGTGAGAGGTATCATTGTCAACATTTTGCATGACTAATGTTGGAGATAGGGACAAATTTAAGAATATAGACATGAAAAATGTAGCTATTGTTGCAAATTGAAGCAAGTAGATTATTATGGGAGTAAAAGACACACGTAGTAAAACATTTGGATAAATTCCATGATTATCTTGGGATATTTTTAGCTGTCGATAATGCATTCTCTGACCGATCAAGTTCTTTACTAACAGTTCAGATCTTTCATCCGAATTAGCTGCCTTACATGCAAAGATTGAGAAGCTTGAACCTGCTTCATCAAAAATATTTGGCGAAAATAGGTCTAGGATGCGCAATATAGAAGAGTTAAAATAATCCATTAGAGTTACTGGAGAGGATAAAACTTGTGCAGAGTTTGTAGTAAAGGATGTCCGGTTAATTCGACTTAAGGTTGATCGTCTGATTGGCAAGGGTCATCTATTTAAATGCAGTATTTCTGATTAAAGCTTGGTGCTACTATGGGAGATGCATTCTTGGCGCTCATCGTGGCTTGATTTCCACATGTGTGTTGGAGGTGTTTATTTCTTACCAAGAACTAAAGAAAGCAACCCATGGTCTCATTATAAGAATTGTTCGTGATTAAAAACTAGTTAGTGATGTACTATATTTCCAATTGTTCAATTTTGCAAGTTGGCTAGGTGTAGTTCTTTTTCTGGTTTTTAACATGAACACTATGATGGTGTGCTAGTATCATTTTGGTGCTTATGTTGCACTCATCTTCATTTCTTTGAATTTTTCAATGTTAGTAGTATATGTCTTGGGTAGCGAGTCTCTTCCCATTTAGTGAAGCCCATGGCTAAATTTTGGGTATTTATTTGATGTGAGATAGTTGTTTGTGAAAATGTCAACTAGAGGTGATGTCTAAGGAAAAATGAACTTTTGCCTTCGAGTTCATGGGAAACTGGTGCTTTTTTGTCGTCAAAAGTTGAATTGGCTCCTAGCTTTTTTGAATTAAATGGGGCTCTTGAATTTATGAATTTCAATATAAGCTTTCATTTATCAGAGAATCTTTGCTTGCGGGCTCTAATTGTGAAGAACCACCTCAAAATATTTGTTGCTATTAGTAGTTATCTTCATGGTTGGGCAGTGCTTTTATATGAATGTATACAACCACTTTTCAGTTATTTCACAGAGAAAGAATGGAAGTACGACTATAACAAGATAGAAAAATCACTTGTTTGCAGAGTTACTAGGGCCTTAAACTGTTGGTGAGCTTTCGATTACATTGAAGGCTACGAGGGTTGAGGTGCAAGCAGCCACTAGCAATCTCCAAGGCGGAGTGCCAACGTTACATATTTGAGTAAGTGTGTCAAGAGGTCACGAGTATTTGTGTTTTCGTAAATTTGAGTGCCAAGGTTAAATGAGAGATGTCCAAGCTTGTAATACTCCAACCTTGAGGACAAGGTTGCTTAAAGGAGGGAACTTGTTATGATCCCAAGGGCCCCTGATGGGTTGTTATCTTTGATTTTATTTGAGTTGTTAAATAGTACCCATGGGCCAGTTATATGAGTTAAAATTGGCCCATGACCTTAATGGATGTTCTAGCATATGTAGGGGATAGAGGAGTCGTGCGAAGGGGATATGAAATCTAAACATTTTTCTTATGTAACCTGAAATTATTCTGTGAGGAAGAGGACCCTCAAGTTTATCCATTGATTTTCTTATTCAAACACTTTGCCTGTATAGTTTACATATCTCTATCACTGCATTATTACAATACTTAGTTACATTTCCATATACAAATTGTTAGTTTCTTAAGACAATCAATATTTGTTTATGTTCATCGCTAAGCAGCGATCCCACATATGCTCTCGGTAGTGAGCATTAGTGAATACGTATATCACAAAATACGAGGATGAATAATACTTCTAAAGTGAATTATTGTCTTTGAATGGCTTACAAAATATACAACAATTTTTTAAAACATAAGTAATTATTTAACATGGTCATCCAACAACTATGGAAATATCTTTATCCATACTAGGGGTAGATCCTCTTAAATCTCCTTCTTCAATAGACAAATGATCCTCCATAGGTAAGTTGGGGTACTCAGGTGGAGGGGTAGGTATTGCTAAGGTAGAAGCAACGGGCGAACGATATAATTCACTATTAGAAGGTTGGAAGAAAACATGTAGGGGTTTCTCCACACATCTTGCCATTGTACTTTCCATGTCATAGGACATATCCAGAAGTAAACTCGCATATCTCCGTCTGGTAGATGTATACAGTTATCATTAAAAATAATGGAAAGAATGGAAGAGAGTAAGTGAAGTCATTGCAGGAGATATGAACAAATAATTAGTCATTTTATTGTTGTAAACAAATTATAATGAACAATTTATTGAAGTATGCAACAACTCGATCCTAAGATTTGGCCATAGGATAAGTTTGATATATTTTCTTATAATTATAGACATTGCATTATATTGTTAAAACTTTTATCATATTTTACATTATTATTTTTTTGAGAAGAAAGTAGTCTTTACTGAATCTTACACAATACTACAGATATAAGAGGTGATAATATCAGTAGTTGAAATACTATCACTGATAGTTAAAGCATCATGACTTAAGGCATAGGTAGCAGAGTTGCAAACCTTTACAATGTGCCTCATAGTCCAAGCTGTAAAGGAATTAAAGTTAAACTGGTGTCCCTTATCAAGGTTCCCGCATAGGTGTCTTTGTTAGCGCTAGCTTGCAAGTAGTTAACCACATGAAGTGAGTCACCTTTCATGATTAAGTCTCGCAACCTGAGAAATTTGCAAAACAAGACTACTTGAAATGTTGCAAAGGCTTCTACCAACAAAGATTCAGCGAATAAGTCATGGGATATTCTCAAAGTTGCTTTCACAGTCTCGAATAATTGCTCCAACTTCTACTTTGCACCTGGTTTTGTCAAGTGAAGCATCCTTGTTGAGCTTCAGTTTACCACGAGCAAGAGATGACTGTTGGGAAGGGTCATTCAAAGTTTGATAGTGGTTTAGGTTGCCCTGGTGAAGTTGTGAGATATCCTCCTTAAGTGTTTCAACATGTTGAATGAGTGTTTTGGGAGGTAGAAAGATTTACCTGAAGATAAACTCCCTTGTCCTTTTCCAAATCAACCAGTCTGTGAGTACAAATTCCTCCATATCTTCAGTGTCCAATGATTCAAATAAGGACTCCATAAGGTTATTGAAAGATTGAGAGTGTAGGCTGGTCTTTTGAAGCTTTCTTGCACTTTGGCACTATACATCTTATGTTGAGGAGCAGTCCCATATAGCATGTTTTATTTATTCATGGTGAAGCTTGCAGATGGGGCAAATTGAATCATCTGTGGCCTTTCTCTAGTGCAACTTAACTTTGAAAGGCAAGCTATCAAGGTAAGTTCTCCACAAGAAAGGATTGACCTTTTGTGAAGGATTAAAGGATTGACCCTGGGCCTGAATGGCCATCACTGTCTTTTGAGGTGATAAGAACTCTTAACTGTGAAAGAACCTGTGGTTGTGCCTTTCCAAATTAACTTGTTTGGGTTAGGGTAGGGACTAAGGGGAATTCTTTTGATCAGACTGGCTTCTTCCCTGTTGAAAACTGACTCAACTATTAAATGTTTCCATTAGTTGGTACTCCTGTCAATGAAAGTTGCCATTGGAGTGTCTTTAGGCAAAAACCTTATTGAGCTCTGAATCTTGAAGGAGGAGGGTTGAGGAAGCCACTTGTTAGTTCATATACCCACTGATTGACCATCACCAATGCACCATAATAGACCCTCCTCAAGCAAAGGTCTTGCAGAGATAAAACTCTACTAGAGAAAGGATAAACTGTGACTTGTAGGTGTTGCTAAGAAGGAACCTTTCTTGAAATATTTTCTTTTAAAACCCTGCCAGCAAAGGATGAAGTGGAAGAGATAAGTCTTCAACATTGCTTTGCTAGGAGAGTATAATTGAAGTTTTAAAGTCTCTCAACCCTAGTCCTCCCAGCTTATTTGATTTACTTATATGTTGCCAAGAAACCCAGTGAATTCTTTGTTCTTGTCCCTACTGACCCCATCAGAATGATCTAATTTATTTGCTAAGGTCACTGAGCAATTGTTTAGGCAATTTAAAGACCATATTGTAGGTTGTGATGGATTGGATGACAGCTTTAATCAAGGTCTCCTTCCCTGCCTAAGATAGCAGCTTAGTTTTCTAATTACTAAGTTTTTATTGAACCTTGTCCAGGATACCTTTGAGAAACTAACATCTTGATCTACCTATGAGAGTTGATAAACCAAGATATTTCTCATAAGAGTTGGTCCCTTTTATACTGTCTATGCTTAGTACAATTCCTTTTGTTTCTTCACAAGTATTCCTACTTAAATAAATGGGTATTTTGTCTTTTTTAAGCCTTTGACTTGAAGCTTTTTCATAGGAGTCCAGGAGGTAATGTAGTTTACTCAATTCAGTTGAATTAGCTTTACAAAACAGGGGAGAGTCATTTACAAGAACAATTGATTAATATGCAATCTATTTTTTCTAATTGGAAGACTAGTGGTGAGACCTAACGCTTCTACTTTATTAAGTAGGCAACTTAAAGCTTCATTGCATAAAATGGATGAGTAGGGGAATAGTGGGTCCCATTGCCTAATGCCTTGAGTTGGACTGAAAGATAGCTAGGACACTCTATTAACAAGCAGTGCGGAGGTGATTGAGGAGACACACTTTCTGACTAGTTCAATCCAAGATCTTTAAAATCCCATTTTCTGCATAACTGAAGCTACAAACTGTCATTCAATATAATCATAGGCTTTGCTCATGTCTAGCTTTAAAGCCATGAAACCTTCATTGCCTTTGAATAAGGCCTTCATGGTGTGCAATGATTAAAATGCCACAATTATGTTGTTAGTGATAAGCCTGCCTAGGAAAAAAGCAGTTTAAGCGGGGTATATGAGCTCAGGTAGTATGGTTTTTCAAGCTAACTACTAGCATCGTTTGGCATCCCTAGAGTGGTCTCCGAACCTTAAAGACATAAATCCTCTTCTCGCTAGCTATGTGCTCCAATCTACACATGGGTGAGATCCTTGGCCCAGTCCCACCGTGGCTTGGTAGGGGTGCCCAGTCCGACGATGGCCAACCATGTGAGCTGCTAGTGTCCTCTACCCTTGTTAGAGTGTTGTCAGAGTGCCTAGACCTGCATCAGGTAAACATGACCAATGGTTGCGCAATTTTTAGTTCATAATAGAGCCATGAGAGATTGTCTTGGGCCCACATTTGCCCATTGAAGAACCTCCCCTCCTCAACTATGCACCTCTTTTGAATTCTATGGTCGTACCTTTATGACAACGAACTCCATGGCCACAACTCCAGCACAAGCCACCATGGCCTTTGAATCTCTACCCAAAGCCCAAGACTCACATTCCTCGGCCATACATCACGACAAGTTGCTTCTTCGCCCATGGCAGAGATTTCACGACAACACCAACACACTCCACGACCCTTGATGTGTCATTCATTGGCCGTGCAAGATGGAAAATTGGATACTCACTCCTCAACCATTTTCTCTCTTCTTCATGCTTATGCACATGGACAGATCACTCTCCTCACCCATAGCCAACTCACTCATCACCATCTAACATGTCGATCACTTCAACCACAAACATGGACTCATCGACAGGCCTTTCCACCCTCATGTAGTCCTTGGGAAATAATTTCATGACCATGGGACACCTCTAAGATATGTTACATAGCCCATGCAACATGCTCACTAGCTTCACACACTTTGCCACCACACACACGCTAAATCGATCACCTTGCATGCTGCATGCGCACCTAGGAGAGCCGCCACCTCAGTCAAGTGCAAGCGGGAAACAGACACTATATACCAATTGCCATTTCAAATTACAAACAAGCATACACCTCAGATGATACAAAAAAAAAAAGAGAAATGAAAATGAAAAGGGGGGGAATAAAGAGGAAATGAAAAATAGCAATGGGAAATTTCGTTCAAATAGCGATCAAATAGCGAGCAAATAGCATCGAACAAAACCAGTTATAGTTGCTAAACATCCTGGTTTGTCTCTATCAAAACTTAATGTGCATTTTGTTTTCACTAACATGATTGATCCTATAGCTTGGTACACCAACTATACAGTCCCACGTGGACATCCGTCAGAAGCCTCAATATATCTCCATCAATGTAATCTCTACCAACAGAATCTCCATCGACGAAATCTCTATCAATGGAATATTTATCAATGGAATCTCCATCCACTAATTACCTTTCTGCGAGGCACCAAATGGACGATTTACACTAGAGGCTGCTTTATCCCTCTTGTAGCGAAGTGCGGGCAAGCTCTCAAATACCTAACTAGTTACCTTCCATGTCAATATCAACAAGTGAAAGCAAGTCCAGTCACAAACTGCTTGAACAACTTACCTCCTCGTGGGACCAAAAGGGTGAGTTAGACCAAAGGCCACCTCTTCCCTCTTGTAGCTAAGAGTGGGTCCAGCCTCTCAACTGACTAAAAATTTACCTTCACTTTCAATGTGACAAAATATAGGCCCAATGCCAGCCTAACCCAACACCTACTTTTCCTACGATATCAATAGGCTAGAGTAGATCCAGACACAAACTGCCTGAACAACCTACCTCCCCGCGAGGAATAACACATAAGAAGAGGCTGCACCTCCATGCCCAGGAGAGTGGCTTCAACCCTTCGGCTACCCAAAAACCTACTCCAACCCCTATCAAGGTGAAGAGCAAACTAACCACCCCACTGTCCAAACTTATCTCCCCCACTAGATACTGATGAGTGCATAAAAATACACTCTAAATACTCTATTTAAATGCTAAAAGAAATGAGAAAATAATGAATATAGCTCATGTTATTAAAATTAATGGTCATTTATCTTGAGATAGATATAAGTATGATTTAATATATTGATAAGAATATAAAATGCCATATTTTTCTCTCTTAATGTTTAATATTTTATTCTTATTTGATACCTAAATTTACTCATTATTCTTACATTTTGATTTAGGACACAAATAGAGGCATTATGAGTAAATGAAGATAATTGTGGAATTTTAGATAGTTTTGACGTCTTTTCGTAATATGGGGATAACTCTCTCATCCAATCTCCGATTGAGCTGATTCAAGATGATATAGATCCGCAAGAGAAATATCTATAACTTTTATGTTTTATGTTTTAAGAGATATCCACTCAATCCAAGACAAAATCGACCATCAAGTGGACGCACCTGCACTTAACGTTCCTGGATATTCTTCAGCCACTTGTATCAAATCCAAATATCATCATAATATTTTTCAGCAAGCACTCCTACACCAACTTGGAAATTCAATGATCAATTCATATGCAAGATGAAGTGCACTCAAGTTTCTTCAAGACAAATTATTTGACCACAAGATATTAAGTCATACAAGACAACTAATGGATAGAGAAGCAAAATTGAAACACTCAACCTACAAGCAAAATCCAGCTCATGCATAGTGGGAAAACAAATGATCAAAATGACAACTCACAAATCACTTGGATTCAAGAATGGCACATTGCAAAATAAGTTGAAATTGTGATGATTTTGTTATGACAACTTGCATGAATGATGCTTATAAATAAAAGGGAGGGGTGTGTGTTCTAAGACCATGCTTAGTGTGCTTGGATGCCTTGGAAGAGCCATTGTTTTGAGAGCTTGAGAAAAGAAAAGAAAAACCAAAGAAGAGAGAAGAAAATAATGGTTGGTTCTTCCATATTATCCCTTGGAGAATTTTCGTTGCATATTTTCAATATGTGTAACTAAATTCTCGAGGGCTAGGGATGAACTTGTGTGTGTGATGGTGTTTGAAATTTATTTTTGATTCATGTGTTTGGTATTTAAATATTAAAACTCTTTTGTTCTATTATTCTCAATTTATTTGTGATTTTTTTCGTCTTTAAATAATTATAGAATCTATTTCGTTTATGGATTCAGTCATATTTTTTCTATTGAGTGGATTAGTTCTATAATTATGTTTGGAGCAATTGATTGTCTATATTGATTTAATTTTTTGCTGCAATATTGCCTCTTGGGTATATTGTTGTCGTTGGATTTTCTTAATGTCGATAACAATTTATAAGAGTTAAGCGCGAAGAATAATTTTTCAAAGAGTTACATTTGAAACTAATTTTGGTTATTAATGTTATATCTTCCGATTAAGAATTTGGATATAGAATTTTTAATTGAGTTATCAATGAATTAAGAATAAATTTGAATACTACAAATACGCAAGGAATTCCCTACGCTCTACTTTTCGTCTCATTTTATACTTTTTAAATTACTCATTTAGTTTTAATTTACGTCACACTCTAAAATTTGCTTTTCGCGCTCGTCTAAATCTTTTTGTTAATTTCGTTACTATTCTTCAATTTCTCAATCCATCTCCCTGTGGAATTGACACCCCAAATCTATACTGCAAACGACCGCGTTATTCTTTGGGCGTAATCAAATTTTGGCACCGTTGCTGGGGAGACGGTAGAAGAATTTGTAGTTTTTTTAAAAAAAAAAAAAAAAGAGTGGTAACTTCGTTCATTTTCTTTTTAGCTTTCTGCATCTTTATTTTATTTTACTTTTCTTTTCGTAATTATTTTTTTCAGTAGTATACTTTTCTTTACTTTGCATGCGCAGGTACAGAGACGCTTTTAGACGGTTTGCTAGTAGACCCGTGCTAGAATCAGATTCAGAATCTAATTTTTCTAATTGCTTGTTTGATAATTCTTCCAATTCTGACGCGATGAGTAAACACGCGGACCAACCTATTAGAACCCTCCAAGATTATCTTCATCCCGCACAAACAGCCACACCATCTTGTATTATGTTCTCACCTAATGTTTGTCATGTAGATTTCAAAATAGAAATGATACAATTACTTCCGACTTTTCATGGTCTAGAAAATGAAAACCCCTATGTTCATATTAGGGAATTTGAGGAAGTAGTTGCAACATTCCACAGTCAAAATACCACTGACGACACGGTAAGGCTAAAGTTCTTTCATTTTTCTTTGAAAGATAAAGCTAAGAGTTGGTTGTACTCACTAAGACCACGGTCTATTGGAACATGGAGTGAGATGACTCAAGTGTTTTTCAATAAATACTTTCCCCATCATAAGACCAATGCTTTAAAAAGATAAATCTCTACCTTTGCACAAAAGGATAGTGAGACTTTGTACCAGTCTTGGGAAAGATTTAAAGAATTACTGAGTATGTGTCCCCACCATAGATATGATAATTGGCGCTTAGTGAGTTATTTCTATGAAGGGCTTACGCCCAGGGAACTTCAATTCGTAGAAATGATGTGCAATGGAGAATTTTTACAGAAAAATCCCGATGAGGCCATAGACTACCTCAATGAGCTTGCTGAAAAAGCTCATACTTGGATTGGACCTAGTGCTACTGATAGCACAAACAGGTCACGACCTACATGAAACCCGAGTGGTGGTATTTACCATCTAAGGGAGGAGGATAACCTTAAGGCTAAGGTTGAAATGCTCACTAGAGAATTAGAGTCATTGAAAACCGAAAACTCAAAACCAACACACATGGCTAATCATACAGAATCTTTTGGGCCATGTGTTGTCTGTGGTGGGATAGATCATCATGCCCAAGAGTGTCCTACACATACTAACATAAATGTTATGTATAAGGAACAAATTAATGCTCTGGGTATGTACAAAAAGCTCTTCACACCTTATTCTGAAACCTACAACCCAGGATGGCGTAATCATCCCAATTTCAGCTGGAAGTCTGAAAACCAGCAGCCTGCACAACCCTCTAGATCATATCCTGCTCCATACCATACACCTCAATCTTCTAGAAATTCTTTAGAAGATACTTTGCATACTTTTATTGAAATACAGGGTAAGACTATTTAGAAATTTGAATCTTTAATTACGCAGGTTGTCAAAGAAAATAAGAAAATCAAGAGCCAGGTGTCTAAAATAATGAGTTCTTTGACTATGAATGAGAAATGTAAGTTTCCTTCTCAAGCTCAGTCTGTACCTCATGGTCAACATATGGCACAAGGAGATCTAAAGGACGTAAACGCCATTGTGACACAAAGTGGTAAGTCTATACATGATCCAATAATAGACAAAACAAAGGATGTAGAGAAAGATCAAGATAGCAGCAGTCCTGAGCTTCCCAAAGAACTTGAGGTAACAAAACCCGAGGTAACAAAAAATCCTGTTAAGGTACCTTTTCCTCAAGCATTAAAGTCAAGCAAACAAACTCTGGATCATAACAATGATATTTTGGAAAATCTTAGACAGGTAAAAGTTAATCTTCCGCCTTTGCATGTAATTAAATAAGTTCCTACTTACGCAAAAATTCTCAAAGATTTGTGTACAGTTAAGATGAAGCATCATGTGAAGAAGACAATATTCTTGATAGAGCAAGTTAGTGCTCTAATTGAACAACGGATTTCCCCTAAGTACAAGGATCCTGGATGTCCAACCATCACATGCAATATTGGCAATCATGAGCTTGGACAGGCCTTACTAGATTTAGGGGCTAGTGTAAATTTGATGCCATATTCTATTTATTTGCAATTAGGATTGTGAGAAATCAAACCAACTTCTGTGGTATTGCAATTGGCTGATCGTTCAGTCAGAGCACCACGGGGTGTGGTAGAGGATGTTTAATTCAAGTTGACAAATTTTACTATCCTGTTGATTTCTTAATTCTAGACACTAGTTTTGCTGTAGAAACCACCTCTAAAATTTTATTAGTTTTAGGTAGACATTTTCTTGCTACTTCTAATGCTCTTATCAATTGCAGAAATGGATTGATGAAACTCTCTTTTGGCAATATGACTCTTAAGGTAAATATTTTTCATATTGCAAAATAGTCAGAAGAGGATGTCGAGTGTCATCAGACATACATGATTGACTCACTTATAGAAAGGGACGTTTTTACAACTCATGACTCAGATCCCCTTGAATACTTTATTGTTAATTTTGAATTTAATCCTATAAGTGATTCATCTGATGTAGTTGACATTTGTGCTATTTCTGACAGACTCATGATTATAGCACACAGGCATGGCAACCAAAATTTGAGAAGTTGCCTAAAAAAAGAGAAAGACAGATTCCTTGAAGTAGGGAAGCCCCTAAAGTTGAATTAAAATCTCTACCTAAAGGTTTAAAGTATGTTTTCCTTGGTCCAGGTGATACTTTTCCTGTTATTATTTCATCTGAATTATTTGAGTCCCAAGGTGAGAAATTAATTCAGATTTTATGCAAGTATAAATCAGCCATAGGATGGAGTATTGCTGATATAAAAGGCATTAGTCTCCTGGTCTATACTCATAAAATATATTTAGAGGAAGGAACTAATCCTCGAAGAGACCCCCAGCGTAGACTTAATCCCACAATGAAAGAAGTTGTGAAAAATGAAGTATTGAAACTATTAGATGCAGGAATGATATATCCTATTGCTGATAGTAAATGGGTAAGTCCTACGCAGGTTGTTCCTAAAAAGTCAGGGGTAACTGTGATAAAAAATGACCTCGGAGAGTTAGTCCCTACAAAATTGGTGACTGGTTGGCGGATGTGCATTGATTACAGAAATTTAAATGTCGCCACACGAAAAGACCATTTTCCACTTCCTTTTATTGATCAAATTCTTGAGCGGGTGGCTGGTCATCCTTTTTATTGCTTTTTGGATGGTTATTCTGGTTATTATCAAATTGAAATTGCATTAGAAGACTAGGATAAAACCACTTTTACTTGTCTTTTCGGTACTTATGCTTTCCGCAGAATGCCATTTAGACTGTGTAATGCTCCAGCTACTTTTCAACGTTGCATGATGAGTATTTTTAGTGATATGCTTCAAAAGTGCATGGAAGTTTTTATGGATGACTTGACTGTTTTTGGATCTTCTGTTGATGCATGCTTAATGAGTTTAGAAAGAGTACTGACTCGTTGTGAAGAAAAAGAATTGGTTTTAAATTGGAAAAAATATCACTTCATAGTACCTTCAGGTATTGTTTTAGGGCATATTATTTCTTCCAAAGGAATGGAGGTTGATCAATCAAAAGTTGAATTAATCTCTAAATTGCCTACACCTAAGACAGTCAAGGATATAAGATCATTTCTTGGTCATGCGGGTTTTTATAGGAGATTTATACATAATTTTTTTGCTATATCTAGACCACTATGTAACCTCCTAGCTAAGGATGCCCCATTTGAATGGACACAAACCTGTCAAGAGGCTTTCAAAACATTAATTGGCAAGCTTACTTCAGCACCAATAATGCAACCACCTGATTGGAATTTACCTTTTGAAATTATGTGTGATGCTAGTGATTTTGCTGTAGGTGTTGTTCTTGGACAACGAAGAGAAGGGAAACCTTTTGTCATTTACTATGCTAGTCGAACTCTAAATAGTGCCCAAATGAATTACTGCACCACTGAAAAAGAGTTGTTAGCTGTAGTATTTGCTTTGGATAAATTTCGCGCTTATTTGATTAGTTCTCCTATCATTATCTTTACAGATCATACAGCCCTTAAGTACCTTCTTACAAAGAAGGATGCTAAGGCACGATTAATACGATGGATTTTGCTTTTGCAGGAATTTGACATCACCATCAAGGACAAAAAAGGAGTTGAGAACGTAGTGGCAAACCATCTCTCTAGACTCACATTCGAGGACACTTCTGACCACATACCAATCAAAGATGATTTTCCCGATGACCATTTACTTTCTATTACTTCTCTATCACGGTTTGCTCATATTGTAAACTATTTAGCTGCAGGTGAAATACCAAAGAATTTTAGCACCCAAGACAAAAGGAAATTCATGATTGAGGTACGAAAATTCTACTGGGATGACCCTTACTTTTTTAAATACTGCCCTGATCAAATTTTAAGGCGTTGCATCCCTGATGAAGAGATTGCAAGCGTTTTGGAATTTTGTCATTCCTAAACTTGTGGTGGACACTTTTCAATGAAGAAAACCGCTGCAAAAATCCTGCAGTATGGATTTTATTGGCCCACCTTGTTTAAAGATACAAATATCTATTGTCGCTCATGCGAAAGATGTCAAAAGTTAAGAGTTATGACCCGTCGTAATATGATGTCCTTAAACCCAATTTTGGTAATTGAAATTTTGGACGGTTGGGGCATTGATTTTATGGGACCATTTCCTCCTTCTTTTGGATATTTATATATTATTGTGGCAGTAGATTATGTGTCAAAATGGGTAGAGGCAGCACCTTGCAGGACCAATGATAACAGGACGGTAATTAAGTTTCTCAAAGAAAATGTATTGTCTCAATTTGGTACCCCACGTGCTATCATTAGTGACCGAGGTACGCATTTTTGCAACCGTTCTTTTGAAGCTTTAATGAAAAGATATGGGGTAATACATAAGCTTTATACTGCATACCACCCTCAGACAAGTGGACAGGTTGAACTTGCGAATAGGGAAATTAAACAAATTTTAGAAAAAAAGGTCAACCCGAATCGGAAAGATTGGTCTTTGAGATTAATCGATGCGCTTTGGGCTTACCGTACAGCTTTCAAAACTCCCTTAGGCATGCCACCTTATAGACTTGTTTTTATAAAACCTTGTCACTTGCCGCTAGAGCTCGAACATCGAGCATATTGGGCCATAAAATATTTTAATTTTGACTTGGAAAAAGCAGGAAAACTTAGAAAATTTCAATTGACGGAATTAGAAGAATTGAAAAATGATACTTATGAAAACTCCAAGATCTATAAGGCTAAAATGAAAGTATTTCATGATAAAAATATTTTGAGAAAAACATTTAAGCCTAATGATCGAGTATTTTTATATAATTCAAGACTCCATAAGCATCCAGGAAAACTTCGATCTAGATGGACCGGCCCTTTTATAGTAAAAAACGTTTTCACAAATGGGGCAGTAGAAATAGAAAATCTAAAAGATGGATGTATCTTCAAAATAAATGGCCAGCATCTCAAAATCTTAATTGATAGACAAATTCTGGAAGTGGAAGACATTCTACTTACGGACCCAGTATATCAATCTTGACCATCTCCAGGTATGTTTTTCTTTTATTTTCTTTTCGTTCATTTTCTTTTTGTTTATTGTTTACTTTATTTTGTTATAAGTTAATTTTATTTTGACAAATACCATCTTTGATGCCAAGCAAGCCACCCACATCCCACATCAGGTGTATTCTACCCTGTTTAGTTATTCAATTCTGATTCTTAAACATTGAGGACAATGTTTCATTAAAGTTGGGGGGTGGGAATACAAATCTGTTATTTAAACTCTGTAGTATATTTCAATCAAAATATAAAAAATTGCCAATTTTTTTTTCACACAGGCATCTTTTCACACATGATACTCATGCTCATTCATAACCATCTTGGTGAATTCAACAAACCCATCTTAAATAATTTTGCTAAAGCATCTACAGAACCATTTATGTACTTCTCCAAATTTTGTGGTAATATGGTGATTTGACACATGTAACTAAAGAATTATTTTTCTCAAGTATTCATGTGAATTTTGTGAGAATTGAGAGCTTACAGATACAGAAATTGTGATAAGTATCCATTGATCTGTTGAATTTGATACTTCTTTTAAGAATATCATTACATGATTTGTGGTAAGATGGTGGATATACTTGGGATATAATGAAAGTCAACTTAGGATTAACATTTGAGCCTTTCAAGCTGGCCCTTTTCATCATATACCCCTAGCAGCCAATTTTGAGCCAATATACACATATGACCTTTTCTTTTCATATCTACATCATCCATACCTCTCCACATTGGAGTATAGCTTATACACTATATTTTCCTACCATTTTACTTCCAAGTGTGTACTAGCTGTGAAATTATCATCTCAAAAAAAAAAAAAAACCATGACAAAAATGGCATGGTGCTAGATGTGTCCATCAAATTATTCATGAAAGAGTTCATCAAATTGCGAAGACACTAGGGGCAAAAGAAGATGGAAACGTATACTTAATCAAAAATCTAAAAAATTGAAAAGTACATCAAAAGGAAAGTATAGTCTACTGAAAAATTTAACAGATTCCCTTTTGTGTATACTTGGAAGTTTTTGAAACCTCTTCACCCTTTTCTTCTTATGAACCCCAAACCTAAGCCACATTACAACCCTTTGTGTTAATTTTTCCGATCCAAAGTATGCTTGTGGAAAGAATGGTGAAAATCTCATTTGTTAGTATTCTTTTCATAAGATAAATGTTTACTTGTTACTTATATATAATTGCCTGAATTTTCATGAGAGTAAATATACACCTTTGTCAACTTCAGAGAGAGAATTCTTGCACAAAAACACTTAAATACCCGTGAGTTATGAAGTTGAACCTTGTGCTTAAAGATATTCTTGATGTTGCATGTATCGAAACCTCTGATTTGATGAAAATAGTTTGGAACACATACACAATCTGTGGATTGCTACATTTGAATTACTTGTGAAAGGGTTATTGAATTCCTAAGATTGTTATGATATGTAAATTTGAAAATTGTGTCTTGATGGCCCCTATGTGTGATTTGTTTTTGTCTTTCTCATCATTTTGCATGAAAATTGCTAGGGACTAGCAATAAGTAAGTTGGGGGGTGTGATGAGTGCATAAAAATGCACTCTAAATACTCTATTTAAATGTTAAAAGAAATGAGAAAATAATGGATATAACTCATGTTATTAAAATTAATAATCATTTATCTTGAGATAGATATACGCATTATTTAATATATTGATGAGAATATAAAATGTCATATTTTTCTCTTTTAATATTTAATATTTTATTCTTATTTGATGCCTAAATTTACTCATTATTCTTATATTTTGATTTAGGACACAAATAGAGGCAATAGGAGCAAATGAAGATAATTGCGGAATTTTAGACAGTTCTGACGTCTTTTCATAATATGGGCATAACTTTCTCATCCAATCTCCGATTGAGCTGATTCAAAATGATATAGAACCGCAAGAGAAATATCTATAATTTTTATGTTTTATTTTTTTAAGATATATCCACTAAATCCAAGACAAAATCGATCATCAAGTGGACGCACCTGCACTTGACGTTCCTGGATATTCTTCAGCCACTTGCATCAAATCCAAATGTCGTCATAATATTTTCCAGCAAGCACTCCTACACCAACTTAGAAATTCAATGATCAATTCATATGCAAGATGAAGTGCACTCAAGTTTCTTCAAGACAAATTATTTGACCACAAGATATTAAGTTATACAAGACAACTAATAAATAGAGAAGCAAAATTAAAACACTCAACCTACAAGAAAAATCCAGCTCATGCATAGTGAGAAAACATATGATCAAAATGACAATTCACAAATCACTTGGATTCAAGAATGATACATGGCAAAACACGTTGAAATTGTGATGATTTTCTCATGACAACTTGCATGAAGGATGCTTATAAATAGAAGGGAGGGGTGTGTGTTCTAAGACCATACTTAGTGTGCTTGGATGCCTTGGAAGAACCATTGTTTTGAGAGCTTGAGAAAAGAAAAGAAAAACCAAAGAAGAGAGAAGAAAATAATGGTTGGCACTTTCATATTATCTCTTGGAGAATTTTCGTTGCATATTTTCAATATGTGTAAGTAAATTCTCAATGAGGGCTAGGGATGAACTTGTGTGTGTGATGGTGTTTGAAATTTATACTACAAACGACCGCGTTATTCTTTGGACGTAATCAGATACCGAAGGGATAGACACACTAAAGGTTGCTTTATCCCTACCACAACGGAGTGCTAGTCAGTCCTCAGCTATCCAACACACTGACCTTCCTTGTGAGCGTCAATAGGCAAGAGTGAGTCTAGCGATAAAGTGCTTGAATAACTTATTGTCGTAGGACCAAAAATGAGAGTTGCACTAAAGGCCACCTTGTCCCCCCCGCAATGGAGAACAGGTCTGGCCTCTTGGCTACTTGAAAACTAACCCCAAGTTTCATTGCGACGAAATTTGAACTCAATGCCAGTTTGAACTAACATTTACCTTCCCTACACTATCAATAAGTAGGAATAGGTCCATTCGCGAACTTCTGGAACAATCTACGTCCCCGCAAGGATTAACAAGTGAGTAGGAGGCTTAAACTCCTCACCAAAAAAGTGGGATCGGAATCTCGACTTCCTAAAAACTTACCCTGACTTCCAATGTAACGAAGAACGGATTTTCTTCCTAGTCATTTGAAATGATTACCTCCTCGGAGAACTAAATGGGCAGGATTGAATTAAGGCATCCCAACCCCTCCTAGTGGATTGTAGGTCAGTCTTTACCTACCTGAAATTTATATTCCTCATGAATGTCCGAGAGCGGTTTCAATTACAGACTATTCGAATAATACCTCCTCATGGGACTAAAGGGATGAGCTACACCAAAGCCTACTCTACCCCTCTCGCTATGAATTGTGGGCCCAGCCCTTCAACTGTCTGACTATTGACCTCGACCTTCGCCCTGAGGAAGAGTAAGCTTAATACTAGCCTAACCCAACACTTACATTCCCTGTGATGTCAATGGGCGAGTCCAGTTACAAACTTCCTAAAAAACCTACCTCTCCACAGACTAAAAGGGTGAGTTAGGCTAAAAGCCATCTGTCCCTCCCATGACAAAGAGTGGGTCTAGCCTCTCAACTTTTCAAAAACTTATCCTGACCCCATCGTGGAGAAGAATGAACTGGCTACCCTACCATCCAAATTATCTTTTGGAGGAGACTAAAGAAATTAGCTTAGCTTGAGGCATCCTGACCCTCCCTCAGTAGAGAGCGGGCCTAGTCTTCTGACGGACTACCTGAACTACTCCTATAATTCCATCTCCTGCAACATAATGCTATAAGGCTAGCACCTCAAACCTTAACCTCACCTTAGGAAGATAGCTTAGGTTTGTGAATTTTGCACTTTTGGTTGGAAAAACATTTGCACTAACCGGTTTGACTTTTGTAAAATCTCTTACTTACATTCCCATTGAGAGTTAAAGGTTTAACTTTAAGGCGGATTGACCTGTCACATGGCGAAGTGCTGGTTCAGTCTTTTAACTACTTGACGTTACTCCTAAGATAGTATCTCCTCCAGATCTTCGCCACACTCTAGGATGATAGTTCGATACGGTTGAAAATCTCTTACTTACCTTCTCATTTAGGGTTAACAAACAGGTCCAACCTTGATGCAGACTAGCCTACTTCACAATGAAGTGCGGGTTCTGTCTTTTGATGACCCGACATCACTCCTCAAATGACATTTCAACCAACAAATAAATAGAGTTTATGCTTGAGCCTGCAAATGATAAGAACCAAGGGCCACTAAGCTCTCCTAGCACCCGACAGGCGGGTAGGCCACACCTTAGTTGAGCTACACTTGCATCTTACAGGGTCGAGCACATATTTTGCCATAGTCAAGCTATATGCTTGCATCTCTCGTGGTTGAGAAAATCTCTTGCCTTAGCCGGGCTACACGCTTGCATCTTACGCGGTCGAGTAAATCTCCCACAACAGTCTGCCTACACACGCATTATCTATGTGGTCAAGCCTACCTCCCCCTCACCTTCTAAACTGAGCTTTGCCTTTGCACTCTATGCAATTGAATCCATCTCTCGTTTGTTTTACTAAGATGGGCCTCACACTCACACTCGCACTCTAACGGTCGAGTATTTATCCTGCTCACCTCACCAAGAAGAACCTCGCACTTGCACCCTAAGCGTTTGAGTCAATCTCATGCTCACCTCACCAAGACAAGCCCTATGCTTGTTAAGTAATCAGGCTTGTCTCTCACTCACCTCACCAAGACGAGCTCTGCCGTTTCCATCTCACGCTTATCTTGTCAAGACGAGCCCTAAGCATGCACTCTATACAATTGAGTCCACCTCGTGCTTATCTCACTAAGTCGAGCCCCGCACTTGCATTTCACGAGGTCCAACCCATCTCTCGCCTAATCCTACACACGAAAATCTTCACTGCATGACTTAAGAGGAACGAATAACCTGGGAGAAGATCCTAGAATATATTTCTCTACAGATTTGGATGAATTATTTCGATTGCATATTTTATCTTTGAAAATTCTAAAATTCTTTTTGAAGAAAATTGCCCTTAAGAATCATGGGTAACTAGAAGAGACAAAATATAATAGGCCTATGGTATTTTCTACCCCTAGCCCATTGGAGAGACCCATCAGGAGAGAGAAAAGAAATAGCAAAGGAGGGAAAAAAGGCATGTGAAGGACAATGTGTCAAGTATGAGAAGTGTAATGTGTCAGAAGAGAAGATATGTGATTTGATATAAATTAAGGAAAAATAACATAAAGGAAAGGGAGGTAGGAGATAAAAGGAATGTAAACCTACGAATTTAGAAACTTTTTGTCGCACTTTTGGAGGACTTAATTTTCTTCAACATTAGGACAGATAGACTAGAGCGAGAGGAGAAGAACATAAGGTGAAACTCAACTCTCCATTATGTAGTGAGAATAAGAGACCACAAGAGATTGTAAACAAGCATATTATTAGAGATTAATCTTCTTTCTCCAAATCTTTGTAGACGTAAACCTAGTGTCAAAGGACTATATCTGTGTCTTTCTATTTATTTCTTATGCATTTAAATACTATTCACCACCATAGATATATGCACGAACACCAAATAGCAACACTAAATTCCCATCATAGACTTTACACAACTCCAGTTAAGGCCCAAACCAACCTTAGCAAGTTAGCGGGGCCAAGATTGGATTTCTTCTCCTTCCGTACTGAGCCAAATTTGACATTAATTGGTAATTTGGTGGTTTTGTGCTTATGTGCATGGAGACTATGGTAGTTGTTCCCTGCGTTTATTTTAGTGTCCTTATGACGAGTACCCACATGTATATAAATCAGCGTTTGCTTAAGCTATCGTTCACAGAGAAATCTGATGTTTCTTAAAATTGGTATATAAAGGTACGTCAAGTTATAATTGATTTACCAATTATTAGAAATTAATTTGGAATCTTTAGGAGTTGTGCAAAAAGACAAAACTTATAACTACAGACTATTTAATATTATGTATAGTTTGACTCTACGATAATAGAAAATATAGTGAAAAAATTTTCAAAATTGAAATAAAAATTATTTAACAGTTGATGGTATTTAAAATCCACTGAATAATAGTTTTCCCACTTAAAAGAAACAAAAAAATTCCCTTCGAAATTGAGGGCATTGGGGGACAGAAGGGTTACTTTCCTCATGGCCCATGGGCTAGGCCTGTGCAACGCATAAAAGGCCTGTCTCATATTCCTACGACCTTAGGATCAAAAGTTCTTCGGGCCACTTCATGCCCACCTTTGTCTTTATGTTTGGGGTTGTAGAGTAGCGATCCAAGTTTGTAGAATCTTGTCCAGATATACGAAAGACGACGTTAACAAGTTATATTATATAAACTTTAATTAAGATAACTGTGTTACGTTTACCAAGGAAACATATAATTGGGAACGATTGAACGTACGATGAGATTATAAAAAAAAAAAAAAAAAAAAGTTTGTTACAAATGTTTTATAAATAGTTGTAAGATGTGTTTAAGAGTAGATTTTAAAATATTAGATAAATAGTAAAAACAGATAATTTTTTATATGTAATATTTTGAATTTTTTATATTTATAAAAGATAAATTATAGATATAATCATAGAGTTACAAGTAAGGTACAGTCATTTAAAAAATAAATAAATATATATAAAACTCACGTAAAAAAAATTAATTTCTTTTTAAATAATTATATATTATTTATAATTCTACAATTATATATATTATTACCCTTCATAAAATTTAGAGTGAAATTTATATGTTTTTGAAAAAAAAAAAAAAATCTTTTAACTGAGAAGAGGTCACCTTTACTCCGTACGTTCCAATAATACAATAGATGGGATGACTTGTTGGGCAAAACGTGTGGTATGGAATGTATCGCATTAAGTAGGGAGCCAAGGAGGATAATTAGCCAATAATTAAGGCAGAGAGGAGCAGTTTAGTTGCTGATTTATTTAAGGCTTGATGTGCTACTTTATATGCACCAGTAATTGGACGGTCGACGTCCCTTTCTAGAAATGGTACCAGCCACCGACCAACGTAGACGTGACTTTTCAAAGTCCTATTATATCCATCCCAACTTGCACTGCATCAATCTATCTACAGTAATGCTATATATACATAAATATTAAAAATGATTTTATAAAAATACTTTTATAAAAATACATATTTTGATGTGATTTATTAAATTATAAAATTATTTTTATTGTAAAAATATTTCTATTACAAAATATTTATAATAAATTAAATAAAATCATATCAATTTATTAAATTATTATTATATAATTTATTTACAAATATAGCAGTACTCTTTATATAAATGCAACTCACCACCCTTTTTTTGTTAATATAAAAAATAATAATAATAATCAACTTCCTAATTCCTAATATGTCTATGTATTATGTTTTCTAGTAAGGTCTTGCTTAGAAATTCAATTGTTTTTAGGTATTATTAGATATTCTCAAATATCTCATTTTCAAATGTTATTCAAACACAACATATTTTATAGTTTCAAATTCTTAACTTTTTTTCATCTAATCATTATCGAATCATTACAATTTTTTTAAAATTTCATATAAAATATAAAATTAATAAAACTTTTTTAAAATTTAAATTAAATTAATATTTAAAAATCTTGTTTAAATAATATTTTAACTTTATAATATTTTTATTTAACTTTTCTATCATTTCTTTAAAACCTATAAATATAATTTAGAATATTTTACTTCTATTTACACATTATTTAATTATTATTTATAAATTATTTTACTATTATATACTCATGAATATACTTATCATCATCCAAACAAGCCCTCAATGAACTAGTAAGCTCGAGAGTTAATTCCTAATAAGATCCACTAGGATTGCTGACCGCATATATAGTTTTTCTCCAAAACAAAAAAGACTGTAAAAGAAATTGAAAAAATCATTACAAGTTTTCTTCCTTCAAAGTATATCTCATTTCGAAATATAACTATCAAATTATGATCAAAAGTTGTTAATTAACTCAAAACAGTTACCTATTTTTTAAAAAGTTTATGAATTTGACTTTAGTTATTGACATTAAATTTTTATACTAGATTATTTATTTATTTATTTATTATATAATAATATAATAATATTAATTTTTAAAAAATTAATTTTTAATTATTAATTTATTTAATTTGATCATATTTTACTATTCTAAAATTATATTCTAATAAAATTATGACATAATAGCATGGCATAATATAAAAATGAGGAGAAGAAGAAAGAGAAAGAAAAATAAAATATATATTTGACCTATCATGAACCGTCACTTCTAAAGTTGAAAATTAATCTAGCATTCATTGTAAAATTCAAATATTTGAACTTTAACTAATTTAATATGATGTTATTTATAGTCAGGCCGGCTTAATGCTTAGGCCATTTAGATCATTGCCTAAAGTCTCACTCCATATAAGATCTCCAAAAATAAAAGTAATTAAATGTTTTTATTTTTGGAAAAAAAAAATAAAAAACCATTTCACTAAATAAAATTTAAATAAATATATTTTTCAATGTGTGCAAGGCCTCATAATACTAAATTTTATATTTAATACAATGATTTATTTATATTAATATAAACTTATTTTATATATATATATATATATATGTAAATATCAAGGATAAGTACATGTTTAGCATAAGAAATTATAACATATACCCTTTTTATAAATACATATTTGATCATATATACTCATTTAAAAAGTCTAGAATTGATATAGACTAGAGCAAAATTCAATATTATACTAGCATGTATTAATTATTATAAAATAATATATTTATAGTATAATATAAATAGACTAATAGTTTAATATTTGTAAATATCATATTATTACTAACATAAATAATCCGTGGAGCAGAAAAAATCAGACCTAACCAAAATTGGAAAAACTAGCAATTTCAATATAAATGAATCACTTTGTTATCCGCTCTTAAATTTTAAAATCGGTATATACAAATTCAACTCAAAAAATGTATAAGATGGGATTGAATTGGACTAGTTACACCATTACAAATATCTCTCGCAACTATTTTCTAATACCTTATATAATGATTTTGTACAAATAAAATTAGATATAATTTTAGAATGTTTAAGTATTGTATTGTTTTTAAAAAATAATAAAATTTATTATTAAAAAAATGAAAAATTTTCAACATAAATTTTAAATTTATTCACTTCTTTAAAAAAAAAATGCACAAAATCAGCTAGCGGCACTAAACTTGAATAAATTAGTATTGCTATTAGCCGGCAAGGCCGAGATTCACTTCCCTTTTGAAGGCATGATGATCGGGCGGTGAGATAAGAGATTTAACAGTGCAGTGGAGTTTACTAGACGTACTCTCCTAATCTCCATGGAGACAAAAGAGCAGTGACATGCATCCACGTAGAAGCTCACAAAGAGACGAGAATACGTTGACCCCACGTGGGTCCAACATTAGCTAGGCTGTAATCCGGAGTTGTCGTTTTTCCTCGACACTTTTCCTACAAGCCTACGATCCGACCTTCCTTCCACTACTCCCAGCACCACTCTCCCATGGTTGACAGCCAGGCATTCCTCCTAAGGCAGACATCTTCTTCTGGAATATGAGCAAAAAGCAAAGCTTTTCTCTATACTAGTAAGTAATGATCTGTTACCTTTCTGGGTGCTTTTATTTCCTTTGATTTCTTGCATATATAGCCAAAGAGTCATGATCTGATGAGTTTTTCAATATATTTTGGCTTCTGGGTTACATAATGAAGAAAATAGTCGGAATAGAGATTATTTGGATCAGCTGTATTCATCTGTATCTTCTGCAACATATATGCGTAGAAGTTTTATATATTTACGTTTTTGGTTAATATCTGCCTTACCTCTCATCTATGAGCACTGATGACTTCTATATATAAACATTGGTTATATAACCACATTATTTATATGGTTATATATAGGTTATAACCTCATATATATGTGATTATAAAAAATTAGGTTATGAAAAAATTGGGGTACGAAATATTGTTAGAATTTTAAGTTTTTAATATTATGTTTGTTTTGAAACTTGAAAATTTTGAAAAATTTATTAAATTTTATATAAAAATTTATAAAAATTATAATAACGAGATAAAATAAGTTGAGATAATTTTAATATATAAATAAGTTTTAAAATATAGACCATAATCGAACTTTAAGATTGAAAATTATAAATTTGAAATCGAATAACAAATGCGATCACTAATTTCATCGGCCTTTTCTGTTGTTTGACTTGAATTCAAATCATGATTTAATTATGATTGAATTCAAAGGAACCAAGTTGTCATATTTATTACAAAATGTAGCTGTCTGCAGAATGGTGGGTTGTTCTTTTATTGAAAGGTCGCATTCAATATTACTGCATGCAGCGGTTGTAGTAGCACTACGACCGAACCCATACATGAATACGAGCATTTATCATATATTTTATTCATTACCGGTGGGAAATTAAGGCACCATATATAAATGACATGCTAGTAAAGAATACATTTAACTGGTTGAGTAATTGGATGTGTGATATTATTTTTGTTTTATCCTATCTATATATGTCATGTCAATTACAATTTTCTTTATATGACATATACCACATTATCCATACATACATATATATATATATATTACCTGTTTCGCACGCCTTTATTTCAAGTTTCAGCTACCCAAGTCTTCGGGCTAGCACATGTAAATACAAAGAAGACAGAAAATAGAAGCTTTGGTGAGGTTGAGGAGTCTCTATTGTTAAAATTAGTATATCATTTTAGGAGTTTGTACTTGAGGTTAAGGAGCTCAAAAAGTCCTTTTTTGTATTTGAAGATTGGTTTTTATACTAGGACTCTGGATAAGACAGTCAGTGCTTGTTCCTATTAGACCTTGTCCTTTCAGATGTTTACCTTAGTTAGGATCCTTTAATGTTGCGTGACTTTTTGAACGACATTATCAATGTGGTGTGGCTTCCTAACTTTATTCCGGCAACTTAATTTGTTAGCTCCTCTTTTGTTAGCTGTTAGAAGATAAAAAAAGAGTTCCTTATATTTCACACATGCCTATCAGCACAAGTTCCCGTGAGGTAG
This sequence comes from Platycarya strobilacea, assembly GCA_036898215.1. Classification (NCBI taxonomy): domain Eukaryota; kingdom Viridiplantae; phylum Streptophyta; class Magnoliopsida; order Fagales; family Juglandaceae; genus Platycarya; species Platycarya strobilacea. The sequence goes on from CM072547.1 coordinate 29,720,857, forward strand.
GTGCCATCGAGAAAGCGCTAGGGCGACGAGCCTCGTCGGTCCTTGCTGCTTGCTTACTGTCTCGCGACTACTTCAAGGATGCATTTTGTACCTGGGCCAAGTAACTTGCCCACCAGCTCCTTCTGGGCGAGGTTAGTTGGGCTTAGTCAGGCTTGGTCAGGGCCCTGACAACCTATTGACTCCTTACTAGTCCCTTAAGGCTTATTATATGGGTTAATGGGAAAATTTTCCTTACAGTTATCCCGTCGATTCTTATTGAATTGGTCTAGTGGGAATTACTTTATTACCATTGGTTTCATGTCATTGTCTTTACACAACTACAGATGTAAAGATCCCATTTCCTAGTATTGGGTGGTTACGCATCCCTCAGCTTTTTCCATGTGTCAAATCTTCAACTCTAGATCATCTTAGAAGTCTATTTCGTCATTTTACAATGTTAGTCAATGGTTCATATCCAGACTTTATGAACGTGTTTATTGATGATGTTAGCTCTAGACTCAATCGCGTCCTTCCAACTCCCCATCATCAATGATGGCAGGGGGCTCTGCTACCCACATCGTATCTTACAACACACGTCATGGGATTCGTGCATTTTTATCAACTTCGTAGGACATGTGTGCTCTTATTGTCTTGGGATGCTAACTATCACATAGGTCTATTTAAACTCCTCTCTCCATAAAGTTTGACCATACTTTACCTTTTCTTCCTTCATTAGAATTCTATGTGCTACCTTCCTCCATTTCCAAACTTTTCTCTCTGCGTCCCTTGCCTTTTTTCCCTCTACATTCATCCTTAAATGGCTCCTAAGAATTCTTCACATTCGTCCCTTAAGGACACCAAATTTTCCAAGTCTTCCAATTTTGTACATGTCTGCGAAGGGCTCGACCACACTGAGTTATAGAGGTTTGATGGTTTGCATGACAATCGAAAAGGACTCCTGGTGAATTGGAATCACTGAAGACAACCTATAATATTTCAGGGATCGTGGAGTTCGAGGTGCCTCCACCTTTCACTGATGTGCGGGGAAGCACTTAGGATCAAGGTATTTCACGCTTGGGTAAAAGCCTATCGAATGATGTCTTTTCAGAATGTCTTCCAGATGAGGATAGCCTTTGTAGATACTTGGCTCCTCCGGCCAATCATCATTTAGCCAAACTATCCATAACAGTGGGGGCAACTATGACTCAGGTCTATAGACATTTCTCGAGCCTTCCAATGGAGGGGAAAGGTGAGGAAGCACTAGAGGGAGTCCCCCGCCAAGGTAGATTCTAATTATTTTCCTATTCTTTCGGAGCAACCTTTCATGGAGGTGCTTATTTTGTGGCCAAAACTATCGTCTCCATAGAAAGTCGTGGTCACTCAAGAAGTGGGCGGTTTTGGACCTCTTCAGCATGTTCAAGCTGATCCTTCTACAACCAAACTTGTGTAGCCTAGGGGAATTCGCTTAATTATCAAGCAAAGCGGGGACACAATACTCTCATCAAAGGAGAGATTGCTTTCCTAATAAATTTATGGGATTCTTTCAAACCATAATGTTCGATAGTTTCAGGTGGGCCTCCATCCCTAGACATCGACCTCGAGCTGGTCCTTTCACCCTTATTCTAGGAGTGACCTAGTAGGGACAAAAAGTTTCTTAATTGAGTTTCCAATGCAGATTCTACCATCTTTTGCTACCCTAAACCTGATGTTGTCTTGATTGAGTCGAGTTTGAAGGGCGTAGGGGGTACCAGGGTTTCGTTTGGGGTAGAGATAACGAGGTTCATTGCATGGGCCAACGGAGTTTTGGTGGACTCAACCAAGATCAAGGTTGTGACAGTGTCAATGAATGTTAGGCAGTGGTGCGACGTCGGGGCTCTTCTGCCTTTCACTAATGCCATCCTAGCCTTGGGTTTAGACAAAGTTGGATCTGGGGCAAAGGTTGGCGAGGGCAGTGAGGTCCTAGCTACTTTGATGGCTGATAGTGCTTCCTTGCCCTATGCTTATCCCATCCCGGCCACACCGCTAACTTGGGCTAATGCTAAGGTAGGGATGAGAGAAGCAAAAGGAGCCAGGGGAGCTCCCCTCGGTCTTGATGTGAATACATCAATTGCTGATGAAATCCAAATAGCCTCCCGATTGGTGGCTACTAGGCTTGTGCCGTCTGTTTTCAAGAGATACACATATGGCTGAAAAAGCTCTTCTCCTAGGTCAGTTATTAACTTGACAAACTTCCATTAAACTTTCATTGGCATACTTTACTTTTGTTAATAATTTGAGACTTTTATGGTAGGGCATGAAGTGACTAGCATCGTCCATTGTGGATGATAGAGAAGAGTTAGAGGGCAAGAATCGAGCGCTCTTATTCCTTTTTTGAATGTCCTTGTATCACACCAAAGAAGAGCAGGAGAGAAAAGAGGTGTTAAAGGAGTCCTTTATCAAAGTGTATCTCAGTTGACAATGAAGGCAACAAAGGATTCTTTGACTTCACCAACGTAGAGCCTAGCTCAAGTCTAACTTGGGAAGGTCCTGTGAGGAAGTTGGTCTTAATCACCTTGAATTAGAATTTGCTACTGAGGCAACAGACAACCTCTAAGAGTTTCTCTATCTCCAGCAGGAGGAGCTAGAGTAGCTAAAAGCTAACAACTCCGTTGCTCGATCGTACAAGCATTTGTCAGAGAACTTTGAGAAGATCTCTATGTCTCTGCTAAACTAGAGAGAGTCCCTTACAGCTAGGAAGAAGCTAATGAAGGACTTGGAGATCGTGAAGACTGAGGTCAGGGGTGTGATAGTTGCCCATGAAGCCACAATTCAGGGCTTGTGAGAGGAGTTGTTGCATGTTGGGTTTGTCCACGAGGACTCCAAGAATTACAACTACTTGGAGGGTTTGGATGGCATGAGGGACCACATTCTCTTAAACCACTGAGGGAACTTGAGGGTTCTATCGGTGCAAGGACTTACTTCAAACTTGATGGCTTAGAAGCATGGTGCTTCTATTGGGAAGGAGTTGATCACTTCTCTCGTTGTTGCATGTTTGGTTTGTCCATGAGGGTTCCAAGAATTATAGCTACTCGGAAGGTCTGGATAGCATGAGGGATCACATTTTATTGAACTACCTAGGGAACTTAAGGGTTCTATAGGTGCAAGAACTTGGTTCAAACTTGATGGCTTAGAAGCATGGTCCTGCCAGTGCCAACCTCACCAGCTGATCATTTTTCTTTTTGTTCAATGATTGTTTGTTGTCTCTTTTTTTATGGAGTTGATTACGCCATTTCCCATCTTAGTACTTAGTGATAATATTAATGAAATTGAATTTTTCTCTTTACTGCTTAACCTTTAATGTTAATTCATTCTCTGGTTACCTCATTTTCTTCTTTTGCCTCTTGTAACTCCAACCCTGCCAACTGATTTTTTTTTTTCACATTGTTGCATTTTATTCTAATGTTGTTTTGCGCATTTTATGGGGCATATCGTGCAAGATTCGATGTCGTCCTACCATGGGCGGTTGTCTACGAAGAAAGAGGTCAAGATGCCCTTGGGTCAATTCCCCAAGTTTCCTCGGGAAAGAACAAGTCGCTCTGCATTCAAGTAGACTAACATGCTACTGAAAAAGAGAGAGCAAGTATGTTATTATAATTTGTCATAGTCCTCATCCATTGTTTTTGGCTTAGAGGTTGGGGTGCCTTGTTAGGTCGTATAATGGAGAAATTGTGCTCAATCCCATGGGAGGAGAGGTTGGGATGACTAAACCCCGTTTGGATTTGGAGACAAGACGAGATGAGTTGAGATGAGTTGAGTTGAATTTATTTTTTAATATTATTATTGTTTTGGGATTCGAAAAAGTTGACTTGAAAATTGAAAAAGCTGTATTAAGATTTGTATTTTATATGAAAATATGAAAAAAATGTAATGATGAGTTTGAGATGAGTTGAGATGAATTCGTCTCATCTTCGAATATAAACGGAGCTAAGGCTAACCCCCCTCTATAGCCTTCCCGAGAGAGAGGAAGTGGATAGCAATGCGATCGTGGTGTTTGATACTTTGCTAGAGAAAATAGACAAGTTAATATAACTTCACTTTCAACTTTATAGGTGAAAAACTTCCAAACCTAGGTCATTTGGCTTGTGAGGTAAAATGTTAGTCATTTGGCATCTTGTTACTGGAGATGAAACTCGATGAGTCGTATAAGTAGCCAAAAGATTAAGCCTACACTTCACCAGGGGAAAGGTCGGGATGCCTCAGGCCAAGCCCTCCCCTTTTGTCCCCGAGGAGGTAATTTGTTTGGATGGCTAAGGAGTCGATCCATTCTTTCCAGTGATGGAAATCGAGGTAAGTTATTATTGAGCCAAGAGGTCGAACCCACTCTCCCTATGAAGAGGTTAAGTCTTCCACTTACCTATTAATCCTTGTGATAGGTGAGTATTGAGCAATATGAAGAGGTTAAGCATTTTTCCTATTGACATCACAAAGAATGTAAGTGTTGAATCAGGCAGGTCCTGAGCCCACTTTTTATCATGGAAGAGGTTGGATAAGTTGTCAGGCAACGGAATGGCCGGACCAGCACTCCATCGTATGAGGGATAAAGTAGGCTTTACCATAACTTATCTTGTTGGTCCTGCAAAAAGGTAAGTACCGAATAGTTTACAACTGGACTCACTCTTGCCTATTGACACTCATAAGGAAGGTAAGTATTGGGTAGTTGAGGATTGACCCACACTCTTTGGCGGATAAATAAGTCTTTGGCGTAACTCACACCTTTGGTGCCTTACAGAAGAGGTAAGTTCGAATAGTGGAGCAGCCAGTCCGCTCTTCACCCACGATTGGGGTCAGGGTAAGTTGTCGGACAATTGAAAGGCTAGAACTGGTCTCTCCGTGAGGAAGCAGAGCACCGTGCTCACCTACTAACCCTTACAGAGAGGTAAGTACTAGGTGGTTTGAGACTGAATCCAAACCCGCTTGTTGAAACTCACGAGGAAGGTATGTGTCGGGTTGTTGAAGATTGGCCCACACTCAACCATGAGAGGGATGAAAGCAACCTCTGATGTAACTCATCCATTTGGTGCCTCATGAGGAGATAAGTAGTTGATGTAGATTTCGTTGATAGGGGCTCCATTGATGGCGATTTAGTCAGTGGAGATTATATCAATGCAGACTATTTTGATGGAGGGACAAGACAAGATAGGTGAGATGATTATGTTCCTAAAAAGCAACATCTTTGTCCTTAGAGTACACAGTGTTGACGTGAAAATGTAAATTACAAGTGTTAAGTTTTCTAGCAATAAAATTTTCATAGGTGTTTAGCATTCAAGGGGTGTAGTAACTTGTTTTCTTGGGAGTCTTGAAGCCTATAGGAGCCCAGCTTCCCTTCGTCTTGGGTGGTGGTCCCCGTCTCTTTCAATACAAGGTCCCCGAACTTGAATGCCCTTGGGCGTACTCGTTTGTTGAAGCATCACTCTGTACTTCTCTTGTTAACTGTTGTCCTTATTTTCGCTTCCAGTCGGACCTCTTCTAACAAGTCAAGCTATTCATCTAACCGCTTGTCGTTGGAGTCTTGCTAGAAGTATTGCACCATGTAGGTGGGATTTTGATCTCCACTACCGACATCGCCTTATGGCCCTAAGTAAGGATAAAGAGAATTTCTCTTGTCGAGGTCCTTACTATGACCTGATATGTCCACAGGATTCTAGGGAGTTCCTCTGCCCAAGTGCCATTTTTGTCATTGATTATGTTTTTGACCAATCCCATTAGTGCCTTATTGGTCTCCTCTAGTTGCCTGTTGGACTAGGTGTGTCCTGAAGACAAGTATCGAAACTTGATTCCTAATTCTCGAAATCAGTCTCGGTAGTGGTTGAAGTATAACTGTCTCTCGATATACAATATGATGGTGTGTGGAATGCCAAATATGCAGACAATAGCCTTTCATAGAAAGTGTGTGATATTGCTTACCGTGAACGTTACCAATGTCTTAGCCTTAACCCACCTAGTGAATAAGTATACTACCACTACTATGAATTTTGCCTTACTTTTGCCTGGGGGAAAGAGACCTACTAGATCCATCCCCTATTGAGCGAAGGACCACAATGAGGTGATTGAAGTCAATTCTTCTAGCTGGGATGGGGCACTTTGGAACATTCTTGGCATTCCCGGCACTTCTGCAAGTAATCGTTAGCATCCTACAGGGCACGAGGCCAATAGTACCTTGACTTCATTACTTTGCCTACCAACATATTTCCTCCCAAGGGGTCACTGTAGATTTCTTAATGTATTTCTGCTAATACATACTTGTCTTCCTTAAACGAGATGTACCTTAAGAGAGGTGTAGAATATCCATATACATAATTCGTTTGACTAGGGTATAACGTGCTACCCGACATCCAAGTACTAAGGTAGAGAGTGCTACTTGGCATCCAACACATACTTTGCACCTTTCGTTGTGTATCTCATCGGCATCCAAGTACTAGATAATATTCATTGCCCACTCTGGGGCTCTCAATTTTATCTCCACTACTTTGATTCTAATGGTAGATACTTCGACGGTCCTGACCAACGTTTGTGCCAACTTATCTACATTCTAATTCTCGACCTTTGACATTTTCTAGATCTAGAAGTGCTTAAAGTGGGAGCGTTTGGCCTCTACCAACGCCAAGTACTTCTTCAATTTTTCTCTCTTTGCGGCGAACTCCCTATGCTTCGTACTAGTAAGCTTGTACCTCCACTTCCCTGCCAAAGACCAGACGATTGCAAAGCCAGAAAACAATGCTTCGTACTTTGCCTCGTTGTTCGTGATCTTAAATGCCAACTTGAAGGCGTAATTTTGTTCCTCGCACTCATTTGTAATAATATGCACCCCATTCCCTGTCCATCTTGGCCACAAAGTCCGCCAACAATTGCCCTCAATGGTGTTTCGTGGTGCACAATCAATGTTAAACTCGCTTAGCTCCACGACCTAGTTCAAAAGGTGGCCCAAGGCGTTTGGTCTTTGCAAGACCTTTTTTAGGGGGTCTCTGTGAGGACCTTTGTTGGATGAGCTTGGAAGTATGAGCACATTTTGCGAGTGATTTCCACTGGTGAGGGCAAGTAGTTCTATATGTGGATATCTGGCTTTAGCCCATTGGTAAGCCCGACTTGTATAGTACACTAATTCTTGGACTCCATCTTTGTCATGCACTAATGCTAAGGTTGCTGCCTGCAGGGAAATCGACATATACAAGATCAATAATTCTCTGCATCTAGGTTGGTTAAGGAGTGGAGAACTCTTGAGATCAAAGTTTTCAATAAAGTTTCGGTTAAGGCATTAGAATGAAATATTTTGATACCAAAATCGTTGCGAGTACTGTTTCGAAATAGTCCATATATAGCTAAATTAATTATATTTCAAAATAACATCAATACAATACTTGAAAAGATAAAATACATGTTTATAAAACTCAATAATACTTATAAATCCTCAATCCAACTATTAAAAAGTAATCACTTATCTTCATCACAAAAGGGGGAGTTAGGATTTGATTTTCAGTCACCGACCTCTCACTTGCATACACAAAGAAGTCATGGAGAATGGAGGCTTTAATGAGTCTGCGGAGTCTCTGATATTAAATTTAGTATATCTTTTTAGGAATTTGTACTTGAGTTTTGAGAGTTTAGAAAGCATTCTTTATACTTGGGGATTGGTTTTTATACTATGACTCCAAGCGAGGCTGTCTATGCGTGTCACCATGGGGTCTATGTCATTTTAGCTATTCACTTTAATTCAGGTCCATTAATATGATGTAATTTCCTAACTTACTTTGCTCTAACATAACAACTTTCCTTGTTAGCCCATTTTTTGCCTGTTGTGAGAAGATTAGAAAATTTTCTTATATTTCTCGACTAGATACCATCAAGAAGGCACCAGGATGGCGGGCCCTATCAGTCCTTGTTCTTTGCTTACCTTTATGAGATTACTTCACGGACGAATTTTTTCTTTAGGCCGAATAACAAGCAGAGGTCTACTGACTCCTTCTTGGCGAGATTAGTTGAGCTTAGTTGGGCATGGTTGGGGCCCTGCGGCCCATTGACTCCTCAGTGGTCTTTTGTGGACTTATTATACGAGCCCATGGAAAAAATTTCCTTATAATATATATATGTTATGAAATAATTGAGACGGCCGCCCCCTCTCCCAAATCATTTATATGAATGACCCCACCACTATTATTTTAAGTCTTGCACAGTAACTTGCATAGTAATTTCAGAGCCTATAAATATGAGTTTCAATCATTCTGAAATTCATAAGAAAATTTATATAGAACGAAGAAAACTTCAGTTCTTAAATAGTTTCTTTTATATTTCTCTTGCAATAGTTGTAGTTTCCTTTTTAATTTTATAACAATATATATATATATATATATTTGGACAAAGAAAAAGATATTTATCATTATTGTAGTTAAATAATTCCTTTTTAATATTTGGCAGAATCCATAATATTGAAATGCGTTTTGCATCACCCACATGGAGCAGTAGCCGACCTTTGAAATCTCATTTCGGGCGACTCATAGGCGAACAAGTATCGACTCATAGGCGAACAGGTATTATAAGTTCCACTTTTTATAACAATCTCTGATTACAGGATCATAATAATGTAATAATCATACTATTATTTTCCTTATTTTCCTTTAAATAATATGTCAGATTAATTAATGTCGTCCTGTTTAAACCTAACAATAAGCTTAGCTACAAAGACATTCTCGATCTTTTGTGCACCCACATCCGATACCTTCTCGTGTCCGAATGTCATTGGGCTACTTTCATACTAAATTTTATTTTCCTCCATCTTCTCAGGAATTTCTAAAAAATGATGTCACGCCACGCAGCCGAGTTCGAATATGGAACAGCGGACTCTGTCGCATCTTCACCTCGTTCAGACTACCCTCTTCACACAGTTCATGATCATCAGAACACACACGTACGGTTCATGTGCAGTTTCGGCGGCAAGATCTTACCTCGGCCCCACGACAATCAACTTCGTTATGTTGGCGGCGATACACGCATAGTTGCCGTCCAGCGTTGCACCAACTTCTCGACCCTTCTCACAAAGCTCTCCAAGCTCTCAGGTACGATCGACATGACTATCAAGTACCAGCTCCCCAATGAAGATCTCGATGCTTTGATCTCAGTAACAAGCGATGAAGATGTAGAGAACATGATGGAAGAGTACTACGACCGCTTGCCGCACAATCAGAACCACCCGAGGTTGGCCCGACTGAGGCTCTTTCTCTTTCCCAACGGTGACCAACTCTCCCGAACTAGCAGTATCAGCTCGCTTCTCAGCGGCTCAATCAACCGTGATCACTGGTTCCTTGACGCTATCAATGGAAGCTTTTCTCTCGGCTCTGGTCTCCAGCGTAACCAATCCGAGGTCTCTTCGATTGTCTCCGAGATACCCGATTACCTGTTTGGTTTGGATAATTCGGATCAAGAGACTCAAATGAAATTTAAGAGCATTCCACACACACTTGCCCAGAAAACATCCAGTTTAGATATGGATTCTCTTCCTCTGGCAAGTGCTTCCACCTTTTGTTCATCATCATTAGCTCCCGGTGCGCCGCAAATACCAAACCTTGCTCCAGTCAATACGAGAAGCGATCTTCGGGATCGATATGAGGAAGGTGAGGAGCTCAATCATCAACCTGAGAAATTGACAGAGACAAGTGAACCGCCCATATCGCAACCAACTGTGTACTTGGCCGGCGTCGAGATGCCGCACTACTTTCTAGATTCTAGTTATCCTGGTCATGCTGCAGAGCCAGTGCCAGCAGTCTACTATATTCCTGGGCAGATGCCACCCAGGAATGTTTCAGTTCAACCCATTTCTACTCAGGCCTCGTACGTTCATCAGTACTTGACACTGCCGGGTCAAGTACCGCTTAACTACCATCATCAGGTATCCGATGTCAGCCAAGTGTATGGTGGTGGGATAAGGCCAGTGATAGCGGCGTTTGATCCATATGATGTTCAGGCAAGACTGGTTCCTGATGGAGTGAATCGGCAGGTGTTCTACGGGGTTCAAAACCCGGGTATGGTTCCATTATATCCAAATATGGTGGGGTCGAGTGGGGAAGATTCGCAAGGCAATATCATTTCAGAGGCAACAATGGGTCGGGCCTCAGGCCCGTAGTCTTTGATCGTAGTTGAGCTCTTGTAGCTGATGTAAGGTAATGTTATTTGCTTGCTTAAAAAAGGTAATGTCATTTGCTTAATTGTCCTCACATAGTGCTTGCATCAAAAGGGCTGTAAAATTGAGGGTTCTATCTAATTGCTTGATCAAATTTGATGGTCTAACTAATATAGATAGATATGATATTAAAGAATCACTATAAGAAAAAAAGGGATTTGTAACACTTTAGTGATAATCAAAAGGACTATTTGCGATCTTGCGACCAAAACAGTTTCTTTTCGTCACAAACAACTTTTTTAATTGCAATTAAAGTGTTACAAATACCTATTTTTTTATAGTGAATATTACAAGACCAACGGATCTATCTTTATTTCTTCATAATTGAATAATCAAATTTGATCAAACAAATAGAAAATAACTCAAATAATGTTTAATATGTTGATTGGGTCAATGGATTGTAATTACTACTTGTACAAATATATTATTTTGTGTGATATATTCTATAATTATAGTCTAGCTTTTGTTCTTTCAAAAATAGGAAAAGAATATATAGATGAATTATGTGACATGTAATCTTTTCAAGGAAGATTTCTTTATGAATAAATAGTTTTAGAAAAATGCTAGGTAGATTGATGGTCTAACCATGGTCTACATATGGTTGTATTTCTTATTGTTTAATAAAAGAGACTAAGAATGCACCAATCGTTGCTTTCTTTTCTTATATATATCCTTCATTTTAAATGGGTATCATTTAACCATACCAGCTTTTTACCATTGAAATTAACATTTTGGCATGTTTGGACATAAAGTTTTAATTTCAAAATTTTTAAATTTTCATTTAATCATTATTTAATTATTATTCAAAATTCAAATACAGAAAACAACACAATTTTATAAACTTTAAAGAGAAACAATAAAATCAAGACAAGTTTATAAACTTCGAAACAAAATTAGTATTACAACAACCAAAGCTTTGAAGAAAGTCATTTGATTGAAGGGTTAGATCAGTGATTTGAGACTACAATAAGATGGGATTTTAGTATTTTATGATAACCAGAGCATAATATATTTGACCAAAAACCAAAGTTATCATGAGATAACTAAGCATATTGATGTCATATATCATTTTCTTAGTGAGTTTGTTAGAGAGGACTTCATGAAATTCAGAATATTGCTACTATTGAGATTCCAGCATATATGAGAACAAAATAAATTATAATATAGAAGTTGAAACTTTGTTTGGAATTGATTGATGTTTTGGGTCAGTGATTCCCTCAGGGGATTTGGGGGAGACAGTCGGTCTTTTGATTAATGGATTTTGTTTTAAGCTTGACAGCATCTAAGTCAAGGTAGATATTTGTTGTGAAGGGGCTTGATTTATGTTGAAAAAGGTGGAGATTTGTCAAGCGGTGTCTTTGTCGCTTGAGTGAACCACTTGAGCAAAGCTTCAAACAGTCAATTTGCTCATCAGCTGATTGATTGTCAACTCAAGCTAGACACAAACTGTGAGTTTGCTTGACAACCACTCAATACTTAACTCGAGTAAGATGCCAACCCAAGAGTTCGTTCAGCAGCCAGCTCGAGCAAGCGTCATCCCTAGAGTTCTCCCGAGCCTCACTTGGTACCATATTCGTGTGAATCTTCGTAGTAAAGGATTCGCATCGTTTAAATATAAATATGAATCCTTTTGATCATATTTTTACTTTCTCACCATTTAAACTTTAAAAAATTTAGATAGAGTGGTCCTTTTGTGAGTATTCCAAGAGTCTATTGGGTGTATTGGGCCTTTGGGATGTAGGATTTTATGATTGTTCTCTTATACTTCACCTTTGTTGATAATGAATTTATTGAGACTGAATCCACTAGTATAGGGTCATATTGAGCCAAACCATTTCAATCTTGATATTCTGTGTGTGATTGTTAATTTTTATTTTGATTGCTTCCGCTATTTCAATTTAGCTTAGTTGTTGATAACCAATTATCCTTAACATAATGAAACTTAGCAACATGTGAATTATCAAATTAATCCCATATTACCTAGCTAATTATAAATGAATATTTGCTATGCAGTATCCAAATAACCCAGTAATTAACCATAATCTTAACTTCCTAATTAAATCATAATATGGCATAAACTTGATGGCAATCCGATGATTTATCCTCAACCTAAGCCACCGCACAACTAATTTATATTCCTCGAACATAAGGATGGTGAATACAATCAAGTAAGTTCTTTCATATTTTAGGATCAAATAAAGCATGATCAGAGTCATTTCTCACAGTCTGATTTGGAGCAACCATACCTAGGCATTCAACCTGTACCCTTTAATCAACATTTTGTGCCACTTGAGAAGTCTTCCCTTCTTATAATAAAGCGCACACTCAAGATACACAATTTCAAAAAGATACGATGAGCTCTTAATAAGCTTTGGTGAGCTAGGGTGTATCAAGAGGAGATCATGGTGATGGTTGAGGATGTGAGTAGGCATAATGAAGGAGAGGATTGAGCTGCTAGTGATGGTGTCAATTGGGTTGCATATAGAGCGTTGTTCGTGAGTAAGAAAGGCACAACCCATGAGTTCGCTTGATTGTCGCTGCACCTAGAACTCAAGCACAGCTCAACTCATGAGTTTGCTTAAGTCTCGCCTGAAAGTGGGCTCGAGCAAGACACAACCCTAGTGTTTACATGAGCTACTTGAATGAGCCAATGTTCATTGATTGTTCGCTTGAGACACGTTTGACAGCCCACTCAAGTGAAGAAATTATTTTTACCAATTAAAGTTTCTAGTGCTGTTGCTATAATTTACAACATTTTGACTTATTATATAAGTTTTTCAACCGTTTTTAGTGAAAACAAAGAGATGCAAAATGTGAGTACATATTGTGAGAGAGAAAAATCTCTTCAAAGTGTGAGTTGAGATTTTGTGATTATAATCTCCCCTGAATCAATAAAACTTCTACAGCTCTGTGAATGTAGGCATAGTGATTAATCAAGTAAATTGTGTGTCGTGTCATTTTGATTTTTGTTTTAATTTATTTGCCATTGTTGGCATGTATTTTTTCATAACGTGAAAGAAAAGGGTCTACCTTGCTAGGTGACTCTTATTGGGGGCATTCCATGTGGGATTTTTAAATTTTAACAAATGATGACACACAAATTCATTGATATTCTACATGCTTGGCCAATTTGCTCTTTATGAATCGATCTACAGGTACTTTACATTGTTTAGAGGTGGTCACGCTTTTGTTGTCTTTCCAAACTTTGTATTCGATCTCAAGATATGTCTAGGGGAGAGTTATCAATCAGTCTTTAGACTATTTTGATTATTTGGGTAATTTCTCATATTCTTCTTTTGGTACTTAGCCTTGAGGTTGATATGTCTGACCGGAGGCTCAAATGTTCTCTCTTCACACACAAATATATATTTATTGAGACATATGCCCTTATTTTTCTTTATTAAGGCCCTAGCCCTTAGGAACTTATATTATCATTGGACTTTTTGCAAAAACTTATGTACCATAAGGCATCATAGGATAGTGCTACCATAAATGAAATTACTACATGTGCTTTGGCACAACTACTTTTGGTATTTGTATATTTACTTATAGAGAGTGATAATTGAATTAATTTGTATATTAGAATTGACATGGGCATGCATACAAGGCATCATAAACAAACATTTCTTTTTTCTTTTCTCTTTTTTTATATATGTAATAAACAAACATTTCACTCATGTATAGACATTTAATAAATCATGTAGACATCGTTTACAAATATGGACTTTACCACTAGCTAAGATCACTCTCACTTGCTCTTTCATCCTATTCTTTAAAATATATCATCAAAATCCACTTTTTCTATTTTATATACTAACTTTTATAATATACCATACATACGCTTATCTATTTTTTCTTCATATCATTTAAATATTATACTTTTAGTATTTTTGTTAATTTTAAATGTTTTTCTCTAATTACCATTGATATAATCATATCTTTTGATATTTGTAATATCTCCCCATATATATTGTCATCTAATATATATTTTTTTGAACTAATCCAAATTTATAAGCTAAATCAAAATATAAATTAATTCAAAAAATACAAGAGATTATATAATGAAAATATTCTCAAATTATATTATGAGAATATCCATTCTTGATTATTGTAAAAGAATATTTTTAAGATATTCTTCAGTATATTTTGTGAATATCCATCTTTGATAATTATGAAAGAATATTCATAAATATTCTCTATATATTCCCTGAATATTAATTTCCGATAATTGTGAAAAAATATTCTTAGTATATTCTTTTGTATATTATGAGAATATATATTTGTTTTTCTCAAAACTTCAACCATAAATAACACAATCTCTTCATAAAGTTTCACCAACATCTTCATTTCCATTTTCTTACACAATTCTTCTAGTTTTTTTTTTTTTAATTTCTTATGGATCTTGTGTTTGAGGTATTTGACTCTTCGTCATGTGACAAGGAGTTGGAATAACATTATCTTACTGATGGTATATATCCTTCGTGATCGACGTTTGTCAAAATAATTCATATTCCACATGGCCATAATAAAAGAACATTTTGCTGCAGCTCAAGAATCAACAAGAAAAGATGTAGAACATGCATTTGAAGTGCTTCAAGCTTGATTTACAATTGTTTGCTAACCTGAATGATTTTATGCTTGTCAAACGAAAAGGAGATTATGATGGCATGCATAATTTTGCATAATATGATTGTAAAAGATGAGCGATATTCTTATCTTCGAGTAAAAGACTTTGTTTGTGAACAAAACGCTGAAATATCCCAAGAGTGTCCCATGAGCATATAGATGAATTTATAAGCTTTATTCAGCATCATCATCACATTCGAGATCGAGGACTTCATTCTCAATTTGAGTTGGGTCTTATCAAACATTTATGGTAAATATATAGTTAATCTTAAGTATTTGTACTTTGTATTTCACGATGTTGAACTAAATGTTATATTCTTGTTGTGTACAAGATATAACCTCAATTTCCTCAATTTCACTATGTTTGGCCTAGGTTATATTCCTTTCTAATTTTGTAGTCAACCTCAAACATTGTCTCCACAAAACCCTCTAAAGAACATAAAACTTACAAGCATAAGTTACTATAAAGAAACTCCACAAAACCCAAATCTAACTACAACCCAAATCTTAAGCCTAGTGGAAACTACTAAAATGAGCTTTAAATCCAGAAAATTAAATTGTCCATAACCTAAAGGAAGACCCATGAGGTTAAACACACATGGAAACCCATGCACTAAATATAGAGAATAAATAAATATAGAGGTGTTTAACTATTACAAGAAAAGGGAATGAAAGTGAAAAATGATAGTTTAACTAGAGGGTTCCTAATAGAGTTATTCTAATAGTTGGGAGATAATGGATGTGCAGTAATTGAAGGGAAATAATATTGCCCAGGGAAAGAAAAATGAGGAGAAATAATAAAATGGGACCAAGAGCACTGTGAATAAATATTTCACAAAAATACATGATGTGATCCAGTACGTCTCTTTCGAATTCTTACTCCTCCATATGTGTTCAGATTCTTACTCATTCATATACATTCAAACTCTTACTCATTTTTACACATTAGATTCTTATTCATTCATACACGATGTTAGAAAAATAAAAATTTATCTTAAACCATTCTCATTCATAAACAAAGCAACTCATTCATTCACATAATACTCATTCATGCTCATTTGTTCACATGATACTCTCAAATCATTCACAACCTTTCGTGTGCCACGATCATATTTCTCCCAATAAAGAACACATTAGACTATTAAGACAGTTTAATGTGGGATGTTGTGCTATACCAAAAAGAAAAATCTAAACTATCCACTGGCTTAATTTTAGCTTCAAGTTTGTGTTATGTTCTATACAAAAAAACTATCAAAGTAGAACTTCCAAATGTAGCTGAATTTGTGGCTTTAGGTTTGTGCTTTGTTCTATACAAAAAACTATTTAATGAGCATCCCCAAAAGTGGCTGCACTGTTACCTTTTAAAAAATGTTCATTTGCATCCCATACACCACTCAATCATAGTTCTGTAGACCCCTACTTCTCAAGTATTTTTAATTGGAGGTAATGGAAATACTCTTGCTGCATTGGAGGTAAACTTGAGGTGTCCATCCTCATAATTTCCTTATATTCTCTCCATTAATCCAAATCAAGCCTTTTTTTTGTAAGGCAAATAATCTCTTTCTTATCTTCTCTCTTCTCATCATTTATTATATTCTTCTCAATCTCTCATTTCAGTCACCAAATCATCAAGATTGGAATAGGTACTATCTTACCTCTTTAACTTCTTTTCAGCCTTCATTCCAATGGGTCTCTCTAGATTCACATCTATAGATGGATATATGGTGTCTTCATATATGATTGAAAACTCTGGTACATGAGAATCTGGAGTTGTGCACATTCTCTTTACTTTTCACATTCTCTTAGCTTTCACACTGCTCTCAACTACTGTCTGTTTCTATTTTGGATAGTGCCTTAGAATAGTCTAACAACAAAGGAAGTTGAATGTTGTGGACTAGTTACTTCGATAGAGCTCCTTTGCTTGCTCAATCTAAAAAATTAGTAAATGAGATGTGAAATATATCTAATACAATGTCATTTAAACGATGAAATTAAAGGATATTTTTTGTGCACCTTATCTTGCTCAGTAACCCCACTTGGAGACCTTTCTTCAATTTGAGCTAAGGTCCTACAAAACTTATTTATAGCATATTGGATAGTTGATCATCTATTTGTGAGAGAGCTAGAACTACCTTCACAAGATGTGGATTTTTTATTTTTCCAATAATATTCATATACTCTAGCCACGTAAATGCTCAGATTAATCAACTTTATTGATCGAGTCCAAACTACTATTAAGCCAAGCTGACACTAGTAAGTTGTCCTATGTTGGACTAGAGTTTCTTTGTCTAGATTTTGTTTTTCTACCAGTCACTTGTTATGAGTTGCGTGGAGTAACTTGAGATTCTAATAGTAATAGGAAAAAGTAGTGTTTGACAGTATTTGTGAATAGCAGTAAAAAGTAGGTAAAAAGTAATAATAAAATATTGAATAGTAATGAAAATGTAATGAATAGTAATAAAAGTAGGTGAAAAATAATGAATAGTAGTGAAAAGTGTTTGAAAAGGTTTGGAAAACTTTGATTTTCAAACCCTCCAAGTCATTCAAAGATATAAGGAGGTAGCCATTGTAGATTTCTTCCCCTCTTGTAAAAGGATAGTGAATGAATGAACTCCATGGAGTTGTGAATACATCATTCAAAGGAGGAAAAAAAAAAAAGAAGAAAAAAATGGGATCATGGAACTCAATCATCAATATAAAGAAATTCAATAAAATGAACAAATCATTATGAAAATAGATTTGTATATAGAATCTCAATGAAATCAACAAATCGTTTTAAGAACAGAACCACAAGTCCAAATCATCAACTTTTGCAAAAAAGGTGTCTTATTTGCTACTCGAGAAAAATTCCTTAGATTTGACAACTTCACTACATTACTCTACTAGTTGACACAAAATGATCATGCAAATGTTATTAAATCATAACTAGTATTTTTCTTATAAAAAACTAGTGACAAAAAATGCACACAAGGGACACTTCTTGCAATCGGAATATCCATCCTCTTGTAAAATGTGTGGGTTTTATCAAACCAAATTCTTTTAAAAATAAATATGTAATTCATTTTACACCAAAAACCAATATATAAGCATCCATTGCCCTTTATATTACATACACTTTACTGCAACAACTGCTTGTCACTTTACAGTAAAACCTGGGTACCAATTCATGATCTTTCTTGCTCATCAAAAAACATACATCCCTAGATGCAAATTCTCTCCTTATGCTATAAAATTCCACAATCATGTACCCACACAATCTCTTAGACCCATATTCTGAGAAGAAAAAAATTGTGCTTTCATGCATTTTGGGGAGAGAGAGAGATAAAGATTCCAAGAAAGCCAACTATAATACCCATATATTCTGTGAATCGGTATACGCATGTACCCACACTAACTCCTAGACCCATATTCTAAGAAGAAAAAATTTGTGCTTTCATGTGTTTTGTAGAGAGTGAGAGATAGAGAGAGAGATTCTAAGAAAGCCAACGTATTTCAGCCATATATTTCGTGAATCAGCATACACTGAAGGAATAAAAGAATTTTAATGTTTACCTCAACAATGAGAGCAGAGCTAGAAGTAGAGGACAATGGATGATCAGTGATGGAGTCGACGAGCGAAGTTGAGGAAGATGGAAGGCTCTGGTTCTATATTTTGTGCCAAGCAATGAAGAAAGCGTGAGAACGAAAGAGCGAGGGTCTGAAATGAGAATAAAGGCAATTTGAAGAAATGGAAAATATCAGCCTGAGGAGGAATGAGAAATTAATTAAAAATGTTTACAAGGATGAACAGGATCGTCCACACATAGTGGGATCATTTGACCAAAATGTGAAGTGTCTAAAGATCCAATGGAGTTTTCTTTTGAGAGCATTTCTTTATATCTTTAAGGAAAGTGTATTTTACAAGAGCCATTGTGAGTGCTCTAAGTACTTGAAGAGGTGAAACCAGAAGAAGTTCGACCTATTGATGATCTGTGGTGATTATATATTCTCATCTATCATGAACTATTAGATGTAGAGGTGTCAAAGCGTGTTAACGAGTTGTGTTAATATCGTGCCAATGCATATATATTATTAGATGAGTAAACTTGAATGTGACTCGTTAAACTTATTGTATCAAAATATCAAATCCTAACATGATTCACTAACATAACGGGTCGTGTCGTGTCAACCTGCTATGAAAATGAGCTAAATGAACCCAAAACTAACTCATTTGACCTGATTAGATTTAGCATAATTTTATATAAATATTAAAATTATAATATCTATAAAAATTATAAAACTACTATAAGTTCAAAACTACAATAAACATGTGGAAATTAAAATTTTAAAAATTTACTTTCGGATATAAGAGTATAATTATAACTTTAACTTTCTTAACCAATTATGATGGGTTATAACGTGGCATAACGGCTAAATTCATTATCAAACCGTTAAATAATCGTGTTTTAACGGGTTAATCCAATTTGACCCAAACTCATTAAGATTAAATTCAAATTCGCTATTATCATATTGTGTTAGTAATGAGTTAACGAGCTATGTCACATATTGTCACCTCTAATTAGATGTACCATGGCTAGGAGTTGATGAGCATGATACGAATGATCATGTTATAGATTCTACAGACACATTTTGGTCATAATAATGGACAACATAACTCTAAGAAAAACCTGGTTTACATTTATCATGAAAAAGATCATTGATTTTATTAGTGACAAATTTTTTTGTTATATCATATCAAATTGCTTCCACTGGATTTTATAAATATTCCTACTAGTCTTGTTGGATTTAAATTTTTAATTCTAGATTTTAGGAGACAGAATTAATATTCCAAAAATTTCTTTCTGTTAAGAGAATTTAAGAGTTAGCATTACAATCACATTGAATATAGAAAATCCAAAACCCCATGTTTATATCTTTGACCTTAAGTAGATTTGGCATCGCCCTATAAGTAAAATGAATCAAAAACCCTTTTAGTCTAAAAAAAAAAAAACCATAATTCCATAAAGAGGGTTTGGATAATAACTATATTGTCATGGATGGCTGCCTCCAAGAAGCGGGCCACAACCTACCTGATCTTGTAGAGTATGGCATGCAAGACAACATGACCACCCACAAGCCCAAGTACTTCACACCATCCACCCAATAGGGTAGAGTGCTTGAGAGCCACCGTTACCTATTTTAAGGGGTATTGCTGGTGCAGAGAATCCATATATAGGGAACTTCTACCCTATTGTTTACAGGCTCTGCCCATTTATTTTTGGTTTTTATTTTTTATTTTAATTTCAGTTTGATTTGGTTTTGAGGGTTATTTTTTATTCAATCTATAGTTGTACTTTCTATTTTAAAATGCATTTCAAAATCTGAGAGAAGTGTAGGTATTATGCAATCCTCAACTAGTAGATGGCAGGCCCTTCAAGCAAAGGTTAAATTGAATTGTGATGCTACATTGTTGGACTCTGGGTATTGCAAAGTGGAGATTGGAGCATCTATTAGAGACTGGGAATGCAAGATTAAGGCTACTTTTAGATTGAGAAAGGATTTGTTTCCTGATCCTCTAATTGCAGAATCCGTAGTAGCTTTTGCAATCTTGTTTTTCTATGACTTGGATTTTAGGGAAATTATTCTTGAGGGAACTCATTACAAGTGGTGCAGGACCTCAATAGTGATCAAGAGATTGGCACAAGTTTTGACATGCTACAGGCAAATTCTAGAGTTTTGTTGGTAAAGTTCAATACTTGGTCTGTGCAACACACTTGTAGATCTAATAATAGAGTTGCTTATTCTATAACATCCGATTCCAATGCCACTCTACTTTCAATTTTTTTTTTAATTTTAGTTGTGTGAGAAATCTATTTAAGTTTTCAAATTTTTATTTTTTTAAAAAAATAGACTACGAGCTTAAAATTTCTCTTTTAATGAATTATGATTTTCTCTCAATGGGTTTGATAATAAATTAATTTGTAAAACTTAGGCACGCATATATAAATTTGTTTGAATATTTGTCTATATATAATCTTTGTCCTTCTTGTTAGAATTTCTTAACTTTGGTAGAAGATACAAACACTGATTATAAACACTTACTATGAAGATGGGCACTATTTTTGTTTTCTTTTTTGATAGGGAAGATGGGAACTATTTAATTGGGAAGTTGCGGGCAAGTCCTTTCTGTCTCCTGCTATTAATACTTCATTCCAATATTCCATAGCAGCTTTCGTGCTCCGATGCATGCTGTTCATGTTTGTACGCACATTTATGCATGTAGTTGTTTTCATGGTTAATGTACGTTAATGGGTCTGTTTATGGGAAAAATTATCATGTATGGATGAAGATGATCATGAGATTGCATCAATTAATTAAGTTGTTTATAAATAAATAACATCAGTACGTACTGACATGCACACATGGAACGGTCTCAATACTGTTCGTACACATTTATGAATACGTGTCTTACTCTACGGACATTAATATTGGTCAGCTCAAAAGGAAAGTTAAAAAATCAAACGTATATTTTGGACAAATTAATGGGGGTTGATTCGTTCCGGATCTTGAATTTGAAATTTTTTTTAAATTTATAAAATAAAAATATCAAAATTATTAAAAAATAAATTCAAAAAAATTCAAAACAAACCTACAGATTATGTGTGATTTAAGTTGGAATGGAAGGCAAAAATATTTCATCAATTTTTAAATTGATGTGTGCATAATCTTGCGCATTAGATTGCAGTAATACAAGCAGCTTTTGACAGTATTCCTTTAATCCAATTACCTCTTAGAATGTTGAATTTTCATAATAAAAAAGACCTACTTCTCTTATCTGTATAATTATGTTTAATTCAGAGTTTTATAACCCTATCTTTATGGTTTAATAATATCTCAACTTGCTAAAAAAAAAGAAAAGTGTGATTCAGGTTTGTTAAAGTCTTGCGAATGAGAATTAATTTTACTTTATATTTTTGGGTTTCAGTGAGATGATGGCCTTTAATC
Source organism: Platycarya strobilacea (assembly GCA_036898215.1). NCBI lineage: Eukaryota > Viridiplantae > Streptophyta > Magnoliopsida > Fagales > Juglandaceae > Platycarya > Platycarya strobilacea. The sequence goes on from CM072547.1 coordinate 29,742,653, forward strand.
AGCTGATGATCAGCTTGTAACGGCCTGCAGCTAGGTTTTACTTTGTTCTTAGACATGCAGCTTGAATTAACATGAAAGACTACTATGGGGATCAGGATTATATATTACTCAGAATTAAATCTAACAGCTAGCTCATGTTCCTTGGAGAACTAGGGTTATTTTGTTTAGCATCCAAAGTGCTCTACCTACGACTATTGGATCAATCATAATATAATGGACATAATCATAATATAATGGACATCATTCCCACATATCACATCACATACCATATATTTTTTTATTTTATTTTATTTTTCTCTTATTAAATATGTTGTATATACATGATGAATAGAATAATTCAACTAATTTAATAATAATAAAATTAAAAAATAAAATAAATATGATGTGTGGTGTGTAGAGATGGTAATTAAGTATCAATACTCAAACTGAAAATAAATATAGTCTAATTCCATAACGATGATGTATAATTCAGAGTTATAAACATTTTTAATGAGGAAGAAGATCATGCATTTCAAAAGAAAAGAAATAATCCTATCTAGCATCATGTGAAAATAGTGTCATTTAATACAGGAAATACGTCGTGGCTGTCACCCTGTCACCCCTGACATGACAAGGAAACACCAGCAATACATGTTGTATCTTTTCGATTTATGAGTAGTGTTGTTTTATGTTCAAATTGTTCGTATGGTTTGTCCTTGTATTGTAGATATCCTAGCTACTTGTCTTTGCCCTACAATCGAAGTAATGATCGACACTAGTACTCATGGGGACACACTTTTTGGATTTGTTTTTTTGTTTTGTTTTTACTATAATAGTGTTGAACTTTTGCCCTTTTTTTTCTTGAGTCCTCTAAATTTTCAGTTAAAGTAGTTTAATTCTTGGATTTGCTGAAACTAATATTATTTTTTTACTTTTTGAAAATATTATAAGGGAACGGCTATAACTTGTCTTCAAAGTCATGTATAATCCATACGTCAAGCAAATCCAAGGGGTGTAATTACAGGGCCGTGCTATACCTTTCGATTTTGAATCTCGATTTGGATTTTATTTTTATTTTTATTTTTTTTAATTTAATAATTAAGTAAGTATTTTTAATTAATATTATTATTTTTACATGATTTTTTTTATATCTTAAAATATATTTTTTAAAAGAAATCACAATATTATTTAAAAAAATTATTTAATTATAAAATATAAGAAATATTTTAAAAATATGTCTAAATCGAAATTTCAAGTAGGAAGAAATAACATTTTTCATAATTATAACACTCTTTAAGATTTTATGGGCTGACAACTCATTGATTTCTGAATGATAAAGATGCTGATCTTTTCTGAGATTCTGAAACAACTCAGTAGTCCGCAGTAAGGAACTTTCTACGAATTCGAGAATGGTGGGGTTTAATTTGCTGCATACGGCCGTAGTTTCTGTCTTCATATTACAATATATATATATATATATATATATATATATATAAGCTAATGACTTTTCCCCATCATTCAAATTATATTCAAATATTAAAGATTATCTTATCCAATTTTATCTCATTTTATTATAAAAAAATTATCACATCTCAATATTTAAATAATTTTTAATTATAAATATTTGATTATTATCTAATCATTACAACTTTTTTAAATTTATAAAAAATATTAAAAGCCATTAACTTATTTTAAAGTTTCAAATAAAATTAAAATTAAAGATTTATATTCTCATCATCCTATAACTGTATATAAATTCTTTTAATCAACTTTTTTTTTTCCTCTCAATTTCTAAAATTTCATAAAAATCTAACTCAAAATACTTACTATTATTTACAAAATATTTCACTTTCTGTTCACAAATTTCTCATCTCATATATAACCAAGCGAGGTTGTTAGTATCTAGCTGTCTAATATAAATAGAGAACAAAATGCTATGGATGAAAACCACACACTTGGTCTGGACCCAATTGAGCATTTTGTCACTTAAACATGTGAGTCACTGTACCATCTCCCTCTCGGGGATGAAAGCTTCGGCGATGGCCCCAGTGGCTTGACGTAGCTGAAGGCCGTTCCCCACCTCCGCGAATATAAGCTTGACATGGAAACTAGCTACCTTATGATCTGTTAGTACTGGTGTGAACTATGTTTTACATTGTCGATGTAATTAACAATCTGATCAGTTTCTGATAAAGCTGGTATTAATGGATAACGCGAACAAGAAAAGTCCTCGTAAATGGCAGGCAAAGATGTGATTCATTTTATCGTTATTGAATAAGTGGATTCAGATTCTCTAGATTTTAAGGTTTAGAGTGGGTGAGAACACAAATTAGAAAAATTAATATTCATGACCGATTGTTTGCGGTGAAGATAACTATTTATTATAAAAATAAACTCATTTTAATAAAAATTAGTCATTTTCATTAGAAGTAACCAATTTTTTTGAAGTGAAATTATATATATATATATATATATATATATGATTCAGTTCATGTGTTTAAAAAAAATATAGGAGATCCAATTCCTTGAAAAGTTTGAGGTTGATTATTAGAGGAAAAATTCAAATATCTTGTGAGTTTCTGTATAAGATTGAGATAGGCATATAAAATAAATCTTACATACTTAAATAATACTCAAAAATATTAGAAACTTTACTTAATATGTCTATCTCTAGAGGGGGAAAAGGGTGAACCAAAAGGCATAAGCATTGCATTGAATTGCATATCCTTCTTTATGGCCCTATGGGTGAATTCATGGACATAAGTGAACGAACTTTTTGGTCCTAAAGACGAAGCTTCATGCATCAGTTATGGGATAGAATCTGATACAAATGCAATTAAATAGTCGGACAAGGAGGAATGAGAGAAAGTGGCAGTAAAAGCCGGTGTGACAGCTGCTAAATGGATGCAAGATGTGTACCTAGTGATGGATTTATCGGTGCACCTCTCAATCTTAGCAGCGCTTATCTCGGACCAAAGGAAAGATATATACCACAACTGTCTCTACCATTTATAACCCTCTCTCCCTATCTGTTTGTGTTGTGTGTTAAGGGACCACTAGTACTTGTTCTTCTGCAAGAGACTAGATCATCCATTTTTTCTTATCAAAACCAGTAAACCACCCTTGATTTCAATCTCTGCTCAGCTGAACAAGTCTTTCAGTCGTACCACCAGCTACGAGTTGTGACAGTTCAAGTTCAATCAATATAATAGGAAAAAGATCTCAAAATTTTGCCTGACTTGAGGGTTTCAAGAAAGAGAGATTTTGGATTTATAAGATGAGTCTAGAGTATTACGTACCAAGTCTAAACTTTGAATAAAGTCTGCAGCGTTTCGATAGTGAGAAATGATGAGATGATTTATAAATTATAATAATGAAAATGTTAAGTTAAAATGAGGTAAAATGAATTGAAATAGGATGACCTTTGTATCCAAACGGATAACTTGAGGTTTTTGTTAAAGTCAAAATTTTTGGAGAAGTTAATCCATGTTAGTCTAGTCATTTTAAAGAAAAACTAATAATATAAAATTATATATTGTAATTAATATTTTAATATTTTATATATGCAAATATACTCTATCTATTAATTAATAGATTAATCTTTACTGTCCAAATTACGAACTATTTAATACAATAACTACCTCGCTCTCTCTTGTTTTGTTTTCTTTCTTTTGGTGACGAAATTTTGTTTGTTGTCATGCTGCTAAGGGCCATGGAAGAATAGATATTTTCTTTTTCAAACAGTTTTCATGCTATTACTACTATTACTACCATCATGTGAATTCTCTTACAACTTATTAAGAGAATATACTAATTAAGAGAATAAAATTCCTTTCTGGGATGGAAGATGTTTGTTGAGAAAAATTTAACAGTAAAATAATAGTATAGAGATGAATAGTAACTAATCAAATTAAAAAGAAAAATTATATATATATAGATCTACTATATCTCAAATTAAAGTGAATTTTTCTCCCATGCATACCACTTTTGAGTTACCTAGCTAGGTTTTAATTAGCAACTAGCATTTGACTAGGTCAATACTAGTGGTCTTATAACATTTATTGCTGCAAACGAAAAATGTTGTTGGGTCATTTCCCACTTAATGTCCTAATTGCTTCTAATAATATTTAAAAATTTAAGAACCAAAGTGGTTCCATTTTAGGTTAATCAATTGTAGTAGATTGATTGAAGTTACTGAGCTAGAGACATTCATGTCCATAAGAATCAAAGTTTTTTTCAGGAGCGGTTCTACACTTACAAACGGTGAGACCATTCTACACTTACAAATGGCGGATCCCGACTGGGATTCCACCTAGTTAAAAAAGAATTTGTTTTTATATTTTTAGTTTTCTTTATATGATTTTTTTTATCACTTTTAAATATTTTTAAAAAGTTTTAAACAATATTATAGAAATATATATTTTTAATCAATATACAAAAAAATTAAAATAAAATAAAAAAATAAAATAAAACTCCCACAATCAGAATTACTTTTAGTGGGAGTAGGAATTTTATTTTTTAAGTTATAATTGATGAATTTTATTCACAAATACCTACAATTTCAATAATCTTAACTCATTTTTCTCTCTCTTCCCGACTTTTTCTTTACATAGAATCGCCCCCAAGCTGTTGCTGGGATTTTCTCCCCTCGACTGGGTAGAGGAAGACTGGAGCTTTGACTCCACTACCTCCTTCCCAAGCCAGTAATATAGTATCTACTTTTCCAATCGATTTTACCATCTTTTATTGTTTTCTCTCCACATGCAACGTCAAAACAAGTCGATCTCTTGCATTCTGGTATACATCGATCAACACGTGCCGTGTATTTCGTCTCTCCAACCATTGATCTATAAGCTTACAAAAGTTTTTTGTCTGTATGCTCGATGTGTTCGCCGCACGCGTGGCTCTTGCCATGCAAGGCATCCACACGCTGTCGCGTTGCGTCCTAGAGTTGCTTTTGATGTAACGCACAATCCCATTGACATCAGAAGCTTTGGTTTCTCCAGATCTGACCCTTCATTCTCCTCTTAGTCGGTGATGGCCCTCCACTAGTGGTTCAACTATGTTTCAGGTTGCTTTTTATGTTCTTACTTTTCAAAATTAAGGATCAAGTGAAAGTGAGTATTAAAGTTTCTCACAATCAGCCTAAACTAACATGGTGCAGCACATTCCGCCATTGCAACTTTCAACCGCAACCTTATAATCAGTTCAACAAATAATTTTATTTGTTGACAAGCGATATACCTTTTTGAGAAATAAGTGGGAGTCATTTGTTTAGCTTCAACCACATTTTTATTTTTTTATTTTGTGTTGTATTATGTATTTTTTTTGAGATTGAATGTAAAAGACTTTCACCTCATTGAACTTATATCTTGTAATTATTAGTTTATCTAAAAGATTGTTAAACTTGGTAAAAGAAAAAAAATCAATGCCAATAAAATTACTGGAAATCTTTCCAATTTATCCCACGAAGTAACAACTGACAAGTATTTTTGTTTAACTTTTTATTTATTTTATTAGGATAAAAAAATTACTATTATTATTACAAAAGCAGTATTAGGTATAAGCAGGTCTGTACATCAATAATATTTTTATTATTTATGTAAATATTAAAAATATTATTCATATGAGTGTGTGTACAAATTTGTCTGCACATCATATAAATAATAAAAAGATTATTTTATATAAATGAATGTGTGCATAAATTTACTTGCATTAGTGCATATAAATTTTTTCTATTAAGAAAAAAAGATTGTTATAAAAGTTAATGCAGCCGTGGAAAGGACTGTAAGTGAGAAGTGCAGCAGACGACTTGCAGAGCTTTTTTAACACACAGAAAGCGAAGCTTCTCTTTTTCCTCGTTATTATTACTCACTTGGAACTCTTGGCGTCAATTCTTTCATCTTCTCTCTCCCCTTGGCTCTTTGCAGTCTCAGAACCCACACAAACACGCAAAAACAAACACTCCCACAAGGAAAAAAAAAGAGAGCAAGAGAAACAGAGAGAGAGAGAGAGAGAGAGAAATGAAGTTTGAGCATGAAGACCCACTAACAAGCTTCCAAGAGCATCAATGTGATACCATCCCAGATCTCTTCGCCTCTGAATCTCATCAAATGCAATCCCAGGAATTCTTAAGCAGTTTCAAAACCAGTGATTTCCACGTTTCTTTCCGCCGCGAAACCATTTCTTATATCTTGCAGGTAATCACCACCACCCTAGATATATATATGTCATAGATTCAGAAACCAATATTTTCTCGCTATATCTAAGTCTTGTGCTTTATTGTAAATTGATTCTTCTTCACAAGCGCAGCGTTCCCGCAACATGGACCCGTTTATACCCTACCTTGCTATCAATTACATGAATCGTTTCATTTCAAAGCAAGACATCCCGGTAATTGAACAATCTGGTTCTGTTTTCATTTATATTCCTATACATTACAGAAATCAAAAGCATTAATGGTCTAAAATATCTGGAACCCCATTATGCAGCAGGGAAAACCGTGGATGCTGAGACTCCTCGCCTTGTCATGCCTTTCTCTCGCTGCAAAGATGAAGAGCATTCCCTTCCTACCCTCTGATTTCAAGGTAAAAGAATGTTTGAACGTGAACTGCTTTACTCAAAAGGAACTATATTTTGCAATTAATCCTTAAACAACATGACAGGGAGAGGAGGATTGCTGCTTTGAGACGCAGACAATAAATAAGATGGAACTTCTAATACTTGACGCTCTGGATTGGCGAATGAGATTATTGACACCTTTCCCATTTCTCTATTTCTTTCTATCCATTTTCCAACTCAAAGACCCACCATTGAGACAAGATCTCAAACTTCGGGCAACAGCGATCATCTTCCAAGCCCATAATGGTGCTATTTCTCTTATACTCATGCTCCTATTCTTTGCTTTCTTTACAATTTGCTGTTGAATAAAGCTCATCATGTGTTTATGTTCATGATTTGATCGCAGAAGTTGAGGTTTTAAAGCACAAACCCTCGATAATTGCGGCATCCGCGCTTCTTTCTGCTTCCTATGAGCTGTTCCCATTGCAATTTCCTTCTTTTAAAGCTTCGATTTTGAGTTGTAAATACGTAAATAAAGTAAGTTGAAAATAAATATTCTTATATTTTGCTATCAATTTGTCACGGTCTCTCTTTCTTCCACGCTTATAACTCAAGGGTGTGGGTTGTAGGAGAACTTGATAAAATGCTTCGACGGGATGCAAGAAATGGTGGTTGAAGAGGAAAGGTGGGAGTCAACGTTAGATACGGTGGCGAGCACAAGGACCCCAATGAGCGTGTTGGACGGCGGTTGCACCCATTGGGAATGCGAGAATATCAACAACATGAGTAACTACACTTTGGGGACAGAAAATAGAGACATCAAGCGGCGGAAATTGAATGGTGTCTGCTTCAAGATAACGCAGATTAAGCAGAGCTGAATCTGATCAGACTGAGGATAATAAATTCACTGGTGGAGCCGTCTGTTCTACTCTGTTCTAAAAAAGAAAAACAGAGCAAAAAGGAGAAGGAACGGTGAGGGCCGTTCCCCCAATAGAAGAATATTTTCAAATGGGGGTTTTGTCTGTGGACTGGTTAGCTAGAAGGCATTTGACTAAGACCATATTTTAAAATTGAATACTCCGTCGTCTTCTTGGAGTTGGTGGAATATTATATGAAATCATTTCTAAATGAGAGGGAAAAAAAATGGTAATGAATTTCATATTGTGTTGAGAAGGCAAGAACCCAAATGCACTAACATCCTGGTCTAAGAGAAATATATAAAAATTGGGAGAAGAGAGGAACAGCGTTGCATACACGCAGCTCTCTCTCACTGATATCAATGTGGAGAGAGAGAAATTATGGGCCTTTCTTTTTTATGGTTGTTGCCTCCAAATTAGGGGTTGTGCTGGTCCTCCACAAATAATCTTTGTATATTCCTTTCGACTAATCTCGAGTGTACATATTCTTGACAAAGAATTTTTCTACATTGCATCTCAAATAATTTAAGAAAAACTTTCTCCAGTAACTCAGTTCAATGAACTCGTGAGCATGAAGGTAGAGTTTCGAATTTAACGCATCCACTTTTTACAAATTCATGAGACTCTATTATGAAAGCCCTTGGGCTTGTGAACTTATGGGCTTGAATGCAATTCGGAGTAAAAGACGCGGATTATTCATATATTGGGCTTGTATTGCTAGGCTTATGGTTAGGTTGAATCGAAGTTATTTTATGCTACAAAGAAAACGTTTTCCTTAGGCTTTAAAAGTTGTCGTACTTGTAACTTAAGTATAATTTTCATATTCTATAATTAATCAAACGAGCATATAATCTGCGCTATACGCAAATTTTTAATTATATTAAATATCATATGCGAGATCCCGTATTTCTTTTTCTTTGTGTTTGAAATAAATTATTTATTAATTAATATTGGTTCCTTTATTTTAAAATAATTGTATTATTGGATTTCTTATTTTAAGTCTATTATTATTTTGGCTATAAAACGATTCAAAACTTTATCCAAAAGTACTATATGAGATTTCAGATTTTGTGTAATTTATTTTAATTTTTATTATTATTGTTGTTTTATGTTATTTATTATTATTATGGATTATGTTATTTTATTTCATTATTGTTACTGGATGTCTTTGAGATCCCTAATTTTAATGTTTTTAGTTATTTTCATTCAATTATTATTATTAGCTCTTTATTTTCAAATCTTTATTATTATTATTATTATTATTATTATTATGGTTTTAATTATTTTATTTTATTGTATTTTATTATTGTTTAATTTGTTATGTTTTATTTTATTTCAATGAACGTATTACTTTATTAGGTTTTTTCAGATTGATTCCTTTATTTTAATATATTAAATTATTGGATCGTATTATTTTATTTTATTATTGTAATTTGATGTGTAATTTATTTTTATGTGCCTTTGACTTACTATAGTATTTTCTTTTAGTTTAGGACCTTTTGTGTAGTGTATTTGTATTATTATTATTTAGTTAATTTACTTTATGTTGTTTTAGTATATTAATTGTATTTTATTTTATTTTTACTATTATTCTCTTCTCTATAGGTTTTGGGTGTGTCATTTATTGTTTAAATGGGTTCTTTATTTCTTGTTCATTGTTTTCTTCTTTTGGGATTGGGCTTCCATTTCAGGCTTAGCTCAGCTCATGTATCTAAAGTTGCGTTTGAATGTCGAAAAGTATTGAAAATAGTTGTGACTAGCTTGATTAGAGATTGAAGTGAGTTTGTGGGTCCTATTTATAGTAGAGATTGATTATTAATGATGGTAAAATGATGATTTTATTTATATTTTGTAGTGATAAAAAAATTATTATCAGAAATAATTTCTAACATCTTTAAAAAATAATTTTGTACAATTTAGTTTTTTAAACCTTTTTTATTTAAAACAAAATTGGTAAAAATCAATCTTTCATTAATTTTTTTTTTAATTCGCAGTTGCAGTTTATATATATATATTGCATTCCAAATGTTATTTAATTCAGTCTATTTATAATTATAATAAAAAAATAAAAACTACTAATGAGTTATTTTTGAGAAAGAAGGCCAGCCAAATAAAATATGGGGAGAGGGAGATGGTGGTTCATAGATAGAAGTAGAGAGATTAGAGACTGATGGGTAGGTGAGAAGTATTTAATACATTCACATGGTTTCAAACTTTCAAAGTGTTTGAAGTGTTTCTTGCGTTTGGATGTTAGACGTTTTCATCTATATGAAAACTTTTGAGAAAATTTGAGAAATGTTCGTCATCCAAATCTACCCTAAGAACAGGGCCCAGCCCATAAGCATGTAGCCCCAGCCCCTTGCCCACTAGATGTGACGTCGATTTGGCTGTCTAGAATTAAAAACCTTGTTCTTTTCTGCTCCCTTGTTCTTTCCCTTTTGCACACCACTCAAGCACCTGTAACCTCTCTTTTCTTCTCCTCACAGCTAGAATCTTGCTCTCTGTCATCCACCTTGCGTTGCTTCTTTGCCACCTCGCGCTGCCTTGGTTTTTTTTTTAGGTTTATTTCAATGTGCCTTGGTCTATTTCTCATGGCTTTGGGATGGAAAGGTTCTTAGAGAAAGCTCCCATTTGAGGCTGTCTTTTCTTATTCTTCTTCCTCCTCTTCTCCTTCGACTTCCACAAAGACATCAACGTCCATCATCGAGACCGTGAATGGCTTTTGCTAGTTCAAGATCTAGGGGTACTCTATTGAGAGGTGGCATAAATTGTATTAAAAGTGCCTCTTCAGTATGCTCGCTCGACTCTCACTTGAGCAGTAGATCGCGCGAGACTCAACCCGTAAGTTTGCTCAACTCTCGTTCGACATCTAGGTCGAGCGATACATTAAACATAAAATTCACTTGACGCTCGCTCAACATTCAGCTCAAGCGAGATTCTAGGCAGAGACTTTACTGACCCTTGCTCGACATCCAGCTTGAGCAAGAGTCAACCCTAGACATTCGCTCGAGTCTCGCTTGATGCTCGCTTTGAGCTAATGTTCAATGATTAGGGTTGGTGCCATTTCGAATAGTATTCGCTCGAGTGAGAAAAGTCTCACTCGAGTGAGATTCCACTTATATAAGGGGAACATTTGTGAGGAACTTAGTTTTCTTGTTTAGATTTTGAGAAGCATTTGTACAGTTGGAAGTGTGAGTGAGAGAGCTAAGCACTTTGTAAGTGAGGGAGAGTGATTCTTGTAAGAATCTTGTGATTCATCTCCTATACTCCATTTTTGTTTGAGAGTAGATTCATTGAGACCGACCCCAACAATAGACGTAAGCTTGTGTTGAGTCGAACCATTTCAAATTTTGGTGTCTTTTGTGTTATGTGTGATTGTCGTATTTTATCTATTTTGCATTTTTGCTGCGTTACTTCCTACTTGATGTTTGTTAACCTATCAATTTCCAACAAACTGGTATTAGAGCATTTGCTCTGTGAAGATCTGAAGGGATGGCCACAACAAATTTTGAGATAGAGAAATTCGATAGATAGAACAGTTTGAGTTTATGGCGCATCAAGATAAAAACTCTGTTGCGACATCAGAGTTTTTCAAAGTTCTAGATAAGGTGGCTGCTGATTCTCCTGTACCTTCAAGGGAAGAGGAAGAAATGGTACACGGCACCTATCTTTTGTCACTATTAGATGGAGTTTTGCAGGAAGTTATCGAAGAAGAGACCACCATTAGTATTTGGGACAAGCATGAGAGCTTATACATGAAGAAATCTCTCACAAACTGCTTATATTTGAAATAACGATTATACACTCACAAAATAAAAGAAGGTACTTATATTTTTGAACATTTAGATGAATTTAATAAAATTATTATGGATCTGAAGAAAATTGACATTAAACTTGAAAAAAAAGATCAAGCATTAATTGTTTTGTGTTGGTTGCTTATTTCGTTTGATAATTTTGTAAACTCAATGTTGTATGGTAGAGATACAATATCCTTGGTAGATATGAAATCTGTTTTGAATTCTAAGTAATTGAGAAGAAAATTGGGGGTATTAGGCATGGACAATCAAGTCGATAGTTTGTTTGTGAAAGACTTTTCTGGTGATAAATCCGGGGAGAGATGTTCAGGAAAGAGTATGAGTAATTTCAGTGATAGCTCTAAATCTAACAAAAAATTTTTTTAAGTGTTACTATTGTCATAAATTTGGTCATTACAAAAGTGAGTGTTTCGGACTGAAAGATAAGGAGGAAGAAGAAAGTTCTTCCAATATAATTAGCATTGAAGATCAGTTTAACTACTCTGATATTGTCCTAGCAGTTGGCAGCTCTAGCAGTTGTTTTGGTGATAAATGGATCATAAATTCAGCTTTTACATCCCATATATGTTCCAGAATGGATTGGTTAAGTACCTATTAATCAGTCAAAGGTGACTCTGTTTTGTTTGAAAATGATATGGTTTGTAATATTGTTGGGATTGGTTCAATCAAAATTGAGATGTATGATAGAACCGTTAGAACTTTGTTTAAAGTTTGGCACATTCCGTCTTTGAAGAAGAATCTCATATCTTTTGGGACTCTTTATTCCGTTGGTTATCAGTATTCAACTGAAGGTGGAGTCTTTCGAGTCTACAAGGACTCTTTGGAAGAAGACAGATAGTCTTTACTTCCTTCCGGGCTGTACAGTAATTAGTGGAACATCTTCACATGTTCCAAATTCAAATATTACTCGCATACAGCACATGTGAGTGTGCCAGACGAAGTGTGGTCATTTATGTGTAGGCATCTTTTATTTGGTGTGATTAGAAGACAGTAAAAATTGATTTTTTGTTTGCATTGTATTTTTGCGAAACAGTGTAGAATCAGATTTCCTACAATTGTTTATTTCTGATTGGAATACATCTCGTGTAACGTTGTGTTTTGTTATACTCATATTTGTTTATTACCATTTGAGAAAGAGTTTGGTTTTGTTTATCTATTTTGTGATATGTTTGATGTGTTCAAACATTTGAGAAGACTAGTGATCCATAAACAAGAAGGTAGAACATTTTTTGAACCATACACTTGGGTTTCACTCTACAGAAATGGAATAGCTGAATGGAATGAGGTGGAATCATGTGTGAGAGTCCACAGTATGCTTTGAGTTTTCCAAGCTTGTCTATAGATTTTGGGTGAAACGAACAATACAACTTGTTATTGGATGAACCTTCTCCTTTTATTCCATAGGAAAGAAGAGCAGAGTTATAGCAAGAAGGTGGAGTTGCTGAAAGAGTTTGACAACAGAGTACATGTGGTACTCTAGATTATGCTTTTGATATTAAGTATGATTTTGATTTTGATTTTAGCATTGATGCACAGTAAGAGCAAGTCTACGACTGGTAGATATAGTGGTGCATTACCATTTGTGCGAAGATGTTGATTTTTCATTAGGACCATACCTGTGATTTGGTGAAGTCGTTTATGATGTTGGAGCTTTTGTGTGGAAATTAAGTTCTTCAAAGATAGATTTTGTATTTTCGTTGGAGACCCCCTTTTGTGTTTTAGTTGAGAGATTTGTTGGTCTTTTGTGAAGAATGGATTTTGTGAGGCTTGTGAGAGTTCAAGCTAAGGTGGATATTTGTTGAGAGGTGGCTTAAATTGTGTTATAGACCCTCTTCAGTATGCTCGGTTGACTCTTTCTCGAACGGTTGAGCGGGACTTAACCCGTAAGTTCGTTCGACCCTTACTCGATATCCAGCTTGAGCGAGACATTAGACAGAGAGTTCGCTCGACCTTCAATTCGAGCGAGATTCCAGGCAGAGACTATGCTCGACCCTTGCTTGACATCCAACTCGAGTGAGAGTCAACCCTAGACATTTGCTCGAGCCTCGCTTGATGCTCGCTTCGAACTTATGTTCTGTGATTAGGGATGATGCCATTTGGAATAGTGTTCGCTCGAGTGAGATTCCACTTATATAAGTGAAATGGCATTCATTTAAATGCAGTTTGTAAGAAACTCAATTTTCTTGTTTAGATTTTGAGAGAAGAGTATTTGTAAAGTTGAGAGTGTGAGTGAGAAAGCTAAGCAATTTGTAAGTGAGACAGAGTGATTCTTGTAAGAATTTTGTAATTCATATCCTGTACTCCATCTTTATTTGATAGTGGATTCATTGATATCGGCCCCAGCAGTGGACGTACGCTTGTGTTGAGCCGAACCACTTCAAACTTTGGTGTCTTGTGTGTTCTGTGTGATTGTCATATTTTTTTTATTGTTATATTTCCGCTACATTATTTCCTACTTGCTGTCTGTTAACCGACCTATTCCCAACATACTCGCTCTCCAAGGGGATAGAGATCGGGAAATATATGGACTCCAATAGCTTCATCATTGGCGGCTACTCGTGAGTGAGCTACTTCTACTCTAATGAAGGGACAGACGTTAGGGTGCTGATCTTCGCATTGACATTCTTTGAAATGTTGCATCAAGCTACGTTGCAAAATGAAAGAATATTATAAGTGGTTCGATGATCGAGTTTTATTGGTTGGCTACCAAATCAGCATTTAAAACTTGGCGTTTATATATAGTAATAGATGAGGGATACAAACTTTAAAGCTACATTTGGATTGAGAAGTGATATCTACTCATTTCAATTTATCTCATTGTTACAACTTTCTCAAATTTCTATACAAAATACAGTACATAATTCAACTTTTTCAAATATCAATTCAACATTTTCAAATTATAAAATAATAATAATATTAAAAAATAATATTCTAATAATATTTTATTCAACTTTTAACATTCATATAAAATTATCTTATTTTATTTATTCTCACTATCCAAACAAGGTCTAGGTCATGTAATACCCGAAATTAGGAGATCAAGTGCCGAGGGATACATTATTGAGTCAACGACTTTGCGAGTCCTATAACGTACACTCATTTATTTTATGTTAATTTTTATCTTAATATTTGACCTATAACAACACAGTTATTCAATCATATAGGTTTACTACTCGAATAAAATTATGGAACATAGAAAATAAACTAATAACCTGGAACGAAACTTCAAAATTCAGTATGGACATATAATTTATTGGACAATATATACTAGGGTCCACATCCCAAATATGCATAACAGTGTAATTGGGTTTCTTTTTCTTTTTTTAAAACATCCTTAATTATTATATATATATATATATATAATTCATAGTCATTTCTTTAAACATTAAAAATATAAAAAGTAAAAAAATATGAATAAGCACATTTGAGAGTCCTACTAGCATTACCAACAATTTATTATCCATTTGAAGTTAAAAGATTAAATTGTAGGGGATAGTGGCTTACATTTTGGGTGAAAGTGTATTTATCTCAAGAGATGAAATTGTTATCTTAGTCACTCTGTGCAATACTATAAACATAACCGCTTTAGACAGATGAATCTTATATGGTGACTTTATCGGAAATCACTAAACCTGGCCACACCAAAGAAATGTCTATCCCCTTTTCAAAAAACCCAGTCGCACAGAACAAATTCATCCCTTCCCCTTTTACATAAATCCAATCCACGATTTGCACAAAAGTAAAAATTTTAATCAACCACACAAAGCCTGTTGGGATTGTGTTTCAAATCTTAAAAAGTACTTTTTAAAAAAAAATGACATGTTTGGTATTTTTATAGAAAGTGCTTTATGCGCTTAAAAAAGCTAAAAATCATTTTTTTTAAAAGCATCAAATTAAAACTTTTATTAAAAAACTTGTGCAGATAAATATATATTTAAAAAAAAACTATCGTAACTAATTTTAAAAAGTACTTTAGACATATAAATCTCAAACAGTAAATAACATTTTTAGTAATAGAGCTTATTACGTCAAGTTTTAAACTATAAGCCTTAAGTTAAAAGCATATTTTCCACCGCAATCCCAAATATGCCCACAATCTTGTATAGATTTGAAGCATTGTCACGGAAACTTATAGTTTTCATTTGTTTTTATTGGTGTAGATGGAAATTACAGATACAAGTATCGTTTTAAGGGGGAAAAAACCTTGCGACCAAAGTTTTTAATCCACCAGAATAACAACTCTGGATAGATTTTGAAGTAATTCAATTTATGGTAGGTAATCCATATGCATTACAATCTCCCTTCATGTTTGTTGTCAAAAAAACAATTATGGGAATTTTTCGGTGGGAGGGAGAGAACTTCAATTAAGGTTGGATCTAGAGCCTCCTCATCCATTTTACTAGTTGGCATCATCACATCACCCATGAAATCCCTCAGAATAATTCCTGCTCCATCCTTCTTCTCATCATAGAACATAGC
The DNA here is from genome assembly GCA_036898215.1 of Platycarya strobilacea. NCBI lineage: Eukaryota > Viridiplantae > Streptophyta > Magnoliopsida > Fagales > Juglandaceae > Platycarya > Platycarya strobilacea. Next base: position 29,758,404 of record CM072547.1, read on the forward strand.
TCCATAAATATTTAATTTAAAGTAGCTTGCTAGTGGGTAAGACCACTTAAAGCCAGCCTTTGGATGGACACCTTGAATCTACTTAGTGGGTTAGAAACACATTTCTTAGACAAAGCAAACCCAATTACCTATTCTAGACTTGAACATTCTTCCTCATGTACCATCATGTTTCTTCTCAACTAGAAACCTCAAGACATCAAAATCAAATCTATCAACTCTTGAATTGTGCCATTCTCCTTGATAGCTATTGCCATTTGTAGAAAGGATTTGTTATGTTCTATAATTTGAATACCAGGAACATACCTAACCTAATAATCATAGATGGTAGGACAAAACATCAAGGCATGTGGTAGAATCTCTACATGACTTTTGTAGAAAACACAATGACCATTAACATTTATCAATCTTCTTCACATATCATTATTAGTAGGCAGTTCCTCCCTGCAAAAAAAAAAATATTTATCCTCAGACGAAGCTGACCTATTTCTAAGGGAAAAATGCTTCGTGAAACTCAAAATTTTGTTTTCTGAATTTTCAAGCATCTCCTACCTAGGGTTTGCCTATAATGGTGGTTCCTACCCCTCTCCAACTTGGGGAGAGGGCTACCGGTGGTTCTAGTCACTAAAGGCTCGACGATCTCATCTTCTACGATGTATAAGGTGCAAATAAAGTATCATGTTGATGTGGATGGGGTGCCGGTTTGATTCTTATAGAGCAAAGATGACAAAAGCAGTAGAAGATCTTTGATTCTTATGAAAATTGTGAGATTGAGGCTTACAATTGATGATATAAGGTTGACACTTATTAGATCTTGGGGCTTTTAAAGATATCGATGGTTAGTGTTATGGATGAACATCACGTGTTGGTAAAGTTCCACTCGAAGAAGGGTTTTGTGCATGCTTGGTCTCGAGAGGGAAGAATGATTATCGATTTCATGTTTCGATTATTCAAACAGACAAAATAATTTGATGTGCGTAAGGAATCATCATTAGTGCCTCAATGGGTTTTCTTGCTAGGGTTTCCAATGCACATGTATAGAATACATATGTTGCAAATTTTTGCAACCCGATTTGGGTGTTTTTCTGGGTGTTGATAATGCAACATTGCAGAGAACCAGGGCAACATGTGCACGTATATGTGTTGAGATTGACTTGCTTGATGTACTTGTGAAATTTTTTCCGATTGTGGTGGGGAGCAAAAAATTCTAGCAGGAGGCAAGATACGAAAGGATGAGTTTTTACTGCACCAAATGTTTTAAATAGGGCCATACATCAGTGTTGTGCTGGGTTGGAGAAGCGCTTGTGCGAAAAGGCAGGGAACATATAAGTGGGGAGGGAGACAAGTATAGCAAGAAAAACCAAAAATACAAAAACCATTAGAAGAAAATGTACAGCTAGAAAGACAAGGGAGGAAAAATTGGATTTGAAGTTTAATTTGTCCAATGCAGTGGCTGAAAAAGGGAAGGAGGTAGTTAGTTCTCATGATGATGTACAAGATGATAGAGAAGACCTAGCATTTTCATAAAAAACAACAGTGGAGGGCGAGAAATCAGAGAAGGGTGATGAGATGTCTTCAGAAATAAATAGTGTGAAACCGGCTAAGGGAGATGGATTTTTTTCTAGCAATGGAAGGTGCAAAATTGCCTAAACTCGAGCCTATTGAAGAGCTATATTCAATCCAAATAAGGGTGTTGAAAAGCCCAAGTGATCTAGAAATTTTACTGCTTGTGACAGAGATGGATATAGGGGTGAATCCTACCCTAGAGGATCTTGCTGGTTCAGATCAATTTCACGCAGAAAAAGGGATTTCAATGTTTGAAGGGGAACGAGATATAGTGACTTATGTTACGGAGGGAGAAGTAGAGGATGATCTTATTGGGGTTATCAAAGAAAAAGGCTATGATTCAGATAACATGCATGCTCCAATGACGGGTATCAAAGAGACAAGTAAGGCTGTGAGACATTCCCAGCGGGTTGCTTCCTGCACTGCTAAATTGAACTTATGATTGATTTCATCATAGCATGGAATATGGGGGCTAGGAAGTTCTCAGAGAGTATTACTAAATCTTACTCGGAAGAACAATGGTATGATTGTAGCACTTTTTGAACCTTCTGCTAATAAAGATAAGTTGAGACAATTAGTTATTACATTGGGTTTTGATGCCTATTTTTGCAATGAAGAATAAGGTGGTAAAATATGGGTATTATGGCATGCTTCTTATTAATTGGAGGTGGTGGGTGTAGCTAATCAGATGATTACAGGTGGATAAAGTTAAAGGATACAAGAACTTTGGTTTCCTTTGTCTATGCCAAGCATAACTTATGAGAACGACGTAGCCTATGAGAAAACTTAATTGCTTACTGCCAAGATTCTCGCCCTTAGCTCATCATTGGAGATTTTAATATTATTAATGGATTGTGAAAGAGTGGAAGGATCTCCTCGGCCTCCTCAAGCCATGGATAATTTTAACACCATATTGATGCTTGTGGTTTATTAGAGGTTAATCATCATGGGAATCGTTTCTTGTGGTGCAATGTGTCACCGCCTGGATTTATTCTAGAAAATCCTATTACTCTCTAGAGTCTCCTAGTCCTTTGTAGATTATTTTAGAATCTTTAAAATTGTTGTAGAGTTGTGGAGAGAACTCTAAAGTGGTGTAGAAGTAGAACCCTTTATGAAAACCTCATAGATAATTCTAGAAGTAGTCCAGAATGTTCTTTACCCTTAAGATTGTAATCTTGTTACAATTCTAACCATTCTTTGTACCAAGAGATCCCTATAAATAGAGGGAGTTCTCATTTGTGTAAATCACCAAACAATAAGAGTAAACAAGTTCTCTAGAACTTCTCTCTCTACTTTCTCACTCTAGATTTGTTCTTTCTTGTCTTGAGTCACTTAGAAGGCTTACTTGGGAGCTTGTCAGGGACAAAACCTCTTAAGATCACACGGGACATGTGAAAAAATTCTAAATCCGTGACAATAGATATCAGAACCGAGATCACCATGAAGTACCACGAGACCTGAAAGACCAAGAGGTCGAAGGAGTCAACATCGTCTATAGAGTCTCGTCTTGAAGGCATTGAGAAGGTCATGGCCAAGATATTGGCTAAGATTGAAGAATGGGATCAGTCTCACAGGGAGGTGAGCACCTTTGACAACACTATGACAATGATGGAGGTGGCGGTAGCAGATATCAAGGGCCGACTCGACATCGTGGAGCAAGGTTTGGAGGAGTTAGGATTGGAGGGCCAATCTGAATCGCTCAAGGAGTCCATTCTGAGTGTCATCAACCCCACCATTGAGGCACAGCATGTTAAGAATGTTGCCTTCCAATACTGGGTCTTGGGGGAACTAACAAAACTCCAAGAGTAGATAGAGGAATACTGTGTCGGTCTGGAGGAGACTAAGGCGGACTGGGCCATATGCAAGTGAGCGGTGGCCAACGGAGGTACCCTTGGAGTTGGAATAGTGGCGATACCAAGGGTGGATACCCCCAAAGCAAAAGAATTCGATGGCAAGCGGGATACCAAAGAATTAGACAATTACATGTGGCACATGGAGCGCTACTTTGAAGCTTTGAACATGTAAGATGAGCATGTCAAGGTACGTACTGCCTCTCTCTACCTTACTTATCTTGCTGGTACTTGGTTGTATCGTAAGTACAGTGAGATAGAGAAGGGTACTTGCACCATCAACTCTTAGGAGGAGTTCAAGACTGAACTCAAGAGGCAATTCTATCCCGAGAATGTGGCCCTCTATGCGTGGATGTGAGATCCCAGATTTACGTGTATTTTTACACGTTATTTTATTCTCAGTGTTAATTATTTTAATGTATTTTAATAATATTATTAGTCGTGTTTTATTTATTTAAGATATTTATTTGAGCTATTAATTAGTTAATGTTAAGTTACGTTGTTTCTTTATTAATTTAAATGTGAGGTAATTATTTTAATGAGTGGAATTTAATTTTCTTTATTTTATGATGTGATTTTAATTGATGTGCTTTCTTAAATAATAATTAGTGTTCTATAATTAAATTGTTCTTTAAATTAATTTAGCTTACTCTTGGATTTTAAATATTTTATTTTATTGACATTGAGTTGTAATATTTTTGATTGGCTTTTATTTAATTTATTGTGTTTTTCTAGTTGGACTCATTTTCCTTTATTTTTCCTTTTTCCCTTCTTTCTTTTCTTTTCTTTTTCTTTCTTTTTCCTCAGTTTTTCCCCAGCCCGTGCACGAAATTCCCCCTCCCCTGTTCTCCTCTCCCTCTCGCCGGTTCTCTCATCTCCCCCAGGGCCACCGTCGGCCACCCACCGGCGACACCGCCCAGCCCACTGTCTTCCCCATAGGCCGGTGAGTCCACCGGCACCGGTGGTGTCACCTCCAGTCACCCTACCACCCCTACACGGCCCCCTACTCGAAATGACTATTTTTGCTTCCCTTGCATTTTCCGGCCACCGCCGGCCATCCCTTGGACTCCGACCACCACCACTAAACTCTCCACCCTCCAGTGAGCATAACCCAACTTCTGGTACCACCTACGACAACCCAAATAATCCAATCCGAAATGGGTCCTAAAACGTGTTGTTCTTCGCCGCGCCACCGTCCGGCCACCGTAGGCCTCACCACCGCCACCAAAAGACTTCCATCACCCAGCCGGTCATCCCCGTAGCTCAGTTTCCCCAACCGTTGCCTCACCTTCCCGGTACAACCTCAAACCTGAAAATGGGTTTCACCCATTTTGACCCCGATCCGCTACCTTCCGATGGTTGTGCTGCCATACCACCACCTCCATGGGATTCCTCACACTTCAATGAGTATCTCCCTAAATTTTGGTGGTAAATCGAGCATTTTAGTCTAACGTACAATAGTTTATAAAATTTAAAATTTAAATATATTTTTGGCATCAATAGTTATTTTGTTTGATTATTGTTGGAATTTATAAATTGTTGGCTATCTGGTGCATGGTTGTCTGTATTGTGTATTTATGCGCATGTTCATGAAAATATTTAGAAACTGGATTTTTGCATGATTTTGGATATTCATGTGTTAGAAATGGAAATTGGGTTTTTAATTGAGTTTATAGATTTTAATAGTTTTTGGCTGATTCATAACGGGGACGGCGATACATAACGTCTGTTGTTATCAGCGTGTGTGTGTGTGGATGACATAAAGGGGACGGCGATACGTAACGCCCATTATGGTCATTGTGTGCGTGTCAGTCATAATGGGGACGGCGATACGTAACGTCCATTATGATTAGCAGTATATGGGTGACATAACGAGGACGGCGATACGTAACGCTCGTTATGGTTATTAGGTGTGTATTTTATATCAGGGACGACGATACGTAATGCCCGGTATGAAATGAGTGTGTGTGAATCATAATGAGGATGGCGATACGTAACACCCATTATGATTTCAGGTGTGTGTGTATATCATATCGAGGACGGTGATACGTAACGCCCGGTATGATTGGTTTTGAGGATATTATTTTATGAAAAATGATGGTTGATTTTATTGGAATTTTATTGTGAACTAAAATGGGATTTCGGCATATGTGGTTATTTCATTGACTTTGAGAAAGATGATTTTAAATCTCATGCATATGGTAATTTGTTCATGGTTGTTGTTGTGACATTAATGTATTTATTATTTTGGGTTTGGTTTGGTTGTATTTACTTGCGATGTCATATTGGCGTTGTAGTTTTTTGGATTACGAAGAGACTGAGCCTGAGAAGATGGTTTTGCCGTTGATGTGTTATTATCATTAATTATTATCTCAGGAAATTTATTTTCCCATTTTTTATAAATATGTATTTGTTTAAATTGTATCTCGGATGACTGTATTAAATCTCCTGTTGGAGAATTTATCTTAAATAGTTTGTAAAATATTTCTAAGAATTCTGGTACTTAGATAATGATTTATTTATCCGTTGCGACTTATATTTTATGTATGTCACGTGTGCACACACGTTTGGCATTTGTCGTTGGGATGCGTGACCCATGTTGTCATCATCCTGACGCCTCGATTCCCATGTTTATTTTAAGAAAAATTTGCGGGTGTCATAGTGGAAGAGAGCCACACTGTATCCGCAACTATATCGAGAAATTTTCTGCCCTCATACTTCAAATCACAAACATGAGTGAGGAAGATCTCATCTTCAACTTCATTGATGGCCTCAAGTCATGGGTGGCTCAGGAGCTTAAGCGCCATGGTGTCAACGACATCTCCACCACCTTGACAGTGGCGGAAATCTTGGAAGAGTTTGAGTATCACAAGAGTGACAACTCTTCAAAACCCAAGTTTTCAAAGGATAACCACGGAAAAGGTGGGCAAGCAAAGGGGTCCAAACCCCCACAGCATAAAGAGCGGGGAGACAAGCCTTTGACATCAAAGGAAGTCAAGAAAGATCACTCTAGAGACAAGAAGCCAAATGATACTTGCTTCCTTTGTGACGGACCACATTGAGCTAGAGATTGCCCTAAGAGGAAGGTCTTAAATGCCATGTTGGAGGAAAAAAAAGTTCAAGAGTTGTTTACAACTTCTAAACTCACTCAAAGCAAACACCAAGCCAACTACCAATGATGGGTCTTTGATGTTTGTAGTGGTGATCATCAACGAGAAGACAACTCATGCCATGGTAGACTCAGGGGCTTTCCAAAACTTCATCAAGAAGGAAGAGGCCGCACGACTAGGGATTCCTCTAAACAAGGGTCAAGAATGGTTGAAATCCGTAAATTTCGAGACCAGACCCCTCGACGGTGTAGCTCATGGGGTGGAGCTACAACTTGGCACTTGGAAAGGAAATGTGGACTTCTCCATCGCCCCCATGGATGATTTCAATGTTGTACTGGGGATGTAATTCTTGAGAAAATTCAACGTAGTGTCTCTTCCTCACTACAATTCGGTGTGCATCTTAGAAGGTGGGCCTTGCATGATACCCACCATGTCTAAGCCGAACACCACTCAACTTCTATCGGCCATGCAATTCAAGAAAGGTTGGAAGAAAGGTGAGGTATCTTACTTGACTACTATGGAGGAAGGTGAAGTAAAAATTTCCTCCCCTCCACCTAAGAAGATCCAAGAGGTCCTCAAGGACTATGAGGACGTCATGCCACCAAAGTTTCCCAAGAAACTACCACCTAGGAGAGATGTTGATTATATGATTGAGCTGGAACTTGGTGCCAAACCACCCGTCAAGGTGCCTTACCGTATGTCGCCTCCAGAACTTGAAGAACTAAGGAGGAAACTTAAAAAACTACTTGATGCTGGATTCATTCAACCCTTCAAGGCACCATATAGGGTACCTGTGTTGTTCTAAAGGAAGCATAATAGGTCTTTGCGGCTATGCATCGACTACCGGGCTCTAAATAACGTAACCATCAAGAACAAGTACCTTATTCCTTTGATTACTGCCTTGTTTGATCAACTGGGGCATGTAAAGTACTTCTCTAAACTTGATCTAAGGTCAAGATATTATCAAGTAAGGATTGCAGAAGGAGATGAGCCAAAGACAACTTGTGTAACTTGGTATGGGGCATTTGAGTTCTTAGTGATGCCCTTCGGTCTCACAAATGCTCTAGCTACCTTCTGCACCCTCATGAACAAGATTTTTCACCTCTACCTTGATTAGTTTGTGGTAGTCTATTTAGATGATATTGTCATTTATAGTACTACCCTCGAGGAGCATGTGGAACATCTAAGGGTTGTTTTCCCAGTCTTAAGGAAAAACCAACTCTATGTCAAGAAGGAGATGTGCTCATTTGCACTAAATGAAGTCCATTTCCTTGGCCATAAGATCCAATGAGGAAAACTCAGCATGGAGGATGGTAAAGTGCAGGCTATTAAGAAATAGGATCCTCCCACCAAATTTATTGAGTTTCGATCTTTCCTTGGGCTAGTCAACTACTATGGAAGATTTATAAAGGGATACTCTTCAAGAGCATCTCCCCTTATTGACTTGCTCAAGAAAAGCAGAACATGAGAGTGGACATTAAGGTGTCAAGAAGTCTTTAATGACTTGAAGACTGCCATCGTGGAGGAACCGATCTTGGCCTTGCCGGATTGCACCAAGCCTTTTGAGGTGCACTCAGATGCATCAGATTTTGCTATCAGGGGAGTTCTTATACAAGAAGGACACCCCATTGCATAAGAGAGCTAAAAACTCAATGAGACTGAAAGCCGATGCACAGTGCAGGAGAAAAAGATGACAACCATTATTCATTGTCTTAGAGTATGGCAACACTATCTACTTGGCTCCCGCTTCACAGTCAAGACCGACAACATTGCCAGCAGTTACTTCCAAAGTCAGAAGAAACTGAGCCCAAAGCAAGTTAGGTGGCAAGATTTCTTGGTAGAATTCAACTACGTCTTGGAGTACAAGCCTAGTAAGACCAGCGTTGTTGCTGATGCCCTTAGTAGGAAGGGTGAGCTTGCCCACATCACTAGTGTACATGGGGAGACATTAGAGTTGATCCATGAAGGGTTGAAGCACGATCCTTTAGCCAAGAATTTGATAAATTTGACTAAGGAGGAAAAAACCAAGAGATTTTGGGTAGAGGATCAGTTACTCTACACCACTAAGTGTCGATTATATGGTTCGAAGTGGGGAAGGCTATGGAGGGACCTTATCAAGGAATGCCATGATTCTTTATGGGCTAGACACCCTAGCCAACATTGCACTTGGGCCTTGTTGGAAGTCTCTTACTATTAGCCCCAGATGAGTGACAAAGTGGAGCTCTTCGTGAAGACTTGTCTTGTGTGCCAACAAGACAAAATGGAGAACTAGAGCCCTACTAGTCTGTTGGAACCATTAACCACTCCCTCCCGTCCTTGGGAGAGTGTTAGTATGGATTTCATAGTGGCTCTCCCCAAATCTGAAAGGTGTGGTACCATCAGTGTTGTGGTGGATCAGTTTTCTAAGTATGTCACTTTCATTGGCACCCCTAAAGATTGCTCAGCTAAGGAGATAGCCAAGCTATTCTTCAAGCATGTGATTAAGTATTGGGGCTTACCACAAAACATTACCAGTGATCGAGACTCTCGTTTCACAGGAAAGTTCTGGTCGAGACTATTCAAGCTTATGGGATCAGCCCTCCATTTCTCCACCAGCTTTCACCCACAAATAGATGGGCAAACTGAAAGAGTGAATGCCTTGTTGGAACTGTACTTGAGGCATTTTGTAAGTGCTTACTAGTCTGACTGGGCCAAGTTGTTGGATGTGGCTTAATTCTTCTACAACTTACAAAGGAGTGAGTCTACGAACAAAAGCCCATTCGAGATTGTAATGGGACAGCAACCACTCACTCCCTAGTCATTGGAGACAAGCTATAAGGGGAATTGTCCAACAACCTTCAACGTTGCTAAGTCTTGGAATGAATAGTTAGATGTAACTCACTCCTACTTAGACAAAGCAACTAAGAAGATGAAGAAATGAGCTGATCAGAAAAGAAGGCCCATGGAATACCACATAGGGGATTTGGTATTGGTAAAGATCTTATTAAGCCAATACAACTTTACGAGGAAGCTGCACAAGGGGCTTGTGCGGCGATATGAGGGACCATTTCTATACATCGAGAAAATAGGGAAGGTCTCCTACAAGCTAGACTTACCCTCCAAGTTCAAGCTTCATCTAATCTTTCATGTAAACTGTTTGAAGCCTTATCATGTTGATGAAGAAGAGCCGACACGAAGAGAGTCTAAGCGTACACCATTGGGCATAACTACCACTTTTGATAAAGAAATAGAAGAAATCTTGACAGATCGGGATGTTAGACGAAGGGGTCACAAGCCACACCAAGAATATCTGATCAAGTGGAAGGGATTGCCTGCAAGTGAGATGACTTGGGAACCAAAGGAGTCATTGTAGCAGTTTCAAGATCAAATCCAAAGGTTCCATGAAGACACCGTGTCGAGGACATCGCAAAGCTAGGTGGGGAAGAATGTCACCACCTGAATTTATTCTAGAGAATTCTACTACCCTCTAGAGTCTCCTAGTCCTTTGTAGATTATTGTAGAATCTTATAGATTGTTGTAGAGTTGTATAGAGAACTCTAGAGTGGTGTAGAATCCCTTAGGAGAACCCCATAGATAATTCTAGAAGTAGTCTAGAATGTTCTTTGCCCTTAATATTGTGACACTTGTCACAATCCTAGTCATTCTTTGTATCAAGAGGTCCCTATAAATAGAGGGAGTCCTCATTTGTGTAAATCACCAAGAAATAAGAGTAAACAAGTTCTCTAGAACTTATTTTTCTACTTTCTCACTCTAGATTTGTTCTCTCTTATCTTGAGTCACTTAGAAGGCTTACTTGAGAGCTTGTCGGGAACAAAACCTCGTACGGCCGCATGGGACATGTGAAGAAATTCTTAGTCCGTGACAAACGGCAAGGAAGGAGTAGCTAGAAAATGGGCAAGGCTTGATCGGTCTTTAATGAATATTGTGTTTGGTACTTGGTTTGACATGGAGAAATTAGAGCATATTAAAAGAAAATCATCGGACCATAGTCCTTTGGTGGTCTGGGTTGCACCAGCGGATACAAGGTATGGCCCCTCACCTTTTAGGTTCCAAAAAATGTGGTGCTCTCATGAATCTTTTTATAATCTAATTAAAGATATTTGGAAGAAACCAGCTGGGGGTTTGAGTTTAATCAAACTTGCGGCAAAGTTGAAGGTTGTTAAAGTCGAATTGAGATCATGGAATATGAGTATATTTGGAAAAGTAAAGACATATATTCAGTTATTTGAAGAACACCTACAAGCTTTAGAGTTTAAATTGCAAGCAGAGTTTTTAGATGAGGAAAATTCTTAATATATTGCTACTAAGTTGGAAATAGAAGAGTGGAAAAAAGGGAAGAGATTTTCTTGGCATAGATTGCTTAGAAGATATGGTTAAAGGAAGGAGATCAAAATGTTAAATTTTTTCCTGCGATTGTGTCGCAACAGCGGCATGGATTGGTTATCTCAAGTATGACACTAGAGGATGGCACGATTCTAGAATCTCATGAATAGGTTCATCAAGATGTTGTGAATTTTTTCACAGATTTTCTAAATGAACATTCAAATCTTGAAGATGCGGATTTGTCCTCTTTTGTTTCTGTGGAGATTTCTATGGAGGAAAACTTGGATTTATGTCAAAAGCCTTCTAAAGATGAAGTAAAGAATGCAGTTTTCTCTATCCCTCAGCATATAGTCTAGCTCTAGATGATTTTGGGACTTCATTCTATATTTACTATTGGCAAATTATGAAGGATGATCTTGTGGAGGCAGCTAGGGAATTTTTTATAGGAGTTTCTTTGCCCAAGTTTATTCCTTTTCCTATATTGTGCTTATTCCAAAAGTTGCTGATCCAAAAACTCATAACAAATTTAGACCTATTAGCTTGCATTTAGTGCTGTATAAAATCTTCTAAAAAATCATTATGTCGCAATTGATAGCTATTTTACCAAGATTATTCTCCCCTAAGCAAAGGGCATTTGTGCTTGGATGTAGCATTTTTGAAAACATATCTCTGGCCAAGGAGATGGTGCACTTTATGAATAAAAAAATGGAGGGCGGGAATACTATAGTGAAGATTGATATGGCGAAGGCTTATGATAGGGTTCACTAGAACTTTTTATTCAGAGTTCTCCCGTGTTTTGGTTTTTCTAATTATTTCTATGATTTGGTCAAGGAGTGTGTTACATCTCCCTGGTATTCAGTGATGGTGCATGGTCCGTATAAGGATTTTCCCCACCCTCTCGAGGACTTTGACGAGGGGATCGTTTGTTGCCATATTTATTTATTCTCAATCAGGAAGTTCTTTTAAGGCTATTGAGGAAACACTTTGAAAATGGTGAAATTGGCATAATTTACCATCTATGGGAGCTCTATTGGTCTCACACCTTTTAGACGTTGATGATGTTTTGATTTTCCTTAATGATGAGAAGTGATCTATGCTAAGGCTTGGTAACTTGTTGAGTTGTTATGAACATTGGTCTGTCCAGTGTATAAGTAGAGAAAAACCACCAATCTTCATGTCTTCAATCATTAGTGTTGCATCGAAAAGAGGTTTAGAGACTAACAGGTTTTGCAGAAAGAAAGTTTCTGGTGACATGTCTTGGGGTTCCACTAGTGCAAGGCCGTATGAAAGTTTTGTCACTTTGATAATTTATTTACTAAAATCTATGCCAAGGTAACGAGTTGGAAAGCGAAACTGTTATCTTAAGGGGGCATCCGGTACTGATAAAACACTTCCTATCTCGCATGTCTTTTATGTTATAGCTATGCTTGATTTTCCTCAGACGGTGTTAAGGAAGATAAAATCTATTTTATTAACCTTGTTCTAGGGAGAAAATCAGAAAAAAGCAAAAATTAAATGGTGTGCTTGGTCTTGGATTACCAAGTCGGTTACGGAGGGAGGGTTGGGATTGAGAGACTTCTCAAAAATTTAGAAAGCTCTCCATATGAAATTGGGCTGGCGTCTTATGTCAATGGATTATTTGTGGTACAGATTTTTATTATCAAAATACGGAAGAGGTCAGTATGTTTCTTTGTTGGAACCACATAGGACGAGCTACAGATTTTGGAGATCAGTGGTATTCGTTTTATTAGATGTTTGTGTGACGTCCAAAATTTGAGTAAAGGAAGGCATAACTTTTTTCTGGATTGATCGTTAGTTCTAGGATGATCCTTTGTCAAGTATGGTCGATTTGGTCACATCTCCTTCTTTGTCAGTAACGAAGGTATGGATTGATAATACTTGAGGTTATGAGATGTTAGATGAATTAATTAGGTCTAAATTGGCTGAAGAAGTGGTAAGAAGTGTTAGTGCAGGTTGGCCTGGTCAAGATATACTTGTATGGAAAGCTTCTTAGGATGAGAAATTTATTTCAGCATCTACATGGGATTTAATCTATGGGAGAGCTGATCGGTTGGCTTGGATGGATTATTAGATATGGAAATATTTTTGCCTAAGAAGATTTCAATCTGTATATGGCGTGCTCAATTTAACTACTTGGTAGAGGATGAAAATTTGAAGTCACGTGGAATTATTATGGCTTCAAAGTGTGACTGTTATTCTTCTCCACAACAAAAACACTGGATCATACTTTTGCAAAAGGGGGGGTGGCAAAGCAAGTATTATGCTATGCCTCTTCAGCGCTGGGTATATCCTTTAGTCAATCACGAACTGGGTGGCACCAAGTTGAAGTCTAGTTAAGTTGTGCGAAGAAAATTACTAAAAGATGAGTATTTGTTGGTATTTTACCTAGTATCCTAATATGGTGCTTGTGGTGAAGACGGTGCAAAGCTCGAATGGAAGGCCTTCAAGAAGATGCACTGGGTGTCTAGAGATCTTTAGATTGTGGCTGTGAAAATTGGTAAATGATATGGAAGATGAAAAAAAAAAAAAATTCTTGGTCAAAGCCTCTTTGTGGATGGTGGAAATTGAATGTTGATGGGAGCTATCGGGGGAATTTTGGCAATTGTGGTAGGAGAGGACTGGCATGGGATCATAGAGATTGATTTATAACAGGTTTCTTTGAGCATTAAGGCTTTGGTACCAATAATGAGATTGAGTTGCGCGCTTTTTTGCAAGGCATTAAGTTGTGCAAAACAATAGGGTGTAATAAAACATTCTGGAATGTGACTTATAGAATCTAAGATTTCAAGTTTTGTATCTACGTATAGATTTTGATGATAACAAATAATTCAAGACTCAAGCTCAAGTTGTTTACGTATAGAGCTAAACACATCAAGAAATCAAGTATAAGCAAAACGAAGAACAAGTCTACAAATAAAGCTCAAAGAGTAATTTTGTATATTTCTTAAAATTTGAAATTGGATTAAATCTCAAAATTAATATTTTCTCATAAAGTATCAAATTGCATTTTTTACATTTGCATAACTTTATTAAAATATTTAATTTCAAAAATTATTATGTGCATGTGTTATCTGAAAATCTTGAAAGCTGATTGTGTGTTTTTTTGACAAAAACAAAAGATAGATGATTTTGTTTGAAAATCTTAAAGGCTGGTTGTGTGTTTTTTTGACAAATGCAAAAGATAGATGATTTGTTTGAAAATCTTAAAAGGTGGTTGTGTATTTTTTTAACATATACAAAAAGAAGATGATTTGGTTTGAAAATAAATCATGCTCATTTTTTCATGTATGAAAAGTAAAAGATTAGGTTTGATTTCTTAGAAAAATAAATAGAGTTGTCTTTGACAAATATAAAAATAAGATGTTTTTATTTGAATCTTTTGAAAAGTGAATAGTACTTTTATTTGACATGTGAACCTTTTCAAATTTGAATATGAAAACTCATTTGCCTATAAATAGCTCACTTGAGTTTTGTAAAAATCACAACAAGAGTTTATACATCAATTGCTAAGTTTTGTATCATTTTCTCAAAACCCTCATTCTCTCTTCTCTAAGTTTTATGCCTTAATCCTTATTCATTTTGAGAGAGATATAGGTTGTACTGTATTGTTCTTATTTCACTCATTGAGGAGTGTACTCTAATTATAACTCTTGTGTGTGTACAAGGTATTCTACACAAAAAATTGTTGAATCACCAAATGTGAGGTGATTGCAAGTGTAGAAGGTGTTCTACACAGATTCTTTGTAGTGGTGTTGCTCAAAGATGTAATAGGTTTCTATTTTCACCTGAAAGAGATTGAATAGTGAATTTGGAATTCTCAAGGGGTAACTTGAGGTAAGGACGTAGACAGTAGGGTTGAATCTCGTTAAAATATTGATTTTGCTTCTTCTTGCCCTTACTCTTTATATTTCCTACTGCTTCGTATTTCTTTTTTTTTTTATATTTTATATTGTGCATTTGGTTTATAATTGTTAATTTTTTTACATAACCCAATTCACCCCCCTTTTGTATTAGTTATCTGGGCAACAACTGGTATCAGAGCAATGGCTCTATCATAAGATTAATTATCTGTTAAGTTAAGATCATATGGCTAATATTGTAGCTACATTCGCTGAAAGTCAATCCAATAGTCGGCTTCTGCTATATTGTAGAGACAATTATACTTCTAAAAAGTTAAAATGAGAATATTTCTTCAGTCTCAAGGTCGATAAATCTGAAAATGTATTGTAAATGAACTTTATATTCCAACAAAAATTGTTGATAGAGTAAAGGTCAATAAGGAAGAAGAAGAATTTGATCGTGAAGACGATAGACTTTATATAGTGAATGTAATGATTATGAATTATCTGTATAATGTTCTAAATGGTAATGAATTTAACAGAATAATGACTTGCAGGACAGTAAAGGAAATTTGGGATAACTTGAAAATAACTTATGAACGAATTTCGCAAGTTAAAGAATCAAAAATTTATATTTTTACGCATGAATATGAAATGTTTAAAATGATTGATGATGAATCTATTTCTTATATGTATACTCGTTTTACTAACATTATAAATAGCTTGACAGCTCTTGGAAAAGTTTATTCTAACTTGGAGATAATAAGAAAAATTTTCAACTCTCTTCCAAAACGTTGGGAATCAAAAGTGACAGCGATTATTGAAGTTAAAGACCTCAAAAAAACTCGAAGTAAATGAACTTATTTGATTACTTATTACTCATGAGTACACATTGAAAAGAGGAGAAAAAGAAGGAAAGCAAAAGAAGAGCTTGGCACTCAAAACTGTTCCCCATGACAGTGAAAGCGATAAAGACGAAGAAAGCAATAATAAAGATGAAGAAATTGTAATGATCATAAGAAGATTTCAGAAATTCTTAAAAAAAAAAATAAAACTTTTCTAAGGAAATCTTTCAAAAAGTTTTCCAACAAAGATATAGGTAAAAACGACTCATTAACTTGTTATAAATGCAAAAAACCAAGACATATTAAGGCAGATTGTCTCATGCTAAAGAAAGATCGATACAAAGGCAAGAAAGCAATGAAAGTTACATAGGATAATGATTCAAGTAGCTTAGACAGCGACACAAATAATGAAAAATCTGCAATTTTTTGTCTTATGTCTAAAGATGATCTTGAGGCAAATATTAAAAATTCTTCTTATGAAAAATTGTAAAATATTTTAGAAGAGGTATATGAGAAATTTGAAAAATTGTGTATCAAGTATACCTCTTTGAAATAGAAAAATTCTTCTTTAACAAATGAAATTAATTTTTTAAGAAAAGAAAACATAGTTTCAAAAGATGAAAATGATGAGTTGAAAAAGAAAGTGATTGATTTAGAAAAGATTATTGAAAACTTTACAAATGGAAAAAAAAACTTTGAAAAAGTTCTTGGAAGTCAAATATGTATTTTTGATAAGGTAGGTTTCGAATACATGCCAAAAGAAAAATTCAAATCCTATAAAAATTTCTTTGATAAACCAACTAATTCAAAATTAGATTTTTAAAATTCTTTTCATAAAAATAACTTTTCTAAAGAAAAATATTATTATTCAAGATTTTCAAATATGTCACATGTTATTTGTAATTTTGCAATAGAAATGGTCATAATTATCATGTTTGTCCTATTAGAAGAAGACATACTGTTGCCCAAATAACTAACACAATAAGGGGGTAAATTGGGCTATATTATAAAAATTAACACTTATTAATCAAATATACAATATAAAATATAAACAGAATATAAAGCAGTAAGAAATGTAAAGAGTAGGGTAAGAGAAAGCAAACTCAGTATTTTTACGAGATTCAGTCCTACTGCCTACGTCCTTACCTCAAGCTACCCCTTGAGGATCCCGAATTCACTAGTCAATCTCCTTTAGGTGGAGATAGAAATCTATTACACTTTTGAGCAGCACCGCTCTAAAGAATCCGTGTAGAACACCCTCTACACTTCCAATCACTTCACACTTAGTGATTTAATTATTCCCCGTATAGAATACTTTCTACACATACAAGGGTTATACGCACCCTCTTACAAATACAAGAGTTGATAGTGGGTAGACTATCAAAGTACACTACTCAACGAGTGAGATAGAAATAATACAGCGCAATCTATATCTCTCTCAACAAGAACAAGAATTAAGGCTCAAAATTTTAGAAAAGAGAGAATGAGATCTTTGAAGGATTGATGTAAAACTTAGCAATAGATGTGTAACCTCTTGTTGTGAGTTTTACAAAACTCAAGTGAGATATTTATAGGCAAATGAATTTTCAATTTCAAATTTGAAAAGATTCACATGTCAAATAAGAGCACTATTTACTTTTCAAAAAAATCAAATAAAAGCATTTCCTTTTTGCATTTGTCAAAGACAACTTTATTCATTTTTCAAAAAAATAAACCTAATCTTTTGTTTTTCATACATAACAAAATGAGTAAGATTTATTTTTCAAATCAAATCATCTTCTTTTTTCATATGTCAAAAAAAACATACAACCATTTTTTAAGATTTTCAAACAAAATCATCTACCTTTTGTATTTGTCAAAAAAACACACAATCACCCTTTAAGATTCTCGAATAAAATCATCTACCTTTTGCATTTGTCAAAAAAATACACCACCTCCCTTCAAGACTTTCAAACAAAATATGCACATGTCAAATATAATAATCATCTTATAAATTCAAGTTTTTATAAAAAAAATATAATTTTTGAAATTATTTTATTTGATGATGTTATGCACATGTGAAAAACATAATTTTCAAAACTAAGACATTTAAAAATGACTTACATATGTGAAAAATGTAATTTGATATTTTATGAGAAAAAAAAATAATTTGGAGCCTTAATCCAATTTCTAACTTTATCAAGAGATGTACAAAAATAATCTATGAGATTCATTTATAGACTTTATTTCTTTTTTGCTCATACTTGATTTCTTTATGTGTTTAGCTCCCTCCATGCATAAACAACTTGATTTTTGAGTTTTAAATATTATTTGTTATCATCAAAATTTATATGTAGATGCGAGACTTGAAACCTTGGGTTCAACAATCTCCCCCTTTTTGATAGTGACAAATACTTAGTAGAAATCTGCGACCTGCAGTAATACTTAAACTCCACCTGAAAATATGCGTTAGTATTTCAAGAAAAATTTAAACATGATTCTAGCATATATAACAGGGTAATATAATACTAATATAAGACTTCTCCTCCTTTTGGCATCATTAAAAAGGAACCGTAATTGGTTTCAATAAGAATTTTTCCCGCAATAAGCAATAACCAAATAAAATGGTGCATTAGTAGAAGCTGTAGAGAGTTGAATAATTAGAATCACCCGTGCCCGACAAAACCTACAAAGGCTGGAGGCCTAACTCTGGCAATTCGATGCAGAGATTTGATCCGCCTGATGTTGTTGAAAAATGAGATATTATCAGGATTTGTAAGCTGTCTTGTTCTTATTTCCGTTTCTATAAGAGCAATCTTTAGCTTTATCTATTTCGCATCAAATCTTCTTATCAGCTTTGCAATTTGCTTGCATTCTCATTCTACAAATTTTCAATGACTGATCAATTTCCCTTCAGTACTTCTTTTAATCAAGATTTGAGGTATTCTTCACCTCAGTTTCAATCTATTTCTACATCTATCGTGGGTGCCATGAAGCAATAAGAGACTAATTTAGCTAATAAATCAGATCATGATGCCATTTACGAGCTTGTGGGTCTTGGAACTCGATACTCATCATCCATCGTCCCATTTTCTGCTCGGTTGCAGTCCAAAACTACCGAAATTGAGAAACTTAGCGAGGCTGTCTCTGTATTTCAACGACTTGTTTATGAGTCAAATAAAAAAATAGTAGAGTTAAAGCAACAGAATAGAATTTGAAATCTTTGCTTGCCTCTTCATTTCGATTGCCTAATCCTTTAGACAAGGATGGCATGATGATTTGTGAGGAGCAAATGCATTTGAATAATGAGGCTAAACATCTCAAGTTGCTGTAGGTCATTTAAGATAATGAAATAAAAGTATCTAGCAGATATTCATGGCATGCATCATTCTTATTTCTCTTCTAATCATGCATAGTCTATCTTCTGGTAGGGGTTTTGTGAAAATGTCTGCCAATTGATCATGTGTACTAGTGAATTCTAATACAATATCGTCCTTCTGCACATGATCTCTAAGAAAATGATATCTAATTTCAATATGTTTGGTCTGAGAATGTTATATTGGATTCTTTGAAAGATTTATAACACTTGTATTATCATATTTGATTGGAATGTGATTGTACATAAGTTTAAAATCCTCAAGTTGTTGCTTCATGTAAAGAACTTGAGCACAGCAACTACCCGCAGCAACATATTCTGCCTCAGCAGTAGATAGTGCAACAGAATTTTGTTTTTTACTAAACCAGGAAACTAGTGCATGACTTAAGAAGTGACATGCTCTACTAGTACTTTTTCGATCTATTTTACAGCCAACATGTATCTGTGTAGCTGATTAGATCAAAAGATGTGTGCTTAGGGTACCATAACCCTAAGTTAATTGTACCACTAAGATATCTAAGAATGCGCTTAACTGCAATTAAATGTGATTTTTTTGAAGATGATTGAAAGCGTGCACATAAGCAAACACTAAACATAATATCTAGTCTACTAGCTATCAAATATAATAAGCTACCAATCATACCTCGATATACCTTCGAGTCAACTGGTTTACCGGATTCATCTTTATCAAGTTTAGTGGATGGGCTCATTGGTGTTCCAGTTTTCTTAGCACCTCCCATCCCAAACTTTTTCAGCAATTCCTTAATATATTTTAATTGATTAATGAATGTCCCACTTTTTGCTTGCTTAATTTGCAATCCGAGAAAGAATGTAAGCTCTCCCATCATGCTCATTTCAAATTCTTCCTGCATAGTCTTAGCAAAAACTTGGCACATATTTTCATTAGTAGTACCGAATATTATATCATTAACATAAATCTGAAACAAAAGAATATCATCATTTTCGTATTTAATGAAAAGAGTTATATCAATTTTTCCTCTTGTAAAGCCTTTTTCAATTAAGAAACCACTGAGTCTCTCGTACCACATTCTAGGAGCTTGTTTGAGTCCATATAGTGCTTTTGTAAGTTTGAAAACATGATTTGGAGAAATATGATTTTCAAAACCTGGAGGTTGCTCAACATATACCTCTTCATTTATAAAACCATTTAAGAAAGTACTTTTAACATCTATTTGAAAAAATTTGAAATCTTTATAACAAGCATATGCAAGTAGCATTCGAATAGCTTATAATCTTGCGACTGATGCATATGTCTTGTCATAATCGATTCGTTCTTCTTGATTGAAACCTTGGGCTACAAGTCGAGCCTTATTTCTAGTAATGACTCCGGACTCATCTTTCTTGTTTCTAAAAACCCATTTTGTTCCAATAATAGTATGATTTTTGGGTCTAGGAACAAGTGTCCAAATATCATTTCTTTCAAATTGATTAAATTCTTCTTGCATAGCTAGAATCAAAGATTCATCAAGAAGTTTTTCATCAATATTTTTAGGTTCAATCTGATATAGAAAAGCAGTATGATTGCAAATATTTCTAAGAGATGATCGAGTGCTTACACCTCGTGAAAGTTCTCCCAGAATTTGTTCCACTGGATAATCTTTTACAAATTTTCACTGTTTGGTTGCATCTTGTATTAAATTTTGATGATCTTTCCTGATCTCTCCATGTTGGACTTCCTGTATTGTGTTCTCTTTCTTGAGATCGAGATTGAGACTTTCCGTATCATTTATACCTCATATTTCTTCATCAATGGATTTCTTGAAGAGTAGATAATTAGATTCATCAAATACTACATGCATAGATTCTTGTACAGTCAAAGTCTTTTTATTGAATACTCTATAAACTTTACTATTATTAGAATATCCGATAAAGATACCTTCATCAGATTTTGCATCAAACTTGCCTAAATTATCTCTGTCATTTAAAATAAAATATTTGCATCCAAATACATGAAAGTAATCAATGTTGGGCTTTTTCTCATTCGAAAACTCATAGGGGGTTTTATCTAATTTAGACCTTAGCATAACTTTATTTATAACATAATATGCAGTACTTACCGCTTCGGCCCAAAAATAACTAGGCAATTTGTTCTCATTGAGCATTGTTCTTGCCATCTCTTGAAAAGATCTATTTTTTCTCTCTACTACCCCATTTTGTTGAGGAATAGAAAAATTATGCACAAAACCATTTTCATCACAAAATGTTCAATATTTTTATTAACAAGCTCTTTTCCCCTATCACTTCAGATACTTGAAATAGTATAACCTTTTTCATTTTGAATTCTTTTGCATAACTTGGTAAATGTATTTTGTGCCTTATCTTTATGAGTAAGAAAGATGACCCAAGTATATCTAAAGAAATCATCAACAATAACAAATGCCTAATATTTTCCTCCTAAACTTGCAACTCTATTTGGTCCAGAAAGATCCATGTATATCAGTTGCAGTGGTCTAATAGTGGAAATATGTTTCTTGGCTTTAAAAGAAATTTTTGTTTGTTTACCAAATTGGCATGCATCACAAATTTTGTCTTTAAGAAAATTTGTCTTTGGTAAACCTCTCACAAGATCATTTTTTGAAAGTTTGGAAATAAGTTCCTTATTGGCATGACTTAGTCTTCTATGCCATAACCAATTAGTTTCATTTTGAGCTGAAAAACAAATAGCATCTTGTGAGGTAATTTCTTCAAAATCAATTATATAAACATTATTGCTTCTAAAAGCAATAAAACAAATATTACAATCATGATCATTCAAAATAATGCACTTATTCATTTTGAAAGTAACTGTAAATCCTTTATCACATAATTGACTTATGCTCAAAAGATTATGTTTTAAACCTTCAACAAGTAGAACATCTTCAATTATGAGAGAAAACTCATTACCAATTTTACCTATTCTCACGATCTTCCTTTTCGAGTTGTCTCCAAATGTCACGTGTCCTTCTTTTTTAGATCTAAGATCAAAGAACTTAGTCTTGTCTCCCGTCATGTGTCTTGAACATCTACTATCTAAAAACCATTTATTTTTGTTTGTAGAAGACTTCATGCACACCTATAAAAATAATTAAAATGATTTTTCTTGGTACCCAAGTTCTTTGGGTCCTTTATTTATTAGTATTAGAAGAAACAAAATTTTTAGGTACCCATATGACCCTAATAGTCATTGTATATATATTTTTCTAATAAGACAAGTAAGATAATTATGATCATTTCTATTACAAAAATTACAAATAGCATGTGACATATATGAAGAAGTTGAGTGATTATAATAGTATCATTTTTTAACAAAATTATTTTTATGAAAAGAATTTGGAATATTGGATTTTGATGTAGAAGGATTATCAAAGAAGTTTTTATAAGAGTTGTATTTTTGTTTTGGCATATATCCCAAGCCTGCCTTGTCAAAAACACATCTTTGACTACTAAGAAGTTTTTCAAAATTTCTTTTTCCATTCGTAAAGTTTTCAATAATATTTTCTAAATCAGTTTTCTCTTTTTTCAACTCAAGATTTTCATCTTTCAAAACAATACTTTCTTTTCTTAAAATATCAATTTCATTTGTTAAAGAAGAATTTTTCTTTTTCAAAACAGTATACTTGATACCCAATTTTTTAAATTCCTCATATACCTCTTCTAAAATATTTTACAATTCTTCATATGAAGGATCTTCAATATTATCAAAATTTGTTACCTCAATGTCATCTTTAACCATAAGATAAAGATTTGCTGATTCTCCATTACTTACTTCACTATCTGAGCTACTTGAATCATCATCCCATGTAGCTTTCATTGTTTTTTTTACCTTTGTTTCGATCTTTATTTAGCAGAGGACAATCTGACTTGATATGACCAGACTTATTGCATTTATAACAAATTAGAGTGTAATTTTTACCTGAATTTTTCTTGGAAAACTTTTTGAAGGATTTCCTTAGAGGAGTTTTATTTTTCTGTAAGAACCTCTGAATTCTTCTTGTTATCATCGCAACTTCTTCATTTTTGTCGTCATTTTCCTCATCTTCATCACTTTCACTTTCATATAGAACAGCTTTAAATGCCAAGCTCTTCTTTGGCTTTCCTTCTGCTTCTCCTCTTTTCAATGTGTACTCATGGGTGATAAGTGACCTGATGAGTTCATTTACTTCGAGTTTCTTGAGGTCTCTAGCTTCAATAATCGCTGTCACTTTTGATTCTGAACGTTTTGGTAGAGAGTTGAGAATTTTTCTCACTATCTCCACTTTGGAATAAATTTTGCCAAGAGCTGTCAAACTGTTTATGATGTTAGTAAAATGAGTGTGCATACTAGAAATAGATTCCTCATCATTCATCTTAAACATTTCATATTCATGAGTAAGAATATAAATTTTTGATTCCATGACTTGAGAAGTTCCTTCATAAGTAACTTCCAAGTTATCCTAAATTTCCTTTATTGTAGTGCAAGTCATTACTCTATTAAACTCATTACTATTGAGAGCATTATATAATAAATTCATAGCAGTTAAATTCAAAGTATAAAGTCTATCGTCTTCAGGATCAAACTCTTATTCTTCCTTTTTGACATTTACTCCATCAACCACTTTTGTTGGAATATAAGGTCCATTTACAATGTATTTTTCAGATTTCTTGACCTTGAGCCTGAAGGAATGTTCTCATTCTAACTTTCCAGAATGAGTAATTGTCTCCGCAAAAGAGTGGAGGCCGACTGCTAGATTGACCTTCACCAAATAAAGCTGCAATGTTAGTCATAAGATCTTAACTCAAAAGATAGTTAATCTTATAACAGAGCTCTAGCTCTGATACCAATTGTTGCCCAGATGACTAACACAAGAGGGGGATGAATTGGGTTATATTATTAAAATTAACACTTATTAATCAAATACACAATATAAAATATAAAGAGAATATAAAGTAATAAGAAATGTAAATAGTAGGGTAAGAGAAAGAAAACTTAGTATTTTTATGAGGTTCAACCCTACTACCTACGTCTTCGCCTCAAGCTACCCCTTGAGGATCCTTAATTCACTAGTCAATCTCTTTTAGGTGGAGATAGAAACCTATTACACTTTTGAGTAGCACCACTCTAAAGAATCCGTGTAGAACACCCTCTACACTTCCAATCACTTCACACTTAGTGATTTAATTATTCCCCGTATAGAACACCTTTTACACACATAAGGGTTATACACACCCTCTTACAAATACAAGAGTTGATAGTGGGTAGACTATCAAAGTACACTTCTCAATGAGTGAGATAGAAATAATACAGCGCAACCTATATCTCTCTCAACAAGAACAATAATTAAGACTCAAAATTTTAGAAAATAGAGAATGAGAGCTTTGAAGAAATGATACAAAACTTAACAATAGATGTGTAAGCTCTTGTTGTGATTTTTGCAAAACTCAAGTGTGCTATTTATAGGCAAATGAATCTTTAATTTCAAATTTGAAAAGATTTACATATCAAATAAGAGCACTATTTACTTTTCAAAAAATTCAAATAAAAGCATTTCCTTTTTGCATTTGTCAAAGACAACTCTATTCATTTTTTAGAAAAATCAAACCTAATCTTTTACTTTTCATACATGACAAAATGAGCATGATTTATTTTTCAAATCAAATCATCTTCTTTTTGCATATGTCAAAAAAACACACAACCACCCTTTAAAATTTTCAAACAAAATCATCTACCTTTTGTATTTGTCAAAAAAACACACAATCACCCTTTAAGATTCTCAAACAAAATCATCTACCTTTTGCATTTGTCAAAAAAACACACCACCTCCCTTCAAGACTTTCAAACAAAATATGTACATGTCAAATATGATAATCATCTTATAAATTCAAGTTTTTATAAAAAAAATATATAATTTTTGAAATTATTTTATTTGATGATGCTATGCACGTGTGAAAAACATAATTTTCAAAACTAAGACATTTAAAAATGACTTGCATATGTGAAAAAGTAATTTGATATTTTATGAGAAAAAAAGAGTAATTTGGAGCCTTAATCCAATTTCTAATTTTATCAAGAGATGTACAAAATAATCTATGAGATCCATTTGTAGACTTGATTTCTTTCTTGCTCATGCTTGATTTCTTAATGTATTTAGCTCCATTCATGCGTAAACAACTTGATTTTTGAGTTTTAAATATTATTTGTTATCATCAAAATTTATACGTAGATGCGAGATTTGAAACCTTGGGTTCAACACATATAATGACTATTAGCGCCATATGGGTACCAAAAAATCTTATTTCCTCTAATACTAATAAATAAAGGACCCAAAGAACTTAGGTACCAAGAAAAATTATTTTAATTACTTTTACAGATATGCATGAAGTCCTCCATAGGTAAAATTAAATGCTTTTTAGACAGTGGATGCTCAAGACACATGATAGGAGATAAAACTAAATTCATTAACCTCACTTCTAAAGAAGAAAGACACGTGACATTTGGAGACAATTCAAAATAGAATATCATGAGAATAGGTAAAGTTGGTAAGAAGTCTTCTCTCATAATTGAAAATGTTCTATTTGTTGGTCTAAAGTATAATCTTTTGAGTATAAGTCAATTATGTGATAAAATATTTACAGTTACTTTCAAAAATGATAAGTGCATTATTTTGAATAATCATTATTGCAATATTTGTTTTATTGCTACTAAAAACAATAATGTATATACAATCGAATTTGAAGAAATTGCCTCACAATGTGCTATTTATTTATTAACTCAACATAAAAATAGCTGGTTATGGCATAAAAGGTTAGGTCATGCAAATATGGAACTTATTTCCAAACTTTCAAAAAATGATCTTGTGAGAGGTTTGCCAAAAGCAAAATTTTTTAAAGACAAAATCTGTGATGCATGCCAGTTTGGTAAACAAACAAAAATTTCTTTCAAAATCAAGAAATATATTTCCACTACTAGACCTTTGCAACTAATACACATGGACTTTTTTAGACCAAACAGAGTTGCGAGTCTGTGAGGAAAATATTATGGATTTGTTATTGTTGATGATTTTTCTAGATATACTTGGGTCATCTTTCTCGCTCATAAAAATGAGGTACATAATGCCTTTACCAAGCTATGCAAGAGAATTCAAAATGAAAAAGGCTATACTATTTCAAATATCTGAAGTAATAGGGGGAAAGAGTTTGTCAATAAAAATATTGAGTCTTTTTGTGATGAAAATGGTTTTCTGCATAATTTCTCTGCTCCTCAACAAAATTGGGCAGTAAAGAGGAAGAATAGATCTCTTCAAGAAATAGCAAGAACAATGCTTAGTGAAAATAGTTTACCTAGTTACTTTTGGGCCGAAGCGGTAAGTACTGCATGTTATATTATAAATAGAGTTATATTAAGGTCTAAATTAGATAAAACCCTTTATGAGCTTTGGAATGAGAAAAAGTACAACATTAGTTACTTTCATGTATTTGGATGCAAATGTTTTATACTCAATGACAGAGATAATTTAGGAAAGTTTGATATAAAATCTGATGAAGGTATCTTTCTTGGGTATTCAACAAATAGTAAAACTTATAAAGTATTTAATAAAAAGACTTTGATTGTACAAGAATCTATGCATGTAGTATTTGATGAATCTAACCCTCTACTCTCCAAGAAATCTATTGATGAAAAATCAGAAGGTATAAATAACACAAATAGTCTCAATCTTGACAAAGAGAATACAATAGAAGAAGTCTAATATGGAAACATAAAAAAAGATCATCAAGATTTAGTACAAGATGCAACCAAACAGTAGAAACATGTAAAAGATCATCCAGTGGAACAAATTCTAAGAGAACCTTCACGAGGTGTAAGTACTTGATCAACTATTAGAAATATTTATAATCACGCTACTTTTCTATCTCAAATTGAATCCAAAAATATTGATGAAGTACTTATTGATGAATCAGGAATTCTAGCTATAAAAGAAGAGCTAAATCAATTTGAAAGAAATAATGTATGGACACTTGTTCCTAGACCCAAAAATCATGTTGTTATTAGAACAAAATGGGTTTTTAGAAATAAGAAAGATGAGTATGGAATCATCACTAGAAACAAGACTCGACTTGCAGCCCAATGTTTCAATCAAGAGGAAGGAATCGATTATGATGAAAGGTATGCACTTGTCGTAAGATTAAAAGCTATTCGAATGTTACTTGCATATACATGTTATAAAAATTTCAAACTTTTTCAAATAGATGTTAAAGTGTTTTCTTAAATGGTTTTATAAATGAAGAGGTATATGTTGAGCAACCTCCAGGTTTTGAAAATCATATTTCTCCTAATCATGTTTTTAAGCTCGTAAAAGCATTATATGGACTCAAACAAGCTCTTAGAGCTTGGTATGAGAGGTTTAATGGTTTTTTGATTGAAAAAAGTTTTCAAGAGGAAAGATCGATATAACTCTTTTCATCAAATATAAACAATATGATATTCTTCTAGTTCAAATTTATGTGGGTGATATAATTTTTGGTACTACTAATGAAATATGTGCCAAGATTTTGTTAAGAGTATGCAGGAAGAATTTGAAATGAGCATGATGGGAGAAATTAATTTCTTTCTCGGATTCCAAATCAAGCAAGCAAAAAGTAAAAAATTTAATAATCAATCAAAATATATCAAAGAGTTACTTAAAAAATTTGAGATGGAATGTGCGAAGGTAATTGGAATACCAATGAGTCCAACCACTAAATTTGATAAAGATGAAAGCGGTAAGTCAGTTGACTCAAAAGTATATGGAGATATAATTGGTAGTTTATTATATTTGACAACTAGTAGATCTAATATTATGTTCAGTCTATGTTTATGTGTACGTTTTTAATCATTTCCAAAACAATCTCATTTGATTGCAGTCAAGCGGATTTTTAGATATCTTGCCAGTACCATTGACCTCTGATTATGGTATTTTAAGCACACTTCTTTCAATCTTATTAGTTATTCAGATACAAATTATGCTAGTTGCAAAATTGATTGAAAAAGTACAAGTGGAACATGTCACTTTTTAGGTCATGCACTCGTTTCATGGTTTAGTAAAAAATAAAATTCTGTTGCATTATCTACTGCTGAGACAGAGTATGTTACTGTAGGTAGTTGTTATGCTCAAGTTCTTTATATGAAACAACAGCTTGAGGATTTTAAATTTATGTACAATCGCATTCCAATCAAATGTGATAATACAAGTTCTATAATTCTTTCAAAAAATCCAATACAACATTCTATGACTAAGCATATTGAAATTAGATATCCTTTTCTTAGAGATCATGTACAAAAAGGTGATATTATACTAGAATTCACAAGCAAATATGATCAATTGGCAAACATTTTCACAAAACCCCTACCAGAAGATAGATTCAGCATGATTAGAAAAAAAATATGAATGATGCATGTCATGAATATCTGTTAAATATTTTTATTCCATTATCTCAAATGACTTACAAAAACTTGAGACTTCCATCCTCATCTTTCAACTGCATTTGTTTTTCATAGATCGACATGTTATTCTCATCTAAAGGATTAGGCAGTCAAAATGAATAGACAAGTAAGGATTTTAAATCCTTATTCTGTTACTTTAACTCTACTATTTTTTTATTTGACTCATAAAAAAGTCATTGAAGTACAGAGACAGTCTCACTAAACTTCTCAATTTCACGAGTTTTGGACTGCAATCGAGCAAAAAAATCAACAATGGATGATGAATATCGAGTTCCGAGACCCACAAGCTCATAAATGACATTATGATCTGATTTATTAGGTAAAGCAGTCTCTTGTTGTTTCATGGCACCTATGATAGAAGCAGAAATAGATTGATCATGAGAAGTACTGAAGGAAAATTGACGAGCTATTACAAAATTGTAGAATGAAAATGCAGATGAATTACAAAGATAAAAAGAAAATTTGATGCAAAAGAGATTGCTCTTATAGAAACGAGAATAATAACAAGACAAACTATTACAACTTCAAATCTCTGCAATATCTTGCTTGTCAATAATGTCAAGCAGATTTGAATCTCCTTCGCACCGAATTGTTAGAGCTAAGCATCCAGCTTTTGCAGGCTTTGTCGGACACGGGTGACTCTAATTTTTCAACTCTCTACAAAATCTCCTTTCGCACCGAATTGTCAGAGCTAGGCCTCCAGATTTTGTAGGTTTTGTCCGATACAGACGTGGGAAGAAATCTCCTTTCGCACCAAATCTCGATAATATTTTATTTGTCAACAACCTCAAGCGGATCTCTGTACCGGGACGATAAAATTAAGCCTCAGCCTTTACAGCTTTTGTCGAACACGGACAGAGGAAGAAATTTTACTAAAATCAATTGCAGTTCATTTTTAATAATGCCAAAAGGGGGAGAAGTCTTATACTAGTATTATACTACCATGTTATATATACTAGAATCATGTGTATATTTTATTTAAAAAACTAACGCATATTTTCAGGGGGAGCTTAAGTATTAACTGCAGGTCACAGATTTATACTAAGTATTTGTCATCATCAAAAAGGAGGAGATTGTAGAACTCAAGATTTCAAGTTTCGTATCTACATATAAATTTTGATGATAGCAAATAAATTCAAGATTCAAGCTCAAGTTGTCTACGCATGAAGAGAGTTAAGCACATCAAGAAATCAAGCATGAGCAAAAAGAAGAACAAGTTTACAAATGAAGCTCACAGAGTAATTTTGAGCATTAATCCAATTTTGACTCAAAAGTTGTGGTTGACTGGCTAAATAATAGGAGTTGTAATTTGTGGTATTTATGGGACTATTGTGATGTGATGATCTGCTTAAAGAATTGGATGGCATGCATTTTCAAGTGGTGCATCAATTCAAGAAAGGTAATCAAGCAACGATTTTTTTGGCACGACAAGGTGAAGTGGAAATGACATGAAACTTAAGATTGGATGATTGCCTCCCTCATTTGTTGAGGGGGAATAAGGCGCTTAAATGCTTTGGGTTTTCCAAATGTGAGAAGCAAGAAAAGCTGATGATGATTTCCTATTGGAAATATTTTCAAAATAATATATTATATATTATATTTAATAATATATTTTGGGGAATTGTTTTTTGGAAGTTATGAATTATTTTGGAAAGAGATAAATGAGGAAAATTTATAAGCAAAAGCTTATGTTTATAATATATCAAGTTTGGTAGAATACCATAAGTCTTTAATTGGCCTAGTGGCATGAAAGCTTTACATTAGCCCCCATGCAACAAGTTTGATCCACACCTCCTTCACGTGGAGGCATTTTTGTTGTGATTAATTGAAGGGCATGCGCACAAGGCACTAACACATTCGCAAAATAAATGCCAAAAATCACACTAGTTAGGGATCGAACTCGTGCGCAGACTTGGGAAGGAAGCAGCATGATCGTTAGACCGAGTGCATTACTTCCATTTGCTACTATATATATACCGGTTTGTATCAGATGTAAAAACTACAAATTATAGCGATGGAGTGCGGCTGCAATGATTCAATACGGTTTCCCACTGGTTGTGGAGAAGAATTGTGACCGCTGGACTGGGTCCGACATTTGTGTCATTTTGGAATAGGTATTATATATAGCTGTTCGGATCAGATTACATATAATGAAAAGTTATAATTTTTCATTCACATCTTATGAGTATCTATAAATAGACTTATTGACTTGCCATTTTAAAACATTCCAGAAGGCAATTTCGAAATTTTCTCTCTTCTAAAAGATTTTATTTTTTCAATACTTTTTATTAGATCTATTTATTCTGCAGAGAATAGATTTATAATATCTTAGTTGAATAGAAAAATTTAAGGGTGTTCATGGTCTAATTTTGTTTGTGCATAATACAATTAGTCAAACGGGACTTGTTCCGAACTTCATTATATCTTGAAGGTAAATTTTACTTGTAACCTGTGTGCATACAATTATTATTATTGGTAGGAGAAAATATTGTTTTAAGAAAAATGACATTTGCGCTTTAAAGTAAATCTTTTTTAATATTTTTTATTTTGCAGCCCATTTGTACCAACATTTCCATTCTTGATCGAAGGCCTGGGTTGATTTTCGGATTTACTGTTCATGTGTACGTGCTGAACTTTGGTTGCGTTTTACGTGATCAACAACGTTATCACCCCAGACCCAGTTCTTGGTGTTGTGGTAATGCCACTAATACGCAGAGCAACAGTGCCACATTAGATTGGACCATTTATCTTAAGATTCATATCCGTGATGCTTTTTATACGTAATAAACATCAAATGTATTTGAAGAAAGGCACACAATTTTCTGCATCTCAAATCAACATTAGCAAAGTTACTGTCACATGCCATGCATTTCTGCTTGCATTGATAAATCGACCCAATACTCATTATAGTAACTATACTCATTATAGGAACTATATGGATCATGATACACGGGATCTTGGAGCCATACTGCTGTAGTTGGATAGACAAATCCAGAATCTGTCTCTGGCATGAATATGTCGGCCTGCTCCTGAAGTGATAGTGACTGCTCCCATGAAGTTTGGAGCTCTTCAGATGTTTTAGATGATCCAAAATTCTCCTCTTTCGGTTGTTTTTGATCAATTTCAACAGCAGGGTCCGTGCTTGAAGATGATAGATCATGATCTGTTGACAGCTGCGGTGACATCGGTATAGTATTACAAGTGCCACCCAAGTTTGAAACTTTAGGGGCATCACAAAGTAAAAGATCTTGAATCCCAGATAAATTATTCTTGTTAACATGAACAACCGTTTGCGGTACAGTTGTTGATAAGGAAATGTTCTTGAGGCGCTTTTTCAAGTGCGTGTGCCAGTAGTTTTTAATTTCATTGTCAGTTCTTCCGGGAAGCTTTGCAGCAATAGCAGACCACCTAAAACATATGAAACACAAGTAGGGCATTATAAACACCAAGTATAATCAAGAAGTTCAAGGGAATCTTCTCTATCTTCAACATCAGCATTTCTTTAACAGAAATATAAGTCTAGATGATTTAATCATTTGATCTTGAACTACTTTCCTGGAGAGAGAGAGAGAGAGAGAGAGAGAGAGAGAGAGAGAGAGAGAGAGAGAGAACTCAATATCCTTTGCCTTACATCTATCTTTACTCCCATGTATTAATCATTGTGTCCATAGGGAGTTTCTCAAACATTGGTTCAATGAGGGTTTGAAACCAGGAATGCTTATGAATTCTTTGCTTGATCAACATTAGAGGCGCTATCTGAGTTCATATTACAAAAATAAAAGAGAAGTTTGAAGCTGATCATCTACAGCCCCTCGGTTTTGTAAACAGCAGAACACCAAATAATGCTGCCAGTTGCCATCTCAGAGAAGATGTAATTTTGGGGAAATTGTTTTGGATGATTATGCAAAATCTAATGTATAAAATTAACTATTGTTATCTCCGAATCGAAGTAGTCCTGAAGAGATTCGAAATTACTTCAAATGGGCACTGTCCTCACAGGATTGTATGACTTTTGTGGTATGGAATATGCAAATGTGCAATCAAAAAACACTGCTCCAATGAAGAAATATTAAATACACCATTGAAGTACTCACCGGTTTCCCAACACTTGATGCCACTTGAGTATAGCTTCCTCGTCTTCCACGCTGAAATTTCCACGCTTAATATCAGGCCTTAGGTAATTTACCCAACGAAGCCTGCAACTCTTCCCTGACCTTGCCAAACCTAACAAGAAACGAAGGAAAAGAAAGAAAAGGATGATCAAATTTGTATCCTTCCCAGAATCATATTTACTCCAAAAAACACACCCGGATGACAAAGTTCATTGAAATTGAATTATGTTTATTTTTTTTCGAACCAGCAGGTTTTGGCATCCGACTCCAATTCCAAATGCCATGTCGCTCAATGTAAGTTTTCAGCTTCTCATCTTCTTCAGGACTCCATGCGCCTTTTCTCAAAGGAATTTTCTCCCCATTTGGAGACTTCACCATCTCTGTCATAAGTAGTTTTATTTTCTTTTTAATTTCCACGCTTTGAAAAACTATAAATAGAAGCGTAATTAATCTGTATTTCTCATAAAACTCAGGTTTAAAAGTAAAAGAACGTGTTCCGGGTTTAGCTTTCAAGTGGCAATGATTTTCAAAGAAGAGCAAGCATATATTCAAAGGCACGTCACTCCAGTACGGAAATACCTCTTATGGGTGACATTAAAAACTAGAGTCTCTTAACTATTTTTGCTTTAGCTTTCCTTTAATGTGATAAGCAAGCTTAAATGTTTTATTCGGTCGACAAGCAAACAGGTCAAGCCAATCACAATTGCTTTTGTCTAGACATACATACTATTGGGCGGTATTGTAGAGTTTTTCTTTCACAAAAGATGTATAAAACTACTGAAAATTCTTTTTATATTTCAGTGTGCTGATCTTAATTAAGGAACTTGGTTCACATTAGTGTATATTGGACATGAGAAGAAGACTTATAATTAATAACAAAAGACCAAGTCATCATCAATCCACATTGGTCATTAATAACAGAAGACCAACCTTTAAAGGTTAAAGATTGCAACATGCTTGATTTACAATGTGATATTGTGACGTCTAGTTGCTTTGGTCACCGAGTAGTTTTGGGCGGCCTATTAGAATATATAGGAAGTTTACAAAGTTTAGAAGAGAAAAAAAAATGCAGCATTTGTTCTTTTTTCAACACTAATGATTTACATCAGCATAGTGCAAATTGCCTCTAAAACAAGTCCAGATTTACTGGACAATTTCCTTAAATATATAGAGTCAATGCCTAGAAAATGATAATTAAAGGCAAGCTGCAAAGAATATATATAGCCTGGCAATGTCAGTTTGAAAAGAGGCATCAAGGAAGCTGTCATCATTAAAAATGATCCATTTGGAATTGTTAAAAAGCTCACAATTAATGTGATCATTAAATGATTACAATAAAAAAAACCAAAGTCCTGATCCTCCTTCAGATTTTTATGACAAGTGGGGTAATATTATTTTGAATTAAAGTAATATTGTAATTTCAACAAAGTAGAAGACGACTTTTAGGAACAAAAATGCAGAACAGGACAAGTCAGAGGCGCGTTTCACGCGTTGTCCGTTGATAAATAATCCGAAATAAAATTCAAGTATTTTAATTATGGTTCATGAAGCTATCATGCTATGAACAAAAATGCAGAACAGGACAAGTCGAGGCTCATATCACGTGTTGATAAAATAATCCGAAATAAATTTAAGTATTTAAATTTTGGTTCATGAAGTTTTCATGTTATGAACAACCAATAAGTCAAAGTCGCCCTACATGCTTTTTGTGTTCAATTCAACTCCTCATGCCTCCGTTTCATACTTCCATTTCAAAGTAATATTATACATTTGTAACCCTATCACAGCTTGCACCAATCACACTCGAGGAGTTTTGCATTAAAGTCAAATTGAGCCCGATGTAAATTGAGATGGAGTCTCTTTTCTTGAATTGTTCCTACAACAATTGTATTTGAAGTTAAGTTTATTAAACAAATATAACATAATTTATTATAATCAAAATCAGAATAAAGAATTAAGAGCAATTACTGCTTCCAGACTTACGAAAATTCGTCATAGCTCTTTACAAAGTCTAACACCTTTGAAGCCTGAATTGCTTCCCTTTGATCCAATTCTAAGTACAAATCAAAGCATCCATGGTACTAGGAAACAATAAACTTTGAAATGGATCCAACATGCTCTCCTCGATGCTAAATGCAACTTCTAAGGAACAAAGATGGCCAAAATACTGCAGGTTATCTCCCCAATAACAGAATACCAACAACATTGACCATTCACCAAACCAAGATATCAAATAGTGTTGTATATGACTATTTGCCTACTGAAAAATATCTATCTTAGTCCGATTGGCCGTCTAAACTCTTTCTAAGCTCGAGAGTATCGTCATACCTCTCTTCCCACTTACGCTTTTTGGTCCATTGGTTTCTAGAACAGGTAATGCGGTAGGTGGTGGAACATTTATATTAACACTCATAACCACATATATTAACAACCTATTGAGGGTATCCTTAACCCTTACCGCACAAGTTGATCCACCCATCCCTTTCCCCTAGCGCTTTCCAAGCCATACACCATGCCATTAATTTTGTACTTAAGTAAAAAACAATAGTCACATATAGAAAAACATTGATCCTATTCAAATCTTTCCAATATTTCTAATACTTGAACCTTCTGCTCAATGTCATAATCCATAAAGTATGATCAACACTTTTGCAAATTTTATCTAATTGCTCTTTCACTTGAAAGAATTGTTGACAGTATTCACTAGATGTTATAGACAAGACCTAACTTGGTGCATGTCACCTTATAAAAAAGCCTTAAAAATTTTATAAAAACCTGGATATTTTATCCATCATAATCATTAATGGGCCACCTTGATCCCCCTCTATCCTTTTCAAAGTGGCAGATAATTGCATATCTTCTTAGTTCCATTTGTAGGAATATCAAAACACAATATCTTCTTGCATTCAATGCTTGCAACATAAACAAAGATCTTGATCTTCCCAAGTCTAGCGGTGAAGATCTCACAAACCTCACCACATTTGTTACTCTTTCAAACATTGGTCACAATAAGATTAAAGATATATGCACAACATCGAACATGCAAAACCTCACCACCCAATATTGGCATATAGTCCTCTCTAACCTTGCTTTAGATACTCAAGTGCGGTATTGTTAGTTGAGACATTCTCAACTGCTATTGCCACCACCCGCTCGAAACCCCAATCTTTTATTGTAGATTCTACTGCCTTCCCAATGATGTCAATTTTGTCATTGAAGATTAAACCAAATTTGAGAATTTTCTTGTGCAACGACCAATCACTATTTAAAAAATGAGAAGTCAAAGACATTTAGTTCGAATTTTGGACCCATCTCCTTGTGTCAATAGTGAGGCGAATTCTTTAACCCTTCAATAAGTTTTTTAACAAATCTCTTTGTACATTGTATAATTAATAAGAAATGTTAAACTTAGATTCCAACTTCTTAGCAAAAGCATGGAAACCTTCACCATCTACAAACCAAAAGGATAGCTTGTTTATTACAATCATTCGAGTTGCTAAATGGCTCCTACACCTCTCCGGTTCATACTTCAGAAACCCCTTCAACGTACTTTACCCACTACTCTTATTTTGCTATCTTCTAAGTTCAATTTCCAATATAGACTAATTCTTTTCAAGACAAGATCATCTTATCAGACACTTTTTGCACTATTCTTCTTCATGTTTTTTCATCTGAAATGTACTTTGCCTTTTATAGTGACATCCATAAATCTTATTACAATGATTACACCATACTTGTTGGTCATTGGAGCCAACACTCTCTAACTTGATAAAGTGTTTATACCATGGAAATGGATTTCTTTCTTTAGCGGCCCATTAGTGTAAGGGTAGGGCAACTAGTATTGGACTTGATGAACTATCTATAGAATGAGAGATTCAAAAAACAAGTAAACACCTAATGATGACATGATACAAAAATCATACAAAATTAAAATCATACAAATCACACAAATTATCTTCACTTTTGAAACCACTGAATAAATTAGGCTAAGGGTATCATAATCATCCGCCGACCTAATTTAGAGTTTCAATCCGAAACCTAACATAAATTAGGGTTTCAAATTGAAACTAATCATTCAAATTACAAAGTATAAACTAATTTAGGGGTTCAATCTAAACCGTTAATTTTGGGTCCAATTCGAGACCTAACATGAATTAGGGTTTCAGATTTAAAACCTAAACTAAGTTAGGGTTTTAGAATGAAAATCTAATATTTACAATATCCAACCTCAATTGCGATTTGAGACAAACATAAACACAAACAAAACTTCATCCTCTATTGAAACAATCACATCCTCCATTGTACATTTTGAACAAATAAATAAATAAAATGGAATTTTGAGAGATAGTTACAAAGATGAAGAGAAAAGGCTCTTAGGCCTCAATAAAATGATGATGAAGGTGAGTGTGATAGTTGAGAGACAAGCTAAGGTGGTTTGAGAGAGAGAGAAGGAGAGAGAGAGAGATGAGAGGCTGAGAGTGATAGGCTAGGAGTGATAGGTGTTAGGATAAATATAAAGATTCACTAAACCTATAATGAAACACTGTTGTTTTGAAGTACCCAAAACAATGGATTTTATTATAAATTTGATTATATATATAATGGGCAAGGTGGAAGGGTGAAAACTTGAGTTGGCTTGGGCCTAATCTAGTTCGCATTTCCAAGCCCTTATAGCATGATGGCGAATGTAACCTACCCAAGGTAGGGGCCAGACCATGCGGGTGCAGGTGGAGTAGGTGGGGCCCAATTGCCACCTTTACCTGATGGTGCAAAATCACACTGTTTTTTACTTCAGGTTTTTTAATTTTTGTAATGGATTGCTCAATGATAGTATTTTGGCTTTCCATTAAGGGTAGGACTATCATCTTTTTACATGATTTGCAAATACAATACAAACCCGACACAAAATAATAGTGTTTAGATTATATATAATCTTTTCAAGTCAATTTGAGTTTAGAAATTTAACCTAATTAATAATCAAGTCGTGTCTGCTTAACCCAAGTTCATTATTCACTAGAGTGGCCCAAGTAATTCAATTAACCCACCACATATATCTATTTTCTAAAAATTAAGTTTTAGATTGAAAATATGGCACTTGTTTTTTCCTTTTCTGCTTAAAATATATTATATCGTCTTTGTCTTGTATTTGTTGCAAAAGGATAAAAGTTATGTGAATAGTTACATTTTATTTTTTTTATTGGTCAAGCACTTCATGTTGAGCCAACTCGTAAAATTCATGTGCCCAGCTCAACTATAGGTTTAAATTTGGATGTAGTACCCGGGTATACCTAGATCCACATTCAAGTTTATAAAATGCTCTAGCTACACACCCAAGTAAATCTATAAAATCTAGGTTTATGGTTACCCTAGTTGTAACTAAATACTTGGATTTGTGAAGAAAATATTTTAAACAGATGGATAACAAACACAAAATGATATCGTTCGAATATCAAAACAGCGTCATTTCATCTATAAGGTAAATGTTTTTTGAAATGTGGAGTTAGGTAGATATCACTTGGGTGGGTAATCGAAGTCCCTCTCTTATCCCTCTCGTGAGGGTTAGAGCTAGGGTTTGTATCGAAATATCTCGACCTTGATTTCGTCTCTTTTCAAGGGAGATTTTGTTTTCGTTTTAGCCAGAGGATGTGGACAAAGAAATTACAAGGCGATGGGAGCGGCTTCACTTGTTGACGGAAGAAACGAAGGTCACCCATGCGAGAGGAGATCAAGACAAAGTGAACCAATCCAAGAAAAAAACATGCCTGGTTGGGAAGATCTTATCTGAGCGAGGAATTAACAATGAAGCATTCGGATCCACGATGGCTCGAGTATGGAGGCTCCTAGGCTGGGTTAGGTTCAAGGATTTGAGTGAATATTGTTTCCTCATTGAGTTCCAAAAGGTGGAGGACAAAGAAATGGTGTTGAGCGGCAGACCCTAGTTTTTTGGTAGAAATCTCCTACCCCTCCAAGAACTTGACGGCCAAGTCTCTATAAATGCACTCCCGTTCAACGTCAAGCCTTTTTGGGTGCAATGCCACAACTTGCCGATGGGGGCTATGAATGAGAACGGCGAAGAAAGACTGGGAGATGCAGTTGGCCATACCATCCGTATAGAAATAGAAGCATACGGATCTATATGGGGACGATGCCTATGCATCAGAGTCGTGGTCAACCTGCAGAAGCCTCTTCTCAGAGGTAAATGGCTTGACTTTGAAAATGAAAGGTACTGGATCTCTTTTCAATTTGAACATTTACAGAACTTTTATTTTCAGTGTGGGGTGATTTTCCATAGAGGAAAGGTGTGCCCAAAACCTAGGTAGGATGATAATCTAGTGAAAAACTGAAGATGGAGTATGGTCCCTGGCTACAAGCCCAACCTATGAACACAAATCTTTTTGAGTGGAGGAAATATGACAGGGACCCTAAGAGTAAAGCAAATCGTGAAACCCCTATAGGGAAATATGAGTCTAGAGATGGAGTGGGGAGGGACAATCCTGACCAAGGAAAAGGTGTTGACAACAATGGGAGGAAAGGGAACTCAGAGGTTCCCACTACAAGACAAGTGGATTGAGGTCCTCCCAATAACAAACCTGAACCCACATTGCAAAACCAGGAATTTTTTCCTCATGAATAGCCCCAAATAAACCAACCAAGTGCCCAAACCCCCACAAAAATCCAAAATCAGTCAGAAATAAGCCAGATTGGGGTTGAGACAAAGGAATCTTATGTCAAAGTTGAGTCAGAACAACCTGATCTATCTGATGTATCAGTTCCTGAAGCTTGGATGGAATTAGATCCAAATGTGTGATGTGGTAATATACCTACCAGCCCAAATGAAAGCTTACCTACCCTAGTTACCCTTGTGGTCCATCCCTCACAAACAGACCCTTCACCCCAGACCACACCTAAGACCATACCAAATCTAACCCTAGCCTCAGTTCATAATACCAATACCAATGAGGTTCAAAGTAAGAAATTGATTGGCAGGTGGAAGAGAAAGGCCAGAGATAACCAGGGTTTCATATCACCCTTCTCAGATATTTTTAACCTCCCTGACCTCCTTGGTTCTAAGAGAAGGGTAAATCTTGTTCTTCCAAAGGATATCTTTCAATCTAAAAAAGCAAAGAACAGAGATGGCTCAAACCCCCAATATGATGTGGCAGTGGTTGAATTTCAGCCCTGCCTCCCTCAATGAGTCTTATATCTTAGAATTGTTAAGGGTTTGAGAATTCTCGCACAATTCGTATCCTTAGGAAGCTAACTAAGGAGAAGTGTCCCCTTTTGGTCTTCTTTATTGAAACCAAATATGATAGAAGTAGGATGGAAGAAGAGAAGAGAACACTGCAGTTTGAGAGCTGTTTTTTAGTGGACAGCAATGGGCTCAATGGTGGTATTGCTCTACTGTGGAGGGAAGCAAAGCAAGTTTGTATAAATTTTTTTACCAAATGGCATATTTTAGTGGATGTCTTCACAACAACAGAGAGTTCAAAGTGGCATTTTAGTGGATTCTATGGTCACCCAGAGTCGAGTATAAGAAAGGGGAGCTGGGAGTTGTTAAAGCTGTTGAAACCTGACCCTTTAATTCCCTGGATCTGTGTTGGGGATTTTATTGAAATCCTTCTTCACAAGGAGAAGTTTGGGGGAGCACACAGGTCTTACAAATAGATTGAATGCTTCAGACAAGCATTAGAGGTGTGTGGGCTTAAGGAGCTCAAATGTGCTGGCCAGAAATTCACCTGGGCAAGTAATAGGTAGGGGAAAGAGTTCACAAAGGAGAAATTAGATAGAGCTCTTGCCAACCAAGACTAGCATGGAATGTTCAAAACTGCTACCTGCACAGTGCTTCCAGTAGTAAAATTAGATCATTCTCCTCTACATATTGAACTACAGGAATGCTTTGGTGCATACAATGGAAGGCAATCTATTTTTAGATACGAGGCAGCTTGGGAACTCAGTGAGGAAAGCAAAAAAATCATTGGGGACGCTTAGGGGAGAGCAAGTTGGGGGGGAACCGTGCAAGCCAGCTAAAGGGGATACTAGAAACTTGCCAAAAAAATCTAACAATGTGGCACAAAGAGAAAAAACAAAGGGAACAATAGGAGATTAATTCAGCCCTGAAAGAAATTAGTCAACTGCAGAATAAAGGTGAGGGGTCCCATCTTGGTCAATTGAAGTTCCTACATGAAAAAGTGCAGAAATCTCTAGCTGAGAGTGATTTGAAGTGGAAGCAGAGGGCTATACAACACTGGTTAAAGCATGGAGATCGGAATACCCAAATTTTTTCACAAACAAGCCGACCAAAGAAGGAGAGCAAACACCATTTCATCCATAGTTGATTCTAGTGGCCAAGTGATCCATGATTTACAGCAAATTGGTGGATCTATCACAGGTTCTTTTTCTTCCTTATTTTCCTCTTCAAAGCCCTCTAATGGTTAATAATGTTTGGATGCTTTGAATCCTAAGATAACCCATGAGATGTATGAGACACGTAAAAGACCTTTTAATTCTGATGAAATCCGAGAAGCAATGTTCCAAATGAATCTATTGGGGTCCCCTGGACCTGATGGATTTCCTATCTAGTTTTATCAGAAACATTGGGATCTTGGGGGGGGGGGGGGGGGAATGTGTGGGCCTATGCACTGAAGGTCCTGAACCAGGGGGAGTCCTTAGCCAAGATTAATGATACATATATCTCTCTCATCCCAAAAATAAAAAAACCAAAGGTAGTGGTTGATTTTTGCCCCATTAGCATCTGCAATGTGGTGTACAAGTTCATCTTAAAAACATTAGCTAACAGGATGAAAGGCGTCCTACCCCATTGCATTTCTCCAAACCAAAGTGTTTTTGTGTCAAGGAGGCTGATTTCTGATAATTTTTTGGGTGCTTACGAAATACTCCATACCATGTCCTCGAGATTGAAGGGTAAGAGAGGTTTCATGGCCCTTAAACTCGATATGAGCAAGGCATATGATAGGGTGGAGTGGCCTTTCGTAATAGCTGTAATGACAAAAATGGGGTTCCCTCCAAATTGAATCCATCTTATTCAAAAATGTCTCAATTTAGTTACCTATTCAATCCTGGTGAATGGAGTCCCTTAAAAGAGCTTCAAAACTTCTAGGGGCATCTAACAACGGGACCCAATCTCCCCTTATATTTTTATTATCTGTGCTAAGGCCTTATCAACCATGCTTCTAAGAGCCAAGTTAAATGGGGAGCAGTCTAGCGTCCCGATAGGAAGGAATCCGACGCATATCAACCATCTATTCTTTGTAGATAATAGTCTCTTGTTTTGTCAAGTTTCCCAAAAGGAATGTCTCACCATCACCAACATTCTAAACCTCTACGAGCAAGCCTCATGCCAGACCTTGAATAAGGAAAAATCTACTATTTTTTTTAATAATAACATTGTGCAAAATTCTCAAGATCAAATTCTTAAGTTGGTTGGCATTAATTCAATTGAGAATTTTGAAAAATATCTAGGTCTTCCTGCAATAATAGGAAGAACCCATGTAGCTGTGTTCCAATCTGTTGTAAACAGGGTATGGGGAAAATTGTCGAACTAGAAAAATAAATTCTTATCAGCTATCGGCAAAGAAATTCTAATCAAGTCGGTCCTTCAAGCTATCCCCACTTATTCCTTGAATTTATTCCTCTTACCTACCTTAATCACCAATAAATTAAACTAGCTACTCAAAAGATTTTGGTGGAGTTTTAATAAGGATTCCTCTAAAATCCAATGGATCCCTTGAGAAAAGTTGAGTTAATTAAAGGAAAATGGTGGGTTGGGCTTTAGAGACTTTAGAAGCTTTACTATAGCTTTGCTAGCCAAACTTTAACAAAGTTGGCGAGTCTTACAAGATCCCTCTTCCCTTGTTTCTCAGGTGTTGAAACAGAAGTATTTCCCACTGACAGATTTACAATTTACCAAACTAGGTTTGGGCCCTTCATTTGCCTGGCGCAGTATGTTTTCTAGGTTATCTTTGCTCAAAACAGGTTTACTGTGGAAAGTTGGAGATGGCCAAAGTATTAATTTCTGGGAAGATAGATGGATCTCTGGCTTTTCTAAAAATGTAGTACAATCTTCCAAGGATGCGGCTTGCTGGTGTGAGAAAGTTTCTAATGTGATTGAGCATGATTAGAAAAGATAAATGGAAGACTTGCTTGTGAAAATGGTGGATGAAAATGAGTTGGGGGCAATCAAACTAATCCCTATCAATTGAAGGGGCAGTGGGGACATGTTGGTCTGATAGCACTTTAATGGCATTTATAATGTGAAAAGTGGTTATCATTGTCATAGATGGTTGGAAACCGAAACTATGGGAGAAACCTCAAGTGCACAGGGAAATAAAAAGGTGTGGAGAGACATTTGGAAGCTGAAGATTGCTCCAGTAGTGAAATCTTTTGTCTGGAAGGCCTGTAGTGAAGCCCACACAACTTTAG
The DNA here is from genome assembly GCA_036898215.1 of Platycarya strobilacea. Classification (NCBI taxonomy): domain Eukaryota; kingdom Viridiplantae; phylum Streptophyta; class Magnoliopsida; order Fagales; family Juglandaceae; genus Platycarya; species Platycarya strobilacea. The sequence continues at coordinate 29,801,319 of CM072547.1, forward strand.
CAAATCTAAAAAGAATGAAGATCTTTGAAAATGATATGTGTGTGTTCTATCAAGGGGAACCGAAAACCTTAGGTCATGTGCTTTGGGGGTGTCCTGCAGCTAGGGATGTATGGAACCAAGGCAACAAAAAAGTCCAGAAAGTGGCAATGCAACATGATCTCTTCCTCAATATCTAGATCAGGCTTTCCCAATATCTAAACCAGGAGGAACTAGAAGTAAGTTGTTTTCATAACCAGGGCCATTTGGACAAGAACAAATGATTCAATATATGGCAAAGGGTTTTCTCATCCTACCTCACTAATCAACCAGGCAAGAAAGGGCCAATCTGCATTTTTAGAAGAAAACCTCCCCGACACAAGTACAAGACTACCAGCGATCCAAAAGAATCAGAAGTGGACAAAGCCTCCCCATGACTATGTCAAAGTAAATTGGGATTAGCAATTAGATCAGATATGAGGAAGATTGGCATGGGAGTGCTAGTCAAGGATAGTGAAGGTCAACTAATAGGTGCTCTAAGAGCTTCAAGACCCTTCGATGGATCAGTTTTTGTTGTAGAAGCTTTTGGTTTTCTACTGGCATCCTTTTTCTACAGAGAATTGGGCCTAAACAAGGTGTTGTTTGAGGGGGATTCACTCCAAGTCATCAGTCAGGTGAGAAGTACTTGCCCAAATTTAAGCTTGGGGGAATTACTCATTGAAGATGCAAAATGCACTTAAAATTTATTGCCAATGGGAAGCAAAGCACGCTTACAGAGAAGCGAATATGGCTGCCCACTCTGCCACTTTACTTTTAGAAGACTTATATGATATAAAAGAATACCCTGACTGTATTCTATCTATTGTAACTTCTGAACAGTTATGATTATTGGTTTAATGAAATCAGTTTTCATTTCAAAAAATATATTTTTTGAAATGTGAAACCCGTTTACTTGTATAAGATATTAACATGGTACCCACATTATATAATTGAACTCGTATTCGGATAGAGGCGAATGAAATCCAAATACCCACCAAACATAAAACCCCTCTTGAACTTTTTTTTACAAATAGGTACCCTATTACAATAACTTCAGGTGTGCGTGGTTGCCTTGTCTCCACCCCTACAACTTCCATAAGCTCAAGTAACACTCTAGCCTCAATCACAAAGGGTGTCCCTATTTCAATATCTTCATCAGGCATATATACATCTCTTGCAATGTCATTTTTGATGAGATGTGCTTTCCCTTCACCGAATCATCCTCCAACACTCTCCAAGACCACAAACCATTTTGTCTTCATCTATTTGTTGACCTAAAACTCTTCCATGTCTAACGCAAAAACTTCCTCAATCCTCCCTCACCCAACCTACGTTGAGACCTTACCATAGCTCCCTCTCCCATTACCATCTCGAAACCAACTCAACAATAGGCTCCATTATCAACTGCAACCCAATGTGGACACGGGCCAAAAATACTATTTTTTAGCCTAAATAAATTCCTCAAGACATGGTCTGCTATCCATATAAAGCCCCACTAACATTACCTATTATGTCACAGGTTGAGTTCACATGTTTCTTCATGGTGTTCAAAAGCCAAGTATGGTGCCATGCCATGAACGATGAATTACATGCTCATATATAAAGACTCTTGGACCTTGGTTCCATCCTAACCCAAAATGAATCTTATCAGCAGCAAATGGATATTTCGAATCAGGAAATGGAATGATAGATCAGTTTATCGCTACGATGCTCGTCTCGTTGCTAAAAGCTTCTATGAAATCCTTGGACTAGACTATGACGACACATTTAGCCCAATGGTCAGGCCAACTATAGTCGAAATTGTGCTCTATCTAGTCGTCTCATTCAAGTGGCTTGTCTACCAAGTAGACATAAAAAATGCATTCTTACATGGTTATCTCCACAAAGATGTCTACATGACACAATCATTGAGGCTTTCCAATCCATTATGTCTCGACTAGGTATGCCACTTTCGAAAATCACTATATGGGCTCAAACAAGCAACATAGGTATAGTTCTCCTGTCTCAGCACCGAACTCATACAAATGGGGTTTTTCTATCATGGCTTACAAAAAATTCGATGGAAAGAATTTATTTAAAACCTATAAACATCATGAATCCATAAAGAAATTCATGAATCGATGATCAATGAGGTTTAAGTCCATTAGCATGTTCGGATCCCAAGTGAGTTTAAGAGAGTTCTTGAAGAGGGGTTGTGTTGGGATCTCAACAAACCACGCTTTTTGGTAAGTAACCTTACCCTAACCTTTGTTCAGTATTAGCATAGCATGTTAGCCTTTTATTTATGCCAAGGGAATGAAATTTTAATTGAGTTTAATTGAGGATTACCATGGTAAGTGCAAATTGGGTCAATTGAGAAGTATTGAATGAATAAATTACTTTGGGCTCAATTTTAGCCATGGCATGTCTCATAATGGTTTTATATGATTCAGTCTTTCTAATGTATTAGAAGGAATCCTTAAGGATTGAACTTAAAGGTTGAAAGCATGCCATGATAGGTATAAAATTATAAATTTATATCTTGTGTTAATCATCTAGCATGCATTGTGTTTTGCTTGATTTATTTTTATCTTATGAAGTTTTGATTAATTTACCTAGGTTTGAATAATGAGCATTTAGAAAAGCCTTGTGATTTGGATACGAATGAAAATGCATGATTTAGTTAGGTTTTAAGCATCTCTTGATAAAAGAAAGCTAGAAACATCATGCATATGCTTAATGGATAGTTTAGTAGTAATTTGGTCTTAAGCCATGTTTAATTATTGGGATGAACTTGTTGACCTGAATCTAAGTTTTAAGTTGACACTGAGGTTATATTCACAGTTGCCACTTGATGAAATTTGAGCACACATACATCCGTAAAAGTTTCAAACTTGAAATCACATATAGACCCATAAGTGATGCATGCCACGGGTTGTTTAAGTTTGCATAATTGCACTTTGATTCTTACAATTCTAAGGGCATAGATGACTTTAAAACATAAAAATATGAGGTTTGTAAAATTTGGTGAATTTTAGAGCTTGATTACAATAGTCAAAATTTAGGGTCTTAGTGGCAATTTTGAAAAGTTTATTGGCAATTTTGGAAAGTTTAGGGGCAATTTTGTGAATACCAATTTTGAACCATTTTGATTATGAACATCTTCCATAGTGATTCAATTTCTAACTTAGAATAATTTTGATTACAACCACGTCTACCCTCTAACTTCTGAAAGTTTGTAGGTTAGCCTCTAACATACACATTGATAATTTATTTAATGATTTATTGACAAATTCCACGTTCATGTTATAAATCTCATTTTGAGCATGAAAGATCATGTTATATGATACATTGAATAGTTGTTTATTGTATACATGACATATGTAATTTCTACCATTTTAGCATATCATAGGAAATTGTCATTTTCACATGAATTTACGAGCTCATGTTATGAAAAATATTTTTAAGCATTACATGAAAAGCAATTTTTGTCATGATCCAAAAGGTTAGGATGTGGAATTATCTTAGTAGAACTCTTCTGTCCACTCTGGAGTGAATAAGAAATGAGTAAAAACTCCCGAGCTGATAAAAGACCGTCAACGGGTTTTGAGTGAACTCTTTTTAAAGAATATTAGAGTGAAGTCATTTATGACACTTAACGCTGGTAGGTGCATACATTATAATGAATGTTATATTATGTTACTAATGCATTGAGAACAAATCTGCAGACAACGTAGTTTCCACATTAGTTGTACCGGTCACCAGCAAGTACTCAAATGTATATCAGGAAATATTAATATTAATGATAAAACTTATGTTTTTGGAAAGATTAATTGGAATATGTTGTTTGTAAGAAAATGTGCATCAAATTTTTTTTTTTGAAAATGTTGAGAAATCTAGATGGGAACAAATACTAATTTTCTGCATAACATGCATTTAATGGTTATCATTTGTCGTGCATAATTTATTTTATGTGCATATTGATTGCTAATTTGTTGAGATTTCAAGGAATCTTATTGTGGTAATCCTACTACCATTCCACTCAGAATGGTAGAAATTGTATCAGGATCGGAGGAGACCAATCAAGATGGATGGATACGATTAGTTTAAGAGGAGCGAGACCTGGAGCAAAGATGAGACTTGATTTTGATGTTCATGCTTTAGAGCGTATGAAAAAGCTTATCTAATTATGGAGACTTGTACTTATATAATGCATTTTGTATTGTATACTACTAGTTGCATACTAAGATGCATCACATATTAACTGTCATGAATGAGAATATATAATTATGTATTGCATGTTCTGTTCTGACACTTCAAGCATCTGTCCTATTCCAAGTGTTCTATTCCGACACTTCAGGCATCTGTTCTATTGCATACTAAACGCTGTCTCACGGGATTTGAAATAGAAAGAGGCTTTGTATTTCGCATATAAAGAAGTCACAAAATATATGAAAGCTCATTAAACAACGATGCACTTATCATTGCGGCAAGAAATTGACTTTTTGCTGCAAAATGTTATTGTCATAAGAAGGCATATTTGTTGTAGTGCATATAGAAAGGAAACAAAGCACTCGCAACTAGACTTTCTAAATATAATACTTGTTATTGTCTCAACATTGTATCTTCCGGATATTGTGCTAGTGTCATTGGGTATGAATTGAGGCTAGTGTCATTGGGTATGATTTGAGGCAGGAGTTTATCTGTTTTGCAAGAATTATGTTGCTTGATTTCTGTAGCAGATTCAAGCTTGCTAGAATCACAGTGCATGGATCTGTCGGTTAAATTCTATGAATATATTGCTCGTTATAACGTATATTTACCAAACTATTTCGGCCTAATGCATTGAATGTACATGTTTTTTACAAGAAAATTGATGTACATGTTTTTCACAAGAAAATTGATTGTACTATAGTTTTAAATAATACAACTTCCTGTGCGCTCAAAGTACGGAGTATTAACACGTGATATTTTCATCTTTTCTTAAAATGCCATGTCAATTAAAATTGATGCTTATAACTAATAAGCCAAGTACCAAATTAACCCAGCACCATATACAACTTGAGCATCAGGAACAAGCACAACACCACAACCTCCAAGTCCGAAGACTGTTAAAAGAGTTTGGAAGAAAATAAATCTAATTAATTTACTCGCACAGGATTTTATATGCACGTGTGAGGGAGTCTAAGTAGGCATTATTGCAAAGAATGCTACATGCTCTAATGTGTCCCAAATTCAACCATTCTAACAAATCAACTCCATTTCACTAATGACAATTATATTTGTTACCACTGAAATAGTAGAGAATAATTGGGCAGCTTGTAAGGCCCCGCTAACATGTTTCTTATATGTACATGCTCCTGGACCTGCAAGCGCCTTCTGCTTCAACTTTTTTTAAGACAGGTTCAATACTGTAGATCCACGGAGCCTGCACTCCCATGGTGGAGCAAAGCTTTAGTCTCATATGCAGGCAACCTCCAAATCCTGAAAACAAACTGGCTTATGCCGTGCAGCCTGCGTTACATCCATCTATTAGCGAAGAAATTAAATAGGAAGTTGGCATCATTCATAGTCCTGATGATTATTGGGGGCAGCACCCCAATATATCTGAATGCCCAAGTTCTTAATTTGAAGCATGATCACTCTCGTTTGCACTTTTTTGCATGCTGCAGGGTTCGGGGGACATTTTTGATGCAGCAGAAGGTTGATTAAGTTCAAAGAATGCTTTGCTCCCTTCATGAAAGCCACCAATGCATATCGTGTCACCCCGACCATGCCAAACTCCATCTTGGACATTGTTCATCTCCAATGTTCTTGACTCCTATTGCAAATTAATAGAATACAAATAAATCTAAATAAATATAAAGGTTTTATCCAATTTGACTGAAGTCCAATTGTTCGTTGTGACTTCCACAAATTAAAGTTTAACATGAAGCATTTTACAGTCTGCAAATTAATTAAAACAGTCAAAATATGCAGAAAAAATAGCTGCAAGGAAAAGGACCTGGCATAACATGCAGCACGGGCAGATAAGATGGTAGATGCAATCATCCAAGGAACTATCACTGCCCTGAAAACAATAATGAATCCCAAAAGCTAAGTGACAATCATTTAAATCGAGAAGGAAGAAACCAAGGAAATGGCATCAGATATACAGGGTAGAAAAAAATTGTTATTAGATTATTAACACCCTTAAACAATTCATCTTATAAAAGATGCTAAACCAGCTTTGGCAAAACATGGTACCATATATGTTGGGAGAAACCTCCATGCAATAGAGTACATGATCACAAAGTCAAAACACACATGTTTAGACAAACATTATTAAATATAGGAAGATATGGATTGAGCCAAGACAATACCAAGCAGTGGCACTGAGGAACAGAACACAATAATAGACAAAATGCTCACCCCGATTTTAAATCTCTTCTTTATCCGCGTGCGGATAAAACCCAAATATGTCCCTAAACAAACGGTTAAAGCAAGTGCCACATAGAGAAAGCAGTGCCGCTTGGCGAGAATAAAGGCGATCCAGTTCAGAAGAGCACAAACAACAAGAATGAAGTAAACGGATCCCTGCAAAATTAAAAGAATAACTTTAGAATGATTTTTTTTTCTTTTGATAAGTAAGAATACAGTTAGAATTATTATATAAGCAATTAAATGCAGCGAAGTCAAATTATCACTGTTACTTACCTCACTCTACTTGTATCATAATTATTATTATTTTTTTTTAAATCTGTTATTCCATTTAACAGTACCAAAATTTACCTGAACAAAACAAGAACCGAAACCAGCTCTTCTCATGTTCTTTCCAAATCTGTAGCAGGGACAACTGCAACATCAAATACCTTGTCACGCACAAGCGTAGTACAAACATGACTATTAGTTTGAGAATGTAAAAGAAGACCAGAAAAATACTCAAGCTATGACAGCAAACTTCAATTCAAAGCACGTATTCAATTCAAAGAAATCTTAGATGTATAACACATCACAACAAATTTTTATCCTTTGTCCTTTTATTCCTCTGCCTTTCACAGCCAGAAACTGAAAGCAATCCACATCGGGCATTGTAGTCCCGCAAAGCATGTGCCAAAATATCAGTACCAAAAAAGAGGCAGAAAATGGGAAAACGGGAAAAAATTCAGTTTGAATTACAGGAACTATATTTGGATGGAGTTAATTCTTTATTTACCTAAAACCACAATAATTTAACTACCCAGAAGAGAATTGGGAAAATCAAATCAGGATTAAATCAAATTATGAGTATTCCTATGATTGTTCAAGCCCAGAGAAGAAATGAAACTTCCAAAGATTCCTTACACGTGAATTTGGAGCTAAAGACGAGAGGCCCCAAAAACAATCCCAGTTAAGCAAATTTCCAAAAAAAAAAAAAAAAGTCAGAATTTCTGACCTAGTTTCGTTCGGTGGAGGATCTAAACAAGTGAATATTTTTTGAAAAATAAACTTCTCGTGCCTGTAAAGTCAATTGATCTTCTTCACACCCAGTTTTTTTTTTCTTTTTCATCTTCTTCGAGAAAACCAGAAAATATCCCAGAAAAAGTTTTCTATCGAAACAAACAGCCCCTAATAAGATTATGGCAAAGAAAACAAAAAAAAAACCAAAAAGAGGACGAAAAATAAGGCACTCACCAAGCTGATTCGAGAGCGATACGACGGTCCTGAAAGCAGTCAAGGACCTCACCCTCCCACATCCTGAGGACGCTACCTATCTCTCCTCCGTCTTCTTGTTCGGCTTGTCCAACGCTGACGAAGCTACTCCATTTTCCCTGCCGAGTCTGCAAAGCGACCGTTGAGCAGAGCATGTCAAAGTCGAGAACCGGCATTCCCTCAAGAAACCTTTCCTTCTCCTCATGGTCCCTCTCCTTATCTCTCAGCTGCAGTTCCACCTTCTCTCCCTTCTCCAAGTCCGCCATTACCAATAATACCCACGAACACCCTCAAGAAGAAGCAGAAGCAAATACAAAGAAACCGAAGCTGGGGGGTATCGTGTTGGTGTTCGTTTTGTTTGGTTTTCTCCCTTAAAATGTTCTTTTTCTTCTCGGTATTGGTAACATGCTGCAGACAAAAAGAAAATGACATTGTTGTCTGGTTTTGCTGGGTTCGGAAGTTGAGTTTGTTGGACGATTGAAAGCGTGGGGTTGGCGCATAATGATGATTAGTGTCACAGCTGTTGCCATCCGGTAATTTTGATTTATTAATGTTGTTTTTTTCGAATTTTAAAGCACTAATATAAATGATAGTTAGATATCAATCCTATTTTGATTTCAACTAAAATAATGTGCGAGGTTTGCGCTTCTAAATTATCATTTTCATAATTTAATAATCCAATTTTAAAAAAATATATAAAAATACTATCTTGAACAATATAAACTGTAGGCATATTTGAATATTTAAAATATTTTATAAACAATAATGAAATAATTTGAGTCAATATATTTTATTAAATCTTAAGAAATTAGAGAAAAAAAATTTGAGCAAAATTTTATACAGTCAAACTCAAATATATTTTTTAATATATTTTTTATTATAATATTTATAAATATACATAGCGTAAACGTAATATTCTCATCAATCAAAAATTTCATGTCATTAAAATTATTTATATAATTTTTTTAATAATATACCATACATATGGAATCTGGACTGCCGTGTGTTCCTAATTTCCTAAATTATCTGGCATAAGTATCATAAATATCAATTATTAAATTATAAAAAATGATAGATACACAATTTTTTTTATAATTTTTCAAATAATTATATTTTAAATGAAAATAAAAATAAAAATATCTTGTTTTAAAATATGCTGATATAAGAAAAACTGTAAAACACCTTATCAGTTAATTTTAAATTATATAACACAATAAACACAAACCACTTTTCATAACATTTTATATTACAATATTTTAAAATAAGCGGCATTTTCAAGTTTTTAACAAAATATTTTATAAAAATATTCTTATTTTATAAAGACATACTTATTTTACATCATACATTTTGAAATAAATTGTAAAGTAGTGTTTGATATCATTACTCTTTTATTCTTTGTAAGTTATACAATTGATTCGTGATGCCGTGTTTGGGGTTGGGGCTGGGAATTGGGATAAGGATAGAGAACAAATTACGCAGTCAAGAGCGGCAGACCCAACAAGAGTGGAATGCTGTGCTAGTGTGCTGTCGTTTCGTTCTTATTACAAATTATATGTAATCGTTTTAAAAAAAATAAAATTTATTGTTAAAAATTTTAACTCTTTTTTTTTTATGTAATTTTCATATATATTTATTTTTCTTTAAAAAAATTACATGTCATTTACAAATATACAATTGTATCTATTATTTCTTTTTTAATATTTATAATTATAGAATTTATAAAGAAAAAAATCTTTACAATCTTTTACTATTCACATAATTTCTGCATACTACATTTATTTTATTTTATTTTTAATTAAATATTTGATATATGGATAATAAATAAAAAAATTAAATTAATTAAAAAAGAACAAATTCAAAATTAAAAATTAAAAAATTAAAAAATTAAAAAATTAAAAAATTAAAAAATTAAAAATTAAAAATTAAAAAAATTAAATAGAACTTTCCTTATAAATATTGTGTCTTTCTTACAATATCAGTACACAAAATATATCTTGGCGATTGTAATTTTATTGATCCTTGTGTATCACACTCTGTCTGTCCGACTTCAGGCCTAGGATCTATGTCTATAGCATTAACTATCTTCTAATTAATGGTCCCACTTGGACCATCCTCCATATAGGAGGTAACCCAACACAACACTATGATCCAAATGCAAAGGAGCACTACAACGATTCTAAAACCCCGCCAGCATCCAAATCACCACTTGTGAACTGAAAGAAAACCATGGTAAATTTAGACACGATCCGGATAGATTTCGGGCAAAACGAATTGTACAAATAGTATCCAAACAAAATCTAAAGAGAAGGAGAAAGCGAGAGAGAGCACAATTTCTTAGTACAGACCATTATGTTGTTCCTTTCTTTTGCAAATATCTAAGTAGAAATGTAACTTTCCGATCCAAAATTAAGATAAATTTTTTATTTTTTTCTTATTACTATCATTATTATTAAATTAATATTATTATAATTTATTATTATTATTATTATTAGTAGTAGAAATAGTCGTCTTTTTTGGATATGTTTTGAAGTAAAAAAATGTTAAGAATGAGATTTAAATATTTGGTTATTCGACCAAATAAGCAGTTAATCTTTTTATTAGGAATCCCTTCATAACTTTTCGGCCCTTTTTATTTTCTAGTTGCCATCCAATAGATTAACCCGTTTGTAGAACAAACTCTCAACTCAAATACTTCACCTCAAACTTCTCATCTCAGAGTCATCATTCTAGTTTGAATCCATCTTCAATTACAAATTTAGTCTCTTACTTCAAACTTCAAATCTAATATTCTTATGATGTACGTTATCCCTTCCCTCTCACCTATAAAATTACCGCTCGTGCAGGAAAAAACACAAGCTGCCGCTAGCACCTCACGTCGCCCCTCCACACAGCAACCCCACTTGGTCTCTAATTAGGGGTTCTAACGTCGCCACCACAAACCACCCACTGCACTGAAAACCACCAAGTAAAGCTCCTATTTTCCCATACTTGAAACAGAACAACCCCTCCTCCGTGGTAAACATAGCAAACCACCACCCACTGATAGCCCATTGCATCAGACCACCTCCTAACTGCCCAGAAACTGTCGACTAGTCTATCTTTGCTGAACCTATGCCTTTTCTAGTAAGCCCACTACCATTGGCACCCTTCCCTCTCCCTTATGCTTATTGACTTGACAGTTTCTCTAACCCTCTCTATCTTTTCACGGTTTCGAACCACCTTATCTAGAGAACATCCTATTGCACCGCCATGACTACCAGCCTCTAGAGTCGTCGTTGCATTCCCTAGATCTTTCATTGAATTGCCCTCTTCCATTGCACGGCTTTACCACTTTCATGAGCCTTATGTTTTCTTAGCTTCATGTTTTTCAACAAAGTTTTGAATTCCATTCTAGTGACCGTTTCGATTAACGCACTGAAATGAAATATATCAAAATCAATCCATTCTAGCATGCCATTTCAGGATTAATTATATATAAGTATTTGTATGTGTATAAATACATATATATATATATATATATGTGTGTGTATTATTTATATGCATACATATTGAAATAATTGAAGATTTATAAAATAAATATAGGTTGAAAAAATAAAAACTTGAGTTGAGACACAAAAACAAATAAAATAATAGTAAAATGTTAAAAAATAATGATATTTAAGAAAAAAAAATAGAGGGCATATTTAAAGTTACAAAGTATATAAATATATTTTATGTTCTAGAATTAAATAAATCCCATTTGAATTTAAAATTTTTAAAAATGTCATTCAAACACAAGAAAATTACAAAAACAGTCCAAAATGGAATAAGGACCGGAATGATTGAAATTTAGACCGAAACAACCAAAATTCAACCAGAATAGCCAAAACAAATCGAAACGGACCGGAATTTAAATCGAAATGGAATAAGAGGGTATAATGCATTGGATACTAATCATAATGGAAAATTCTGACCGTTCCAACCAAAATGAAATGACAAATCTATATTTTTCACTCCCAAGCTTTTGCCTTTTTGAGGTTTAATTGGAGCATGGGCCTTAAGGCCATTTGGTTAGAAGCCTTGCAAGTCCTTGGGAGGTTAATCTCCCACTTAGGCCTTAGGTCTATTCGACCCAGAATTTTTCTTAAGTCTTTTAGTGTATTGGGTCTAGTTCTATTTTATTTTGAGAAACTATTTTAATGATTGTTTGTAACTGGGCCTTGTTTCTTATGGACTTGGCCTTAGGTCTATTCGACTCAGAATTTTTCTTAAGTCTTTTAGTGTATTGGGTCTAGTTCTATTTTATTTTGAGAAACTATTTTAATGATTGTTTGTAACTGGGCCTTGTTTCTTATGGACTTGGCCTTAGGTCTATTCGACCCAGAATTTTTCTTAAGTCTTTTAGTGTATTGGGTCTAGTTCTATTTTATTTTGAGAAACTATTTTAATGATTGTTTGTAACTAGGCCTTGTTTCTTATGGACTTGTGTTTTAAATCATATGGGCTTGAATTACCCTCTTCAAAAACTGTTTTAGTGAATTTTATTTGGTATGATTTTAAGTAATCAAAAATGATAGGACACGACTTTCTAGAATGTTAGTAACAATTAGTATCTTGTATAGGTCAGGAGCTATGACATAAAAACTAGAAAGCAACTCTAAGAGGTAAGTAGTATGATCAAATCCTTACATGCATGTATGGAAACAACATATTTTTATAAAAATATTATGTATGCCAATCATTAGAAACCCCTTTTCATGTACCCAATTCATGATAGAATTAAAAGTATGCATGATTTATCTTAAAGTTATGTATTAAGATATTTATAAGATGTCATGGTTTTATGCATTAAAATCATTTATGGAAAATTATTTTATATGAGATTTATGCATAAAATGATTTATGCATCATGACATATTTTGAAAAAATGTGATTTCTTTTAAAATTTATAATATGACAAATATGTAAGTATAATATGAATCAAATATGTAACGACTTATGTATAATATGAAGACGGTATCTATGTTATGGGCATATTGCAGTGTCAGATCGTACATGCTAGCAATACACTCAGTATGTCTTTTTTATATAAGGATTCCAAAACTTACTGCCATGAGCGGAATCAGAATATTTTTAAATTTGCTAATTCTAACTTGCGAGGGTCAATATATAATGGGTAACGGCCTAATATATAATAAGTAAGATAAGTTCATGTTAATGTTATTTACGTATGCATTTATGAAAATGTCATATTCAGGTTATGTATGTATGTAATTATGAGTATGCATGTTTTTAAAAGAACCAATGATTATTATGTTTACTGTATGATATGTTGCTTATTGAATATTCGACTCTCTTTTTTTTGTATGTATGTATGTTTTTATTTTTAAACTATACCAGGTGACCATGTTTATGAGGATGCACTGTAGGACATGATTTGACTCAAAAATGTGACTCAGAGGTCTAGACAATTTATGATAGGTGTAGTTTCACGAATTTCATTAGATAAAATATTTTTTTTATAAACACGTGAGATTTTAATGTTTTAAATAAATGCTTCCACCCACACTCTTTAAATTTTAAGCATTTAATAAAATCTGTTTTATTTATTTATGGAATCTTTTGTATCTAGCGCATTATTATCAAGAAAAATCTTTAGTAGCATACTCGCTTCTCAAAATATTTTTAAAATGCCTATATTGAGAGCGGGGTATTGCAAGAAAACTAAGCACTCATATCACAATTTAAAGCAACTCATGCATAAAATTAAGATATAAAAATAAAAAAAAAACAAAATTATAATCACTTGATCATATTACATCAAGAAATAATAAATAAAAATATTGGGACAGAACAAACTTAATCATACAAAGGACAATCACTAGTTTATATGCTCTGCATATATCAACAACAATGGCCAACTACCAACAACAAGAAATCCCTTGTAATTTTAGTATCTAGAATCAACAAGATATAGAGTAGTAATCTATATCTTTTAAGAAGTCTTTAGTACAAATAATGTTTAATAGCATAATTGAAACGTCGTACCATGTTCCCCAGGGACTCTCAATCTATTTCTAGATATTGCATCTTAAAGTACTCTACCATACTCATCATACCTTGCCAATCAGCTAAATTCTATAACATACGTAAATTATATATTTTGAGAAACTATTAAAAAATGAAATTAGAGCAAGGGAAGGGGAGACAAATTTAAACTCACAACATTTTAAAATTATATGACTACCTTTTAGATTTTGAAACCATAGAAATTTCATCTAGATTAAAAATTTATGAAATTAACATCCAAGTTCAAGAAAACTGCAAAATTGCAGTTACCACATTCTTAATTGAAATGTGGCCTAGAATGCAAGTTCCAACCACAATGACCAAAATACGCCAGAACACCAGAATTCGAAGCTTGTATAAAACTTCTTTGTAGTGGATTATGCCCCTAGTTGTTGTTGTAGGCTCATGTCAAATCTTATTAATCTCTTGAGACTCATTTATTTTTCATATTTGGTTTGTCTCACTAAGCCATGGATGTCCATCAACAACACAAACACCATCGTACCTAGGTTCGTATAATCAACTATTGCCATCAAATGGAAAAATAGTTCGGAGCCATCTGTAACTAGAATGAGTTATATCGCTCTAGAAAAGAAAATATAAGCTGTTTGACTCATTTTGTTAGTTGGGCAATCTTATTTCCATGTGGATGCATTTACAACTTATCTTAGGATGCTTAATATCACCATTCATTAGTATGGAAATAACTCTTGTTCGCAACCTAAATTGGTTAAAAGGACTACACCTAATACCATAAATTTACAAGTTATCTCATGCACTATTTAACAAACTCACCACCCACAATGCACACAACGCCTCACTCATGAGCCTTTTATAGTGACGTGTAGTGCACCTAGTGCTAGTGTGTGTAGTCGCTAGCTCATAATAGGATGCTCCACTTTTCATGAACCCCATTAAAAAATGCCAACCTATGGTCGTTGCTCAAGTTAGCTAGTACGTATGAAATGTATGCGTGAAACATGTCTTGCTACAAGATAGAGTTTGGAGCGCACGAAACTCACTAAGATGTAAAATCCAACAGAGTAGGAATATGAAGTTTTTTCTTCAAGAGGGTATGTTATGTGCCTAGCTTGTGTATGTATCTTATAAATGTCAAGACGAATAACATCATGTCTTGGACTCTCGGCTTCTATAAGGCAACATCAGAGCATCAAAGTGAGTAGGCAGGAATATGGTGAATATAAAAAAGCTATTTATTTGTTCACAATCTCAACCTGTGACGCCCAATATTGTTGATTGGACAAAAGTTTCATTGTTCAGCCATTAACTTGGGTTTTTTTCTTACATGTGTAAATTACCTTGTGTATATTTAAAATAATGGATTATAAAAGGTCTAGTCCACAATGGCTGCAAATGGACCACCCATAAGCTTACCCTAGAAAGATCCTTATGCAATTTCAAAAATCACCCACTAATGATTTGTCCTCAAGCATAACTCAGGATATGCTTGTGCCAGGCCAAAGAGCGCCCACCAAAGGGACAATCTTTCCTTAAGCTTCCTTTAGGAGACTCTCTGAAGACATCCCAAAGAATGTTTGCCAACGATTTATCCTCAAACTTACCTAGACACATATAGAGATTTTTGAAACACGTTGGTGTTTGTATTGATTGTCTCAAATTGTATTACAACAGTATATATATTTATACACAATTAAGGTTTACAAATAAGGTGAGTAATGCAGTCAAATATTTACAATTAAAACATAAGGTTTGCTCTACTATAGTCAATATTGTATACAAGATTGCATGGGACTAAGTTTAAGAGTTAAGCTAATTTTCCTCTATGATTTTTGCATGATTGAGATCAATTTTGAGTAATAATTGTGATTATCCATTACGCCCCCGCAATATGGTGCTCCCATCAGCAAAACCAATCTTAGATCTCAGAAGATGAAACTTCTAGTGAGAGAGTGCTTTTGTGATCAAGTCAGTGAGATGATCATGAGTAGAAACATGTGTAACTTGAAGTAGCCCTTAACTAACATAATCCCTCACAAAATGAAAGTCTATGGCAATATGTTTCATGCGAGAGTGAAGCACTGGATTTAAGTTAATTCTGTAGCACCAATATTGTCACATAAGAGCTTTGGAGTGGATGAGAGTGTAACACCAAGCTCATGAAAAATTGATTGAAGCCAAGAAATTTCATATGTTGCACTAGCTAGGACTCTGTATTTGACTTCCGTGAAGGAGCGAGCAACAGCCCTCTGTTTTCGAGTGCTCAACAAGATGGGATTTGCTCCAAGGAAAATATTGTTTGCCAACGTAAAGGTTATGTTATTAAAGTTCCCTGCCCAATTGACGTTAGAGTAAGCAAGGAGCTGAGATGTGGATAATCTTTTGAGATGACTTCCATGGTAGAGGGTCTTCTTGAGGTAGCAAAGTAGTCATTTAACTGCAACCCAATGGATTTCGGTTGGACTATGCATGAACTGGGCAAATTTGTTCATTGAGAAAGCAATGTTAGGCCGTGTTAAAGAGAGATATTTCAGTGCTCCAATGACACTGCAATGCATGGTGTTGTCAACTGAATTTGAGCCATCATAAAGGTGGCTTCTAAAGTGGCAAGGGGGTGGTGACATCCTTGGGACCTTCCATTTGCGTCTTTTGAAGTAAATCCCTTACATATTTATGTTGTGAGAGAAAGAGTCCTTAAGAAGTGGGAAGTATTTCGATACCCAGAAAGAAATGAAGCTAGTTGAGGTCCTAAAGTGAAAATTGGAAGCCAAGTTTGTTGATGACACTGATGAGGCAAGCAGGCTATTGCCAGTGACTATGAAATCATTAATTTAGACAAGAAAATATGCCACTATTTCTTGATGATTGTATGTGAACAATGAGGTATCCGATGCCGACTCTAGGAAACCAATGCTGCAAGATAATCATGAAGGGCTCGATATCAGTCCCGTGGTCCTTGTTTTAGTCTGTAAATGGATTTTTGAAGGTGCGAAACATGATGAGGTTGGGAAGCAACAATGAGACCATTTGGTTGAGCCATAAACACGTCCTCAATGAGTGTACTATGAAGGAAGACATCGTTAACGTCAAACTGTTTGAGAGGCCACCATTTCATAACTGCAAGATGATGCAAATAGTTACAGGCTTGAGGACAGGGGAGAAGGTTTTAGTATAATTAGATCCAGGCCGTTGGAAAAATTCTTTGGCAACAAGTTTGGCTTTGTAGCGATCAACAATTTTGTCAAGTTTTCTTTTGATACGAAGCACCCATTTAGAGCCATCCAAATTATGATTTGTAGTGGGAGGTACCAATTCCCATGTGCCATGAAGAACAAGTGTAGTGAATTATTCACTCATGGCATGATGCCAATAGGGATTTTTAAGTGCCTGATGAACACTAGTGGGCCCTATAGATGATGACATGGGATACTTGGTGGTCATAAAGAGACGCTAGGGCTTATGAATGTTATTCATAGAGTGGGTCAGCATGTGCGAAGGCTAGGATGGTCGAGTAGCAACAACTTGTTCAGTGTCTGCAATAGGAGAACTTGAGGATGGAGAATCAGTGGCAACTGAAGGTAGTGCAGGGGGAACATCAACACAAGTTTATGCAGGAACCTGTGAACCAGCTGCATTGAGCAAGGGAGCTAAGAGGACTTTACCTTCTGATAGTGTCATTGGCAAGGTAGGGAGAGTTATGGTTTGAGGTGGTGAGGACATTGGTTGAGTGGAAGGAGATGGAGACATAGATTTCTCATGAGGAAAAATGGTTTCATCAAAATGAACATGACAAGATATGAAGATGCGATTGGTGGTTGGATCAAGGCACTTATATGCATTTTAAGAGGTAGAATATCCAACAAAAATGCAAGGCCGAGATTTTGAGGTTAATTTGTGAGGAGACTAGGGTTTGAGCCATGGAAAGCATTGGCAGCCGATAGTGCTGAGTTTGAGATAGTTTGGTTTAGTGTAAGAAAAGGACTTCGAATGAAGATTGATGGAATGCAGGGGAGTTGGCATGCAATTGATTACGTAAACTACAGCCTGAAAAGCAAGACTCCAGTATGATGGAGGGAGATTAACACGGTGTAGCAATGTCATTCATGTTTCAACAATGGGTCGGCGACGACGTTTGACTACTCCATTTTGTTCGTGAGTATGTGGAGCAATAGTAAGATGACATATGTCATGCTGACTAAGGTAGTTTTGAGTGATAGAAACTCACCTCATCCAAGTATAGATGTTTTAGAGGTAGTGAAAATTACTTTTCAAAAATTGCTTTTAATTGAGGAAAAATAGTAGAAACTTCATATTTGAGTTTCATGAAAAAATACTAGGAGTATTTTGTGTAGTGATCAACAAAGAGTAATATCGGTAACCTTCAAGTGAGCTATGAGGGACTGGACCCCAAACATCCGTAAAACATATATTCAAGTGGTGCAGAGATAGAAATGCTAGAATTATGAAATGGAAGTTTGTGAATTTTATTGATAGAACATGAAGAACATAATGAATAAGAAATACTTTTTTGGATGGAAGCTGATACATTTTTATTAAATGATGAACAAGTTTCCGTGATGGGTGACCCAAATGGCTATGCCAAATGTAAAAGGGGACATATTCAATGGTGAAAGCCATTGTTGAGAGATCATCCTTGCACGTTGAAGCTGGAAAAGCGTAGATATCGTTGTCACATTTGCCTTGCAGTAGTGTCGCCCCCGATGTCAGATCCTTCACAAGAAAATGAAAGAGATGAAACTCAAGAACAAGGTTATTAGTTTTGGTAAACTCATGCACTGAAATCAAATTTTTATGAATGGGAGGAACATAAAGTGTATTGTTAAGAGTAATAGTGCGAGCTGGAAACCGTAAGTTTACAGTGCCAACATAAAAAATTGTTAAACCTGAACCATCCCCAATGATCACCTTGTCAGTACCATTATACTCAGAATGAATAGATGGTTTTGACATGTCACAAGTAATTTTGTGAGAGGCACCATAGTTGACTGCCTATGGTTTGTCTATAGAGGAACCAACATCAACACAATTGGCATTGGGAGAGAATGAGTTGCAGACTTTTCGACATTGCCATATTGAGTGACCAGGCGTGGAGCAAAATTGGCAAGTCATGACATTTTTCTATGAATATTAAGAATTATTTTGGGACTGGGGGCCCGGTAGTTGTGCCGTGAATTGCTGTTTCACTGTGGTTTTCCCTTGTTGTTCGAGAGCAAAGCAATGGTCGTCTGTTACAGGGTCTGAAGTTTTTTAAGATAAGTTTCATGACTTACAAGAAGGTCATCTAGGTCTTCAAATGCGAGAGGACTCTCACAAGTTCGAATAAGACCAACAATGTCACAAAATTTTAATCCCAAGCCATTGAGATTGTAGAGAGTGAGATCATCATTCGTGAGAGGAGAATCAGTAAGTGCAAGTTCATTAGTAGTGGACTTGACTTGTTGTAAGTATTTGATGACAACTTTGGATCCATAGTTCAAGGACAATAAATTGTCCTTGAGTTGCATGACTCATGTGCGAGAGTGATTCGCAAAGAGATCGGTCAATTGAAGTTAGGTCTCTCTTGAAGTGCTAGAGGAAGCAATCAAGGGCATATTGCTTTTAGACACCTATGCAAAAATCTCATTGACCAGAAGTTTATCTTGACAGATTAGCAACTACGAGTAGCAAAGGTCTTAGCATATGGGGTGGCACCAAGTTGAGGACTGGTGTAGGAGCCATCGATGAAGCCTTGAAGGTCATACCTGACAACGAGTGAGTCAAACTAGGCATGCCATGTAGGGAAATTGGAAAAGGTTAATCTGTAAGCCAAATATGTAGTGGCAATAATGGCAATGATGGCATTTTTAGAGTGAGAGTTGGGGTTGGTGGAATGTGTAACAAAGGGGGTGAAAGATGATGAAGAAGACATAGCAGAAGAAGAGGATCAAACTCGTTTGAAAATGAAGGCTCTTGATACCATATAGAGATTTTTGAAACACATTGGTGTTTGTATTGATTGTCTCAAATTATATTACAACATTATACTTATTTATACACAACTAAGATTCATAAATATGGTAAGTAATGCTGTCAAATAATTACAAATAAAACAGAAGGTTTGCTCTGCTATAGTCAATGTTGTATACGAGATTGCAGGGGACTAAGTTTGGGAGTTGAGCTGATTTTGCTCCTTGATCTTTGCATGATTGAGATCAATTATGAGTAATAATCATGATTATCCATTAATACACCCTTGGGTTATGCCAGATATCACTAATCAAAGCAGATATCTTCCCTTGAGCTTACTTTTAGAGCCCGACCCTTCCAGTCACACCAAAAAAGCACGTAAGGATTTGTCCTCGAGTTTACCTCTAGAGACCTTATGGCCATGCCAAAGATATGTAGCCATGGTGAAAATTTTCCCTCCAGCCTGTCTTGGTGAAATCCCTCTGGTCATACCAAATAACACTTAAAGATGGTTTACCCTCAACCTTGTCTTGAATGACCCATCTGGGCCATGCCAAAGCAGCTTCAACAACTCATCAACTCTAATAGCTCCACATAATTCTCCTTCATGCTCGAGTCATGGGCTTTGTAACAACTAGTAGTACGGGTCTTCTTAGAAAAATGAGCCAATAAGCTCCATAATTGCCTAGTGTGGGTCTCTTCTAGGAGTAAGCCAATGGACTTCGATATTACCTAATATAGGTTACCCCTAGGAATGAACTAAAGATGTTTGAATTTTAGTAATACTCTTTGATTCCTCTTCACATTGCCCTCGACGTGAATGGCTTAATTCACTGGACCATCTAAAGCAAGCCCACGAGCTCCATGATCACCACTTAGTTCCTAGCAAGTCTTCACTGAGAATGTGCTTATGAGCTATGCAACTACATGGTATGGGTGAGTCTTCAAGGCCCATACTCAAAGGCCATACAACATCATGCGTCAAGAGTCTTTGCAAGGACCTTCATAAAGACACTTATAATAGCACATGTCAAGAGTCTTCTCAAGGATGTTGGCAACACAAACAACAAATATTCAAGACAAAGTTTTCGATATTCATAGAATGAGGGCAACACTAAAAGACATGAAGAACAACAATCATGAATATCATTTTAGATTCTCCGTTTCCTCATATTGTAGGAAGTCAAGCACGAGAATTAGCAGTAACTGTAGAAGAAAAACCTGATTGCAAACCCCTATTTAATGAAATGTTCTCAAAAAGCTTTGATATGGCAATACAAGTATGGAGCTCAAGGGAATAAATGGCTAGCAAGAGCTAGAAAATTCTTCTTCTCCTCTTGTACTCCTTAACACGTTTCTTTTATTTGTTGTAACAAAACAAAAGAAGGGCATGAGATCTTGCATTAAATTTCATATAAACTTTTGAATGTTGGCCCATGTGCCATACCTCATTAAATATTCGGTATATCATTTTTTTTATTTAACTTTCGAGTTATTGGTATATACTACCGATAACACCACCACACCCAAGTCATACTGATAACCTTTTTCAACGATATGGAAAAAAGACACTAACAATCACCATTTCACAAAACATCCTTAATTTTACAATAAATGAATGTTATATCTTTAAGAAGCATCCCTTACCTTTGCATTTTTTTTATAGAAGATATTCATCATATTTCAAAAAGGCACAAAAGGCCTTAAGAGTCATTACAAGATAATGGATCAATAAACACTACAAGATCAATACAAGGAGGATCTACATGCCACCAAACCTCCATATCAGTTATCAACCATGCATGTTTGTCAAGATAATGAGCTGCATGGTTTGCTATTCGAGGGACATGCCGAACAATACACTATCTGAACCTTTTCTGTAGTCTCCAAATATCGGCTATAGCATTCCTCATGTCATTGAAACTCTTATTTTCCTTGTTAACTTCTTTAACTAGGTTCAAACAGTCACTCTCAACCAATAGATTATGAGTCCCTGCATTTAAACTAGGTTGCATACCTCTTAGCATTGCTATAGCCTCGACATTTTCAAGTTCTAGGAATTCAATTTCAACCTTACTACATGCCATAATCACATGCCCACCATCATCATGCAGAATAACACCAAGACTTTTTCTATTACAATAAAAAAATAATGCTCCGCCAATAATAGTTTAAACCAGTTAGGATCAGGTGGACACTAGTGGCTCTGTTGCTTTTGAGTCTGGATAAAACTTGCTAATCAAGTATTGAGAAAAGCCTCAAGAGAGTTTGCATGGTTCAACACCTAGACAGGGGCAGATCCACTAAATCATGTAACATTTTATTTTTACGAAACCAAAAGGCCCATGCTATGAGTAGCATATCAGAAGGTCATCACTGTTACCTATCAAATATACTTCCATTTCCAAACTTAAGAAAGATCGACAATAATTCTGTGCCTGCAACTTAGGAAATTTTGAAGTCCAATGTTGAGAAATTGATGGACAAAAGATAGTGGCATGTGTAAAATCCTCAAATTGATTCTCACAGAAACAACATGTTCTTGACACTTCAATTTTCTTTTGGATGAGATTTTCTTTAATTGATAAGATATTCTTACAAGCCCTCAAACCAAAAATCTGTACCTTGCGTGGAATCTTTAGCTTTCAAAGTACTTTCTAGAATCTTGAGTATCCTAGTATAGTTGAAGTTTACCATTGATCAATAAGTTTAGATCTTTGAAACGAGCTATAGGCACTTCTAACTAAAAACTGTCCACTTCTCTCTTGTTCCCAAATCCATTTATCAGAGGCATTTGTAGCACTTGGATGTAATTTCATAATCAACTCAACAAGCTTTGGATTGAAGAAAGTCCTAACCTTCTCAAGGTTCCATCCAAGTGTATTTGAATCAAGCAAGGAAGCAACCATATCATTTAACTCAACCATAAGGTCATTAGGCAGGTCTTAGCACCATTAAAATAACCATTTAACTCTTCGATGCCAGGTATCCAAGGGTCTCTCAAAATGTGAATACTTCTCCCATTGCCCACACTCCATCTACCTCATTTAATCATCAAGTTTTTTGCCTCCCAAATTCCTTTCTAAGCAAGAGAAGGGTCGCCACCAAGGGAAGCATCAAAAATAGAGGAAGAAGGAAAGTAACTTGATTTATAAACCTTGTAAAGCAAGCTATCATGATTTTAGAGTAACTTCCAACTATGCATTGCTAACAAATCCATATTAAAAGTATGGAGATATTTGAACCCGATACCCCCATGAGCTTTTGTAGAACACATCTTCTTCCAACTAATCCATTGAAATTTCCTTACACTTCTTTTCTGCCCTCACCAATAATTAGCCATCATATTTTCAATCTCAATACGCAATTTAAAAGGTAATTTCAAGCAACTCATTACATAAAATGTAATAGATAAAGCCACAACTTTAACTAACACCTCATTACCACCTTGTGAGAATAAATTACCTTTTGTTTCAACCACACCTTATGTTTGATATAAGCAAAAGCAGCCATTTTTGAATCCCTTACCATAGGAGTTAAGCCAAGGTATCGCTCATATTGTTCTACCCGAGTTATTCCCCATTGATTCATGATTGAGGAGCTTGTAGTCTCAATAATATTCTTACTAAAAATCATAGCAGTCTTCTCAGTATTTATTAGTTGACCCCAGCCTTCCTCATATTGCTTTAAGATAGCTTGCAATTTCTGGTTTGTCTCCTTAGTAGCATCACAAAATATCAAAGTATCAACCATAAATAACATATGATTCATGTTTGGTACACCATGACAGACCCTTATTCTAGGCAAACACTTTATCACAGTAGCATTGTTAAGAAAACCAACCAATCCCTCTGTGCATAAATGGAAGAGATAAAGAGAAATGAGATCTCCTTATCTCAAACCTCTAGTTGGAACAATATGACCAGTAGGAAATCCATTGATAAGCACAAAAAAAGAAGCACTAGTTACACAAGTCATCACAAGGTGAATTATTTTCTCATGAAATCCAAGTTTGCTTATTATAACTTTAAGAAAAGGAAATTAAACTATATCATATGCTTTACTAATATCAAGTTTAAGAGATATAAGCCCTTTCTTCTCCTTCCTATTTCTCCTCAAGAAGTGTACAAGTTCATATGCCACAAGAATATTGTCAGTTATCAAATGACCAGAAATGAAAGCTAAGTGAGTTTCTGAGATAATATTAGACAACACTCTTTTCATCCTATTTGCAATCACCTTAGAAATTAACTTATAAAGAACATTACATAAGCTAATAGGCCATTTCTTCTTGGGAACCATAGTGATGAAAGTATGATTAAAAGTTTGTGGAAAATGATCAGAGTTAAGAGCATGGAGCACAAAAGCAATGCTAGATCCTCCAATTTGTGGCCAAAATTTGTGATAAAACAAATTGGGCATTCCATCCAGGCCAGGTCCCTCCGAGGGGTGCATCTCCTTTAATGCTTGGACCATTTCTTCAACTTTGAAAGAACTGATAAGTTCATTATTCATATCCACAGACACCTTAGGAAAAATGTGTTGTAGAATAGGATCCATGACTCGTGTACCTACACTAGAAAAAAGAGAATGGAAATGATTGATAATTAAGTCAGCACATAGGTCACCCTCTGTCTAGACACCTTCAAAATTTTGGAGTTTAACAATACCATTCTTCTTCTGTCTTTTAGAAGTCTTAGCATGAAAAAATTTGGTGTTGTGATCTCCCTCAGATAACCAATTTGCCCTTGAGCGTTGTTTCTACATGATCTCTTCTCTCCCAAGCCATTTTTGTACATCCTCCATGGCATTTGTAACCTCAACAGGATTAAATAGTCTTGGATCTTTCTTTTGTACCCACTATAGCTTTCGTTAGGCTTCATGCAACTTGATATAAACTCTTCCAAATTTCTCATAGTTCCAAAGTTGACACTTAGAAGCACAAGTCATTATTTTTGACATAATACTCCTCAGACTAGACTGCTTAGAATGTTGTTGCTAGGAATTAGTTATAATTTGAGAACTTTCATATTCACTTAGCCATATTGCTTCAAATCTAAAAGGTTTAGGCCTTTAATATGGATTGGGGGTCCCAAAATAGCCATGCTTAAAGGTAACTTATCAGAATAAGCACAAAAACCATGATAAGCCTAAGCCCTTTCAAACATAGTATACCAGTTTCAATTTCCCAATAATTGCTGAGGAGTCTCTCTTGTTACACCATGCGAATCTTGGACCATGAAATGCAAGATCTCTCAAGCCACAATCAATAATGACATCACGAAAAGCTTGCATTTGGCTTTCAGATTTATCCCTCCCTCCTTGTTTTTCCTCTTGTGTAACAATTTCATTAAAATAACCAAATAAGAACCATGGTAGATCAGGGCCCTTATTTAATCTCCGTACCAAACTCCATGCTTCAACTCTATGAGATGCTTGAGGATGCCTATACATTCCTATCATATACCACCTCTTGGAGCCTTCTGTCATAATTGCATCGACATGAGAAGATAAGTAGCTCAGAGTCTCTAAAGTGGTATCCTGCTTCCACAACAAGGCCAATCCACCATTGTGACCACATGCATTAACTGTTAAACAATTATCAAACTTGAGTTTCACTCGACAAGTCTCCATCTTTGTAGCACAGAGTTTTGTTTCTTGGAGAAACAAAATAGTGGAATCTTCTCTCTTGACCAAGTCAAAGAGTACTCTAATACCTCGAGGGCTCCCAAGCCCTCGGGTATTCCAACTAGTGAACTTCATAGATGTCAGTGGGGGCTAGATCTCAACCACCACTAAATCAGAGGGTGTAATTGCATTAGAGGGCTCACCCATTTTCCCTTTCAGTTTTAAGTCTCTTAGAAATCCTAGAGACATCCTTACCAACACATAGTGCAGTTGTTCTCCTCCCACCAAATATAAAATTAGGTCCTTTCTTGTCCACAATCTAATGATCTGAAGTCCTTTTTCATTTTCAAGTTGTAGATTTTACTAGTTTTCCTTTACAGCCACTAACTTTATCAGTATTAGAATCTTTGAAATCTATAGTTTCTGAAGAAGGAACATTCTCCTTTTCTTGACAATTCATCAAGCATTTAGCATTCACATCACTCACAGATTCATGGGCAATTATCAAAGAACCCACTTGCAACTGATTATTAAGATTAGATTTTGAATACAAATGTTTAGAAGTTTATGCTGCTTCATTCTGCTTGGGACTAGGTTTTAGGATCTGATCATGAATTTTCCACTAAGACAAACTAGTACTGCCTACATCACCACCAACACGCAGCCAAAAGCCATATAGAAAATTCGTTATCTTAATAGAAATCATAGCCTCCTCCTAAAGATGACAGTCACGGTGGCTATGGCCAATAATGGTACATAACAAACTATAGGGAGACGCTCATAAGCAAATTTAACCAAAACAAGATTAGGTGCTCCTATATTGACCTTCTTCCCATGCAACAAAGGATTTGTCACACCCAGAGAGATATGGATACAAAGGTATTCTCCCCATGCCGTAGCATTAGGTTCCAAATCAATCTCAATGATATCGCCTATAGCATCCCCAATTAGTTTCCCCATTTCAGCATTACAAACCAAAACAAGAGATCATACATCCATACCCAAAACATGGCCTCTGGGAAGTGGATATATTGAGTCTGTTTCAGCCCATCTGCATGCATCCCTTGTTAATGCCAATTGCTTATCAAAACTCCATGGTCCATTGCATTTCACTCGTTCTTTATCCCTCAGATCAAAAAACTCAGCAAGGAATAAATTAATTTGTAAATCATGTATCACAACTTCATAACCAGGCTTCCATACCTTTTGCGTTGTGGATTTGAAAGCCTCTTTATTAAAATGTTTGCCTCTTAGTAGCTTGAAGACCAAACCCTTTTATGCCTCATGACAATGCATCATCGAGAGTAATTTGTTCCACCATTAGCGCCTTATCTTTTTGTTTAGTCAATAATATTCGCGCACACAATGTTTCAAGGTCTGGGTCCATGCCTACAAAGCATGTATCAGAGAAGACATTCCAAGACCAAACTCAAGCAAAAGTGTACAAAATTCGTAAGATTTGATACGAGAGGAAAATCAATGCAAGCAAACACTTTGAAGCTTGAAACAACTAGCAAAATTACACCCACTAGGAGTGAAAAGGAGAGAGACCTCTACAGTAAAATGAAACTACGAGAGGGGTGGAAACCAACTAAAATCATTTATTTGAGAATCTTCGAAATCGTTGGAGCATGTTAGCAGTTATTTTGTGTCCAATTTTTTATAGTTCCTGCCTTTGCATTTGATTTGGTTTGTCTTTAGATATTTGCTTGAGATGTAGATCAAATGCTTGATAAAATGTTTGAAAGATAACTTTTCTATTGAATGATTTGTTCATCATACCATCTGTGTGACTTTACAATGCTTTTACAGACAATTACAATAGCTAACAGTTTTCCAAGAAATCATGGTTAATGGACACCTGTCCTAACAAAAATCTTTTCTCGTTTACGAAAGATTCTTTGTTGATCCTATGTAATGTCTTGCTATCATTTGTTGTACATGCCATGGTGCTAGTGGAGACATCATCCAATTTGGCTAAGTTATGGCCTGCAGTTGCTATAAACAACTTGTTTCTAGTGGGAATTGCTTCTTTTTTGACTGAGGCATGCCCTATTAATGAGAGCTTTTGGCTACAAGACGTACTTTATGTCATTCTAAAGTGCCATTGGCTTTCCTCTTTATTTTAAGTATGCATTTGGAACCCAAAACATTGAGAGAAGCTTATGGAGTAACCTAGTCCCATGTGTGGTTGTGTTAGAGTGTGTGGATTCCAGTTTGCAAATCTTTCATAAGAAAATAATTGGAATAAAACTCAAAATAAACAGAATTATCAGGACAAAATTAATGAATAGATAACAAGTTTTTGTAATTGAATGAATATGAAGGAGTTTAGAAAGAAGAAATTTTCCAAAGTAGGTATGCATTTGAGCAGAACCTATCTAAAGGACAGGCATTGTCGAACCATCTCTGATGCTAATTTGATTCTAACCATGATATTAAGAAGAATCAAAATTTAGGTTACTAAACTTGAGGTTACATAATTTGTTGCTACAGTGTCAGGAAACCATGAATTAATTAATATGCTATGGGGCAGGCGAAAAAGTGTTAATATTTGCTAATAGAGAAGGAGGTGGGGCAGTAGTAGTTATGATCAAATCGGTGCTAACAACCTAAGGCAATGTAGCTAGGTTTATTGCACACTTGACAATGCGGCCTATTATCAGGCCGAGTGGAGAATGAGGGAGTATTGTACCTCCCTCCCCTACGTTGCCCATGACAAGGACTAGAGCATCTGCCTTGAGATGATGGAGTAAAAGAACTGGAGTGCTTCACTGAGGTATTGTGAGCATCAAGAGAATGAGTAGCTATCATGGTTTGAGCTTGGTGAGATAAATAGGATTCATGAGCTAGGAGGAAGCTTTATATTTGCTATGGAGGAAGGGGATTTGTCCAAGTTGTCAGAGAGGTGACTAAGGGATCATAATCTGTCCCTAGTCTAGCAAGTAAATAAACAGCAAACTTGGAAGAGGAGAGGAACTACCCAGATGCACCTAAGGAGGAAGCCAAGCTTTTGGCTTTATAGAAATAATCAGTAATAGACTCAGTGTCCTTCTTGAAAGTGGCTAGTTGATACTGAGTCTTCATTACAATTGCAGATGATTGAGATGCAAAAAGGGTCTGAAGCGTAGTCCAAGCATCTTGTGCAGTAATCAAGGACTTGGGCTAGCATGTGAGCAGAAAGTGAGGAGTTAATGGCTTATAGGATAAGCTGGTCACGCAGGACCCATTAACTATATGCAAGATTAGGAGATCGTCAACCATCAGGGGAGGCATTGGAGAGTTTCCATCCACATGATCAAAGAGCTGGTGACCCTTAAGAAAGGGTACCATCTACACCTTCCAGAGAAGGAAGTTGTCATCCATGAGTTTTATAGTGATGAACTGATTTGGCAAATGAAGAGTGGGAGGAGGGGTGATGAAAAAAGTATTCTGTGTTGTGTAGTTGGGTGAGGAATCATCATAAGGCATTTGGCCCTATGTAGAAAAGAAAAAAAATTAGATGTTGTAGGAAGAAGACGTGAGTCAGATAGGGCTCTGTGATACCATGTTGAGATATTTACTCAAGATATATATCAAGTGCTCAATAAAATGTTTGAGAATTCTATTGATTCATTTGTTCATCATACTTTTTGGCATAACACTACAATGCTTTTATAGACAACTACAATAGCTATAGTTTTCTAGGAAATCAGGATTAATGGACACCTATCCTACTAGAAATGATTTATTGTTTATAGAAGATTATTTGTTGATCCTCTACAATGCCTTGCTATCATTTGCTGTGCATGCCGTGGTACTAATGGAAACCTCTGTTGTGCTTGTCGTAGTACTAGGGGAGACATCTTCTCACTTGATTGAGTTGTGGCCTGCTGATGCTGTAAACAATTTGTTGCTCGTGGAAATTGCTTCTGTTTTGGCTTAGTCATGCCTTGCCATGGTATTGTCCTTAACAGTTTGGATTGACTTCTGTTGCCCAGATGACTAACACAAGAAGGGGGATGAATTGAGTTGTATTTAAAAAAAATAACAATTATAAATCAAATATATAATATAAAATATAAACAAAATATGAAATAATAATAAATATAAAGAGTAAGGGTAAGGAGAAGCAAACTCAGTATGTTAACGAGGTTCGGCCCCACTGCCTACGTCCTCGCCTCAAGCTACCTCTTGAGGATCCTCAAATCCACTATTCAATCTCTTTTAGGTGGAGATAGAAACCTATTACACCTTTGAGCAGCACCGCTCCAAAGAATCCGTGTAGAACACCCTCGACACTTCCAATCATCTTACACTTGGTGATTTAACTATTCCCCGTGTAGAACACCTTCTACACTTCCAATCACCTCACTCTTGGTGATTTAACTATTTCCCGTGTAGAACACCTTCTACACACACAAGGGTTATACACACCCTTTTACAAATACAAGAGTTGATAGTAGGTAAACTATCAAAGTACACTCCTCAATGAGTGAGATAGAAACAATACAGCGCAACCTATATCTCTCTCAACAAGAACAAGAATTAAGACTCAAAACTTTAGAAAAGAGAGAATGAGAGTTTTGAAGAAATGATGCAAAACTTAGCAATAGATGTGTAAGCTCTTGTTGTGAATTTTGTAAAACTCAAGTGAGCTATTTATAGGCAAATGATTTTTCAATTTCAAATTTGAAAAGATTCCCATGTCAAAAACATCATCATTTACTTTTCAAAAATTTCAAATCTAATATTTTTACTTTTTGAATGTGACAAAAGGAGCACACTTTAATTTTCAAAAATTTCAAACATAATCTTTTACTTTTTGCATATGACAAAAGGAGCACACTTTACTTTTCAAAATTTTCAAATAAAGACATCTACCTTTTTGCATAAGTCAAGAAAAGCATCCACCACTTTTGAAAATATTCAAATAAAACATGCACATGTGAAAGATGACAATCAATCATCTTAATATTTTCAAAATTCGAACCTTTAATCATGTCATGCACATGTGAAAGATGACAAGCAATAATCTTTCAAAATTTTCAAATTTAATTTTCAAAATATTCATGCATATGTGGAAAATGTATTTTAATACTTTATGATAAAATATTAATTTTGAGCCTTAATCCTAATTTTGAATTTTTAAGAGATTTACAACATTACTCTATGATTTTAATGTGAACTTGTTCTCTTCTTGCTCATGCTTGCTTCCTTGATGTGCTTGATTATATTGTGTGGACAACTTGAGCTTGAGATTCCTTTATTCTTTGGATTCATTTGTTATCATCAAAATCCATTTGTAGATTTACATGAAACTTGAAACCTTGGGTTCAACAGCTTCATTATTGGAAAGAGCATATAAAAATGTTATTGGGCTATGCAAGCCTATACATTTATAGATAAAAATAAAATCAATAAAGGAAGAGATAAGCACATCTCACCATACCTCATGTTATATTTTACATCTTAAACTATTAAAAGCGACACTAAACTTTTAAATTATTAAAAAATCACAACATCTATTTATTTGAGACTCTTTCGGTATGAATCATGTGTAAAAGAACTATGACATCTATGCTTCTTTGAGACTCCATCGATAAGAATGTGTTGCATTAGTTATTTTTTATCCATCTTAATCAGATGGCCAAAACCTCGTAAAAGGTATTATTTATTATTTTGATAAACAAAAGTGTGATGTCCTTCCTAAAAACTAAGAAACCAAGCTCTAACATTTTGTTCTTTTCTTTTAAGATTTGGCCAGATGCTTCTAAGTATTTCTCCTTTCAGATCTCTCAAAGTTCGTTTCCAGACACTTTCACTACTTCCAGCTTATGTATATAAATCAAAAGGGTAGTGCTATAGCCACCATTGTAGCCCCCCATTGGTGTGCACCACTGCATTTTTTTTAAAATCATGTTTTAGCACTTTTAAATATTTTTAAAAATAGAAAAGAAACAATATTATTAAATAATATTTTTTTAATCATACTAAAAAAAAGGAAAAGTGCACAAAAACGGGACACCCAAATGGTGTCCCTATCTTTATCCAAACCAAAAATATTCTAAGGCTCTTTTTTGGTAGAAAAAAAAACCACCTATTTGTCGGAACATCAAATTTTTTTTCTTTTTTCTAAGAAATTTAGTATTATATTAGATTAATTAAAGAATTACAGGATACGAGTTTGAGTGGGGTGGATGTCCCTATATTCATCTCAAAAGCCAACACACAATATGCCAAAAAAAAAAAGAGATGACTAGAGCTAAAAGAATGGCTCCCACCCATTTTCCATAAAGGAAAGACCGTTTGGAGATGGTATTTAGATAGTTTGAGGAACATACAATAAGGCTACGGCTAGAAGACACAACAAAGGAGTGTATGTTGCACCATGTTGGTCTAAACTGATAGTTAGGGACTACCACGTCCACTTTCACACGATCCTTAGTTAGGGAAAGCAGGAACATAGCATAGTAATCGAAACCATTGACAAATTGACATCGAGGAGTCGACATTGGCAGAGGTGAGGCAAGTGGGCCACATGCCATTATTGAAGAGAGATGAGCAGGCAGATGTGGAAAGTCCGAAGCCAATGAAGCCAACAAGGCTACGCGTGATGGCAATGAGCTTGCAGAGGTGTGACAACGCGTGGATCTCACTTGCAACATAAGCTGCACATGAGATGCACGCGCACTTTTTTTAGCAAATTTCTTCCGCGCCTATGGAGTTTGGCACTTGGAAAAGTTGTTGGTAGAGCGTGTCGGCCCTATGTCGCCAGAAAGTAGTAGATCGGCAATGGGTAGTGCTTCCAGAGAGAAAATGGAAAAATTCATAGAAAAACATAAACAAAAGCGGGAAAAGGCAAGGCAGTGGCCGGCAAAGAGGGGAGGTCGGTGGCGTCGAAACTCCAGCCCCCTTCCCCCCGATAAACAGAGAGTTTTAATGGAAGGGCCAAGAAATGGTAGAGAGAAAAGCTAGAGAAGAGAGAATGAAGAGTTTTAGATCAAAGGAATCCAAAGATCCTGTCAGGATATCAATTGATAACATGAATTCAAAATAGGTGGGCTAGCCTTCAGTCAATAAAGAAAAATACTAAGCTTATTTCCAATGTTTATTTAGAGTGGGAATGATTATGAATAGTGTTCATAATTATGAAGGCAATCTATTAAGAACCTCAGAAAGGAAAAGCACATTTTTGACATGTTACCTAATTGGCTGACAATCAAATGTGGCATGCACACAAGTGATCTTTGAAAAACAACTCTTGGTTTTCTCCAACTTTGAAAAATAGGTTTACCTTACATCCAATTATAAATTCATTGGATACATCCTATTTGAAAAATGAATAGACAAGATTGTTTAAAGTGAAAAAATAAGTTAGACTTTTTCAATCAAATTTTTAGTTTTATTTATTCACCTTTTAAAAAATTCTAATAGGAAATCCCAAAAAATATATATATGTAGATGATCTGTACCCAAATGGAAAAGAATGTCACACCTAAAGCCATAGTGACACCTACTTTGCAGTTTCATGATGTCATGGAATTCTCTTTTATTATTAGCAAAACGGAATGTGCTAGTAATTTTGGCAATAACAGCCCAAGAAGCGAGGGCTCTGACCCCGAATATAACCACAGAAATGTCTACAAGAATAGGTAAACTTAGTACTTAAAATGGATTCTTGGTACTTGGGTAATTTAGCTGTGGTCTTGATTTAAAGTGGGTTCTTTGAATTTTGTGCTGCAGAAAGACATTGCCCAGGTGGACAGAACAAGTGAATATTGTCATTGTGACACGGCTAATAGGTCCTGTTGATGATGGTTATAACTGGAGAAAATATGGGCGGAAAGAGATACTTGGAGCTAGCTTTCCAAGGTGAGAAGCTTTTGCCATCAAAATTCTTGGCCATAACATGAACAATGAAGTCAATTCATATATGTTCATTTAACATGGATAATTTAATATGTGTACCTAAGAAGTAGGGGTGTTCAACCAGATCCGGTTTATTTCCAGATCTGGTTTTAAACCCAGAAAACTAGGATATCCGGGCAGATATTCATCCAGATTTATTTTGGGCAGATATGAATATTTTCATATCCGCCCGGATCCAGTTACGGATCCGGATCCAGATCATAATCCGGATACCCGTAACCGGATGTATATTAGTTTTAATTAGTCTCAGATTCTCAAGCGTCATTCGTAAGCCCTCGAAGTCTCTCGAAATCGACTAAAAAGGGAACCTTAGCTTCTCTCTCATCTCGAGTTGAGTTGTCTCGCGATTTCTCTTATTTACTTGGTAACTCTCTCTCTCTCTCTCTCTCTCTCTCTCTCTCTCTCTCTCTCTCTCTCGGTTTAGTTGGATTGTGAATCTCCATCTCTTGAAATCGACAGGAACCCTAGTTTTCTACGAGAGTGTGATTGCGAGTCTGCCATCCTTTCATTTTGTCGTTGTTTGTTCCATCTCTCTCTATCAACTCTGAAACCTAAAGTATTTTAATCTCTCTCTCTCTCTATTTAGTTGAATTCCTTTTTCTAGGTTTGTGTTTGATTTTCGCTTGATTTTTTGTTTTTAAATTTTCAGGAATAACGACAAATTGGTTATTGTATTCTAGACAACATTGCCATGGGTCCATTTGAATATTGAATTACTTTAACTTTTCTTTAAAGATCTTGCTAATCTAGGTATTTATCGTGCATGGAATTATTAAGTTTATCAAAGCTCAACTGCCGATTGATTAAAGAGAGAGAGACAGAGCGAGATTCCTAATCAATCGGGCAAAAACTTCGAAAATTGATGATTGATTACGCCCAAAGAATAATGCGGTCGTTTGCAGTATAGCTTTGGGGTGTCGATTCCACAGGGAGATGGATTGAGAAATTGAAAAACAGTAATGAAATTAACAAAAAGATTAAATGAGTGTGATAAGTAAATTTTAGAGTGTGATGTAAATTAAAACTAAATGAGTAATTTGAAAAATATAAAAATGAGATGAAAAGTAGAGCGTAGGGAATTCCTTGTGTATTTGTGGTATTCAAATTTATTTTTAATTCATTGATAACTCAATTAAGAATTCTATGTCCAAATTCTTAATCGGAAGATATAACATTAGTAACCAAAATTTAAATCACATGTAACTCTTTGAAAAACCATTCTTAGTGCTTAACTCTCATAAATTGTTATCGATATTGAGAAAATCCAACGACGACAATATACCTAAGAGGCGATATTGCAGCAGAGAATTAAATCAATATAGATAATCAATTGCTCCAAACATAATTATAGAACTAATTCACTCAATAGAAAAAGCATGACTGAATCCATAAACGAAATAGATTCTATAATTATTTGAAGACGAAAAAACATCACAAATAAATTGAGAATAATAGAACAAAAGAGTTTTAATATTTAAAGACCAAATACATGAATCAAAAATAAATTACAAATACCATCACATACACAAGTTCATCCCTAGCCCTCCTTGAGAATTTAGTTACACATATTGAAAATATGCAACAAAAATTCTCTAAGGGATAATATGGAAGAGCCAACCATTATTTTCTTCTCTCTTCTTTGGTTTTTCTTTTCTTTTCTCAAGCTCTTAAAATAATGGCTCTTCCAAAGCATCCTCCCACACTAAGCATCCTTTTAGAACACACACCCCTTCCTTCTATTTATAAGCATCCTTCATACAAGTTGTCATGATAAAATCATCACAATTTCAACTTGTTTTGCCATGTGCCATTCTTGAATCCAAGTGATTTATGAGTTGTCATTTTGATCATTTGTTTTCCCACCATGCATGAGCTGGATTTTGCTTGTAGGTTGAGTGTTTCAATTTTGCTTCTCTATCCATTAGTTGTCTTGTATGACTTAATATCTTGTGGTCAAATAATTTGTCTACAAGAAACTTGAGTGCACTTCATCTTGCATATGAATTGATCATTGAATTTCCAAGTTGGTGTAGGAGTGCTTGCTGAAAAATATTATGATAACATTTGGATTTGATGCAAGTGGCTGAAAAATATCTAGGAACGTCAAGTGCAGGTGCGTCCACTTGATGGTCGATTTTGTCTTAGATTGAGTGGATATCTCTTCAAACATAAAACATAAAAGTTATATATATTTCTCTTGTGATTCTATATCATCTTGAATCAGCTCAATCGGAGATTGGATGAGAGAGTTATGCCCATATTACGAAAAGATGTCAGAACTGTCTAAAATTTCGCAATTATCTTCATTTGCTCCTAATGTCTCAATTTGTGTCCTAAATCAAAATATAAGAATAATGAGTATATTTAGGCATCAAATAAGAATAAAGTATTAAACATTAAGAGAGGAAAATATGGCATTTTATATTCTCATCAATATATTAAATCATGCTTATATCTATTTCAAGATAAATGACCATTAATTTTAATAACATGGGTTATATCCATTATTTTCTCATTTCTTTTAGTATTTAAATAGGGTATTTAGAGTACATTTTTGTGCACTCATCAATGATTCACCTTAATTGGGGAGTCTTGGGCTTTGAACTTCATACGATCAAACCAATTTTGTCAATTAAGGAAAAAACAAAATACCTTAAGCCTTCTTCAAGTTAAGCATACAATACATTGTTCTTATATTTAAATATTTAATATAAATAATAAAATATATCCATTTTATCGATGATTTAATTTTATAAGATAAGTGATAATTCTACATATTCACATGTGGTATTGGATGAAAAAAAATGCATTGAAAAAGAACTACATTTATATCAGAACCAAATATTTATTTCATTTGAGAGAGCCACATTGCCAATAATAATTAGTTAAAATAAATTGAAAGATTGATTGGTTAAAATAATTGGAACCCATATGGGTTATGTGTGGCATGGAATGTGGCTTGTCTTTTTTTTCTTCCCACTGGGCAAATTGGAAGTTCCATTATTATGTTACAACATCCTTCTTTCTTTTTTCTTTCTTTTGTTCTATTTTACCTTGAAGTTATTCCAGTAATGTTATGGGTAATGTTAGAGTTATTTCATGAGCAATGTTATATTTTATATTGTTATTTTATTTTTATTTTATTATAAGATGTGACATAATTATTATCATTAGATAATAAAAAATTATTTAATAACAATAAATGTATCATATCTTTACATATATATCTTAAATAGTCTAAATGCAAACTTTTTTAAGAAAACAAAAAACAAAAAATTCTATTGATCAGCAAACAACATTCAGATTTGGTTTATCAATCCAAATAACATAAATAAATTCAGAAAGATCTTTCTCACATATATATCATTAATATTTCAAACAAACTTAGTTAGTTTGTATGCTGCATTGGTTTTATCATTCCCGTTTGGATTCTGCATGTGTTTGTCACTTAATTCAATTTCATGGCCATGAGTCTTTTGACCTTTTGTTGTTGATGTTTGCTTTGTGACAGAGCATTGAATAAAGGGTTTGTGATAACTGTTTATTTATCCTCATTGTTTTTTTTTTACAAAGTTCCTTATGTTTAAAACAGATGGAAGGTAGTTTTAATAATAGTTTTGGGGGTTCCAGTTCAGCTCATATATCATTAGATGTGGACGAAGCCACTAGTCATTTAGTACTTTCCTCCAAGAATATCTTCCTAGACCCACACAATCTCTCCCCCCAAGGCCAAAAAGAGCCAAGAAGGCTATCAACTAATTTAGGGCATGGAGTCATTTTAATAAGATTGAACTTGCTGATCCTGTTGCGCCTAAAGCTCAATGCATGCATTGCCTAAAGCTTCTTGGATGCCATTATAAAAATGGCACTTCATCAATGACACACCACCTAGAATGGAGTTGTCAAATTCTCTCGTTCGACGGAATAGAAATCTTGGAGTTAGAATGGAGGGTAGAGGATCTAGTCCTCAAGGGTTATGACAATATGACCGTGGAACAGTAAAGGTGATGATTTCAGATTTATTTATCTAGTGTGAATTGCCATTTAAGATTATAAAGCATCCGGCATTTGTTAAACTCGTGGGTTATTTAGAACCTAGACACAACTTGTCATCCCAAACGACCTTCCAAAGAGAGTATATTGGTGTATACAAGGAGAAGAAACAAAAGTTGAAAGCTTTATTAAGTAACCAAAGAGTTTGTTTGGCCACCAATATATGGTTGTCATTGCAAAACAAGAGTTATATTTGTGTCACATGCCATTATATTTATCAAAGTTGGGCAATACACAAAAAAATCATAATGTTTTCTAAAATTGATAATAGAAAGGGTGAGACTATTTCTTGGATATTGAATTCTTGTTTGATTGATTGGGAGATTAACCGCATTTGCGCAATCACAGTGGATAACCACTCCGCTAATAAAGTTGTTGTTACTCATGTGAAGATGATTTTCAAAAATAAGGAGTTCACAATTTTGGGAGATGAGCTTATACATGTGCAATGTGCTGCACATATTTTGAACCTTGTTGTATTTGAGGGTTAAAAAATTATAACTAATGCCATAGATAAAATTAGAGAAGCAATAAAATTTGGGCGGTCTTCACTGGCAAGGCTTGATTTGCTTAAATCATATGCAAAGGAGATGGATATTGTGTGGGAAAAAAATGGTGTGTTTAGATGTTTTGACTAGATGGAACTCAATATACATAATGCTTAGTGTTGCTGAGAAATATGAATCGTTTGATTGAGCAATACAACAAGTTTTATAGGCAAAACAGTTCCTCAAGTACGGCCCAACAAAGTTCCTTAAGTATTACTGCTGAAAATATCGTCTGTGAAGATTTTGATACATCTCTAGATCAATATTTTCATGAGGAAGATAGTTCAGTATTTAACGGGGACATGGAGAGGTATTTGTCATATGCGATTGAACCAAAAGTACTCGGGTTTGATATTTTAGATTAGTGGAAGAAGAACTAATTTAAATATCCCATCATTGCGGAGATCGCAAGTGATATATTAGTCATTCTTATGTCTTTTGCACATCCGAGTCTATATTCAATACCATTGAACATGTAATAGACCCATTACGGAGCTTATTAGCGTCAGAGACTGTCCAAGCACTAATCTGGGCCCAAAATTGGTTGAGTTTGTAAACCATTTAGTTCTTGGAAGGGGGAGGAGCATGTAGAAGACGTTAACATCGAAGGTAACGCATTTATTTGTTAATTTAATTTTTTATTACTAATTTATCCATTTAACTTAACTTCTACATTTTCTTTCGGTTTAAGGTAACTCTCTTCTTTCAACTTGAGAAACTTAAGTTTATTGGAGTATCATATCGGTGAACTTGACCAATAGAGATCTTGTAAAGTAGATTCAAATTTCCAAATGGTATTTTGGGTGAAACTGGTGGTTGAAAATGATTGTTAGGATCTTTTTGTTAATTTTCTTAATCACTTGAAAGATAAGGTTTTGATTGAATTTCACTCATTGCATTTAAATTAAAAGGGAAGCTTGTGTCCATGATGATTGAATTGATGGGGGCCTTCTAATCACAAAGTGTCAAAGCTAGTGTTTTATTCTTCAAATTTTCCAGGCATGTGCCTTTATACTAGTCCTTTTAAAATGCCTTCAATTCCAATCAAAAGAAAAAAAAAAAGAATGACTTTAATTATTTGCACACCAAACATTTCTTGTCATGTTGCTGTGTTGAAGCAATGAATTATAAGAGAGAATAGAATATCATATGTGGAGTAAATTGTAATCATCTCCATTGTTTCTTATTTTCTGCGTCTTTGATAGTTATTACAGTTAAAGCCCAAATGCTTCAATCCTCCAAAGGTAATGACGTACATATAAGAACAGGGACCCATGTAAAGGTTTCTATTAAAGAAGAAGAATATATATATATATATATATTATTGCTCTGAAAATGACGGCCATATAAGAACAGGGACCCTCCGAAGGTATGCATTACTTGTTTGCTTCCACCGTTTCTTGAATGAGAAACGCTGGTGACCAACCCATCTGCTTTAGTGCTAAGACTAGTCCTATTCTGGTTGTGACACATACGAAATGTATACAATAAACCGGATCCAGCAATTATTTCTCTTTTTTTTTTGTCTTCTTAGTTCCCTGTCAGTTCTTCCTCTCAAACCCATAACTCATCTCGCCCACATTAAAAATCCCAAACTGAGACCCATGGCTTTGATGTTGCTGTCGCCCACCACCAAAAATTATGGTTTAATTCTTGTTCTTTTAATTTCTATATTGATTACTAGGCACTAGCATGCAAGAAGAAATTATTTGGTTATTTCCTTCATGTTCTGCGTTTTTCACGTTCTGCAATACCATTCTTTTTTTTTTTATATTATTTTTTTGATTTTTTCACGTTGTGCATACCAACGTGCGAAAAAAAAAAGATTTGATTATTTACTCATGGCTCACCAGTTACCATCATATGAATAAATTTTTTCCTCCTTTCATACGTTTCTTGGTTGCCAATTGGAGCATTTTTGGAATCTCATTTAAATATATATATATATATATATATATATATTGTGAGAACGATTCATAACTGGGGATTTATAACTAATCACATATTATTGTTTCGTTTATTGCACTGATTTATAATTGCTTCGGTTAGTGCATTGATTTATCATTGAAATGATTATGTAGGTACTAGGCAAGAGGGAGCTTCTGTTCAAATAAGACCTGGTGTAAAGCAAAATTATTTTAGTCACGTTAAATGATGATGTGGCTAAAATGTATTGGAGAGCTGGTCTCACTGGAAAATTAGATGGTCTGGTTTTTAGATTTCCTCTTCTTGAATACACGTTGAGTTAATTTTATTGGACCTTTTATTTCTTTTATGTTTTAAACCTTCTATTTGAATGAATTGCACCATTAACATTTTTATAAATAGGAAAAAAAAAAACTCAGAACCAACATTTGTAAGTGGATTGAGCAAAAAATGATTGGTGCACAATTTCATGTGGCATGAATCTGTGGGTGCTTTTACATTCAGAAAAATTTTAGGAAACTTTTAATGTGATTGTATTAGACAATTAGTTTAATTAGTTGTGATGTATTAATTTAATTAGTTGTTATATATTATTATTTATTTTGTTTTATTTATGTTTGGAATTGTGATGTATTAGTTTAATTAATTGTGATGTATTATTATTTATTTATTTTTTGTAAAATTCTTTTCAAGTGTTTAAATTATTTTTGTAAAAAAAATCTAGACAATTCAGAAATATCAGAATTTTTTTTAAAGCTCCATAAAATATTTTTTACTTTTAAATCTGATTTATTAAAAAAAAAAAGTAAAATCTGGATATCTGAATTATTAAAATCTAGATATCCGAATTTTAAAAGCAAAAACTCTTCAATCCAATTATTTGGATTTAAATTCAGATATCTGGCATGATCCAATTATTCATCTAAATTATAACTAGATTCAATGTGGATAGATATTTATTCCATTTTTGGGATTCAATCCATATCTAATTATAGTCAGATATCAAGATTCGGATGCACACCTTAATAAGAAATGGCTGTCATTTCATGTCTATAAAACATCAGATGCGAAAAAAAAAGGAAGAAAAAGAAGTAGAATCCAAAGATTAAAGAAAGGCAACCAAAATGTCATTAATCTTGATGCATGAATGATGGATGAAAGTGAAAGTATCAAAGGGACAAACCACAGCCACACAAAGCTTTCCCTCTCTAAAGCAACATTAAAATTTCAACCACAAAATCCTCGTACGTGTATACCCCAGATCTCAAACCTCTTTCTTGATTCCTTCCTTTTTCTTCTGAAAACGTAATATATATTAGTTTATCAACTTTCTCAACCATCCTTAATCAACTTGCAATTTTAATACTAATTTAGGACCCAAGGCGGGCACGTGGGTTTTGTCTCAAAGCTTGATCCTCTTCCCCTTTTCCGCTTAAGGTCCCACTTATGCCTTTACTTCTTCTCTTAATATCGTGTAATTATTAGTTTGTAGATCACATCCCCAAGTTAGATGCGATAATCAGGCATATCATGGTTCCCACAAACGTATTAACTTTATAATGTAATTTTAAATACAGTTTTTAAATTATGTAAATCTTGCATACTCTCTTTGAAAACTATTATTTAAAAAATAAAATTTTCATTCAAGTGTCAGATTTAATTATAAATTGTAATTATTTTTCCTACAATATTAAATATTGTTGTGCAAATAGCATAGACTCTCTAATATTAAATGAATAATGATATCTGCACATCATATTTTGTAAT
Source organism: Platycarya strobilacea (assembly GCA_036898215.1). Lineage (NCBI taxonomy): Eukaryota > Viridiplantae > Streptophyta > Magnoliopsida > Fagales > Juglandaceae > Platycarya > Platycarya strobilacea. Next base: position 29,842,811 of record CM072547.1, read on the forward strand.
ATATTTTGAATAAAGTCGGGGACACTGTTGGTTGATTCTATTGGGGTGCACCGTTCCTTTTTTATTTATTTAATAATTAAAAAAATAATATTTAATAATATTATGATTTTTTTTAAATGTTTAAGACTGTTAAAAAAATATGTAAAAAATAAACTAACGGTACACACTAACAATGTCTGTAGCCCTGTCCATATATTTTACATATTTTAAGACTAAAATAATTTTATTTTTTATGTCCATATCGGACGATAACATGTAGGTTTTATAATATTTAATATGAAAAATGATTTAAACACAATATTTCTTTATAATATTTTATACAATTATATTTTATATGAGATATATTTTATAAATTAATTTATAAAAGCAACATTATTTTATAAAAACACTCTCATCTTAAATTATAGTATGAAATATGTTGTAAAACGTATTATGTTGATTTCATTATTCTTCTCTATGTTGTATTGAAAAAATTCGAATTTAAGCTAAAGCAAATAAATTAAACAAAACTATATCTGTCCAACACAGTACATGTAAATGATTATAATTACCAAAATTGCTAATTTCAAGACCTCCATTATTATAAGAAAAAAAAATTATAATAAATAAATAAATAAAGTAATCTGATATCAGATGGAAGTGGTGCTATAAACCATGTTTCTATAGAATTTATCCAGAAAGTCTCTTGGTCTTGGCTTTGCTTCAGCATTCCCAAATCTGCTTGTCACCCAAGTTTTCTTCATCCTACTTGTGTTAAGAAATTGATAGAAGTTTGAAAGCAAAATCATAGGCAAAAAAAACTAAAATTATATAACATATATAACGCAGAAGAAAGAGGAAAAGGGAAACCAAATCAATTCAGAGTTTATCTGGAAACGGAAAAGAGAAGAAAGGCATAATTGAGTTTGAAAATCTGCATTAATCTAATGGATACCCCTCCATGAAGAACTTGAAGTTGGTGGAGGCGGCGTAGAAGACCATGGAACTACTTGATTTTCCTCATCATCCCCATGACCATGACCTTCATCATTATCATCATCTTCTTCTTCAAAGTTGTCATCACTATCGGGATTATCATGAACATCGCTGTCGCCGCCGCCATCTGCACCGTTATCATGGTCATTTCCTGCCTCGTTTTTAACGTTGCTGTTCTCACATCTTTCACAGACCGAAATAGTAGGACCGAGCTTTGGGCCGGAGCCATTCCAGGGCGTTGAAGAGTGGCAGACATGGCAAAGAAGTGTTCTTGAATGCTTAGCCACCAGAAAGTTGGCACCATGAACTCGAGCATCGCAGTCCCAACAAAGGCTAGCTTGATCAGACTCGCAGTATATGTTTGCTGGATAGTCACAGAGCTCGCACTTCTTCATGATCTCTTTCTCTTTCTATTTCAGGAAAAGAGTACTGCTCAAGTCTTGATCCTCTGGTCACATCTAGTGCTTATTTTATGGGTCAGCTTCTGTTGCAAAGCACCTTGGAGTATAAAATACAAATAAAAGGGCCAATCGCTGCAGGGCAACTTGCAACTGTTCATAATTAACTCTCTCTCTCAGGGCAACTTGCAACTGTTTATAATTATCTCTCTCTCTCTCTCTCTGGATTTTTAATAAGTTGACCCATTTGCTGGTAATCAAGTACACAAGACAGAAAATTCACTGAGGTGTTACAGTTGGCCATACGGATCCTTTGCAGGGAGAAGCATATGGAACGTAGAAGCTCGTTAAAAGAGGGTTCTTGTGTCCTTCTTACACATCATTCCTCACCACAGGCACGCTCTCCTCCGCAACATGCACCCAGGCAACCATATGCCAACTTTATCCCGCCACCTCCAGCAGCTTCTCCTACACCTCTGCCACCTGTAAGCTCTGCTCATTCCATATGTACTCGGCTCCTGAATAACATAACCAAGCCTAAGATCCACACCGATGGCACTATTCCTTATCCACCGAGTGCCATGGTTGTCACCATCGACCTCTCCACTGCCTCAGTGCACACTTCTTTCACTACTGCGGTCAAAGATGCCGCCTAGCACCAAGCAATAAACTTTGAATTTGATGGGTATTTCATCCTTTGGTCACCATGAACTTTGGTTTCGTTTCATCCTTCCATGAATGTAGTTGGTTCAAAATGGGTATTTCAGCACGAGTGTCATGCAAATGGTGAAAGAACTTAGATGATTGAATGTGAAGAGGCCAACTTGCCTTTTGGATACATTGCATTCCATTTAAATAATGCATGCCTTGGAAATGTCTAGATTACAGTTTTACAAAACCAAATAAATCAAATATGGGAAGTTAGAAGATTTACGGGAGAAATAAATTGTAACGTTTACAAGAGAAAACAGAGAAGTAAAGTTAGGAACAGATCACATCATAAACTGCATATCAGGAAGGCTCGTGAATGTGATCTTTATTTTCAGATTTTTCTTGCTGTAACTGCGGATTCGAATTGTCCTGAATGAGTGCTGGATCTTTGTAATTTCCATTATGATTGGTCTAACAAATGGTACCATTGAACAAAAGAAGGCTTGCTCGTCACCAAAGGCTACACTATGCAATCTGGCCTTGACTATACTAAGACTTATAGTCCTATCGTAAAGCCTCAAACAATTCGGTTGGTTCTATTCATTGTTGTCTCATGTCGATGGCCAATACATCAGTTGGACATCCAAACCGTCTTCCTCCTTGTACAACTATTGGAGACTATTTTTATGTCTCAACCACAAGGGTTCGTGCATGCCCAGCACCCCTACATGTCTGCAAGTTGAACTGTGCCATCTATGGCTTAAACAAAGCACCTCGTGCTTGGTTCTCAAGGTTGAGCCATGGGCTACTAGTTGGATTTTCATTCCTCTAAGGTTGATCCTTCTCTGTTTTTGTATCATCACAAAAATGTGCAACTACTTCTCCTAATCTACGTGGATGACATTATCATTACTGTTTCTTCACGGATGGTAACACACTATAGGAAAACACAAAATTGTCAACGTTTATATTCTTGGCCTTTTTTTATGCACCTGTAAAATTATATAATTGTCCGTGCTTACTTTTTATGCTAGTAATTTATTGAGATTTTTCAAGTTTATATTGTTACGTCGATAATGATATATAGCTTTGGCAGCGTTTAAAAAAATATTGTCAAATTTGCAATTTTGCACTGGCACATTATTAGTTTCTCGACGTTTTTATTGTTATGTCGTTAATAATATACTTTGGCAACATTTAAAAGAATGTCAGTAATTGAAAATTTTTATGCTAATAAATCTAACCGTGTTTTTCAGCATTTAGAATGTTACACTGATAATAATATATAGATTTAGTGGTATTTCATAAAACGCTAACAATAAATCGAATTTACGTTGGTAAAATATTGAATTTTATGACATTTATATTGTTTAAACAAACGCTGACAATTGATCAATTTTACTCAGGTAAGTTAGTAGTTTTTCGGAGTTTATATTGTTACACCGATAATAATATATATTTTTTGCGACATTTTGATGCAACACGATGGCAATCAAGAGATGATCAAGGCACATGATGGGGCACCGGCCAAGATACGAATTCAAGCATGAAGATTTGTTTCCTTTTCTCACATTATCTGACAGCAGCTTCGCGTGATATTTGCTCTGTTTTATTTCTTCATGTTATTATTCGAATAAGTCAGCACTTCTTAAAATAAAACTTTCCTTATATGCAATCAGTCTCCTCCAAGAAGTGTTGTAAGTGGAAAGGTTAGGTAGTATTCATTCTGATTTTGTAATCATTTAAGCAGTTTGTCAATAAACTTTTGATTCATTTCACAACAAGAAGACACAATTGTTCTTGGTATTCATTTCACTCGCTTTTCGCTACGTCAAATTGGTAAAGGTTTCGCCTAACTCGATGGCACATTATGAAGGTAATCCCCATGATACTAAACACAGAATACCAGCCCCATAGACTGCTGTTCAAACACAAAATCAAATATTCGAAGGGATCAAAGAGATGTTATAAGAGATCCAAAGAACCATTGCAATGTCAATGTTGGAGTCAATGAACACCATGAAAGCAGAAGAGATCGAGATCATACACGTGGAGACAGTGGCTTTGTGCTAGTAGGGCAAAACCAAGTACACAACAATTCATCCAATGATGAAGAGGCCGTTGGCTTCAACGGAGGAGGCCTAGATAATGGGAGGGGTCCAAAACAAAATAACAACTTCCGGATTAAAATCGATTGTCATGCTTCAATAGACATCTCCATGTGGAAAACTTCCTCAACTAGTTAGTTTATTTTTATTACATGCAAATCCCAAAAGTGCAACAAGTAAAATTGGTGGCTTACAAATTGCGTGATGGCATGTCAGCATGGTGGAAACAAATGCAAAGCAATAGGCGATGGCAAGGGAAGCAACCAGTACGTGCCTAGCCAAAGATGAAGAGGCTCATGAAAACAATGTTTCTTCCTCCAGATTATGAACAAGTCTTATACCAGCAATATCAAAATTGTAAGCAAGGAACGAGAATATTCAGTGAGTACACAGAGGAGTTTTACAGGCTAAACTCGTGCAATAATCTATCCGAGATCGAAGGAAAGCAAGTTGCAAGGTTCGTAGGGGGATTGCGCCTAGCCATCCAAGACAATTCACATTGCATGCCGTTTGGATGCTAGTAGAGGTTGTCAATTTGGTTCTGAAAATTGAATTACAATTGTCTCGACCTCAATCCAGAGCATCGACGTTTGCTCCAGCTAGTAGAAACCTTGAACAACAACCATGAACAAGCCGGTCACAGGCAAGTCCATCTACTCGACCTCAAAAGGGAAGCACTAGCAATCAAACCATGAGGGATCTAGCCACTCCAACAACACAGAGGAGTAGTACCAACAACAATCCATCCACCAAGCTTGATTACGCCCAAAAAATAACGCGGTCATTTACAGTATAGTTTTGGGGTGTCAATTCCACAGGGAGATGGATTGAGAAATTGAAAAATAGTAACGAAATTAACAAAAAGATTTAGATGAGTGTGAAAAGTAAATTTTAGAGTGTGACGTAAATTAAAACTAAATGAGTAATTTGAAAAGTACAAAAATGAGACGAAAAGTAGAGCGTAGAGAATTCCTTACGTATTTGTGGTATTCAAATTTATTCATAATTCATTGATAACTCAATTAAGAATTCTATATCCAAATTCTTAATCAGAAGATATAACATTAATAACCAAAATTTAAATCAAATGTAACCCTTTGAAAAACTATTCTTCACGCTTAACTCTCATAAATTGTTATCGACATTGAGAAAATCCAACGACGACAATATACCCAAAAGGCGATATTGCAGCAAAGAATTAAATCAATATAGACAATCAATTGTTCCAAACATAATTATAGAACTAATCCACTCAATAGAAAAAGAATGACTGAATTCATAAACGAAATAAATTTTATAATTATTTGAAGACGAAAAAAATCACAAATAAATTGAGAATAATAGAACAAATGAGTTTTAATATTTAAAGACCAAATACATGAATCAAAAATAAATTTCAAACACTATCACACACACAAGCTCATCCCTAGCCCTCCTTGTGAATTAAGTTACACATATTGAAGATATGCAACGAAAATTCTTCAAGGAATAATATGGAAAAGCCAACCATTATTTTCTTCTCTCTTCTTTAGTTTTTCTTTTCTTTTCTCAAGCTCTCAAAACAATGGTTCTTCCAAGGCATCCAAGCACACTACGCATGGTCTTATAACACACACCCCCCCTTCTATTTATAAGTATCATTCATACAAGTTATCATGACAAAATTATCACAATTTCAACTTGTTTTGCCATGTGCCATTCTTGAATCCAAGTGATTTGTGAGTTGTCATTTTGATCATTTATTTTCCCACTATGCATGAACTGGATTTTGCTTGTAGGTTGAGTGTTTCAATTTTGCTTCTCTATCCATTAGTTGTCTTGTATGACTTAATATCTTGTGGTCAAATAATTTATCTTGAAGAAACTTGAGTGCACTTCATCTTGCATATGAGCTGATCATTGAATTTCCAATTTGGTGTAGGAGTGCTTGGTGGAAAATATTATGATGACATTTGAATTTGATGCAAGTGGCTGAAGAATATTTAGGAATGTCAAGTGCAGATGGGTCCACTTGATGGTCAATTTTGTCTTAGATCGAGCGGATATCTCTTAAAACATAAAACATAAAAGTTATAGATATTTCTCTTGCAGTTCTATATAATCTTGAATCAACTCAATTGGAGATTGGATGAGAGAGTTATGTTCATATTACGAAAAGACGTCAGAACTGTCTAAAATTCTGCAATTATCTCCATTTGCTCCTAATGCCTCTATTTGTGTCTTAAATCAAAATATAAGAATAGTGAGTATATTTAGACATTAAATAAGAATAAAATATTAAACATTAAGAGAGAAAAATATGACATTTTATATTCTCATCAATATATTAAATCATGCTTATATCTATCTCAAGATAAATGACTATTAATTTTAATAACATGAGTTATATCCATTATTTTCTCATTTCTTTTAGCATTTAAATAGAGTATTTAGAGTACATTTTTATGCACTCATCACACCGCCCAACTTACTCATTTCCAATTCCTTGCAATTTAATGCAAAATGATGAGAAAGACCAAAGAAAATCACACATAGGGGCCATCAAGACACATTTTTCAAATTTGCATATCAAAACAATTTTAGGAATTCAATAACCCTTTCATAAGTAATTGTCATATAGCAATCCACAGAGTGTGTATGTGTTCCAAACTATTTTTATCAAATCAAAGGTTCCAACACATATAACAGTAGGAATATCTTAAACAAAAAGTTCAACTCTATAACTCACAGGTATATAAGTGTTTTTGTGCAAGGAATCTCTCTATTAAGTTGACAAAGGTGTACATTTACTCTCATGAAAATTCAGGCAATTATATATAAGTAACAAGTAAACATTGATCTTATTATAGGAATACTAACAAATGAGATTTCCACCATTCTTTCCACAAGCATACTTAAGATCGTAAAAATCAACTCAAAGGGTTGTAATGTGGCTTAGGTTTGGGGTTCATAAGAAGAAAAGGGTGAAGAAGTTTCAAAAACTTCTAAATATATACAAAAGGGAATCTGTTAAATTTTTTAGTAGACTATAATTTCCGTTTGATGTACTTTTTCATTTTTTAGATTTTTTACTAAGTATACTTTTCCATCTTCTTTTGCCACTAGTGTCTTAGTAATTTGATGAACTCTTTCATGAATAATTTGATGGACACATCTAGCACCATGCCATTTTTGTCATGGTTTTTTTTTTTTTTTGAAATGATAATTTCACATCTAGTACACACTTGGAAGTAAAATGATAGGAAAAATTAGTGTATAAGCTATATTCCAGTGTGGAGAGGTATGGATGATGTAGATATGAAAAGAAAAGGTCATATGTGTATATTGGCTCAAAATTGGCTGTTAGGGGTCTATGATAAAAAGGATCAGCTTGAAAGGCTCAAACATTAATCCTAAGTTGACTTTCGTCATATTTCAAGTATATGCACTATCTTACCACAAACCATGTAATGATATTATCAAAAGAAGTATCCAATTCAACATATCAATAGATACTTATCACAATTTCTGTATTTGTAATAAGCTTGGTACTCACTAAAATTCACATTAATACTTGAGCAAAATAAGTTTCTAGTTACATGTGTCAAATCACCATATTACTACAAAATTTGGATAAGTGCATAAATGGTTATGTGGATGCTTTAGAAAAATGATTTAAAATGGGTTTGTTGAATTTACCAAGATGGTTATGAATGAGCATGAGTATCATGTGTGAAAAGATGCTTGTGTGATGTAAATTTATAAAAAATTTGACAATTTTTTATATTTTGATTGAAATATGCCACAGAGTTTAAATAATAGATTTGCTGATAAATTTGCATTCTCACCCCTTAACTTAAATGAAACATTGTCCTCAATGTTTAAAAATCAAAATTAAATGGGAAGTAACTAAAAAGGATAAGATACACCTGATGTGTGATGTGGATCGCTTAAAAATTGTGATCTGAAATGACAAAATGAAACTATCCTGCAAATAAAAATAAAGAAAACCGTAGCAAACAAAAAAAAAACAAAATAAAAACAAAACAAAATAAACAAGATAATAATAATAATAATAATAATAATTATTATTATTGTTGCATGCTGTGGTCAAAGTTGATAGATCAAATCTACAACTGGACTATCTTCCACTTATAGAACTGTTCCTCTTGGATAAAAAATGAAATGCTTATTTTTCCAATAAGCTTGGTGCTCAAGCTTCACAGGTAGGTGGCAAGGTTTCAGATTAACTTTTGATACTTCGTCACTTGAAATAATCTGTTTTTCATTTTTCTTAGGCAACTCCTCAAACTTCGGTTACCAAGCCCATGTGTTATAATCTTGGGTTTTGTCAAAAATTGCACAAATATTAGCTACATCAGATGAATCACTGATAAAATTAAACTCAGAATCAACAATAAAATTCTCAAGGGGATCAGAATCATGAGTTGTGAAAACTTTCCTATCTATGAGTGAGTCAATCATGTATGTCTGGTGGCACTCGTCATTTTTCACAGTTTCTTGTGCCATATGTTGACTATAAGGTACAGACTGAGTTTGAGAATGGAACTTACCTTACTTATTTATACTCAAGAAGCTTGTTATTTTAGACACCTGGCTCTTTATCTCCTCTTGTTCTTCAACAACCTGCATAATTAAATATTCAAATTCTTGGTTAGTATTACCCTGTACTTCAATAAATGCATGCAAAGTGTCTTCTAAAGAATTTATAGAAGATTGAGATGTATGGCATGGTGCAGGATATGATCTAGAGGGTTATGCAGGACAATCTTGGGCATGATGATCTACCCTCCCACACACAGTACATGACACCCCAACTTCCAGTTGAAGTTGGGGTGATTACGCCAACCTCTCATGTTAGCAAGTGTAGGACAGTCTTGGGCATGATGATCTACCCTCCCACACATAGTACATGGCACAAAAAAGTCTGCATGATTAGCCATGTGTGTTTTCTTTAAGTTTCTAATCTTTAACAACTCTATTTCCCTTGTAAGAATTCCAACCTTGGTTTTTAGATTATCTTCCTCCTTGAGAAGGTAAATTCCACCTCCACTTGGATTTCCTGTAGGTCATGACCTGTTTGTGCTATCAGTAGCACTTGGTCCAGTCCAAGTATGAGCCTTTTCAGCAAGTTTATTGAGGTACTCTATGGCCTCATTAAGATTTTTCTGTAAAAATTCTCTATTGCACATCATTTCCACGAGTTGGCGTTCCCTAAGCGTAAGTCCTTCATAGAAATAACTCACTAAGCGCTAATTTTCATATCCATGGTGAGGACACATATTCAGTAATTTTTTAAATCTTTCCCAAGACTGGTACAAAGTCTCACTATCCTTTTATGCAAAGGTGGAGATTTGTCTTTTTAAAACATTGATCTTATGTTGGGAAAAGTATTTATTGAAAAACACTTGAGTCATCTCACTCCATGTTCCTATAGACCGCAATCTTAGTGAGTATAACCAACTCTTAGCTTTATCTTTCAAAGAAAAAGGAAAGAACTTTAATCTTACCGTGTTGTCAGTGGTATTTTGACTGTGGAATATTGCAACTACTTCCTCAAATTTCCTAATATGAACATAGGGGTTTTCATTTTCTAGACCATGGAAAGCCGAAAGTAATTGTATCATTCCTATTTTGAAATCTACATGACGAACATTAGGTGAGAACATAATACAGGATGGTGTGGCTGTTCATGCGGGATGAAGATAATCTTGGAGGGTTCTAATAGGTTGGTCTGCGTGTTCACTCATTGCATCAGAATTAGAAAAATTATCAAACAAGTGATTAGAAAAATTAGATTCTGGATCTGATTCTAGCACGAGTCTACTAGCAAACCGTCCAAAAGCGTCTCTGTACCTGCACATGCAAAGTAAAGAAAAGCTCGATACTGAAAAAAATAATTACGAAAAGAAAAAATAAAATAAAATAAAATAAAGATGCAGAAAGCTAAAAAGAAAATGAACAAAGTTACCGCTCTTTTTTTTTTTTTACAAACTACTAAAAAAACCTGCAAATTCTTCTACCGTCTCCCCGACAACGGTGCCAAAATTTGATTACGCCCAAAGAATAACGCGATCGTTTGCAGTATAATTTTGGGATGTCGATTCCACAGGAAGATGGATTGAGAAATTGAAAAATAGTAACGAAATTAACAAAAAGATTTAGATGAGTCCGAAAAGTAAATTTTAGAGTGTGATGTAAATTAAAATTAAATGAGTAATTTGAAAAGTATAAAAATGAGACGAAAAGTAGAGCGTAGAGAATTCCTTGCGTATTTGTGGTATTCAAATTTATTCTTAATTCATTGATAACTCAATTAAGAATTCTATATCCAAATTCTTAATCGGAAGATATAACATTACTAACCAAAATTTAAATCAAATGTAACTCTTTAAAAAACTATTCTTCACGCTTAACTCTCATAAATTGTTATCGACATTGAGAAAATCTAACGACGACAATATACCCAAGAAGCGATATTACAGCAGAGAATTAAATCAATATAGACAATCAATTGTTCCAAACATAATTATAGACCTAATCCACACAATAGAAAAAGCATGACTGAATCCATAAACGAAATAGATTTTATAATTATTTGAAGACGAAAAACATCACAAATAAATTGAGAATAATAGAACAAAAGAGTTTTAATATTTACAGACCAAATACATGAATCAAAAATAAATTTCAAACACCATCACACACACATGTTCATCCCTAACCCTCATTGAGAATTTAGTTACATATATTGAAGATATGCAACGAAAATTCTCCAAGGGATAATATGGAAGAGCCAACCATTATTTTCTTCTCTCTTCTTTGGTTTTTCTTTTCTTTTCTCAAGCTCTCAAAACAATGGCTCTTCCAAGGCATCCAAGCACACTAAACATGGTTTTAGAACATACACTCCTCCCTTCTATTTATAAGCATTATTCATACAAGTTGTCATGATAAAATCATCACAATTTCAACTTATTTTGCCATGTGCCATTTTTGAATCCAAGTGATTTGTGAGTTGTTATTTTGATAATTTGTTTTCCCATTATGCATGATCTGGATTTTGCTTGTAGGTTGAGTGTTTCAATTTTGCTTCTCTATCCATTAGTTGTCTTATATGACTTAATATCTTGTGGTCAAATAATTTATCTTGAAGAAATTTGAGTACACTTCATCTTACATATGAGTTGATCATTGAATTTTCAAATTGGTGTAGGAGTGCTTGCTGGAAAATATTATGATGACATTTGGATTTGATGCAAGTGGCTGAAAAATATTTAGGAATGTCAAGTGCAGGTGGGTCCACTTGATGGTCGATTTTGTCTTGGATCGAGCGGATATCTCTTAAAACATAAAATATAACAGTTATAGATATTTCTCTTGCAGTTCTATATCATCTTGAATCAGATCAATTGGAGATTGGATGAGAGAGTTATGTCCATATTACGAAAAAACGTCAGAACTGTTTAAAATTCCGCAATTATTTTCATTTGTTCCTAAAGCCTCTATCTGTGTTCTAAATCAAAATATAAGAATAATGAGTATATTTAGGCATCAAATAAGAATAAAATATTAAACATTAAAAGAGAAAAATATGGCATTTTATATTTTCATCAATATATTAAATCATGCTTATATCTATCTCAAGATAAATGACCATTAATTTTAATAATATGAGTTATATCCATTATTTTCTCATTTCTTTTAGCATTTAAATAGAGTATTTAGAGTGCATTTTTATGCACTCATCAAAGCCCAAGATGAGAAAGTGCTTTCAATGCAACCAACCAGGACACCGTTCCAATGAATGTCCCACACGTCGATTGGTGCATATTATTGAGGAAGGAGATGAGGTCTCGGAAGATGTAGATGGCAATAAAGTGGAAAACTTGGGAGAATTTGTAGAAGGCGACGAAGGTGTACCTGTAAACTGCATTATATAGTGGCTAATGTTGACACTGAAGGTTGAGTAAGAGTCCTAGAGGCACTCAATATTTAATATACGTTGCATTATCAACAATAAAATATGTAACATGATCATAGATAGTGGAAGTTGCGAAAATATTGTATCTAAGGCCCTTGTTAGTGCACTTGAATTAAAAACTAAGAAACACCTGAAGCCTTACAAAATTAGCTGGATTCAAAAGAGATCCGAGGTTCGTGTAAACAATGTTTGCTGAGTCCCTTTTCCCATTGAAAAATTTAATAAAGATGAGGCAATGTGTGATGTTGTGGAAATGGATGCATGTCATAAGCTGCTTGGCCATCCTTGGTAGTTTGATGTAGATGCTCTTTACAAAAGTTGAGAGAATATATATTCATTTGTATGGTATGGCCAAGAAATTGCACTACTTCCCTAGGAGACAAGACTCCTAATCCAGCACTTGCTGATCAAAAAAATTTATTTGTCATTGTCAATGAAGCGCAATTCATGGCATGGGCTAAACAAAAGGGAGAGGTATGGACTCTGGTAGTAAAAAGAAATGACATACTTGATGCCGCTAATGTTCCTCCACAAGTGCAAGACTTTCTTACCAAGTGCTAGGACATTTTTCCACAAGAATTAGCCGAGGGGCTCCCACCTATGAGGGACATTCAACACGACATAGACCTAGTTCCAGAAGTATGCCAAACCTCCCTCATTATCATGTAAGCCCCAATGAGCATCAGATTTTACATGATCAAGTAGAGGAGCTCATATAGAAAGGGCTAGTTCGAGAAAGCATGAGTCCTTGCATTGTTCCTATATTACTCATACCAAAAAAATATGGAAAATGGAGGATGTGCGTGGACAATCGCGCCATCAACAAGATTATGATAAAATATCGTTTTCTCATTCCTTGTTTGATTGACATGCTTGCAAGGTCAAAAGTGTTTTAAAAAATTGACCTGCGTAGTAGCTACCATCAAATTTGAATCCGACCTAGGGATGACTAGAAGACCGCCTTCAAGACTAAAGAAGGACCATACAAGTGGTTGGTGATGTCATTAGGTTTATCAAATGCACCAAGCACCTTCATGCTAGTCATGCATCAGGTACTCAAACCATTCATTGGGAGGTTTATCTTCATTTATTTCGACAAAATTCTTCTTTACAGTCGAGAAGAGGGTAAGCACATTAAATAGCTGCACGAGGTACTATCAGTATTACGAGAAAATAAATTACTTGTTAATCTCAAAAAATGCACTTTTATGAGTAGCAAACTCCTATTTTTGAGATTTGTTGCGGACGCGGAGGGTGTTCATGTCGATAAAGGGAAAGTGAAAGCCATCCGTGAGTGGCCAATGCCCACTACGGTGAATCAAGTGCGCAGCTTCCATGGCCTAGCAACCTTCTACTAACGATTTATTAGGAACTTTAGCACCATTGCGGCACCAATCACCGAGTGCATGAAGAAGGGCCAATTTTGTTGGGATGATGAACAAGAGACCAATTTTGCGCTAATAAAAGAGAAGCTCTCCACAGCGCATGCGTTGGCATTGCCTAGCTTTGAGAAACTCTTTAAAGTGGAGTGTGATGCATCCATCATAGGCATTGGAGCGGTTCTATCCCAAGAGGGCTGACCCATAGAATATGTCGGTGAGAAGTTAAATGAAGCTTGACAGAAGTGGACCACTTACGAGTTGGAATTTTATGCTATCATCCGATCCCTCAAACACTAGGAGCATTATTTGATCAAGATGGAGTTTGTCTTGTATAGTGATTATCACGCGTTGAAATTTATTAATCTTCAAGGCAACTTAAGTCGAATGCATGCAAGATCGGTTGGGTTCATATGAAATTTACTACATTTTCGAAGCATAAGTCAAGACAGCAAAACAAGGTTGCTGATGCACTCAGTCGCTAAGAAACACTACTATAACCTTAAAGATGGAGCTTACTTGTTTCAAACAACTGCAAGATTTATATGCCGATGATTTGGACTCCACCAACACCTGAGGACATGGCTAAAAGGATCACACAAACACAATCAGAGGTTCGAAAGAATTTAGATCAAGCCAATGAAAAGTATAAGGCAAGTGCTGACAGCTAAAGGCGAGCTAAAATATTTGAAGAGGGTGATTTAGTAATGATTCATTTGCACAAGGGGCATTTATAATCAGGTGCCTACAGAAAATTACAAAACCATAAGCATGTTCCATTTTGAATCCTAAAAAAAATCAGTGACAACGCCTATGTACTCGAGCTAACTGAGGGATAGGGAATTTCACCAACTTTTAATGTTGCTGACCTCTACGAGTACCATTCGCCAGATGAGCTATTTTACACCAACCTTAACTCATGGACGAGTTCTTTTTCAAAGGGGCGAATTGATGTAGTACGATGGCAATCAAGAGATGATCAAGGTGCATGATGGGGTACCAGCCAAGTTACCAATGTATGAAGATTTGTTTACTTTTTTCACGTTATTTGACAGTAGTTTCGAGTATTTGCTTTGTTTTATTTTTTTATGTTATTATTCAAATAAATGAGCTTTCCTTAGAATAAAACTTTTCTTATTTGCAATCAGCATCCTCCTACAATTGTTGTAAATGGGAAGGTTAGGCAGTATTTATTCTGATTTTGTAATTGTTCAAGCAGTTTTTCAATAAACTTGTGAACTTGTGAACTTGTTCAGAGCAAGAAGACACAGTTCTTCTTGGTTTTCATTTCACTCGCTTTTCGCTATGCCACATTTATTACTAGTTCTTCACAGATGGTACACTCTTCTTCAAGAATTGCAACATGGTCTTTCGATCAAGGACTTGGGTCCTTAGGTTTTTCTCGGAATTGAGACTCACTGAGATGTTTTTTCTATCTCACTCTTGCTATATTATAGATCATTTACAGAGAACAAATATGCACCATGCAAAACCAATCACAACCCCCATGTCATCTACACAAAACCTTTCCATGTTTGATAGTGAGGCTTTTCCGAATCCAACTCTCTACTGTAGCACAATTGGTGCTTTGCAATATGTTTTACTGACCATCTTTCTTATGTTGTAAATCGGGTTTGCCAATACATGCAGCATCCTACGATAAATCATTGGACAACCATTAAGCAAATTCTATGCTATATACGTTGAACATCATCACATGGCTTTCGCATTCGTCCCAATTCAAATACTATTTTGCAGGCTTTCTTTGACATTGATTAGGCTGAGTGTCCTGATGATCGCCACTCTACAAGTGGAAATCTTATTTACTTTGAAACAAATTTCATCTCATGGAGTTGAAAAAAAAAAAACAAATTGTGGCCCATTCAAGCACCACAATTGAGTATCAAGATCTTGCAAATTCCACTGTTGAACTTGTATGGTTACAAGCTTACTAAAGGAACTTGGAATTTTTCTTCCAAAGCCCCCAATTTTTTAGCATGACAATATTGTTGCAACCTATCTTTTGGTTTGGATAATGAGATAAGATGAGATGATTTTAAATGAAAGTCGAATAAAATACTGATAGAATATTATTTTTTAACATATTTATTATTATGAGATTTTAAAAATGAATTATTTATTATATTTTGTAAGAAATTTAGAGAAAATTTTAATAATGAATTGAAATGAAATGAAATATTTTCAATATCCAAATGTATCTAATGTGTATATATTAGACCGTCTCTCTCTGTCAAAGATCGACAAAAGCATAGTCGTCTGTTTTAGAAAGGAAGGATTGAAAAGGCTTTGTTCCCTCATCTAGCAAACGAGGTAGCCAATTTAGCTCGTAATCTGAATTCTACGACTCATACGAAGAACCAAAAACCTCTAATTATCTTTCCTAATACGTACTCACTAGCTAGCCCAAGGTATGCCTAAACTAAACCCCTCTCAACCGTGACAATTTGCTCCGACCCATCCAATTTCAAGGAAATTGATCAACTTTGTAAGAATATTATACAAGAAAAGGACTTAAGAGGGCAGGGTCCCATTGCAGAAGACTTTCAGAGGTGAGAATCATCATATTCTTTTGAGCACCCACCTAACATTGTCCACGCCAGATTGATGGTACGATGCATTATTTGGATAGCTGCTTTGAAGAGACTAGGGTGGATACTGGCGGGGTCCAGCTGGACCTAATCCCAATAACTATCGTTGGTTTTTTCAATTTTGGTGGTTGCTTTGTGCATGAACTATGTTTACACATCAGACTAAGCTACATTTTTCAGAAACATGCTGCCGCACATAGCCTAGGTTTTGCCCATATCTCTGTTGCTACATTTTTAAAAGAGTATTTTATACAACTTCTCAATCTTTATATATTATAAATTTTTATTTTAAATTTAATTTTTTTAATATTTTTTTTAATTTGTTCTTTTTAAATTAAATTAATTTTTTATTCATTATTTATATATTAAATATTTGATTAAAAATAAAATAAAATAAATAATAGGAAGTTAAATAGAATTTTCTTTCCAAAATACCTAGCTTCCCAAAAAGACATGCGTAGACTCTAAAAATCCCACCCAAGCATATCTTGTGTGGACGTCGAGAAATGATATTTATAAGACTATTATTATTATTATTATTATTATAATATTAGTGAGTATATAAGTGTTATATAATTATTTTAAAAATAAATAAATAATTTATATAAAAAATTAATTTTTTAATAATAAATCTTACTCATTCTCAAAATAATTGTAGATGCTTATATCTGTACGCAATAATACTTATATCATTTTAATAAAATTCGAGTTGGATTAGTTATCTTAATTTCTATAATAATAAAATATTATTTATTATTCATTTTTATATACTTTGTAATGCATATTTTTAGTGAGTATGTTATATGCATGGTTCCCAACTTTAAAGAAATTATAATCTATTTATAAATTAATCTATTTAGCGGCACTGAATATTATCATTACAACAGTATATAATGATATGAATAAAGATCCTGTGAGATTAACCTTTTTATAAAAAAATTTTAAGTGTTGGTTCAAGTGTTAATGGTCTTAAGCTTGAGAGTATGTTTTTTGGGAAGTGAGATATACACAACACAATTACATAATACTAAGAGTGTTCATCCGGGCTAGGTGTTTAAAATTTTATTTATTTCTTAACATTTTTGAATTTTTTTTAAATGTTTAAAAAAATTTCGAATCCGGATTCCGGATTTAAGAATTTAGAATTCGGATGAACACCTTACATAATACATTCCAAAACAAATATTAAATGAATAATTCTATAAAACACTTTATATAAATACAGCATTTTGTTGAATTATTTCTCATTTAATATTTGTTGTGAAATGTAGTGTATATTTATATTGTGTGTATATCATTTTTCATGTTGTTTTAGTTTTGTTGTTCAAATTTCTTTGGATATAAATAATTTTTAGAGATCATTAAACTAAAAGATTTTTTTCTTGAATTATCTATAGTAAGATGCACTTACAAAAAGTATTCCTCATCTAAAACTTGTGTTATGAAACTTAAAGAAAGGAACTATTATTGCAAAAGAGAAATAAGAAATTCTCTCTGAAACTCTTAAGAACTGAAGCTTTCTTTCTCTCTCTATTTTTTCTTATGAATTTCATTACAACTGAAACCCATATTTATAGGCGTTGAAATTACTATGCAAGTCACTATGCAAGTCACTATGCAGATTTAAAATAATAGTGGTGGGGTCATTCACATAATTTCGTAGTGGGACAGGGAGGCGGCTGCCGACGTTCGTTTATAACACTCCCCCTTGAATGACCACCCATAAAGAATCTGCCTCGTTAAAACCTTGCCAAGTAAAAACCCAGTGGAAAGAAAAACCAATGGCGAAGGAAAAAGAGTACAGTCTTCTTATGTATCCATAAGTGCTTTAAGATTGTCTCATTAAAATCTTGCAGAGGAAAACCCAGTGGGACAAAACCACAGCGAAGGAAAAAGAGTACAATCAGCACATTTACTCCCCCTGAAAAGTGCATGACAAAAGATCTTTGAGTCTTCGCATTCCAATGTTATGCACAATCTTCTTGAATGTGGAAGTTGGTAACGCCTTTGTGAATAAATCTGCCAAATTATCACTAGATCGTATCTGCTTGACATCAATTTCACCTTTTTTCTTGAAGTTCATGAGTATAAAAGAATTTCGGTGAAATATGTTTGGTTCTGTCACCTTTGATATATCCTCCTCTGATTTGAGTGATACAAGCAGTATTATCTTCATATAAGATTGTTGGGCTATTATCGATCATAAGAAGTCCACACTTTTCCTGGATATGTTGAATAACTGATCTCAACCAAATACACTCTCGACTTGCTTCATGAATAGCAATGATTTCTGAGTGATTTGAAGAAGTAGCAGATAGTGTCTGCTTAACAGATCTCCATGATATGGCAATATCTCCATAAGTAAATAAATATCCAGTTTGAGATCTACCTCTATGTGGGTCTGAAAGATAACCTACATCTGCATACCCAATCAATTCTGGACTTGAACCACTTTGATAAAATAATCCCATATCAACCGTACCATGAAGGTAACGAAGGACATGTTTAATGCTATTCCAATACCTTCGAGTTGGTGCAGAACTATATCTTGCAAGCAGATTAACTGAGAATGTAATATCTGGTCGAGTGCAATTTGCAAGATACATCAAAGCTCCAATTGCACTGAGATATGGTACTTCAGGACCAAGAATTTCTTCATCGTCATCACAAGGACGGAATGGATATTTCTTCACATCAAGTGTTCGAACAATCATTGGAGTACTCAGAGGATGAGATTTGTCCATATAAAAATGCTTTATGACTTTCTCAGTATACATGGTCTGATGAATAAAAATTCCATTTGGCAAGTGCTCAAGCTGCAGGCCGAGACAAAGTTTTGTTTTGCCAATATCTTTCATTTCAAATTCATTCTTTAAATATATAGCGGTTTTTGAGATCTCTTCAGGAGTTCCCACAATATTTAAATCATCAACATAAACCGCAATAATGACAAATCCGGATTCTGATTTCTTAATAAAAACACATGGGCATATAAGATTATTCTCAAATCCTTCTTTCAATAGATATTCGCTTAAGCGATTATACCACATGCGTCCGGATTGCTTCAATCTATATAAAGATCTTTGTAGTCTGATTGAGTACATATTTCTAGATGTACTTGTAGATGCTTCAGGCATCTTATATCCTTCAGGGATTTTCATATATATGTCATGGTCTAAGGATCCATATAAATATGCAGTGACCACATCCATCAACCGCATTTCTAATCCTTTTGTAACAACCAGACTAATCAAAAATCTAAATATGATTGCATCCATAACGGGAGAGTATGTTTCTTCATAATCAATCCCGGGTTTCTGCAGGAAACCTTGTGCGACAAGCCGTGTTTTGTATCGCACAATTTCATTTTTCTCATTACGTTTTCGTACAAATACCCACTTATATCCAATAGGCATTACACCCTTTGGTGTTTGGACAACAGGTCCAAATACTTCTCGTTTTGCTAGCGAATTTAATTCAGGTTCAATAGCTGTTTTCCATTTTGGCCAATCATTTCTACGTCGACATTCTTCGACGCTTTTTGGCTCACTTTCTTCATTACTTCTGGTAATGTCAAGGGTCATTTTATATGAAAATATATTGTCGACAACAGTTTTATTTCTATCCAGAATTTCTCCAGTTTTCATGAAATGTATTGAGATCTCATTATTTTCAGGTACCTGTTCCTCTTCAGGGGAAAACATTTCATGACACACCTCTTCAGGAGGTCCCTTTTTGGGAGATTTATACTCTTCAAGATTTTCCTCTTCAGGAGGTTCTGGAATAGAAGATTTAAGCTCTTTAGGAGCACCAATTATATTTGTGGCCTGTATTGTGGGTACGTGTTCTTCAGGAACACCAAATTCATTTTGTATTCTTTTCCTTCTGGGAATTTTGTCTTTTGCACCAATAGGTCTTCCACGCTTCAGGCGTATTTTAGATTCACCTATTGCTGCTTTGACAATTTGTCCTTCAGGGA